>JAJTUV010000216.1:1510000-2719001 GCA_021653895.1 Mastomys natalensis
GTAGATGTGAGATGTGTTCTAAGGATAAAAGGGTATTATGTTTAAATTCCAGCTTTTCTGAATTCCTTTCTGTGGTTTTAGGCAAGTAATTTGAGTCTCAGCTTGTTTGATTATTTGTTTGTTTTTTCACTTTTTAAATCCTTAATAAAATGAGTGCTTTAAACATTGAAAGAGGTAATTAAGGGCGATTGTGATATGCAGTATTGCTTATCAATTAGAAAGCATCTAGAATTACATAGGAGACAACAAGCCTCTTATGATGCCTCCAAAGGATTATCAAGATTAGGTTAACTGATGTGGGAAGACTCATGTTAACTGTGGTGTCACCATTACATGAGGAATGATCCTAAATAAAAAGGATAAAACCGTTGGACACTAGCATGCTTTGCTCTATTATGTGGACTGTAGATACAATGTGACCAGGCACCTCAAGCTTCTTCCCCCAGAAACTGTCACAATGAGGCTAACTTTGAACCATAATGACACCTTGAACTGTGAGCCAAAATATTCCTTCCTTAAATTGCTTTTGTCAGAGTATATATTTTTAAATTACAACAACAGGAAGAGTAGTAGTTAATATAAGGATTAATGGATATTGATGACAGGGACTTCTTTGTGCCCACTATTATATTTCTAGTGCCTATTGTACAGGGCTGTGTATATAAGATATTTTAATGAAAATTTCCTGGATAAATGAAAAGATGATGATTTTGAAGCAGAAATTTGGATCCTTGAGATTCTTTTCATTGTTACTTCTTCCTGTTTTGTTCTTTTTCTCTTTGTTTTTCTTTTTTTTGTTGTTCTCCCTGCTTTCACACTCCTTATTCCTCCCTCTGTGGGCACAAAATTCTTCCTACCACTTCCAGGAAACTGTGAAGAAATGAGGCCTGCAACTGCATTCTGCAGGTTGAGTGTTGAAGAGAAGTGTTGCTGGCAGATTGAAAGGGGAAAAGCTACTGTGTTTCTCACAGCTGGAGCTGCTGGTGCCTGCCACCCAGGCAGTGAGCTGTGCAGTGGGTAAAAATAGACTGCACAGCGGAGAGCATGAAAACTGCACCCCAGATAGGTGCTTAGTGAAAAAACAAAAAAAAAAAACCAAAGTATCATATGCTAAGACCCAGCTGATGGGGCTATGGAGAGGGAACAGATACAGAACATATGGACAGGATCAAGCAAGTAGGCTTGGCTACTCAGTGACTCCTGACCAGGCAGCTTTGATGGTTGTTTCATACTCTGTTGTCTAACTTTAGACTAGGGGTCCAGGATGAACCTCAAGGGGTCTAGTTTATAGATGCAGATGCTAAGGTTTAGTGAGGTATTTGGCTATTGAAGTCTTAGAACAGATAAAAGAGTAGTCCTTCAGCCATTACTAAATTACCTAACAGTGAATCTGAAAATGGTATCTGGGATGGTCTAGACATGAGGAAATCTCCTAGACCCTGGAAATACATACACAAAGAATAGGAGCTTGTCCTGAGGTCACCGTTAAAATACCTGAAACATGATATTAGCTCACAGAAGCTCAATCTATCCCCCATAGAATACATCAATGTTTTGGTAAACTATTCAACACTGGTACACATTAGCACCCAGATGGCTATGGCCACACATAGCCTCAGAGGATAACACAAGACCTTAGCAAGTGTCCATTCTCTGATAATCTGTGACTAAGCCCTGACTTCTAGCATCCATACACTGCATCTAGGGATGACAAAATGAGGAAAGGCATGGGACCCAGACGGGAAATTTAAGATTGAACCTAGAAGCTCAAATACTTCAGTGTGTCCTTTACCTTACTTACTTTCCAGTATCATGAGAGCCTTGTGGAAGCATAGACTGCAACTAAACACCAGGTATGTACCATACAAAAAAAGAAATTTCCCTCTTCTCTGTTGTATAATGTATAATCCTAAAGTCTAGCACAGTATTCTAGCAATATAGTAGGCACTAAAAAATTAAATTTTTGGGTTCCAAATGTCTTGAAAGGCAGCTATGCTCACCACTATACCACCAACACCACACCTTGAACAAGCATTTCTTAAAGTTGAGTAAAGTTGGTTTGTAAACCTACCTGTCTTACTATGCATGGAGCTTGAAAGATAATTTTCCCTCTTTGATGAAAAAGTAGAATCATAAACCTTAGCTGGTGAAAGTATTGTGAAGATGAAATAAGATTGGAATTATGGTTTGAATCTGAAATGTCTGCCAGATTCATGGGTTAGAACTTTGACTTTCAACTGATAGGTTTTGGGGAGGTGATTGAATCACAGAGGCACTGGCTTTGCCAGGGCATTAACCCACTGATGGAACATGAAGCTTATATTGCTCTAAGAATATAACTATACTCTTCTAGAAATATTCTCTTTGATGGCACTGGGTTGTGGGTTATTGTACACATAGTGTTTCAGGACTAACAAAATACATTAAGAAATGCTTTTGTAGTTGGTGTTATTGTGGTTTTGACAAAATATATTTTTTGATATGGATGTGTAACATTCACTTTGATATCAATATAAAGGTTCTAAGATTCAGCAAGATAAGGAGATTTCCATCTCCCATCATTACTCAGAACCACACTTTTTTTTTTTTTCAAATGGCTCTAGTTCAGTAGCATCACTCATTTGCCCACTCAGGAAGCAAATGATTTTATTGGGGGGGGTGGTTGCAGAGATGTCAACTAAAGGAAGAGACAAACCTATAATTATATAAAATGTACAAATTTTAATCAGGTCCATGAAATGTAGAGTGATATGAAAGAAAATAACTTGACAGATATTGTAGATCTGTTTTTTTGTGCAAAGCCTAATAAAGAAGTGATGTTTCTGCTGAGATCCAAGGAATCAACTCAGGAAACCATGGGGGTGAAGTGTGTTCTAGGTTAGTGGGTGGGTGGGTGAGTGTGGGGGTTCCAGCCTTAGAGGTGAGAAGGACATATTTTGTTATAAACTTACCAAAGAAAATTGCTTTTTAGAGAAAACAGCTATGCATTTGTATTTGTTAACAATGCAGCAATTTTTACTTCTTTACTAGAAGATGCAGGTGGCTGACTGACTGGTCTTCATCTTTTATCTCTAAGGGATGTCAGGTAATTAAAATGTCTTCTTAGCACTTGTGTTGTATGATCTTGAGCAAAAAATCTCAGAAACATCTTTTTATAAGAGAGAAAACCCTACAAGTCATCCACTCTACTTTCTGAAGAGACAATAGCAGCATCTTCTCTTCCTCTTCTTCATCCTCTTCCTCCCCTCCCCCTTCTTTTTCTCCTCCTCATCATCCCCTTTCTTCAGTAAGAAGGGTTTATTTTACATCACATTTTAAAGATACAATCAGTTATAGCAGAGAAATTATGGTAGTAGTATGATCAAGCTGGTTACACAGAATCTATAATCAGAAAGCAGAGATAAATACCAATGTCCAATTCAGTTTCTCACTTTTACTGAGTAGAAGACCACAGCTACTGCCAATAGTAGAAGACCAATTAGTAGAATTAGTAGAAAACCAATGCTACTGCCCACAGTTCAGTTATGCCTTCCCATTTCTATTAACAAAAGGAGACACACCTGTTCAGTCATGCCCAGAAATTCATTTTCTAGGTGATTCTAGATCTAGTCAAGTTTAAGTTCAGTTTTAACCACCAACATTCTTTTGCCACAGTTATTAATATGATGGGATCTGAAGATTTACTTTGCAGACCACACAAGGTATTTCAACAATGCCTTAGCATCGTAGTGCTTCTGCCTCTTCTGAGTCTTAAGATAGTCTTTGTTTCAGATAGAAAAAGCTTATTATTAAAGGAGATATAGAATGATTTTATGGATGACAAGGGAGCACTAAATTCTTAAGAGGAAGAAAAAATTGTACACAGGTAAGAGGACTGACTCAAAATATGTTGGAAGTATGCCATAATCTATGACAAGCATCCCTGGTCTGAGCATGGGTTAACACTATAACCAGCATAAAGACCTGTAGGAACCATACTTGTAAGGAAGTAAATGACTCTAGAACAATTTGAAGGAACCACAAAATGGTCAGAGGGTGTCTTGATGGTAGGCATGGTCACATATACACCACTACGGAGGCAAAGGATGCTTTCCAGGACTTACACAAATGCTCCGTTGCCACTGAGTATGTTGGCTGGATTGTCATATAGCTTGAATATTGTGATTTTGGCTTTGGTTTTTCTAAAATGTAGGCTCCTTTGGTAGTTTCAACATTCTTTACTTTTCTGAAAATGTATTTCAGTTTTAATTATGTGTATATGTTTATATATATATGCATATGTGCATATAAATGCAGGTGTCCAGGAAAATTGGAGGTACCAGATACCCTGGATATAGAACTAAAAGCTATCATGAGCAGCTCAATGTGGGTGTTAAGAAGTGAACTCAGGGTCTTTGGGAGAGTGGTGCAGGATCATAACCTGTGACCAATATCTTTAGCCCCAGTAGGTTTCAGTGTCAATAGTGGTTTTTAATTTTTATTTTTTTAGCTTCTGACCTCATAGCTGAAAGACGGATTCCCCATTCTGCTTATTCTTCAACCTTTTATGGGCAGAAAAAACTAGGACACCATGAAAAGGGCTTTGATGTAGCTAGTACTTCAGAAAACTGATTTTTACTTAGTCTTGTCCAATGTCTTGGACTTTCTGTTTGTAAACTGGGTTAGGTCAGTAACTTTCTAACATCCCTTTCTTCCATAGATCTCCCATCTCTTTTTTCTCTTTTTCATTCATCCTTCCAGTATGTACAATCTGACACATTTGTTTTAAGACATATTTTTTTGCCTGAATACATGATAAAAATGAAGTTCCATTTAAAGCTCCAATATGAAAAAAAGAGTGCCTTGATTCATGTGGGAATGACAAACTTGGGGCTCCATCTTCTAAGCAAGTTGAGCTATCTTGGGGAAGCCATTGAGCTCTTAGGACTGTGGCTTGAAAATAATATAATTGGACAAATACAAAGACTCCATTGGCTTTAAATTTTTATGGTCATGTACTGCTCTGTTGATTTGAAAACCTTCAGTATCTCTGAGTATATCTGAGATCAGACAGGAAAAATTATATATCTCAGGGTAGTAAATAACTTAACAGAATGGCAATGTCTGAGACTGGAGCCAATCCTTAGCTGCTGTGTAGTTCAGTCTGGTGGTGACTCTGATAGGTTCTTTGAGGCTGTAATTGTAGTATTTTCTGTAGAGTTCTGCAGTTTGGGCATGGAAAGTATATAGAGATCCATTAATGAAGTCTGTACTGACTGCAGGACTGGGGCATGATTACAATTATGCCACTTGTGTGTGTGTGTGTGTGTGTGTGTGTGTGTGTGTGTGTGTGTGTGCTTCACCTGTATACTTATCACAAGTTTGGAAACTAGGGTCTAGAAAGTACAGAACATACAACTGTAATTCTCAGCTACGATGCATCAATTTAGCTCTGCTTGCCAGCTTCATTGCTCATAAAGTTCAAATGACCTGATACATAGAACTATAACCATAATGGCTGTGAGTCCTTGCTTCTACCTTGCATCTGCAGGATACCTAGAGCATGGTCCAGAGTACTGATCATTCTAATAAATGGATACTTCACTCGATTGAGATTTAGATCTTTCATTCATTTTCCCTACCTATGACTGCCAGAAATTGTCTGATTTGCACTGAATTTTGCTCTTTGGTACTGAGTGTTGACTTTCCTGTCACACTGGAGAATCCTTCCCTCTTTCATATAGAGCATGGTCCTCAGGGTCAAGTGAACTAGTTTCTAGCCCTAGCCTGTTAACTATCTAGACAACCTATCAGCAAATTTCTCTGATCTTCAATTTCCTTAGTGTTAATGGATGAAAGAATACCAACTCTAAGAAGGACTTTAAAAAATGTTATAGCTAATTCACTTAATGTAATTAGCAAAGGTTGACATTTTATAGTTGATTAAAAAATGCTACGTAGCATACTAATAATGAAAATTTAGAAAAAGCAACTTATGTCAAGCCTCATTATAATGTTCAGCATCACCATCATCTTCTAGGACATCGATCTGATGCTTGTTCATAGTTTCCTGAGATAGCTATAGAAAACCATAATTCTTACTGTCTTCCTGTCTTCTCCCAATAATATATCTGTCTGTCGCAGTTAGGGCTTTTAATGCTTTGAAGACACCATGACTACACAACTTAGAGAATAAAGAGTTTACTGTAGGCATATAGTTTCAGAAGGTGAGTCTATAACCATAATATCAGCCAGTATGACAGCAGGCAGGCAGGCATTATGCTGGAGCAGAAGTTAAGAGCTTATATCTTGAGAGCTAACCACAAGGCAGAGAAAGCCAACTAGAAATGGCATGGGCTTTGGATACTGAAAATCTACCCCTAGTGTCACATTTTTTCTAACAAGTCTATAGTTTCAATCCTTCTCAAACAGATTTACTAACTTGGAACCAAGCATTCAAATACATGAACCTGTGGGAACTATTCCCATTCAAACCATCATGTATCTTACTAATCTAACATCATTTGGTGCATTATCTCAACTTTACTAGAGATGCAAAAAGAAGTTCCTAGAAGAAAGTCGACTTGCTTTCTTCACTCAGATAATCAGTGTTCATGCTCAGATAATTACTTTATATGTTCAAGTCTTCAATTATTTTGTTTAATTACATGCTCATGCTATACTGATTAGTCTGGACTCCCTTTTCTTTGTCTCTGCTCTGGTTAAGTGGGAGCAACTCTAGCCTTCACCACAGTGGTGAATCTTTATTTTTTTTCTTTAGCCGTTTTTGCTTGTTTGTCTGTTTTAAGACACAGTTCCACTTAGATTGGAACTTGTTATGTAGATCCAGCCATCCTCTAACCCATAAGAGATCTGCCTGCCCCTGTCTCCTGAATGAGGGATGACCAAAGGCATGTGCCACCACACCCAGCCTATGATTTTGTATGTTTGTTTCCAATATGTTATGCATTTGTCTCTCAACTCTCCAGCAGAAAACATTAGGAGAAGCTGAGGGATCATATAAAGATAAAGAACCAGAAATGATAAGCAGCTTCCCAGGTGAGTAGCAACAAGAAGGAGAGAACTTTGAGTATTTGTGGTTTCTCCCTATTTCTCTCCTAGACTAGTGCTATGGTAGCAGCTATTAAGCTATTCTCTAACAACTGACAAATAGTAGGCCTCACATTGGCATATTGACTGCTACAAAATGTCACAGCAAGAAACTGGGGCTCACCTAACAATGGGCGGGTGACATTAACAACATTGTTTCCCTGGCAGAGGAAATCACAAAGTCAGGGGAATGGCTGGGTGTTTTCAAAGGGCGAGATAATTCTGTGTGACCAACAATAACATTTAACAGTTATTTAAACTTAGATAAGGGTAATTAAATCTCATGCTTCATGAACTAAGCTGATTGCCTGCAGGGGTCAAGGAGGAACCTCCATCCTCCACTCCAGCATCCACAGAGCGATTATCCAGATGCATTGTGGGTTCTCACTAGTCTGCAGGTTTCCTCTGAGGCTGAGACATAGCAGGAGACTCTCAGGGGAGGTTTCTGCACCTCGATTCACTGCATTACAGAAACATGGCTTAGCTGCAGTCTCAGATCTCAAGGCTGCAGATTTGAATTTTGACCCTGCCAAGTGCAGAATGACTTGTAGCAAGTCCTCTGACCTGTATTAGCATTAGTTTCTACCCTTCGGGGTTATTTACCTGTATGAAAGGCATCTGCATTCACAGGACATGTTCTAGAAGTTGGACTGTTTTAGAACATTTCCTGATGTAGTTCCCTCAGCACCCTGTAACCCTCCAACTTTCCTTCTGTACCTGTTTATCATAACACAGTGGCATAGCTGGTGACTCAGAGGAGTATGGTTTACTTAGGATCCCATTCTAGAAGGGAGAGGAAGGCAGGAACCAGGAAATAATCTAGACTTAAATAACAGAAGAGAAAGCACAGATGTAGGCTTGCTTGCAAAGAGTGAGAGGCTGAAGAGGGGGTCAATGGGTCACCTAAGGCAGAGGGAAAACAAAGCACAGTCCCCAGCATCTGAAGTTTGTACTTGGCCCTAGAAGAATATTTTTCTAAAGATTTTGCAGTCCAGGCTAGGTTGGTAAAAGACTGGACATATGGTGGGGTAACCCAGTTATACTTTCTTGCAATATGTTTCCTGGACCATAAGAGAAAGAGAGTACATAGTAGGATACAGAAACATGGAAAAGATCTCTAGATTAAGAAATGCGGTACCCAATTATTTAGCTTTGCATAATGAGATCAAAGTGAATTGGGCAGTCTTAGCTCTAGGTCCATTTTCACTCTCCAGTCACCATGATACATACTTATCACTGGATGGCATATAGTGTGCACTCAATAAATTAGAGCTCATAAAGTTTGCATGCATATATATGCATATATATATATATATATATATATATATATATATATATATGTGTGTGTGTGTGTGTGTGTGTGTGTGTGTGTGTGTGTATGTGTGTGTGTGAAGTGGAGGTTGTTATTTTCTTCATACGGCTTGAGTCAATATATATGTGTGTGTGTGTGTGTGTGTGTGTGTGTGTGTGTGTGTATTTACTATTTGGAGAGTAGGCATGAATGTTCCCTTCCATTAAGAAGACAGGTAATTTGTATCTTACTGTGAGCAGGAAAACACTTCTGACCTGAGGGATGAAGACCGGAATGGAAGAAATTGGGAATAAGGTCAAGAAAGCAACAGGAAACAAGATCACAGACCAGAACGTTGATGGTACAACTCAGAGCATAGATACTGAAGATGGAAAAGACAGAACTAAAAACTGTTTCCATATGCTTTTATTATATCGGGGGTGATTAGAGAGATAGAAATGGAATTGTGTTCCATCCTGGGTCTACCAAAAAAGAAACATGGAAACGTAAGTGGATCACCCTTGAGAAAGAGTGAACCTTGGAGTTAGTGACCATTACTGACCATACTGATATATGAACAGAGAGAAAGAAGCTGCCGGATATCAGCTAATAGTTTTGAGAGAATAGTAAAGTGATCAATTTATAGGGATGGGTCATCCAGTTCTAGTAGGTAAAGACAATTTCATCCAATTAAGGTTCACTGAAAATGGACACTTAGAGGAAGATATTTACATATCAGTACATATTCAATCTTCCCCTGATACCAGCAACAATTTAATGGAGATTTTTATTCCATTAAAATCTTAGAGCATAGCTGGTGCTTCTTTGGGTTGAGAGAAAATGAAGTTTTCCCAAATACTTTCCTAATCTATAAATGGAAAGAATTAGCTGTGTCTTTTCTGTGTTGCAGACTCTTAATGAGATCAAAGGAGTAATTGAAAAAGCCCTCTGCAAATCAGAATATGCATCTATCTTCTTGATAATTACCTCTTGATATTATTACTATATTACACATCATAATAAGAAAAAAGTGAATCAGTGACTCTTGAGTCAGATGAATGCAATTTTAAAACTTAGCTTTTCCATTTACTATCTGTGTGCCACAGGGCAAATTGCTTTACTTCTCTGAAACATGATGGCCTTTTCTGTAGAGTGGAAATGATAGTAAATTCATGTTAAGTCCATTGTATCATGGGAATAGGTTAGAATGGTGTATGGTACATGAGTAGTAAGACGTGTTGATAATGAGTGTGATGATTATTAGGGTACAGTTCATCAAGGAAAGATTCCTGAAGCATTTTTTATTTGTGCACTTAGCTTAGGGTTAGTTTTATAGTATTTCTTCAATAAATATAGCATGAGTACACTTAAGATATCAAAGTTGATGAAGATGAATAAAATCTGGTTGAAGCTGAGGAGGGTAAAGTTATACATTCTGTAAAGAGCAACCAAGAGAAGAGGCAAATGATTAGAAGTGAACAGTTTGTTATGTAACAGAGAGATCACTGAACCTAGATCTTCTGACTAGGAAAGACATTATAGTGGCTAAAAGGACAAACACTCAGGTTATGTGGGTGATGTACATGAATTCAAATAGACGTGGAGGCAGCAGGAAATGGTAAAGACTTCTGGTGGAGCTCATGTTGTACCCAGAAGCACCCACACACTAGTGCTGAAAACCTTTGATTACACGAAGCATACTGGCCCTTAGCTCATGAGTGGTGACTGTTCAAAGCCGTCTTCCAGAAGGTGGGAATGACACTCGAAGGGCTGTCGACTCTCCAGACAGGGTTATGGCTGATTGGAGACATGAAGGTCTATAGAGAGGAAGGTGGTTATTCTTGAGTCCTCTACTGACTAAAGATACACACTACTTGACATACTCAATGAGAGAAGATTGTATCTGGAGCTAGGAATTAATTTTGATTAGTAAGATGAGACTTAGTCTACTTATGAACTACTTATGAACTCCCCTTGGTCACTGGAAAGTCTACTATATATTCCCATACATTCAATGTTGATGGAAATCCTGTGATGAAGAGACACTAAGATACTCATCATATAGATGAAGCAACTGAGGCACAGGAAGGAGTGATGTGGATTCCTGTGGCTAGAAAGACAGACTAAAAGGTGAGTAACAATATAACTCTGCAACTGTCTGGCCCTAAAAGTCAACCTCTGCCCTCTCTCCACTTATGAAATTGGTTATTCACTACTATGCTTTAATTCTTTTCATTATGAAGCCTCATCTTCTTTAAGCAACACTTTTTACTGCTATAAAAAGATTAAAGCCCAATTTGTTCCTTTTTATCAGTTCCCTGTCTCTGCTCCTTTAAGGGATGGGGTGTGGACCATTCTTTGACACTGTCCATGGTGATGAATAAGAATAGATCTTGGCTTTTCAAGTGCAGCTGGAAATCTCTCAGTGCACATGTGAGAAGTAGGCATATCCCCAGGAGGTATCAGCGTTCCTTTGTAGCCACAGTTATGTCTGTACACTGTAAGTTCCTTGCTGGTTTCATTGCAGTCAATCTGAAAACACCAGGATGCCTGAAGGATACCTCCCCATTAACTTAAATGATTTTAGAACTAGGAAACATTTCTATAACTGGTCTTACGACCAAGGTATGTGTGATAATTAAGATTGTCATTGCTATGATGAAATATCATGACCAAAAGCAAGTTGAGGAAGAAAGAATCCATTTGGCTTATACTTCCACATTATAGCCTATCACTGAAGGAAGTCAGGTAAGAAAACTCAAGGAGATGGGGAACATGGAGGCAGGAGCTGATACACAGGCCATGGAGGGGTGTTGTGTACTGGCTTTCTCTCCATGGTTTTCTAGAGACTGGTTTCTTACAGAATTCAGGGCCACCTGCTCAGAGGTGGTCCAGCACACAGTTGACCAGGTCATCTCTCATTAATCACTAATTAAAAATAATGCCTTACATGCTTGGCTGTAGCCTGGTCTTATGGAGGCATTGTCATGTTGATATAAAACTAGTGAGCACATTATGTAAAGCATGCCATTGAATTCTTTACATCAGCTTACTTCCCCAGAATCACCACCTGCCACCTCTTGACACCATCGTAAACATACCCACATGTGCATGCACAGATGTACACACATATGCACAAATCACTCTGTGCTCTAGAAAACCCAGATTGCCTTTTTCTACATCCCTTATCATACTCCATCAAGCCATCCACACCATTCTATACGTTATCCCTGCTTTACAGAAAATTCAGTGCAGTGAATATCTCTCCTTATTTTTTAATTTTAATTTTTTGTTATTGTTTTTATACAGCATTTCTTCTTTTGCTGGACAGAATCCTGTTACTCAAGGTAAATCTGGTGAACCTGCTATGCCTGTGAACTAAACAAGGCTTGTGTACTTTGTCACCTTTTAGAAACCTTCATTCTCTTCCTTCAAAAGATATGAGTATTGGTTAGTTTGGTGACAGAATCTTTTATGTTTTAACCCCTATGAAGATGCTACAGAAAATTATTCGTGGTCTGGAGCTTTCAGCCATTCAAACTTGAAACTTCCCAGAACTGTTGCTTAGCCTTATGTATTACAAATATCTGCTTCAAGATGGAGCATAAAAGATCAAGTTGGGAATGGAAGAGGAGAGGAGAGGAAAGGAAAAGAGAAGAGAGACATCCAAAAGTTATCCCTAACTTCCTAGTTATGCAAGAATTGGACCTCTTGTTTTTATGTTGTTTTAGGCAATATTGTTTTGTTTTATTAATTATAACCCTGACTCTTGATGCTAATAACAACCCAGTGAGAACCATTCGCCTTTTCCATCATTCTAATGAAGTAGCCATTATTACATCCATTTTGCTTATTAGGAATGAGAAGCTCAGGGAGACAAAGTCATTTGTCCAGGGTCATATCTTCTCCTTATGCTCCCAACAGTCTCTATTTTCCATTAGTAGCTATGACTGGGCAGTTAAGGCATCATTTCTTTTGGAAAGATCCACTGTAAACTTTAGACTTAACTAGACTTTTGTTTTTCTTTCCCATTGTACTTTGTGCTTGTATCTTGAACTAGTCAAAGGAGGTCAGGTTATATAGACGTAATATATAATACCCGTTCCCCCAAATTCAGAAACTAAATGTAACTACAGGTTTTTCCATCTATGTGTCAATTCCCAAATAGTGACTCAGAGGCTTATTTCTGTACAGTGCTTAAGGCCTTAGCTTGGGCTTGCTCTGCAGCTAACCTGTAACTCATTTAATTCATATATACTACTCTGTGTCTGCCACATGTCTGGTTACCTATCCTCAGTTTCATATGTCTGACTCCCTCTGAGCCTGGGGTGAATCTTCCCATGCCTGCCTATATCGCAGAGTTCCAATATCTCTACCAGAACTCCCAGCATCTATGTCCTGCCTTTTGCTAACAGATTATCAGCCTTTTATTGACAGGTGATGCTTCCACATGGTACACAAGTGATTATCCCTACAAGTAATTGTCACACAGAGTTTTATTTCTAATTCATGCTACATAATATGTAAGAGACCACAACATATTTTTTTTATTTCAGTCACTTGAGGGGTGACACAGGGAAATACAATCTGAAATTGTACATCTTTCACCACAATAGGGAAAAACAACAGTGGGAACTGTACAGTTGGTCTTAAAGAACTTTGCTTGGATGTGATGCATTAATTTCATTCATGTTGTTGCTTGACTAGTATACATCAAGTCACTCTCTTAGACCTCAGATAGATAAGAGAGTAGGGTACTATGTGTCTTGAAGGAGAAGAATCAGAATATTTTCTAAGGTTTTAGTAGGCTCCATAAGGAAGAATCCTTTTAAATTATTTTCTAGAAACCTGGCTCCCAGAACTGAGGCTACTGTAGAGAAACATTAGATGGCTGTATGTTTAGTGAATCACAGAAATTATCACAAAATACAAATATTTCTATCAGCAGTAAACACACTCAGGCATGGATTATTGCTGCCTATGCACTCTAGTACCTGGCACATAGCCTGGTATCCACTAGATGCTCACTAAATATTTACCAACAAAATTCATATGGCTTCATAGTGATATATGACTTTCTCATAATTGTGCCTATCTTTTCACTTGGAAATGTGTCATATGTTAGCACTACAACAAGTGCAGCAGATCTAAGGATGAGAAATACACAGAGATCATATTCTAAAGAAATGCTAAATGAACAACACATGTCAGGCTGGATCAAAAGGAAACATAAAAGAACAAAGTCCAGTAAGGACCAAACCAAATACCAGCAGCTCCTAAGACTTTTGGAATGACACTTTACATCAGAGTTGCCATGGTCTCAGATTTAGTAGTTAGAAGGAGAACAAGATCCAGGGAATCAAGACTATGTTTAAAATCAAAGTATTTGTGAAGGTAGGCATATCATTTTAGATTATTCTTTGGTATACATTTGTACATGTATATGTATGTGTGTGCATGCATATGATGTATGTGTGCATGCATGTCTGTGTGTGTGTGCATGTATACATTTAAATGGGCTTGTGCCAACATGTACCCATAAAGGTCAGGAAAAAAAACTTCAGTGCTATTATTCTTTTTCTTCTGTACTGTGTGATACACGGTCCATCTTGTGTTCTCTATGTCCTACTCCAGGGTAGCTGGCCCATTAATTTCCAAAAATATTCTTGTTTCCATCTTCCATTCCATCTTAAGACAAGATATGTGCTAGGATTTCCAGGATGCCAGGATTTCCATGGATTGTGATGATTCAAGCTCAGGGCCTCATACTGAGCAAGACTGTACTCACTGAACCATCTTCCAAGGCCCCAATATATTCTTTTATCTTGATGATTAAATGTTACTCTGTTAGCATAAAACAGCTTAACCCATGTGTTCTCTTCTCTTCTGACTCCTAGACCATACACTTTTAAAGATAAGACTTGTTTTAGTGATTACTAGTTCTATACCATCATTATCCAGCACAGGATGTCAAGCTCAGTAAGAATTCAGTGATGTGATTTAATTTATATTTAATGTTTCAAGTCTGCTACAAACAGGGAAATTGGTTCATGGCAAGGCCAGCAGGTATGAGTAGAAGGTAAAATAGAGGCTTCATTGCAATGTAGCTGAGACAGAAAACCTGTTGGTTCTCCATTATCACTGGGAAGTGGATTCTGTAGTGTAAGTGTATTTAATGAGAAAGATTTGACAAGTTCAAACAATTTTTCAAAAGCCAAATATGATAATACCACCCAAACCCTCTGGATTTGGAAATCAACCAAAGAGCATAGACTTCCCTTATGTTCATGCAAGGAGTTTACTTAGTCATTTTCCCAGGACTTAGTGTCCTACCATGACCTATCCATGTTTTGTGGAGCACACAGTCATACCTCTGATGTTGTCAGGCCTTCACAAATTGGTACTGGATATATTGCTTTATGTGTTTATGTTGAGAATCTTCTCAGATGTCAGATGTCATTTCTTTGTCATTACTTATGTACTCATGTACTCTATGCCTATGAATAATCTTCTACAGCTTTTCAAAAAGACAGATAAGTTTCACACTTATGGGATATAGGAGCCCTTAGTTTGGAGATACTGAGAAGTGTACAATTTGGAAGGCATCCATCCATTGAGGCATGTGGATCTACTTGGTACATGAGGAAGAGTTATTATTCTGTCATTGTTTCAATGAGTAACCGCAGACAACTTGACATCCTTGTTCAATATCTTATTCCAACATGTGTAGTTGGGATAATAGCTGTGTTTATTGGAGAGATCTCTTACAAGGAATTAATTGAAGAATATGCTTTGATGTTGGATACTGTTTAATTTTTAAGAAGCTTAGAGTCACTTATAGGAGATCAGACTCAGAGTCATATTTCATGGAAGCCACCAAGGAAGTAGTGATGAGCTAGAGTGTTATAAGACTTGGTGGATGTGGAGGAAGGAAACAAAAGAAGATCAAATGTAAAATAATAGGGGAGCAGTATACATGCTGGAAATCAAGGATACTGCACTGGAAAGGACTCATATTTCTTTGATAGAAATATTCAGTAGTTTCACAGGAAGACACACACGCACACACACACACACTATATTCTAGATCTCTAGATCAGTGCCAGTGCTAGGCAAACCATGCCCCATGATTCACATTTATCCATTATTTATTTTCATATAGTCTGAAGACTTAAAACATTAATTTCCATTGAAAATGGTTGAAAGTAAAAGAATTTTGTGATACATAGAAATGCTGTAAAATGTAAATTTTAGTGTCCATGCATAAAATTTAGGGGACCAGACACTCCTGTGTAGGTCTTTGGGTGTGCAAAATTAGAGGCAGAGTAATCAAGAGACCATTGGCATGTAAAACTTGAAATATTTACTTTCTCTTCTTTTAAAGAATAATTTTGTTGATCTCTGGTCTGGGCTGTGGACTGGACTGAATACAACAAAGGGATTGTATATTAACCTGTGAAATTAGGGAGACAGAAATCCGGAGGTAATGTGGGGTTAGGAATAAAAATGTCACTCTTACTGATTATCCACAGGTTCTCTGTGACCCTGTTCAGCACCACATCTTTGCCGATATCCTCCTAAATCCATGCTTTTGCCAACATTTCTATCCTTTGAAGAGAAGAACACATTCTTTTTCCATTTTTTTTTTTGAAACAGGATATTCAAATAGGTTTTCTACCTTACATACTAAGTGCAGAGCTCTGGGCCTCACCACGCTAATCAGACTGGGTGCCATTCTGTAAGTCATTTTGTGCAATTTCATGTTCTCTCTTCCTGAAAGGAGGAGAATTACTTTGATAGATTAAAGCCGTTTCCTTATTGGAATGGGCGTTTTGTCTCTTTTCTTTCAGCCCTTGTCCACTGTCTCTTGATGCCTCCAAGGTAGGGAGGCCCTAATTTCCCTGAGTCGCTTTTGGTAAAGTAATTTCTCATTTCTACCAGCCCTCCAGGGTCTCATTTGTAGAATGGTGGGGGCCCTGTCTAGGACAGGGAATGGAAGGGCTTGGAAGGTGACCCATGCTTTTCCAATTTGTGACATAAAATATTTTCAAGAAGGAGGCAGATGGCCCTAGTTGTTGGGCAAAGAGGTTCTTTTTAACTCTGTTTATTCCTTGAAGGCTACAACAGGGCATATGGAGAATACCTGGGCTCCCACAGTGGAATAAGCTGGACATTGCTCTCAGTGAAATTAAACATAAATAAACACATTTTTTCACCCTGTATAGCATCTAGTCATCAGATGAGTAAAATACTGGCTTTAATTACTCTTCTCTTCTTTCTGTGATTTTGATGAGCTTGGTAACACACTTTATGAATCATTAGGGAGCCATGTTAGAATGTGGATTCCTGGGCACTGCCTCCAGAGCGTGTCATGTAGTAGTCCGGTATTAGAAGTACAACTCCATATCTTGACCAAAAATTTTTATTTGTGATGGTCATAGAATGTGAAAGGCATGTAGGGGTTATTTTTTCTAAAAGGCTGTTTTGTTTTTTCTCTATTATAGGCTCTCTCAGTTGTTTCCCAGGGTTGCTACACCATAAAAAATGTTCTTTTCTTTTTCTCACGGTGGTGGATAGTACATTATGATCTTTTGGGAGCTCCTCAGCACATCCCCAGTTAGAATTCTTATAATAATAAATCTTGGGAAATACCCAAAAATAACTTTGTGCCCCAGTGGTATTTTTTAAAGCTTTTGGGAAGTACCCAGAGAACTGGACACAGAGGGATGAAGTAAACATGACCAATACAGGTTTTCTCATCACTAATGCTATTCATGTTTCAGCTTTAATCCATGTGTTTTATAATGATTTTTACTGAATGTAGGATTAACTTCTTGGAGCTTCTGTTTCCTCTAGGGTAGAAAGAAAAGACCAACAGCAAACTCCAAGCATATCTGTTTTCATCCAGAATGTTGGTAATTCTTGGGTAGTCAACAAACTGCTATGGCTTCATTTTAATCAGTTCATAAATCCACACAGGGAGAGGCAGATTAGATGAGACTCTATCCTGTGCCCTGTGGTCAGTGTTTTGGCTCTCATATGCCTTAACCATGTATGACTGCCTGCTGATGTGGGGGTTGGTTCCTTTGCAAACTACTCCAGATAGAACACATAAGGTTTCATTAGTGAGATTTCTTGTTGTAGGAGTAAGAGCTTGCAGATTTCATTGTCAAAACACCAGATCTGTCAAGATTTCCTTGCTTCGGTGAAAAGTTTTTCCCCATATGGAGAATACACAATGTATAACTTTAGTTTTTTATTCCTACATTTCCCATTCATACTGTTATTTTATTCTTATTTATTTTACTATTCACTTTTCTATTTATACTATTTTCTAATTGCAGTATTCAGAGATGCTGAACTATGTTTTAAAATAAGTATATACTGATTTAATCTGTCTGGGCATGGTATCACCTGTCATAGTAAGCTACCCTAATTGTTACAATGACTCCGCCATCTAATTTTGACTCCCATATGGAAAGAAAAATCATGTATTCTGGCTCTGAGTATCTTGTTGAGTTTGGAACTTGTCCAGGGTGCATGCAAGGTTATAATGAAATTAGTTTTAGAGTCCTAAGCCTTTGTGACTTTATGTGAAGAACTTATTTTTGAAGGTTATATTTGTGTGTTTTTCATTGCTGTAGTGAAACTCCTGAGGGTAGATACCTTTGTAAAAGGGAACTGTGCAAATCTCTTGCCTTTCAAGCACAAGGATGTGAGGGATAGCTCCAGAACCTTCATGGAAACAAATGAACAATCAAACAAATAGAAACAAGTATGACTGTGTTGATTTGTATTTCCAGCACTAGAGAATCAAAGACAAGTGAATCCTTGGGCCTGGCTAGCCATCCAGCCTCATTCACTTGGTAAGATTCAGCTTAATGAAAGACTCTGTCTCCAAAGAAGTAGACAATATTTGAGGAATAACATTTATACTTGACTACTGACTGCCATATGTACGCACACATTCACTCAAATGTGCACCTGTACACATGTATGAATGTACACACATATGTGCATAGAGGGTGCACACACATGAGCAGGCACACACATGCACAGGTGCATGAAGTAGATGGGGTCCTTATTTGTCTAAAATAATTCTGGAGGTTCAAAGAAATTTTATTTACTGGGCATGAGGACAGCATGAGGGTAAAAGAGATCATACATCAAACTAGGAAGGAGGAAAGAGGTCCAGGGGCAGAGCCTTCATTTTATGATATTCTGTTTTCAAGAAGTCTAAGGAATCTCATGACAAGTACTTTAATTTTCTTTAATGAAAGTACCCCAGTGGCTTACAAGCATCCTTGTATCGAAGATCCCACTCTATCCACATTATTGTTGCTACTGAACACAAAGCCCCAAATACATGCATCATTAGTGGAGAAACCACAGCCAAACCATAGTAAAGGTCACCTGAAATAATGCCACTGTGCAACTCTGTGCTACACTCTAGTGCAGAGCTGTAAAAATAAACAGGGTAATGCCCAGGCAAAGCTACAGAATGTTGAGAAGTAAAGACACACATACAACAACAATAACAGCAACAACAACATCAACAACCAAGATTTTATGGGCTAAACTAAAACCTTATATGAAGACAAGGGGTATGGTAATTTGGTATGATGAGGATCTACATTGAGGAATTAAAATTATGTGAGGAGATGATTTCATGAAGAGGGTTTAGGGGAAGAAATGAAGTCCATGCATGGACTCCAGATCTTGGGTTTGCATGCAAGACTGGACACAGTCTTGTCCTGTGCATGTACCAATAACTAGAAGCAACTCAATCACATATGTATTTGCTTAATTTAATTCCCTCAAAAACAAAACAAACGATTGCTTGGCAGGACCAAGTTAGACATGGTTCTGTTGTTTTGCATGAAAACAAATGACATGTATTAGAAAACAAGATATACATTAGTTATGGGCTAAAAGTAGATACAGAAATGAGTCTGAAACATGCTTTAAGACATACTACATTTAATGTCTCTAACCCATTTGAGGACACTGGTGAGCAATGCACAGACCTTGTAAAATACAAGGAAGTTCCATCCAAGCTGTGCAAAAGGGTGCTTACATAGAGAGGATTATGAGTGTTTAAAATATGGACACATAGGATTCTGGAATCCTTAGGTCCCACTCTCTTCCTGCCCTTTGTCAACAAGGCTCACTCTCTAAAGTACATACTTCACCCTAGCTTTGAGTGTATCCACTGAGCCTGGAGTCTTGTCTATTCTCTTTAGTGTCTTTTCAGTGATTGATAACTCGTAGAAAAATCCATTTTGGGAGGCTATTTTTCTTCTTGACATACATCGCAGGATATTTTTGCAGCCTGATGCATCGAACACATCTGTGTAATCACACAGTTTCCAAAAATCCAGATGTTCCCCAGTGTACCTCTGGCTCCCACGCTCTTGCAAACATTTGCTGTAAACACCAAAGGCTGTTTGTTGGTTTTAATGTTCTAGTTCATCTCATTACCCAGTGAAGGTGAAAGATTGAAGCAAGATAGTGTTGCCAGTAAATGTTTTTGCCCCTGATGCATCTATTTCTAGTGCCTGATTAGTATGCAGTGGGGATCACAGGCTGACGCTGTACAAATGGCCAATTGTGTTCTGCCTGCTGTGGTACAGAAAGAGAAGTCGGGCTGGCTGTGCAGATTCCCTTCTGTTTTCTGGCCTGAGGTCCACAGCTGAATAGATGTCTCAGTTGAGATGTCGCACAGATGTGATGACACAGAGAAAAAGAAAAATAATGGAGGAGACCAATATCCAGTCACACTGGACTACTGGGACCCCACTAAGAGAACTAATAAGTATTAAATGGTTATCTATACCTGAAATATATATATAGACATTACCAAAACTAGTAGGTATTGTTACTACTTCTGCAATCATTAATCAGTCTGAACTGAAGATGTACATTTTGTCCATAGAAGCATCATAACAATGGTATATATCCTCAATACTTGGGAAAGATCACTGGGATGGGAATGGGATTCAGTAGGCTGGCCAGAGCCCTAGGTTTGCCTCTACAGACTATATGGATCTGGGCAAATCTCTGATATTCTCCAGACACTAAGTTGTCTATTTGGCAATGTTAAGAGGTTACCCCAGATGATACCCAGGGCCCTTCTAGCAAGAAATTACAAGATAAACTGTGAGGAAACATTTCAATTAATGGACATCCTGAAATGAGGTTTAGAAGATTTTTATTCCTAGAACCTTCTAATAGAGAGGATCTGGTTGAGATGAAGAACATTGCTCCCCTAGGTTCTATAGAGTTCCAGTTCAACCTTTCATATCCATTCAATGAGTAGATTTTATATGGCACACTGCTTTAAACTTTGATGGTTGATGTAAGCCAATGATATTAGTTTGGCATCTCCTGTGAGTTTGTTGCTTAGTATTGGCAATAGGAACTATATTTTCAAAATTATTTTATTAACTTTGATATCTCTTTCTACGTGATATTCCTCAGAAGTGCTAGAACCATGTTAGTCCTGATCAATATTCTATCACCTCTTCCTGCCGATGATCAATGCATAATCATTGAATGATTAGATGCATAAACTAATAAATGAAAGTAATTTTATATGAGGAAATCAGATGGATTAGATAAGTGCCCTCTGAATTCTTAGGGATCTAGAATCATTTAAGAGTAAATATAGAGATACAAAATGATAATCAAATGCAAATAGTGACAAAAAAGGAGTCAGATGAACAAAATGGGCTCATGTAATACAAAAGCCAAAATTCAATATTAAGGAAAGAAAGAATAGATGACAAAGGAGGAGTTTATTTGGCACAACTACTAATTGCCTGGCTATTGACAATTAATAGCTGCAAGGGGGAAGGAAATTCATTCTTCTTTGCACCATGGATATTGCTAAGTTGTTTATCCTCTAGAGTTCAGCTTCACACCGAGACATATGTGCATCACTAACTGGATTTAGTGAGTAATAAATGTAGGATGAGGGAAGAGGGAGAAAGAGACTATGATATGAAATTGAAAAAACAATGTGTAGGAGGGGATTTTGGGGAATAGAATGGGAAAATAGGGAATGAGTATAACAATATTTCACTATATATTATGATATTTTCAAAGAATATAAGAAAAAAGAATGAAAATGTTTTTACATTAAAAAGCATTTTAGATTGGAAAAGCATAATAAATGTGAACAAATGAAGTATTGTATTCATTAATTTCACATCACTGGAATCAGAATGCCGAACATAAAATGGTAGGAGGGCCTTAACTTGGCTCAGTGTTTCAGAGGGCTCAGACCATTGTTTCTTAGCCTTATGCATTTGGATAGAATAGGACCATGGGACAATGGAGCTTCTTTATTTCATTGTAAAGGAGAAAGAAGGAGGGACAGGAAGGACCAGAGGCATGAAAACCCCACAGTCCTGACCTAGAAACCCTGAACCAATGACCTGGTTGTCCTAGTGAAGCTTTGCCTCTTAAAGTTCTACAGCTTCCAAAAATAGTGCAGGGCATGTTTTAACATGTGCCATTTTGTAACATTTTCTATGCAAACTGTAACATGCGCATCCTGTTTGAATGTGAGACTGACAAAAAAGGGCTTAGAATGTTGCTGATGATCAAGTATTGAACTTAGCACATTAAATATTTTACAATTATTACCAACTTATTAAGATAAAATAGATTGTTTTGTTCTTATATTTTTGAGATAGAATTGTAAAAAGCAATAATCTGTCTTGAGTAAAATAAGCTGTCCTTAAAACAGATAAAACTTAGGGGACTGGGAGAGATACAATGATGAAAAAATGGGTCCCCTGAGTTTCCTGTGGAAACAGAATTATAGCAATAGGCATAGGAGCATGAAACAGTAGCAGAACAGGTCCCTTGGATTATCATGTCGTTGGAACTTCCTGTATCTCTTTCTACTTCCTGTCCACAATGAAGAATTTCCACTGTCACATGCTTCTATTGTGTTGATGTTCTATCCAAGTTGGAAGGTACAGATTAACAGTGTAAAAGTCATTACAGCTATGGACTGAAGGCTGATGTATTGCTTAACAGGTGAGAGACCTTGAACAAATCTTCATCCCCCTTTTAGCTCAAGTTCTCTTTCACTGTAACAGGTTAGCAAATTAAACTCTATGAGTCAATGTTAGCCTACTGCCTTTTTTGTAGATACAATGTTATTACAACACAAATTGTTAATATTTGCCTAGGTGTTACAGTGGTAGTGTGAAATGGTGTATAATGTATAATGGGTGACTGAAAGTTTTCTGCAAAGTCCCAAATCATTCCAAAGTGGCTCTTTACAGGAGTTTAATGGTTCTTCTGGAATGATGAGGCTCACCCTCTTACACTCTTACTAGAATTCTTTTCAATATTTATTTAGTGTCTGGTATAGAAAAGACTTCAATAAATATTTTTGGTGTTTCATTGGATTAGTAAATAAATGGAGGAGACACATTATATAGTAACATAGATAAGAGGGCAGCTCAACTCTGTAAGAGCTCTGCAAAGTTGTGACAGTTACTTATCTTCTTCATAAAATTATTTTCTTATTATAAATAGATTATAATAAAATTTATCACAAAAATGATGATTGGACAATTAAATATAATATGATTACCTTGAAAATATTATAATACAATATTTTCTCAGTTAAAAATATAGAGAAAAACAATTGACATTTGTCAATCATTGTTTTTCAAGCAACAGAATGTATGGGAAGTTTCTCAAGTTCTCAGTTTAGGTTCAGAAACTGCTTTGAATAAAATCAAATGAGACCTTGATTCAAAAGTAGATGTTCTACCACTTAGACTGCCTGCATCTTACAATCATACCTAGAATACAACAAGAGATTAGTGTTTGTGAATGGATAGACAGATGGAGGGACGGATGGATGGATGATTACAAGCTTAGGTATCAGTTTTGAATCTTTTGAGGATAATCTAAACCATCTTGTTTCAAGGTAGCAGTTAGATTGGATTTTTTTTACCATTCATGATGGAAGACCTACTGGGGTTACTGTCCAGAGGAAACTTCTTTTGGGAATTGCCACTCTGGGATATAGGTCTTTTACAATTATAACATCTCAAACAAGTCTACATACAGAATCCACAACGGAGCTTTTGACAAAAAGCTGATGCACAGGTTCCACATCAAAGCAGAAGATGAATTTCTGGATGATGAGCCAAGATAATTGTGAAGTCCTTTAAAACTCTCCAGGCACTGGACACTCTTGCCACAGAGGCTTAATTTAACTTTGCTAGGGTAAACTCTATTAATGATTTCTGGAAAGTTCCTTTGCAGGAAAGTCTGTAGTAGCAGTTCATTTAAAACATAGTCTCAACTTTTCACTTGAGCTAGAGGGACCTTCATAAGTCTAGAGAAATTACATGATTTTACATTTGGAAGTATTCAGAAAATGCCCTGGTTCATAACGTTTTGACACTGGGGTTACAGGGAAGTGATGAAGAGCTGCTAAGTTGAAAATATCTATCTTTAGGACCCAATAATCATGGTGGCAAAAGTACATTCCTTGGTACCTCACAGCATAAAACGAAAGTGATATCTTGGATTCTGCAAAGAGTTTGGAAGACATCTTCATGGTCTTGAAACCCACCTGGGTCCAGCTCACTACTATCAGAATTGTAGCAGAAAAAAATGTTGCTGAGTCCATGGGATTCATTGCCTTAGAGTCATGTCGTAACACTCTCAGCATGGGATGCTAGAGTCTGGGATGTAGAAATAGAAAGAAGGCCTTGTTAAGAAGTAGGTTTGCCAACAACCAAAAAACATGGGCTGGACCTAAGCCTCCCTATACATATATAGCAGATATGCAGCTTTGTCTTCATGTAAGTCTCCAACAACTAGAGCAGGGGCTATTCTGAAAACTGTTGCCTGTGTGTGGATATGTTCTTCTAGCTGGGATGCCTTGTCTGGGCTCAATGGGAGAGGAAGCATCTAGCCCTATCACAGAGATTTGAAGTGCCAGAGTGAGGAGATATTCAGGGCGCCCCTACTGACTCAGAGGAGAAGGGGAGGGACTATGGGAGTCTTGTGGGAGGTGCTAATGAGGAGGGGATGTAAAGGGAACATGTAAAACAAAACAAACAAAACGACAGCAACAACAATGACAACAATGAACAGGTTTCCTTCTCAAAGAGTCCCAATGCATGAAAAACTTATTTTACATTGTTTTTGGGGGAGTTGCTGAGACTCAAGCTAATCAGAGACCAAATTTATCAAGACTCATTCTAGCTAAGGATGGCAAATACATTCAATGTTTTGGCTCAAATATGATCAGTTGGTTGTGGCTGCCTAGAGCACTGTGCTGAGACAGAGATGTCTTGCAATTGGCTTGCTAGTAGAAAGTGTCATCAATCATAAAGTTGGCTGTGTCCCTTATCAAAAAAATCTGTAAGGTGGTGTGTGGGAGGATTAGACCACACAGCATGGTGGCAGCTGAAGTTGGAGAGAAGGCTGATCATGCCAGCCTTGAAAGCCATAATGGCTTTCTGATTCTATGAGGGTACTGTACTTTGGTTGTTTCTCGTTAGCAGTCATCTTCCCTCTGTCCCTGGACACTTGGTTACATAATACCTGACAATATTAAATTAGTTTTCCTTTACAGGAAATTATGTTCCATTAGGTCCACTGACGTAGCTATTCCGAGACCTCCAAGAGCATTGTGTGCTTTTTGGAAATTTCTGACAAATCTGATTGGCTCTAAATCAAGATGCCCTCCAAAGACTTCGTGGTTTATTGAGTAATTAGGTATTAAGTGGCTTTAATACCAGAAATTCGAGGCTCAGACTGAAATGTTCCACCTGTGGTCACCAGAGAGGTACCAGGTCCTGCTTCTGGTAGATCAAAGGTTGGAGATAGAGGCCAGCCAAGCCTGATCTGATATCACTTCCCAAAACTCACTAGACCACATGTGCCAGGGAGGCACAGCCAAAAACACTCCTTTATTCCTTTTTGGGGTGATTTTGCCAAAAAATACTGCCCTCTTTGACTTCTCTTGCTGTTTAAATACCTTCTCAAAGGCCATTTTCTTTTCTTTCTTTCTTTCTTTCTTTCTTTCTTTCTTTCTCTCTCTCTCTCTCTCTCTCTCTCTCTCTCTCTCTCTCTCTCTCTCTTTCTTTCTTTCTTTTTAAATCGAATCATAATTTTTACTTATTCACACAGGAGCTATAAACACAAAAAGGAAGGACATAGGGAAGGGGATGACACCAGAGCATAGGTGTTCAGGGGAAGTACAGATATCTTTCAGAACAGGGTATCAGCTGGGTGAAGGTTCAGGGGACAGGTCACTATGACTCTGCCTATGATTCACTTGTCCTTATCTAAGTTGGTACTATCTGCTGAGGCTACCTATTTACAAGGTCTATGACTACTCAGGCTGGTAATTTTTCATAAAAACTGCCTGTTTACAATAGCTTAGAGCCATTTGTTTCAGTGTTTTTACTCAGAGACCCAAGACTTTGTGTTAGCATGTATGTATGTCAGGCCTACTGCTGATTTTAGGCCTATGGCTGATTTTAGGCCTTCAGTGCATACGCAGGGCTGCCCCTGACATCTCCTCCCTTCTCTAAGTATAGAAGGGCTGTGGAGATTATAATCTTGGGAAGGCAGGGATAGAGGCCTGACCTCTAATAATTGAAGGGGACCTTGTAATGGCTCAGGTCCTCCTGTTGTTGTCCAGTGAGGCATGATCAAAGGCCATTTTCAATTAAATTTGACTTCCTGGAAAATTTGGTCTTTAAAATCTTATGTTCATTCATTCATTCATTCATTCACTCATTCATTCTCTCTCTCTCTCTCTCTCTCTCTCTCCTCTTCTCTCTCTCTCTTGCTTGCTCGCTCTGTGTCTGTGTGTCTGTGTTTGTGTCTGTGTTACAACAAGTGTGTGAAAGTCAGGGCACAACTTTCAGGAGTTGGAGCTTTCCTTTCTGACACAATGGGAAGCACTTGAACCTGCCGAGTAATCTTACTCACCCAGTCTGGTTCTGATCCATGTTTCACAATGTTTCTTTACATGGAGTAGGTGAGCCTTGGGATTTCCGGTCCCGCTCTGTGTCCTGACTCTGATTTCTTGTGTTGTTTAGATGCTGCTTTTATCAGGCAGAGGGTGGCACACACTCTCTACTCTTTTTCATCTCTGAATTGAGCAGAATTTTCACCTCCTATTTTGAACCCCTGTCCTGGCTTATCTTTACTGTTTCACACAGGGCTTATATACACAAAAAGGGCAGTATGTGGGGAAGTGGATGATGCAGGTATGTGAGTATTTAGGGGGAGTACAGATATCTTCCAGAACAGAGTATCAGGGGAATAGAGGTTCAGGGGACATGTCACTATGACTCTAACTATGATTCACTTGTCTTTATCTAAGTTGGTACTATCCACCAAGGCTACCTATCTGCAAGGTCTTTGGCTACTCAGGCTTGGCAGCCCTTCACCAAAGCTGCTTGTTTACAATAGCTTATAGCTATCTATTTCAGTGTTTTTCCACAGAGACCCAAGACTTGGTGCTAGCAGGCATGTATGTTGGGCCTATTGCTGATTTTAGGCCTTCAGTGTAAGCAGGGCTGCCCCTGACAAACCCCCAGCTTTAGAATACCCTCTCCATGAAAATTTCTCCTCTTTCTTTTTTGTTTGTATGTTTGTTTGTTGACTTCCTTGCCCTGTCCAGAGCACTTTATAGTACATAAATCAATCATCATATCCTCTCACCTTACATTTGGATTACTTCATGCAAATCTCATCTCCTGTGGTATAGTAAACTCTGCAAACAAAAGAATTAGATGTAACCCATCTTTGTAGTTTTCTTGGCTTGCAATACTGAACATTGCATATAACCAGTGCTTAACAAGTCAGTCAGTCATTCATTGCATAATGACTTTTTAGGCAATGAAATCGGTGGCATATGAGTAGACACATAAGCTTATCCAAAAGCTGAAGGATTGTCAACTAGCAATACTGTGGTATCATCAAATTGCAGTGCATCATTCAGAAGTGTAAAACACCCCAGTGCACTACTAGTCACAAACACACAGCATATACAATTACTTACCATATCTAATACTTGACAGTGTTAATGAAATATGTCTTTACTATACTATGCTTTTTAACGTTTTTCTGTGTGACCTATCTACTTATAAAAGTGTACTATAAAACAGTATATTGGTGTGCCATCAGAAGCCTTGTATACGTCATGCTTACTGAATCTGTTGAGTATAGGCAAAGGCCACATTTGGTTGGCTGACACTATCTAAGAAAGTGGAAGTACTCTATCATGTTCACAAAATGACAAAGTAACCCAAGCATGCATTTCTTAGAATCCATCCCTATTGTAAAGCAATCTGTGACTATAAGGATGAACTATAACACTGGTGGTCTCACAACTACCCATTCATATTCCATTAATGTATATATGACCTACTGCTTTTTTTAATTTCTTGTACACTATTTCTAGCATCCATATCATATTCCTGAGGGTGGTGGATATTAGAAACGGAGATATAAACTGGATTTAGGCACAAGTCTCAATTTAGGCACAGATGATAGATAGGCAACTTAAGAATAGATTCTGATTCCTTAAAGGGAAAATACGTTTCAGACTTTGGTGGATTTAATATATTGTACAAACAGGGGAACATTGAGATTGTGAGGTGATTTTGATATCTGTTCCTCTATTTCTTAGGAAATCTGCCCCTCCTTATGTCCATACCCTGAGTTCTTATGACCTTGCTTACGATGCTTCTTTCAGTGGCCAGAAGATATGAGACATTTCTTTTAAGCTCTCTATTTTCATTTCCAAATTTCGTCCCTCAGCTTTAAGTTAACCTCTACCTAAAAATTTCCTCTAAATTCTTTCTGTGTTCTTGTGTGTCTTTAGAGTTTTATCTGTCAGTATTTGTATTCTATTTTGTGATCTAGATGCCAACTCACATACTAATCTGGCAATGCATATCAGGAAGCCTAGGGATACTAATACCCAATTTCCCTCTAGTTTGGAGTCACTAAAACACAAACACAGAGAGAAACTCTCTCTCTCTCTCTCTCTCTCTCTCTCTCTCTCTCTCTCTCTCTCTCTCTCTCCCTGTCTCTCTGTCTCTCACACACACACACAGAGAGAGAGAGAGAGAGAGAGAGAGAGAGAGACAGAGACAGAGACAGAGGATTGAATAAAAAACTGGAATCAAGTTTACTCATGGTAGAGCTGTGTGACAGAGTATGAAAGTTTCCTTCCTTCTTTCTTCCTCCTTCCTTCCTTCTTCCTTCCTTCCTTCCTTCCTTCCTTCCTTCCTTCCTTCCTTCCAGGTTCTGGACTTTGATACTCACCTATCTTGAATTTGACAGAGAAAGTGAAACAGGAAAGACAAAACCAAAACCAACCAACCAACCAAACAAAACAGATGTAGAGATCTTCCAAGAGAATTCATGCCTGGAAAACTCCTTTCTTCACTCTTCTCCATGCATCTCTATAAAAGATCAGAATGAACTATTTTTAAGCTTCACTTATCAAATCTATTACTCAGGGAAAAGGTGAATATGGAAGTCTAGAGAGGAATCTTATGTATATCTGGTTCTTCTTGGTGGGGCCTGGACATCTATATTGGCAGCCACAAGCTTCAGGTGTCTTCCTTATGACATGTATTACACATTTGTCATCATGCATTTATCCAAATTGGCTCTTTTTGCAACAGTGTCTTTTTCTGACTGCTGCATACAGGGACATATTTAAATGCCACTTTTCTACAGGAGTCTTTCATTCTTGTCTCTATTTTTCCCAGGTAGAATTCAAAAGCACACTTTAGCTTATATTAACAGTGGTTTTTTTTTTTTTTGTTTGTTTTTTTTGTTTTTGTTTTTTACTGTGCTTACTGCATGAAGCTTGTGTCTGTAGATGTTTGTTTGCTCTTCTCTTTCTCCACCTCTTGCCCTGGTTCCTGGACTGGACTATATACCCCTAGTGCTTACCTTAATTCACGACAGAGGATTTAGTCATGAATTATGTCAGATGTAATAGGGCAAAATGAGTGCTAGCTATGCCTAACTGTTGCTGATGAAAACAGCATTTGTCACTGGCATTATGGTTCGCACAACCATAGATCATATGGTTGTTGAGAATACATTGACCTATAGCCACATGTGGAGTTCCTATTTCACAGAAATATTTATGGTTGAAGCATCATATGAACTTCTCCCAAACAGAGCATCCTTTGCTGGGCAGATGGTACAAAATGGGAGATCATGTTTTGGGTTCAAGAATTACAGATTCTTTTGAAGTACTTGACGTAAATAACTGGTACACAAGTCTGATGTTTTTTTTCCTAATACATCTTGAAAAGGGGCATAGTTTCAGTGGCACCTTAGCATAACCTTGCAGAGAACTGTAATTGCTGTCATCTTAAGTATGTTTTGGACCATGTGGTTTAATCTTAGGGAGGATGAAATATGTTTGCTTTACAGTATGAAGAAGGAGGTATGTTTATCTAGTTGTTAAGAACACAAAATTTATATAATACATTAGACATGCTCAACCTGATAGCTCATAGTAAGTGGAGATTCAATAGGTAGTAGTTACTATTTTCATTGTAATAAGAAAACATATAGTCAATCATTGGGGCCATCCAGCTGCCTAGAGATGGAACACAACATGATGTTTGCATCCAGAGTTTTATGCTCTAACATCCTTCTATTTCTGTTATGCATGTCACCCTACTTCTAGGGATCTGTGGAGTATGTGGATATAACCTTCTAGATACTTTCTATTTATATTGTGGCCAGACTTATTTTCCCAGTGGGGAAAAAAAGCAAAAATGCATAGAAAAAAAATAACCTCTTCTTCCACAAACACCACAATCTACGATGCAGGGAAAAATTACCCTTAATTACTGGGGCTTTGCTACAATTATAGGATGTGCATTTGAACTCTGAAGGGTCCTCTCCTGAGGATAACCTTTATTTGCCTGATTGCGTCTGTTCAGTTAATTCTGGCTAATTACTATTTTCTTCCTATTAGATTCTAATTATATACAGTATTTTCATTATAAAGCGTAATGTTTCCCAGAGAACCATGTCAATTATACAGGCAATATTACCGGAGGTCTGGTTTACCTCATTAAGCCCAAGCGATGAAGCCATGCATCTGATTAAACCCATAGTCTGCAGAATGGACTTTAACTGTATGTGGGTACTGGTGACTCCCGTATAACATTCAGTGGGTGTGGGAGATATCCATAGGAAGTGGGAACCCATTCCATGTCTTCAATTTTCTGTTGGAAGAATATGTTTCAGCTCACAACAGAAACTTCTTTTTCTTTAATTTATTTCGTTAGTCACTTCACAACCTGATCAAAGCCTCCCTCCTTCCTCTCCTTCCAATCCCATCCTTCCAAAAACAATAGAAACTTCTAGTTCTGAGTACTTTGGGCACAAGTTGATAATGAATGGTATAATGGTGCAGCATGTCTTACCCTTGATTCAAATGCTTCTGTTAGATTATTCAGTAGGACCTCTTCGATCCCATTAGGTAGTACAATATGGACTTTCACATCCAGTGACTAATAATTATCTCTGCTTGTATGGCAACAGACATCTTACACTTAATATATCAAAATCAGAAGCCATTATTTCTGCCTTTTCTAAAGCTGGAGTCCATCCTACCTTATATTAGCAAATGTCATATACACCAGATGCTCAAGAGATGCCAAGCAGGCACACTTAGTTTCTGTTTTACTTTATCTCTTACAACCACTCCACAGAAATATCATATGATTTAATAATACTAATTTTCTTCCTATTTTTACTTGGCTACCCATAGTCTAGACCAACATCATCCCTACTCAGTATTGCTTACATAATTGATACTTTGTTTTATTTTCACTGATGTATTCCTCATCCTAAATGCCTCACGATGATTTAGAAAACAAAAGCAAAACACAAATAAACAAAATAACAGTACCATTAAAACACACACAGATACCACAGCCAACAAAACCACCACCAGCAGCAGCATCAGTATTACTACCAATGATACACACACACACACACACACACACCACACCACACACACCACACACACTCACACTCACTCATCACTGTCAACTTAAAAGGACAAAACCAGCTAGATAATGGTGCTCTTTAATTTTAAAAGAGTATATTTTTTGGGAAATTAAACTTCTCACCAAGCCAATAAGACAAGCCATGATTATTCTCTTGAAAACTTCTTCAACTGGTATTCATTGAAGTTGTGTTACATTCCAGAAACTGCTGGAGATCAATTGGTCTCTGTTTGAATGGAGACAAAATAAGCATAGCCACTGTCACAAACAGTACTTTTTCATATTAACTTGATGGCTCTGAATATATTGCAGGTTTCTCTTACCTAACTGGATAGTCTACAAGGTCTGAGTCCACATCTCTGGAATTTGTCTCTATATTTTGAAGCTTCTCAAGTAATGTGAGATACTTTGCTATGATTTGACACTTGAGCAGGAGTTAGAAAACAAAGTTGATTAAAAAACACACTTTTATTGGATTCTAAAGGAATTAATAAAATTCTCCCTTTGGGGATTAATAAAACTGGATTTTTAATATTAGCTTTATTTTTCTACTTTATAAAAGTATTTTAATCAACATTCTTGGCTCTAAAGGATGGATTTAAGCTATGTTTTCAAAGTGCAAAATTTGAGTGAAGGAGGTTCATCAGCTCATTTGTAGAGGACTCAAAAATTTTATATTGCCTTCCTTCTTTGAAAACTGTCACAATTGTTTCTCTTGTGAAAATCTATAAGAATTATGAAACTCAATCAGATAGAGATATAACCTTTCTTGAACATCTCATAATTTAGCAGTTAATGTTCTGATCAGCCGAGACCATGAGAGTTTTAGTTTAGAGAGAGTCGGTAGATTGGTGGATTAGTTATACAGCACTGAGTGGGTAGTCTTGGAAGCCTGGGATTCTGGGTTTGGCTGTGTATGACCTTGAAGATATTTTACTTTACCTTGTACTTTAGTTTTCTATTTGTGAAAAGGGATCATTGTGCTTTGTACTTTGTGGGTTGTTTTGAGAACTAAACGAGCAAATCCACTTAGAATATTGCTTTGTGGCTCCAGAAATGTTGGCTGTCATTATCTGTGTCCAAATCCAGACTAATCTCATCTTGGAGTACTATTGTTGCCATTAATAAATACCACTAGCAGCATTGGTAATGCTCATTAAGTGCTCTCTGTAACTCAACCTCTAATCCTATCAAGATGCTTAGACTGCACATAAAAATTATTTCATTATACAGAGTAAGACCAGAGATCCCTAAGGAACTGGCTAAAAGGCAGACAGTTTTAAAACAGTCAATCTGAGAGTCGCCTACAAGTTTGTCTATACTCAATGCCTACATTCTTGAAAGTAGTTAAAATGTTTTGTGAACTTCAAAACTCAACATACCTTGCACCTGAAAGATGTTACAGAATGAGCATCATTCCTCTCAAGTTCATAGGAAGAAGTCAAAATTCTCCATATGTGATAGTTTTCTTTTTGTGGCCATGAACAAAAATACTCTGACCAAAAGCAACTTGAGAGAGGACAGGATTTATTTGGTTTATAATTCCATGGCACCATCCATTATTGAAGGAATCAAGGCAGGGACTCGATGCAGAAAACCATGAAAGTTATGGTGCATGATGGTTCACTCCCTAGATGCTCAAGTTCATACTCTGTTACCTCTTTTATAAAACCAGAACCACTTGCTCAGACAATGCTATTACCCGCAGTGGGCTGCATGTTCCTACAATTACCAATCAAGACAATTTCTTAGAGACACATCCACAGACAAACCTGATAAAGACAATTTCCCAATTAAGATTACATTCAAAAGTAATTCTAGGAACCACACTTCGATCTTGGAAAGCCAGTCTCTAAACTCTAAGAAAATGTATGTCTGTTGTTTAAGCCACCCAGTCACTGGAACTTTGCAACTTGTATAGAGGGGAACACTGCTAATGGGAAGAAACCACAAAAGAGAGGTCAAATGACCAGAATTGTATTTTTCAGGAAGGTTCCAGTGCTCTGTTCCATGTCAGGCTTATAAAAGGAGAGCGGTAAGTACAAATGTGAGTGTCTAGAGCATGTCTGCCTTCATGGTGAAGATCAGTGCTTCCTACCTCTCAGTGTGATCCCTTTAGCAATTGAAATCTCCTTGTTTCTGCCCTTGTACCCTGCATGGCTATGTCCCTTCTCTCTCTGGACTAGATGCTATATGAACACTGACACTGAGAACTTCATGCTCCACACTGAGAACTTCCTGATAATCAGACATGCTGTGAAGGAGTGAGGTCTATGGGTCATTGTTCATGTCTACAGTCTCTTCTCTAGGCAGCTGCCCTTGGTCAATATCCTCAGATGTGGGACGTTGCTCTTCTTTTACAGTTCTGGAGCCATGCCAGAGAGTCTGGAGCCATGTAGTCTAGGGCATCATGTTTATATGAGTATCAGGAAATGTTGGTTGATAGACAGATCAACACTTCAATAGGGTGGTTCATCAGTCCTGCTGCTTTCTGTTATCTCAGTAGATCTCGGGGCTGCTGCCATTCGGAACTGGAGACATATTTGGCTGACTCTTTTCCATGGGTCACAAAGAGAAGCTGCTGAGCAAGAGTAGAGTCTCCTTTCATGCAGGAGCTTAGACCACACTGATAGATATAACAAAGCTATTACTAATTCATGTTTAAAAACAAAAGAGAAAAAGTTCAAGGGTCTTTTCCCTACAAAAATGTATATTAAATTTTGTTCAAGCTATTGATTTTCTCTCACTCTTTCTATAACCAGTTTCTTTCTGGAAATGGAAATGTGTCTGTGGATATTAGCTGTACCTTGAATTGTGAGCTGAATTCACTGCTACAAATAGAGAGGAAGATAAAGAACTGAGAACCTCAGCCTTCCATCCTAGTACTGAACGCCTAGAGGATACCTGCAGGGGCACTTCTCCAGATAATACAGGCTGATGAAACTGTGCTCTGATTTCAGTCAAGGATGGTTGCAGCATTGGTCATGATAGAGGAAGTGGAGGCATAAGAGTAACTAAACTTGCTAGCAAGGTACAAAGACAAGCAGGCAATAAGTTTTTCCCTCATATCTTCTTTTTGTCTGTGCTACCACCAAAACACATTGCCTACGTGTCTACATGCTTGGTATGTGGGAGATCTTCTCAAGCAAACTTCACAGGCATCACTTTGTCTCAATTGATTCCAGACCTAGTCAGGTTGACAGCTGAGATTATTTATCACAATAGATAAATTTGTCCTGATGAGAAGAAGAAGAATATCTGTAGGGGAGAGAACAGCAGTATAGAAAAATGAAGCAATATAACTTGTTGTCTGTGGGTACAGGTGAGGAAGGATGTGCGATATTGAAGGGTCTAAGGCATTGGTTGCAAAAGAAAGATCAATATGAACAATTTCTTTAAACCTATGGACATGATGAGACTTCTTAAAGTACTTAGTGGAAAAGAAAAACAAGACAAAACAATATTCATTAACATAGATTCCTATCATAAGGTTCTCAGGAGATAGATCTTTTCCATGCCATTTAAAAAACATGTCCCATGGAAGAGTAGATGAGAAGTCATTCCAAATGAGAGATAAAGCATATGAAATGGGGCAGAGATTGGGGTCTTAGAGAAGAAATATCTATTTGATATCTGTAAAGTTTATTTAGTATTTTTGTATCTCTGAGATGGGCTCTTGTTTTGTAACCTAGGCTAGCTTTGAACATACAGTTTTCGTGCCTAAGCTGTCTAAATGATGGAATTAAAGATGTGTTTCACCATCATGACCTAGTTTTCACTGGTGTTCATGAGGTAAGGTAAAGGGATATAGATAAAATAGCTTGAACCTGGATCTCTGTGATCTGTGACACTGGGCAGGATTCTCAGGTCAGCTCTAAGTAGCACTCATTCTAGGTAGCTCAGAGAGCTCTTGAAAACCTCAATATCTTTAGCACTTGATGGCCATGCTCTTGTCCAAAGGGTTTTAAGGGGTAGGGGGCTGGGAAAGATGAACTCTGGAAGTGCGGTAGTCAAAAAAGAGATAAAGAGAAACAAATCCTGGGGACCTTGACCTGGATTTTTCTCCCTCATAAATCTCCTCCACTGCCCAGCATCATCTCTCTATCGCTCCTACTCTCCTCCAATTAATCTTCTGTGGACTCCTGCAGGGATTGAAGACCCTACTGACCTCATTGTCTTCTCCAGCCTGCAAGAGAGAAATGAAGTTCTTGGCCTGGCAAAGGCCTGGGTATGGGAATTGAGCAGCTGGGCTAAAGGTAGGAGCCCCCAGGGCAAAGGAAAACAAGCAGAAGCAAGCTCTTGTTCCAGAAGGCCTCTTGCCAACAGAGTCCCTAGGGAGACTTGCTTATGAAACATTCTTTGTTCTTTGGCATTTACCTTTGACCTAAGATTGACAAATGTTGGAGAAGACTTCAAACTATTCTCAGGCAACTTTTCAAAAACATTTACCTGGTTCTCTTTTTCTTATCATTGGTGGCTTAGGTGTGAGGTCATACAGCTTGACAGGAAAAGCTTTCCCAGCAAATCTTGTGCTCTGGTCTCTGTCGTATATTCTGTGGGCTTCTGTTTCTTTGACTGTAAATAGGAAGAAGAACAGCATGCACTTCATACAGACTACTCATGTATGGAGAGTCTTACCAGGCAATCAGTATTAACTCTGATTTCACTACCAGAAAATGAGAAAAAAAATGTTCTGTTGCACAGAATTTTGAGGAACAAGTTCATTCACTTGTTCTTACAGTCTGAAAACCTACTGTGTGCAGTTCAGGTACTAGGATCAGCATACTGTACTAAAATGATGGCATAGCTCTTCCTTCCCAAAAGCCCATATACTGGATGGAGAGACAGGTATGGAATGCATAAAAGCATACACATAAAAGTATAGATGAGTAGCGGTTCTGACAGTGGCTAACTGTGCTAAGTATGGAGAGACTAAATAGATGATCTCCTGTAGGTAGCACAGTTAGAGGCAACCCTGGGAAGGCACCATGTGAGGTCACACATGAAGAATGAGGAAGTGTATTGTTTCTGTTTTAAGGAAAGTTAACAACAAACATAGAGGTGTATGACATGATTAAGGAGAGGATGTTCTTGAGGTGAGCAGGTTAGCAAGACCAAATGGGCCAGAGGCCAGGTTTTATTTTGAATAAGAAAATGCAAAGGTATTGGCAATGCATGCTTTTGCAAACTGAGAAATCTGTGAGCATACAACTTACAATGTTTCCTAGAACAAAATTGGAGGAGCTAGGAGTCCAGAGATGGGAACCCATGGAGGCAAGACTGTCATTGCCATTGTTTTCAGGGTTGCAATCAGAATAAACAACTGCCTATAAACTACAAATGATATACCACAAAACGTGTATCTGTGCCTATATAGCTCTTTTTCTTAAAGTAGTTTGAAGGCAAGAGAGTAGCTTTGAAATCTCACTCTTAAGACATATGTTATCACTGTGAACTCCAGTTTCCCCTCTGTAATGGAGGGAGCTTCTTGTTTTTGCTCCTTTTCTCACTTTGTGAGAAAAGTTCCAGAAAATACTGTTTCCCTCTGTTCCTCTTGGTGACGCTTAAAAGTCACTGTCTTGTGACACATATGATTGTCTGTATTTGAGACAGCACTGGACTTCAGGAGTTGGTTTCTCATCAATATGTTCCAATGTCTGTACAATCTTTGAAAACCCAGTGAGGTCTGACCACTCCAGAAATTGACCTTCTCATAAAGGTGGCTCCTTGAGGGGCCCTGACCTGCTCCCTACACCTATGCAATTCAGACTCCACTGCTGCAGACGTAAGTCTTCCTTTTAATTCCAATCGTGAGCGGAAGAGAAACTAGGAAAGGATCCAGCAGGACAGCTCAAGAAAAAATGTGTACGTTCTTTAAAGGGAGACAGCATACAAATGGGATGTATTTTTTTTTTTCTAAAAGTGTGTGAGGGGGTGCAGGCTTTTAAGCAGAATATTTTAAGCAGGGAGCGAGAGAGGAAAAATATGTCTCCTAAATGCATTCAGCGCCATCGCCACAAGGCTGCAGAGCCAGGATTGTTTATTAGAAGATAAGATAGTGAAAAATGTATTTTGCAGAAAGAAATAGTAAAGTCAGGTCTGAGGCAGATAAGAAGCCAAATTTCTATTTTATGCTCAATTGAGTGACTCAGTTACATTATCTGGGAAGCAGGGGTGAAATAACACCCTTTGGAAATGAGGCCTAGGCTGCTTCAGGTCTCCTTCCAGTCTCGGCCAAGCTGAACTCAGCACAGCTGGGACACTGTCTCCTCAGAACAGTGCGTCTGCCGTCTGCGGATGAGGGGAAAGGGTTCTGATCTCTTCAGCTCTTTTCCTTTCTCCATCTTGTGACATAAGCACTTCAGTTTGGCTTTATATGCCGTCTTCTGCAGCAGGAGGTGAGAAAATACAAACACCCATGCATTTAAGATGAAGTTCTATAAGGACTAGCAGATGTTAGATTTGGAAGCATCATTAGAGATCAGCTGGTCTAGGCTATATGGATGCCGAGTGCTTTATTTAGCAAGCACTGGTATGTCACTCAAATGTTTTACATGAGGCATTCATTCAGTGTGCTCAAGATTACAGTGAGCCCCCTCCAACTTTGTTTTTGATGAGTTTCCTGACATACTTTTATTATAAACATTCCAAAATTCTTAATGCAAACATGTAGTGATATCCATACTGATAGGTCAAGAGGCTTCTTCTACAGTCTCGCAGCTAGAGATTGTATCATGATAAATGGTCTTTAATTCTTATTGTCTCTCTTCTTAATGGCAAGACCACAGGTCCTTCCTTTTGCATTTGTATGTTAATAGGATTTGGAAAATGAAAGTTGATTTAATCCAGCAACTATTTATTGGGCCAGTAACTTAGATTTTCACTTGTGCTAGGCAGAAGAATCATCTTTTAGTATATATCCTAACCCTAGAAATCCATCAGTAAATTTTTTATACATGTTTAAATTATGGACATTATCTGAACAATCTTTATTCCACTTTATCACATGAGTCTTCAAAAATAGAGAAAAATTATAAAGTTTACTTTACTTTTAATTGTGTAAGTGTGTGTGTGTGTGTGTGTGTGTGTGTGTGTGTGTGTGTGGTTTTGTGCTAATGTCTGAAGAGACCAACAATGTTGAGTCGTTGGAGCTGCAGTTACAAGTTGTTGTGAGCTGTCCAACATAGGTACCGAGAAACAAAATTCAGATCCTCTGCAAGAGCAGTGCACAGTCTTAAACATGGAGCATCTCTTCAGACCCCAAATGAAGAAATATGTAAGGTCAGAGATTTCAGAAAGAAAGGGAGAATTTCTGAGTAGTTTGAATTTAAAGTAGAGAGAACCAAGTTTGATTTATAACCTCCAGAAATAAGGTTATGATTTTGTGCTGCTTTAAGCCTCTGTCTTTGTGGTAACTTGTTGCAACTACAATAGAAAATGGCAACAGCCATCTACATCCTGAGGATACTTTATGCTCCCATTCATTCTCTTTTTCTTTTTTTCCTTCAATTTTTTTTCTATAAGGCCACTTCTAGCTACTTTTCAGCCTTTTTGGAATTCTATTTTGAGCTAAAATCATTTCCAAGCATCAGAGTAATTACAGGAAAGCTTTGGGTTTTGTAAGCCAGTCTATATTGGAGCACACACACACACACACACAAAACCCAAGCCCATATCTCATTTTCTAATTATCTAACATAAATGTCTGCATGTCTATTTAGTTTTCAATCGATAATCTCTATCTGTTCTATATATCATATATAATCTATTTATCATTAATCTGTTATTATATATCAACAGTCATCTATGTTTAAATATCTACCATCTATCCTATCATCTATTTCTATCTATCAATACTTACCTTAAATACTAATATAGAGAACATATTTCATTATTTTTGTAGGAAATGAATAATTAATATTAGAATTAATATTAAAATTCATGTTTTCTACCTTTATTTATTTTCTCAATATTTAAAAATAGGTCTAAAAGTCTGTCAATTCAGGAAGTATTCCCCTTGCCCATTTCAAGATTTAGTTTAGTAAGATGATGTAATTTGCCACTCAGGGAAAAGGAACATTCTTACTTTGAAGCACAAAATAAGCACTCTCAGACACTGAATCTCTGGTGCCTTGACTTCCTATCCTCTAGAACTATGACTAATATATTCCTATTGTAGATTGCTGAGCCTGTTGTACCCTTTAAATAAGAGTAGGCATCACTAACACAGATCCATATTAGGCATATTTAAAGCAACTATGACTCAATAAGAAAATAATTCAGTTACAAAATACTTCAATATAAATGCAAGTATCACAATGGCCACCCATCTCAACATTGTCAGCCATCAAGTATGTACAGGTAAAACTATACGTAAATAAAAGACTGATAATATGAAGTGTTGTCAAGAAATGGAGCCCCTGGAATCCTCATACACTGTAGTTCACCTTCTCAGCATTGTATCTCTTATGGTTTATTTTCACAACTAAAGAAATATTTGATTCATATTTACGAATAATATCCCACCCCTTTACTTGCTCTGTGCCAATAAGTGTTTAGATGTTTGAATTGTAATCCATACTCTGGTTGAAAAGATACAGCTAGAAATAGTCACTGGTTAAAATGTCAATATAGAAGGTCCAAATGTTCTCTCAGTCTTGAAGAACTGATTGTAGCTCTAGATTCCAGGTAAGAGCACAGCCTTCTGTGACAAATGTGCTTCCTTCATCTCAGGAAATAGCACAGCACTGTGGGTTTGTGTGAACTTTGGAGCTATAAGAATTCTGGATAATATCCCAGCTCTGCCATTTATTTGCTGTGTGACCTTGAAGCAAAGTGATTCATATTCTCAGAGTCTTGGTTTTCTTATTTACAAAATAGAGATGATAATAATTTCTACCACATAGGGCCTTTGTGAAGCCCATGGAGATGCTGAGAACAGAATTCCTAGTTTTGGAGTTTGGTAAATGCAGTGGGATTATATTATACTTTTCCTTTTGAAGCTTTATGAAGTTTTTGAAAGAGAATTTTGGATTTTCCATGACCAAAAATAAAGCAATCAACTAACCAACCAATCAAACAAACAAAAACCATAAAAGAAAAAAAAAATCTGGAACATTTGTGAATTATTTGCATTTTCTTGAAACTTATTTAGTATATATGATGATCAATAATGCTCTTACCAGCATAAGAAGGTCTATGCTTTGTGGCCAGTAGATAAGAAACCTTGAACTGATCATAGTATTGATCAATTTCAAAATCTGTCTCTTGCTACTCTTGGGTCTTAGGAAATGGATATCAGGAAGTAAGATAACAGAACAGTGCCTGTAGAATATCAACACTTTCCTTTATGATGAAAAGTCAAGGATGTCTTGGGAAGTTAGAGAGTTCTTTCATGTTGAACATATGTTGGGATTGTTTATGCCTTGTATATTAAAGAGCTGGAAGTAAAAATAAATAATCGGGGTCTTCCATTCCTAAGGGAATGGAAAAGTGTGTGTGTGTGTGTGTGTGTGTGTGTGTGTGTGTGTGTGTATGAGAAAGAGAGTGAGAGAGACGAACAGACAGACAGAGACAGAGACAGAGACAGAGAGACAGAGGTGGAGGACCTGCATGCTGGCACTAATAGCAGGCTGTCAGATCAAAAGGTATAGTATTAAGGGACATCCATGAGTCACAGTCAGGTGTCTCCTCCTCAGCCAATTTTCTGGCCTACTATGCCAAGGAAAGAAGTAGAGTTTCCCTCAGCCTAATTCAAGAGAGAAACCGTATCATCTGGGTGATTATGAGCCAATGATAGAACTGGACATTGCTTCCTGTTCCCACAAAGTGGTGGCTCAAGGTTAGAAACACTGGTACCCATGGTCATCAAAACTAGACAGTGTCTTAGAATCTAAAGATATTCCAAGGCCTTGGACATGGGGTGTTATTGGGCATGATGACACATGAATCAGGTGGATTAGATTGCAAACTGGGGTATTAGATAAGTGAGAGTGTGGGGCAAAACACTCAACTCCTCTGTTGCCTGAATTTCCTTTTATGCAAGATGATAATGATAACTGGAGCCCACACTGTCTGGTGCATAGTAAAAGGTACTTCTGTTTCATCTTATTGGAATAGGAAGTACAGAGGCTCTAGAAGGATAATCCCTGAAAGCTGTCATTTAAATTTCCTGTAATATAATGATTTGTTTAGGTCATAAAAGTTTTCCTTTTGTTATATATTTGGAGAAATGGGGATATGTTTGCATATCATAATGATTGATTGCAGCCATGAACAGCCTCAGGCATCAAGTAAGTGGGGTTGGGAAGACTAGGGACACTGCATTGTGTAAGAACTGTTGAACTTAGTGATGAACTATCCCCCCACTTCCTCCTCAGCAAACGCCAACAATGCACCATTAGATGAATGAGCCAGTTGTATTTCATGGAAGTTGGAAACAGAAATATCCAGGTATTTCAAAGCTCTGAGTTTCCTATGTTCCATCCATGACCTGTGTGATATTTATAGCTCCAATAAAGAGAATCTCTAACTGGACCAGAAATAGTTAACCTCAGCTCAGACAGCAGCTGTTTTGTTGACTCTTTATTTTCAGTGACTAATAGGTAACAGAGACTTGAGTTCTCCCAGTCTGTAGAGGCTGCAGTATAAAATGACATTTCTGAGGCCCATTTCTATGATTACTGAACTGGATATGAGCAATAGGATATTTTGAGGAGATAAAAATGTCTGAACAGCTAATAACTATATGAAGCCAACACCAAGACAGGGTTAGACTGAGAGAGTCAGGGGGAATGGAGGATGTAATTCACTCTGAGATAGAGACCTGATAGATCCCAGTCAGTCAATATACATGTTCTCTCTCTCTCTCTCTCTCTCTCTCTCTCTCTCTCTCTCTCTCTCTCTCTCTCTCTCCTGCATCAAAGAGTCTTAGAATCACAGCTAAACATGCAGACTCAGCCTGCAATATACAAAGAACAGAGATATAGAGTATACCACAAATATTATATTCTTATATTTTAGCATACAAGACATAGGCTACACCTCAGAAACACACATACACAACTTTCCATTTGAGACATAGGTATATCAAAGACATTTGGAACACACCTGGCATTACCAGCTCATACACTAGCTGGGTATATATAAAACATAACAGCCATATAGCTCACTCACATATATATTACCTGTATGTATTCCATAGGCACAAAATAACCACAAACCACAGGTATTCACACATCATACAGGATATTTAGAGATGCATATATGTAGGTGCATGCTATTGTTTAAATGTAAAATGTTCTTCACAGGCTCATGTACGTGAACACTCATTATCCAGCTCGTCACAGACTGGGTTCTTTTGGACATGGTGACTAATTGGTAGATGGTGGACTTTAGGGATGGGGATTTAAGAATTATAGACTATCCCTATTTCTTTTCCTGTTTTCTGCTTCCTGGTCCATTGATATAAAAATAAGGCATTCTGCAAGTTCCTCCTGTCACAGACTAAACTGTGCCAGTATACCTTTTATGCCAATATAGACTAATATTCCCTGAAACCATGAGTTAAATTAAATCCTATCTCTTTTAAGCTATCATGTCACAGCACAGAAAAAATAAATAATACATATACACAGATAACTCATGTACACACTAAAGCAGCTCCACAAAAACCCTACACAACAGTAGTGTACTTACAAGGCACATCACACACATGTATACACATCCTTCAGAAGTACGCGACCTCAGGAGACAGATAGGAAGCAAGACCCATACAATACATACAAGTATGGTCAGTAGAATGACTTTGCTAACTGTCATTTTAAAAGGAGCTCTTAACTTGCTCCAACATCAATGACAAATCAGCATCCTATATGCATCCTACTTTGCAAGTGTCAGAATGAAAAGATAATGTGCAGAAAATTTATGTGTCATATGACTTTTTCACCTTTGTGTGAAACTAGCCCTTCCTACAGCTTAGGTTACAGTTGCTCCTCTGCTTATCTCTGGCTGAAAGAGAAGAAGGAAGACAGCAGAGGCAGGACAGGACCTGTCAAGATGGGGCTGGTATCAGTAGCAGCGGACTCAATTTATGGTCTTGCATATTAGTGTAGCCAGGAGAGTATTCCAAGTTACTTTTTACATGAAATGCAACTTAGTACCAGGAAGTGAACTTTATTAGGATGTTGTGTTGTGTGTGTAAATTAGTATTTACCAAGCACTTTGAATAAGATTGGGCTCAAAATTGCGATAATCATAAGCAACTCAGGGCTAAAGTCCAGTCTCTTTGTTCATACTATAACTTGAGTTTGAGTTCCTCCTCTTGGTGGGTTTTTTCCAGACATCTCTATTTCCTTGATCATCTTGACCATCATTCCTCACTGTTGCCTGTGCCCTGGACAGCTCTCTGCCTGCCCTACCTGCCCTTGGGGTTGGGGGTGAGTTGTCACAGAGTCAATGACACAGACTCTGGAAACATGTGAGAAACACAGCAGTAAGCTCATCTGAACACTGCTGCAAGCTTCTTTAATATCCTCCACCCACGCTCCCATTGGTCCCAAGAAAGCAACTCTTCTAAACAGTTTCTGATTAGCTAGCATTATTTTCACTAGCAATGTTTGGTGTTTCAGGCAGTCCTTAAATAGGTCCTCCTTCAGGAGACGCTTTTGTGGCTACTCAGCCCCCAGAGTTTACATAGAGTGTCCCGCTGTTCCTTCTACACCTGATGACGAATTTCTGCTAATAATACAATGTCCTTGGCCCATCTTGACCTCCTCTACCCAAGATTTGATATAAACTCCCCAATTGCTTTCCAAACTCCTTTTAGATTACAGGGATGCAATGGACCTGAAGACACATTTCCCCACCTCTGGTGCCAGACAAAAACACCAGGGGAAGCATGACAAATTTGAGTGATAAGGCACATAGCATCCTTTCGGAGATGTGCAAGAATGGTATTGGTTCCCATGCAGCCATACTTTGGCTTCCTTCTGCTTCATGCTTCCCTTTCCATCCTGCTCCCTTCTGAGAGCTGCAGTCTCTTGGGTTTTCTCTGAGCTTCCAGCTTCTCTTTCATTTACAGAATCCTCCTACTTACTTTGATATATCATGATGCATTTTGTCAAAACAAGCCTCATGTTTAAATTACTGTGCAATCCAAAGATTTGGAAATCTCCATTTCCTGCTTTGGTAGCAGTAGCTCTTAGCCAAATATACCTTTGGTGATGAAATCACCACTCTCTGCCACTGTGCTAACCCAAGGTTGAGAAAGAACTATGGTGTTCAACAGGAATGTCTTCAATTGCTTTTCTTTTTTGTGTGTGTATATGTGTATGCTCAAAACATTAGTGAAAAATAGCACAATATTGACAAGCCCTAAAGTTCAGCCCTGTGAGTTTAATTTCCCCATCCTGCGGGATTCCAACCTTAAGAGTCCAAGAATATGAGATGTCTAGCAAAAAAATAGATTGCTATTATCAACCTAATTTTTATTTTATGCATTCTATTTTTTTGTTGTTGTTGTTCTTGCTCCATAGCTATGGCCATAGTTGTCTGAAAGAATGTCCCACCTGGGAAGGTATTTACTCTACAGATTTGCAGATTTTTTTTGTGTGTGGGGGGGTACTTGCTGAACATATAGCTCCTGAACTTATGTGTTGGTCATGCTCTTAGACACTGGGAATGGAGGTGTGAGTGGCTTCTTATCAGAGATATGAGGAAAAGTGACCCTTGTCCGTGACTGAAGGTTCCTGTAGGTCTGTCCTTTGAGGTGGTGTGAGAATCCTTGTATTCCCTGTCATGTACACCTTATCAGCATTTTGTATCATATGTGCCTCATCTGTACTAATAATAGCTCCCAACTGTGGAACACTCACTGGGTACAGGCAGTAAATATATATATTTGTCTCTGGGTGTGTGTTTGTGTGTGTGTATTTTTCTTAATCCCTTTATGATCCTGCAATCAGCAGCAGATGGAAGAAACCATAACAACCACTCCTCAGTATGCCTGTCACATGTGCCAGACATGAAGCAAGTCAGTCACCTCTCAAGCACTGTCTCCTTGGTCCTCACAGCCCTCTAGCCATTCTAAGGTAGTTACATTTTTTGAGAGACTCCGTGATTTGACCAAAGGCATGCATCCTGAGGTGAAAGAGGAAGAATAAAGGAATTGATCAAAGGCAGATGGTGAGAAAATGACACATTTCCCGACGTCTACAGAGAGAACATAACTTCTCCTTGCAAGCCTACACCACTTACAATTACTTCATGGAACATTCTTGCCCAGAGGCAGCAACCAAACAGAGACAATTTATTACCCTTGCTGGGGACATTTGAAGCCCTCCTCTGTGCAGTCAAAGAAGGGAACAAGAAGTAAGACTACAGTCTCCACATTCTTTGATGATCAGTATTAGAGTTGGGGAAAAAAAAACCATTAACCCTTCTGAGAGGTCTGGGGTTAGAAATGTATACCAGAAGTTGAAAACAGTTAGTGGGTGCTTCACATGAAAGCCTGCTGACTAACCAGAGTTTGATCTTTGGAACTCATGTAAAGGTAGAATGGGAGATCAGGCAAACAAACTTATCTCCCAATTTCCACAATGTGCTGTAGCAAATACCTTGCACATATCACATATACAATACTATTATTTTTAATGTTATAAAAGGGTTGAGAATATCCTTATTAGTATGACAGAATTAGAACATTTATTATACAATTAGGGTATTTTTTAGCTAATGAAGCATTTTTATCTTTGTGTTTGTGTATGTGGTCCCATTTGTGTTGTATATGGGCATATGTGCCAGGGTAGCACATGTCATCTTAAATCATTTAAATGCCCCCATTTTTGAGGCAGTGTGTTTCACTGAATATGGTGATTACTATTTTCGCTAGACTGGATGGCCAACTAGCCCCTGGGGTCTATCTGTCTCTGTCTGACAGGGCTGGAGATACATATGTGTGATGCCATGGCCATCCTTTTAAATGTAGATTCTGGTGATTCAAGCTCATATCCTCATGCATGTGTAGTAAGTATTTTATTCACTGAACCACCTTCCCAGACTAAATCATTTATTAATCAAACAAACTGGTAAACTGGGCACACATTGTACCTCAGGGAATAATGGGGACAAGTTAATCATTATTCTCCCTTTAGTTAAAGAAAAGAGAGCATCCATCTTCACAATATTTGTATGACTGCTATCACATGAGCTTTCTCTTCTTTTCACACTTCTCATTATCTATGCCAGAGCCCTGACTGATGTTTCGGCATCCATCGCACCCAATCCTCTGGGAACTAGCCCTACTTTCCACACAGGCAGAATTGCTGTAGGATTATTATTGCTTGTGAAGAAATGCAGTCTAAGCTGTCAAGGTACACAGAATGGGGAATTTAGGAGCCTTGTCAATCCTGTATGAGTAAAGGGAATAATTGATCAGTGGCCCCCTTCTCTTTAAACACACTTCACGTCCTGAAAGAGAGTCATCATTTACATATAAACTGGCACTTTGGAGTTTTCTGAGCACTTCGCGCCCATTATCCTATTGAGCCACCCAGGAGTCTAGTGAGATGGATTATGAGGGAGACTCAGAGATACTTGATACCTTCCACAGGAATCCAGGGCTCTGATTTAAAATTCATTGCTCCATTCACCAGACTAAGTTACTACTCTAATCAAATCACCCTTCAGATGTCTATTTGCTTGAGTGAAAAGCACCATTTCTCATAGGAATGTGTTCTCTTGTTCTCCATCATATCTGATGTGGGGTAAAAAAAATGCAACTATATTAAAGAATTATTCTATCAAATTATGGAGCAGAAGCACAGCAAGAGATGAAGTGTTTCTGGTTGAGAGCTCCATATTCTTCTGAGTTAGTTCCAAGTTCCAGGGGCTTCTTGTACCATAGTCAAGGAAGAGAAATGGCCTCAAGGAGAGATTTTCAAGGTGATCAACTTCCAGATTGACTTGATGATTACATGTCATGTAGAACCACAGCAAGTACCTTACTTTCAAGTCCAGCAGATGGTAGGCATGTTTGGAAATACTTCTTTCCAGGAATTTCACTGCAACCAGGTCCTAAGAGCCAAGCAGACAGCCGAGTCATTATTTCATCAACATAGGCTGTACTGGCTGCCAACAACCATCGCTTGGTATTCAAATCCAAGTCATTTTGCATAGACCCGAGGGCCAAAAATAGTCTCAAAGAAAGACTGAAGCCATCAAAAACTCCTAGGTCTGAGTGATATACTTGAGACTTGGGATAATGAGATAATAAGGCAATGCAGACCTCTGTCTGGTCTAGAGATGCCAGTTTCTGTGTTGTTCTGTTTGCCTGATAGAAGGCCAGAAAGACTGGATAGAGCCTGTAGTCATGTGAGCTTTCAGGCATGTCTCTCTCTTATTTTTATCTACTTATCATGCTTTGTTTTCCCAAAAGTAACAACTTTGAGTTGGGATTCTAGCTCAGTCAGTACAGTGCTTTACCTTGGAAGCATAATAAACTCACTTTTGTTCCTGTAACGCGTGCAAAATGCCAGACATGGATGCGTGTGCTATTAATCCCAGAACTATGGAGGCAAAGACAGTCAGTTTCCTGGAGCTCACTGGCCAGCTAGCCTAGACTAGCCTATCTAACGTGAGATTCTTTCTCAAAGAAAAAGTGGATGATGCTTGAGGAACAACCAGTCTGTTCTCTAGCCTACACATGCATATATACAAATGTCTACACACACACATATGTATACACACATCAACCATGAATATACATATATGCATATTTACAGACACATAAATGAATAATGAGGTACAGCTTATCTTTTCTCTTGACCCATGGAGTTTTCTGCATATGTTTTCTAATATTCTCAGGCTCAGCACCTGAGGATAGGCAGTTTTTGATGCTGGGTTCTATCATTCAACATCAGAGTCTGAGTTGAGAAGATTCTTTCAAAGGTTGCTGAAATTTTAGCAACTTGTTAATAGATATGGTGGTCGTGTTTGAGTTTTTGGTTTTAGTTACAGTTTTTATTCGTATGTTAAAACATCCAAGTCACCGAGACCAAAATAAATATGGAGAAGAGATGGTTTATTTCAGCTTATAGTTTCAGAGCACAGACCAGCATCTTAGGAAATCAGGGCAGGAACTCAAGGCAGGAACTTAAGCAGAGATGTGGAGGAATGCTGTTTGCTGTTTTGCTATTCATAGCCATCTCTGACTGTTTTCTAATATACCCCAGGACCTCCTGTGCAGGGATGGCACTACCACAATGATCTGGAATTTCTTATATCAATCATAAAGCAGGAAAATTACACATGAGCTGGCCCATAGGCCAGTATTATGGAGATATTTCCTCAGGTGTAGTTTCTTCTCCCCTGATAATTCTAGCTTAGGTCAAGTTAACAAAAGTTAACCATGACAGGGAGTCAGGACAAAGCAGTCTAGGTATAATTATTCATGACATCTCATTTCTTTATAAAAAAAATATAACAATTTGGATCATAGATCTGTATATTTAGACTACTTGGAAATGCGAGTATAGAGAAGTATATGTGACCTGCTTCAAGGACATAGTCTGATGGTGGAGCTGGGATGAGAAATGTTGTCCTCTTCTTGGCCAAGTCTCCCCCTCCCAGAACTGCTTCTTTAGATATTCATCATTTGTTTACACCTTTCTTCTTTCCTGTTCCAGGCAGGATTGGAAGCAGTCACTCTCCCCACAAAGTTTACTACCTTGTCGTTACCATTTACCATTTTGAAATCAGAGATGTTTACCACTTCCCCTCATAAAGCCAACATGGAAATATGGTATGACTGTATATCAGGGGAAAGTATTCTTTTTGACCTCACTGGGTATTTAAAATGTGTTATTCTCCTTTTCCACCCAGGAAAGTTTTTCTTTATTCTGGAGTTTTACATTAACTTTGGTCAGAAGCAATAATGCTCTTAGCAGCAATGTTGCTGAAGGAATCTTGGATGCTGGTTAGGAGTTGAGAATAGAGGAATAGGACTTTTCAGGTTAAGTCTTGATTTTGCCATATATTAGATATGCCTCCTTGAATGTGTGATGCCACCAAATGCAACGTCGTCTTTGTTATTTGCAATGTGGAGTGTCTTGAGAAACCTGACTCTGGGGGAAGAGTACTATCTTTCTCTAGGAGTTAAACATTTTACAAGCTCTATATTCTTTCACTGTTGCAACCATCCAGTGAAATACAGTTTCCATTTTAGAGTTAAGGAAACTAAGATTTAGAGTCATTCAATTTCTGCAAAATAAGAAATTAGAGAAGGTAGAGTTTAAATTCAGGCTGTGTCTCTGGAACAGTTGTCAGGGACTGGTAGTCAGAAAGGATGCCCCTTAAACCTGTGACTAGAACTACACACCTTATATGCATTGACCTATTTGACCAATGTCCTTCTTGGTGTATGATAAAAGATCATTGCATAGGGCATTTTTCTATCTTTCCTTATGTTTTCAGTAATAAAGGAGAATACGGATGCTTGGAATGTGTAAATACTTAAGTTTAAGTACTTCAAAATGGTGCAGAAAGTAATATGACCTGGGATCAGAACCTAGGTCCTAACTCCATTAAGGACGATTTTGTTTGGTCAAGATGACATTAACTTAGCTCTCTAGAGGTGGTTAGCAAAGGGGCTTGTGTGTGGGATGATCTCTTTTTGCAACCTTCATGGTCTATCAGCTTCCCACCCATACTGGTCCTTTCCCTCATGGCCTCTTCGTTATATTTGCCATAGAGAATTCCTAAGCGAGCCATTTTTTCTTCATCTTCCTCCTCTTTCACTTACAGCCTAAAAAAATTCCTACATTAGTTAATTTATTGAATTTTTGTCATCTCTTCTGGAATTAACTTTTTTGAAAAACTTTTGCTAGCACTTACATGTTTCTCCTGCCCTAGGCAAAATGTAATTCATTCCCCTCTGCCAATATCACAGCAAGGCAAGAGTGGCTATTATTCTCATCTCTGTTCATCTAGGAGCACATGTGAATATCTTTAAGGTAGGAATTACAAAATTTATACTTTTGTTTTCAAAGCTCTTCACTGTATCCTTCATAGTTAAATATAAATTTAGTTTCTATTTGTGCGAGTCTACATCTCAACTGCTGGCTAGGAGAGAGAAACATCTTTCCTAGGGAAAAACACATACATAATAGTCCATTCACTAAATTATCTAGCAAGCATTCAAAACATGTTCAATGGCTGTTTTCTATTTTCCTAGTATTGTTCAATACCTTAGCACTACAGTGGTGATAAACAGTACCCTTAAGATCCCTACTGTCACTGAATATCCATTGAGAGAAAGTTGACATAGTGGAACGTATTAGTCAAACCATGTCTGCCAATTGTAATGTTTTTACATGGCATCTATGTATTTAAATCACAGTCCTGTTGGAGGTGACTGGATAGCTTTAGGTTTGGCTTCTCACTGTGTTTGCATATGCATCTCTCGTCAGCTGGTGGTTGATAGATATAGGAAGTGATTATGACTGTCCAGCAGTTTGCGGAATATTAGCTACAGAGTCGTGGAAAATATGTTTAAGCCCGACATCCTTATGTTCTTCAGGTGGTCACCACTCAGTGTCAGAACAGGAAGGAAGAACAAGCTCTAGTGCATGCAGATGCTCAAATCTGCTTGTAGAATGTTTGTTATTGCTTTATCAGTCTAAAAAAAAATTACATGGCTGTTCTATCATACTTTTCTGTTGCTATGATAAACATGGAGGCTACTTATTGGCTCATTTGCATCCTAGATCATGGTCAGTTGGCTTTTTTTCTTATCCTAGACTAACTGACCCACAGTAGTAGGACCATCCCACATCAATCATCCACGTAGTAGCCTCATAGACATGGCTCCATGCCAATCAGATCTGGGAAAGTTTTGAATTTAAATTTCCTCTTCTAAGGTGTTACTAGGTTATACCAGGACAATCACAAAAATTCACCAAATCAGCGGCCAAAATTCTAATGTCAGCATAGCTGGGAATGAACTATGCATAGAGATATAGACTAATTGAGAATTTGTACTTGTTTTTACAGTCTAAATTAAGACATTATCAAGTTATTTATTAGAGCCAACCATGCCCTCCCCCCCCCCCTCCCCATTGTCATCACTGTCTCCCTTGAAACCTACATCTTCTTAAATACATATTTTTACATTCATGGAAAGAACAGCTTTTGAAAACTGAAATCCTCCCTTGCAGGTGATCTTTATGTTCAAATCAATGGTTCACTCCAATTATAAGCATAAAGAAAACCAAACTCATCATGTGTACAAAAGTCTGTGAGATCTTGACCTCCATGTGCATCCTTTCTCCCTCAGAGCCCAGCTTCCCCTTGTCTTCTTGGGATACAGGAATACTGGCATCTTTCCAGTTCTTTAAATATTGGTGTTACCTCTGGTACCAGAGACTTCTTTCTAGAATGCCTTTCCCTTCCTTTTATCTAACAGATTCTGTTGATCATCGTTTAGCCCCAGAACTAATGTCACCTCCTTAGTAACTCTGTTCTGAGGCTCACTCACTCAGGTTATTGTTAAATGTATTCATACACCCTTATCCTTACCCCGTGAAACAGGTGCACAGATTATAATTATGAATGTGGGAGGTGACTTGGACAGATATATTTTCTTCACTGCAGTCTTCAGGGAAAAGATTTTGCTTGCCAAACCACCCAAGAAGCTTAGCACAGCATTTGGCACACAGTAGGTGTGTATTCAATCACCATTTACTGAGGAATGCTAAGGTACCTCACACAAAGCTTCTCTTACCTCCTTCTACTCTTTTGCCTGTGCTTGTGTGGAATCTGTCTGTAAGAGAGCTGAGAATTTGTCCTGAATTTTAAACAACATTTGATTTCAAAATGGGGAGATTTAGCAGACAAAGCTCTTTCTTTCTATTTTTTTTAAACTAAGGCTGAGATTCTGTTCACCCTCTGGGGACACTTCTACCCCCTCCCCTTCTCCAGAAAATGGGCGCTGTGAACTGCTCTCCGAAATCTTGTGAAAAGGGCAGGGTATTGGAATTTGAGACAAAGGGAAGAAAAATGAGCTGGCTTGAAAAGTCGGCCAGCATCATAATGAGCAAGATTATTCGGGGAAATGCAGGAGTCTGCTCTAAAGGCCCCTGTAAGAAGCATTTAAACCAGCCTAGGGCCAGACACACAGCCCACTCACCCACACAGACATAGCCACCACATGGCCATTCTCTCTCAGTGGCTCAGTTCAGGCTGAAAAGTCAGTCTTGATAGGGCAAGGGAGGCTCATCTATGGGAAAAGAGGCAAGAAAGCCAGGTCTTTCTGAGGCTCCCTGGAGTCACCTTGTGTTATCAAATTCAAGATGTAGGTCTAGAGGTGCCCCTACAATGCCAGTCCCTGGGGTTGCAGAAGAAGTTGTATGATGTGGTTTATGGTTTGAATGTGAGATATTCCCCAGAGGCCCATGTGTCTGAACATTTGTTTCCCAGCTGGTGTCACTGTTTGGGAATCTGTGAAACCTCTGGGAGAAAGTGTGGAGGAGGCAGACATAGGGCCATAGAGGAGGGTCTTGAGGGTTCTATCTGGAAGCTTCATGTCAACATGAAGTAAGCAGCTGCGACTCATTCATTCTCTTTGCTATGTAATGACTCTTCCTCCATGTATTCCCCACCATGATGGAAGCAGATAACTTCTTCCTAGTTCGTTTCTGGTCAGCTATTTGGATGCAGTGATAATAAGGAGCTGGCATTCACTAGAATCAGCCTGGGAATATGCACTTGTTTCAGCCCTGCTGCTTCTGTGTCATGAACTTTCCTACATGCCATTCTCCTTGTTTTAGTTTCAAACTCTTTAATAATATTTATCATTTTTATCCCACATAAGTAGCTGTATACCATGAACATGTGCTTTCAATAGGCTTCATCCTGATCCCTCTTTCATACACTTGGCAATATTACTTTCACTTATAAATGTGTCACCAATGAAGCCCAGAGAGGTTGTTTAAGGTTTCATAATTATTAAGTGGTAATTTTATGATTTCAAACACTGGGGTGCTCACAGATCACGAGAAGGTTTTGTATCCTCTTGAAACCCAGCTTTCCTCATTGTTCACTCTCTCATTCAAATTCAAGCAGGACAGTAGGGTCATTTGAACTCATCCCTGCTTTATTTTTATGGTCTGCAAATCACACTATCTGATTAGCACAACAGCGACTATCAGTTCTGTCTCTGTTTTCTAGATAAGAAGGGAGAGACTCAGATAAGAGACTTCAGCAAGGAATTTGAATAGAGCCAGAATTCAGACATATGCCTGTCTCACCCAAGGCTTACATTCTTTAGTTCATGTCCTATACTCTGAAAGTCATCTGAGAGGCACCCATTTCATGTGTGCAAGGGCTTAGTGAAGTTGTGAGTCTGAAGAAGGTAAGGCTCTTTTAACCTCATTGGTGTTTAGCAAAGCAATTGAGGTGTTTACTTGGGAATTAAAATCTAATGGGCACCAACACAACTCAATACATCAATATTACTTATCTCAATTGCTTTTAAAGGTATAAATGATTGGAACAATACCTATTACTTAGTCAGGGTTTGTATTCCTGCACAAAACATCATGAGCAAGAAGCATGTTGGAGAGGAAAGGGTTTATTCAGCTCACACTTCCACATTGCTGTTCATCACCAAAGGAAGTCAGGACAGGAACTATCACAGGGCAGGAACTTAGAGGCGAGAGCTGATGCAGAAGCTTCGGAGGGGTGCTGCTTACTGGCTTGCTTCCCCTGGCTTGTTTAGCTTTCTTTCTTTTCGAAACGAGGACTACCAGCCCAGTGACGGCACCACCCACAATGGACCCTCCTACCTTGTTCACTAATTGAGAAAATGCCTTACAGCTGGATCTCATGGAGGCATTTCCTCAAGGGAGGCTGCTTTCTCTGTGATAACTCCAGCTTGTGTCAAGTTGATACACAAAACCAGCCAGTATAACCCAGATAGTTGAAACAATAAAATATGGATTGAAAAACCACACCATAGTTGTCTTTCCATCTTATAATTCTGACCATGCAGAAGAAGAGACCTAGGTTCTGAGGTCTGGCTGTTGGTCATGAGCCTCTGTGACCTGTGATGGGAAGGTCTATCTTGCTATACACAGAGTTGAGAGAGTCCTACTCATGGGTACTGGCCTATGAAGTAGGCTCTGCGTGGAAACCTTCAGAAGATGATCACTGTGAGTATGCAGGCATGGAGTTCAGAGGAAGGAGACTCATATTTAGCATAGAACTTTCTTCTGTGAGAAAAAATGTGTTAGTGGATGAAATTACCTTAACTAAAGACTTCTCTGGATCACCAGTGTGCAATCTATGTCCTCAGAGAGTCAGTAGCAATAGTGATTTTTGTGTTTTAAACTTCTGGAAGATTTCACTCCACTTGAAGGCTATAAAAACATTCAATTTATTTCCTCAGTGTGGTGGGTGCCCCTGTGGGCACATGCAAGTTCATGAAGCTTAAGGATAACTTGAAGTTCATTAGTGGTATTCTAATAACACCCACTAATGCAGCTTTGGTGAAGCAGAAAATGCATTGTGTTGGGCAGAGAAAAGGATTTAGCAATAATAACCTGAGCAGGTCACTCTATAACCTTTGGCTGTTTCCTCAGCTTCAAATGAGGGTAGTAGCAAGCACTTATATGTCCCAAATGTTGGGATGCTTGAAAGAAAACACTACATAAACTGTATAGTGTTTTCTTCCTGGTTGGTGACAAGTTGAAATGAAGCATCTTATTGTGTCATGGGATGAATTGGGCCTGTCTGGCTCTGGGTCCCAGGACTCTGCATCCCTCTGCTCTTTCCATTTCTACTCTCCTTTACCAATCATCCCAGTTCCTTTAGAGAGCTCTTTCATGCAGACATAAACCTCTCTTCCTGCAGATTAGTCACAGCAGCAGATAAAGAGGGTTGAGTGACCGAGGGAGGCAGCAAATGAGCTCCCATTAACACAGTCTGTGAATCTCCAGTGGAAGGGCTGGTAAACAGTCCCCACTTATCTAGCTCTTCAGCATTTAGCTGATTTCCATAATGAGCTTCATTGAACTGCTGGGCCCCAGAGGTGTCCCCGGGCTTTCAGAAGGCATTGTGTTCTGTACATCTGATTCATGGATAGGTGAAGGCAACCATATTAACAGAGGAGGCAGTACCACTAATACAAGGGCTGCAGTATCTGAGGGAGGTGGGTTCTTGCTGCAAAATTAAGGAAACATAAGCTTATAGATTCTTGGGGAGCTCTGGAGTGGGAGATGGGAGTGCTGGGGTTCTCACATATGTCTTCAAAGGTACAAGGTTAGAGGGATTAAGTAGAGGTACCAGCAAACACTGGTCATTCAGGAATAGTCAGTATATTTGGCCACAGCATTGTTTTTAAATATATTTCAATCCTAAATGACAAAAAAGAGACAGAATACCCGCATTATTCTGTATTAATAATTCATGTAACAGCCAAATTCATCTATGACTCCCTTTTTTAATTCTATCCCTCCCTTCCTTCCATTTTATCTTTCACAGAACAAACAAACATAACATTTTTTTTCATTTAGTTCCTACAATGAGCTCAACCATTGTGTGTACTTAGGATGAGATGATCCATGAAAAATATGTACTGTGCTCTTGTGGCATTTACAATTTGATGAGAGAGATAGAAATTAATAAGATCATCAAATAAATAAATGTAAAATTGCCACTTTGAGAAGAGCTGTGAAGGAGAGATACTTGATATGATGAGAGCCCCTGATGGGGAGAATAACATAGTTAAGAAACATTTTCCTGAAGAAGAAATGCTTGAGTTTTGAGATCTGAAGGAGTTATGTGAATGGAGAGGGAAGAGCCAGACAGGCAAAGGCGGCAGCTTGAAGATAGACCTGCCCATGCTGTCAGAGAGAGGATCAATTGCACTACTTTTTCTGCTGTATAACAACAACCCTCCAGCACTAGAAGTGAGACCTGAATGCTTCATCTGATATCAAGCAGCAGTATCATAGACTGGTTTGAACAGCACACATTATTCATCATTCTGTTCAATAGGACATCCGTGTCTTCAATGTGTCCTCATAATTGTTACTAGTGAAATACCTAATTTCATATTTACAGATGAGTCTTCTTGTATTTTCTCACAGCTAAGAGGAAGATCTTTACTCTGGGATTGTCTGCTCCCTTTCATGAAGACTCCACATGCACAATATCATTCCCCAACTTCTACTACCATCATGAGGTTGATATTTCAGCATATAAATTATTTAAGGGATCAATTAATACATATCATTTTCCAGAATTATTTTATACATTCCATCACCATACCTACTTAGCACAATACTCTTTGATATAGTTCCCATATGGATGCAAACTGCTTTAGAGCAGCCTTCATTAAGAACTTTGCAATTTACCGTGAAGGGTAGACTTGTGATATTCGGTGCCGATACCTTTCTGTGGCCCAGGTGGACGGAAAATCAGCTGGATATTAGAACAGTAGGAATGAGTGCATGTATGTTGTGAGCTCACAATGGAGAGAGCAGTGGAGTGAGATTCTATAAGGCCTCACAGGATGGCAAGGCTTCACATTATTTATACAAAGCTGAACATCCTTAGCCCAGAAATATGAACTCTGAACACTGAAATCTGTAACTTATTTTGCCCCTACATGACACCACAAGTGGAAAGAGAATTCCACACCTGATCTCATGTGATAGGTTGCAGTCAAAATGCAGGTGCACTAAAAATATTGCATAAAATTACCTTTGGGCTATGTGTATAAAGTTTATGTAGAGCATAAATGAATTTCATGTCTAAACTTGGGTCCTATCCTCAAGGTATCTCATTAGGTATATGCAAATATTCCAAAATTTGAAGAAAAAAATAAACCTCAGTGGAATCCAAAACATTTCTGAACTCCCAAGTATTTTGGCTAAGACATACCCTACCTGTATTAAGAGATATGGGCACTGGTTGAAATTTTGCTAAGCAATGAGATTTTAATGAGAGGAAGCTACCAGAAGTTTATTTTCAGATGTTGCTGCTGATACAGATAATAACCAATTATTGCATCAGGCACTCAACTCTTTCCTCCAAGTTACTCTGAGATATTTACTATTTATATTCCTACTCAATAAGGGTGACAAAAAGACCTAGATTGGCAAACAACTTTTTAAATTTATTCTTACTAAGTGGCCCATATTCCTACCAATACACTATTCTAGTTTTGGACAAAGTTAATCAAGGACTGCAGTTGAAAATCATTGGAAGAAAAACATAGGACATCGTGAAGGTGAATGAGAGCTCATGGCTCCCATAATCCAGTCATGTAATCTGCCTGTGCTACTAACTAATAGTAATGTCACCATCCCTAGCAGGACAGAGCACCTAGAAGATACATTATACATGGTCGGGGTTGGAAGGACAGAGGTAAAGATGGCATGATGCATGCATATATGAATAGATAGATGGAATATGGATGGGTGGATAGGAGGAAAGATGGAAGAATGAAGGGATATATACATGAATGGGTGTATGTATGTATGCATGTAAGAGTGTGTAGAAGGATTGGGGATGGATGGATAAATGGAAAGAATGACACTTGGGTTCATGAATATAGACAGGAAGCAGTAAGAAATTTGATTAGTAAATTGGGCTCTTGGGTTTAAAAAATGAAGACTAGAATTGGGGAGCTGAGAAAATAAATGAGTCTTCACTTTAAAGCTAAGCATAGTTAGTCTGAAGAGACTAATAATTTAGTGTTTTTGTATATGCTTGGTGTTTTTACATTTTATTTTGTTTAATCTGTTAGTTGGAGAACCAAAGAGTAAAACTGATCTGTAACCACAAAGAAAGCTAACATCAGGCTGTATTTACTTGAAAGTTCATGTCTAATTTTTGTACCAGAAAAATCAAAATGCAGGAGGGAAAAAGCTTCAGTTCTGCCACTAAAGGCCACTGTATGTATGATTCTCAATGTAAGTGAGCCAATGGGCAGTTCATCAACAGCTGCTGCTTACAGCCTTGACACACATACCATTCACATATTATTTTAGTCTCTGTTGACAGTGTAATTGTTCTATAGCAGGGTTTAGAACACACATGTAGATGTCCTGTATGGTTTCTATCTAATGCAAGAAAGTGACACCAACATGTATCACGTGTGTGAATCCTACTGGTTACTCAGTGCCTTGAATTAGGGAGTCATTCTTCTTGCCTCTTAGCCTGTTTCTCATCACTTTCCATGTACAACAGACACTTGTTCATCTTTCCAGGATTGTGGGTTTGAGGAGGAAGGCAAAATAGAAACAAAGGCTGACTTGTCATTGTGTTCTGCATTAATACATTGGTATTGGTCCCCTTTCCACTTTCTGTTGTTATAGTAAATTGTGTTCATGCTGGTTTATAAAGAAAAGGGTTTATTTGGCTCAAACTTCAAATATTACACTAGTGTCCTGGAAAGCTGTCATAACCTCCTAGGGGGTAGATACCATGGTAGAAGAGAATGGCAAGAGGAGAGAAAGCAAACTACCTGTTAAGTTAAAGATCTACTTAAACTAGAGCTTTCTGTGACAGCTTGCCTTTTTCGGAATTAACTAAGTTGCCTTAAGAACAACAAATATTTCTGTGCACAGTGATTCTAATGACTTCCTACTAGGTAATACCTTCTAAGAGTTCTGATCCCTCCAAAATCACTACACCGGGTAACCAACTTTCTAGCACACGAACCTTCACTGGATACAGTTAGACCATATCCAAATCACAGAAGGTAGGTCCATGTTTGGCCAGATCTTTTCTAATGTCAGTCAGATCCTGTCTCATAGTTCCTAGTGACTAGTGGTACCTCAACTTCTATTATCTTCTTTCTTTACTTCATTAATTTACTTTATTTATTTACCTATTCATTTATAATTAAATTATACATTTATTAAATGCCAAATGTTTGTCAAATTCATTGCAAATACTGAAGCTTCCCAGAATTCATCTACGTTCTGAATACAGATTCATCATTTCAAATATACCCAATTGCAAATTTCCATAGCTCAGGAGTCTGGTTTTGCTTCTCTGTCCACTGGGGCTTGAGGATCCTGCAATTCTAACCTTTTCTTCCACAACCTTGCTCTTTTTTTTAGACAACTGTCCACCACTTCTCCTAACCAATGCCCTGTCATTTCACCATCTGAATCTTTGAACATTTAGGCTCTTCCTTGACCAATTCACCATTTTGCACCTAGTAGGCTTTGCAGACCAGTCAATTGTCCACTTTTAAAAATATTTTATACCCATTCCAGGCAAGTTTTCCTTCCTGTGAAGGATGTAGGGCTCTTTGTTTATTTCCATAGACAAAATTACTCTCTCCTGGAGTGTTAACCTTACTTACTTACTCCAAAGTTGCAACCTATACCCCACACTCTTTTTTTCATACACTAATATGAACAACAGGGTTAGCGTCTGATGTATTATTTACTAATAGAGAAAACATGGGCAGATTTTTCAGTACCTCTGAACTTAGTTCATTTTTTTTATGTCAAATCCAAATAGCAATACCCATCTCTAGCCTAATGGGGCTACCAGTGAGTTTGATAGAGTTTTCTGGACTATAACAGCTCTTTACTGAACTCCAGATGTTGTGGATTGAATTTTAGGTACTTGCTAAGTTCAAGGTTCTTTGAAGAACCAGCTTCTGACCTTGGATCAGGAATCCCAGACTTATCTGGGGACGATGATGGTGTGGTGGGAAGAAGATGAAGAAGATTAAATGAGCTATTTGATTTAAAATGCTTAGTGCAGTGCATGTCTTTATAAGTATTCAGTTAGTGGTGCTAGAATTTAGTGATATGCATTTTCTCCTCCATATTATTTATCATAAAGCATGTGTGAGAAAGTATGGAGTGGTTATGAGAAATGAATGGTTGCTCTTTAATCATATAATGACATTGAGTCAGAGCTTACATTTCAGAATGTAAAGGTTGTTAATGCTTTTCTGCAGCCTTGTGCTATTAGTAGGCAGAAATGGTAAGAAGGAGAGAATAAGGTGCCAAACAAAAGCTCAGCAACTCCAGGGAGCAGAATTTGGATGACAAAGAACTCAATGCTGATAGACAGAGCTTGTAGGAATGAGGACACTACCACAAGGTGTCCCAGATACAAGACCCGCCCTAGAGTTCTTTCCTTTTAGGACTTTCAGCAATTAGAATGCCATTCATGAACAGGAGTGAAAAGGAGTCCTTCTCTCTATACAGTGAAATTTAGAAAAACAATGGTATTTGTAGTATCTTTGAAATATTCATAGCTTGGAGGGGAACAGCAGTGCCATAGGAGTGAGGGCTCTGTGAATTCCATAGTCTTTGCAGTTAAGTAATCTTGGCCAATCCATCCTACCTCCATAGATCTTGTGTTTCGTTTTAGTAGTTTTGGGGCAGCCAAACTCACCTACCCAAATCACTGCCAAGCTCCAAGTAAAAGATGCAAAGTCTCAGTATTGCTGCTCATCATTCTCCAGTAACTCAAAGTGTGAGTGAGGCCTTCTTTAGGTTATTCTTTGAGTATGAGTCCAGATGGTGGCTTCCCTGTAGAATTTGGTTAAGTGGTAACTTCCCACTTAGATCTCCACATATGGATGAAGAAGGAAATAACTGAAGGCCCACATTGATTCTTGCTCTGAGTTTAAGCCATTATGTCTGGTTCATTGTTCACAGTGGTAAAGTTGACATTTTTACCACTGTTTCTCATATATCTGTCTTATAGCCACTTGTTAACTAGCTCAGCTGTTACTGAAGCAAGATGTAAATCTCCTTACAGGACTGGGTAAGCAAATACTCAAGGTGACAAAGCCACCAGTAGGGAAGAATGGGTACACATTTTCATAGTCAGTAGAAGCTTTTCCTAAGAGAAGAGATTACTGCCTGTTATGTGTCTAGGCAAATGACCACATGACTGGCACCAACCCAACTTTCAGTGGGAATTTGCATTGAATATGTGAATTACACTATGTTAAGAAATCTTAGCCTAAAGTTCTGTAGAAGAATTTTATTAAAATACATATATTACCCACATAGCTTTGAATATTTACAGTGAGTTGGGAACTACACAAATTTGAAGTCCCATCTTAAGAGCTATGTTCCTCTGTGCTTCTACCTTTCAATGAAGAATAATAATCCCCCCCCCAGTGTTTCTGGAGAATCAAGTGGGGCAACACATTTGTCAGCAGCATGATGTAGACAGCAATTAAATGCTCCAAAGATGACAGTCATTATTATTGTGGTGCTCGAATTTAGTCTGTAAAAATAATTTTTATAATAATCATTCTAGAGTTTAATATCTCCATATTAATTAATTAAGTGGGAAATTATTGAATTTCATAAACATTAATCAGGACCTATTATTTGGAAGACAGGAGAAAACATTGCCACTGTTTAAAAAAAATTCAAATAGTGAACATTGGGCCTGCAGAGAGAGGGAACAGGGAATGACTACCTTCTAGGTTCACAGTTCCTTTGAAGAATTTTCAGGTAGTAGGTCGTGGTGGTAACAGGATGAGTATGCTGAATTCCAAATGGTTGACATATTGAATTTTATATTCTGTACATTTTATCTCAAAATCAGAACAACACAATGTATGAGATGGATTACCAGGTTCTATGGGTCCAGGATGGTTATGAATGAGGAGGGAAACATCTGGGTTGCCATTTAAAGGATTAATTTTAGGGTTGTGGGATATCAGAAGAGAAACTGAGCATCAGTTCTATTCAAAGGCATAAAGAAAGTGGCTTGAGGCTAAGAATAATTTGCCAGAGATTAAGTAAACATGAGAGAAGGCAAATGGACATAGCCTGACTTCCTATAGACTTGTCACTCAGGTCCATATATGAAGAGAAAGCTAGAGTTGTTGCAGGATGTGAATATGTCTTCCCAGAAAAAACAGGAAGGATTTTCTGTTTCAACAACATTCAAAATTTCTTACTTGAGGGACAATGCATCCCATGTGTGTGCTACAGGACAGGGATGAGGGGGTGGCCCTCGGGTATAATTGTATATTTTGGAGTTTATGGAAAGTATAACATGAGCTTTTCTTCCTCTTCTCATTGAATATTCCACAAACATCATATAAACAACATGTCTTTTCTCAGTCCTTATTATCATTCCCAGAACCACTTGCAGGCTTTCAGAAGCCCATTATTATAATTATAATCAAGAATCTTAGGACACAGCCATTTGTGCCAAAAATACACTTACATGCAGAATTGTTTGCAGAGAGGTGCATGTGAAAGATGCCGTTTTATAGCTCTGCAATCTATGAGTAGAAATTCCAACACCATTTAATTTCTTTCCTCATTTAATTTCTTAATTTAAAATTTTTATTGTCAAAATTCCTGCCTAATATTTGGTTTGTTGCTTTTTTATAAAAAAAAAAAAATTACCCTGGCTCTCAATTTTCAGAAGCCTGAAGAATGTGTGTGTTATCTTTATCTTCTGAATTATTCTATTGGGCATAGCCATGAACCAAAAGGAAACAGACAAACATTTAAGGATACCAGTGAGGTCTGCACTAATTCCTGTCTCCTTAAAAACAATTGCCTACTACCCTACCTCAATTCTTTTATATTAGAAAAAAAATCCTTTCATTTTATAATTGTAGATAAATTAATGCAGCATTACTTTAACTTAGCTCACATTTGCTTGCTTTTGCTTGGACTTCTGTAGCCTATAGAGGTTAATCAAAACTAGGTCTTGTTTCAAGAAGAATATGTTTATTATGAAACAACTAAGAATAAATATTTGTCTGGGGAAATAAGATTTAATGAAAATTGCAAGAGATGAAAAGTGTAAAGAAAAATAATAAAAAAAATTAAGCATCATGGTGAAGAAAGGAAGAAGAAACTATGTAACTAAGTTTTATGTAAAAGAGGAAGTGAACAACACCACTGACCAGAATTGGGATCCTATAATCCTCTTTGGAAATGTGGTATTTTGATCTCTGTACTGATCTTGACCTCCTGTTGTATACAACTGATACAGGAGACTTAGATAAGTACTCAGTGACTCAGTTACTCCACATTGTGAGGAGGAATAGTAATATTTTTCCTCAAGAGTCTACATGCAAGTATTAACCATGTTGTGAATAGCAGATTTCAGTATGACATGGAATGCAAGCAGGCATCATGTTACAGAACGGAAACCCAAACCTCCTTCTAGTTCCTCTTTTTTTTTTTTTTTTTAAATCACTTTGGCCTCTCTCTGTGTGTCTCTGTATGTCTCTCTTTGTGTCTCTGTGTCTGTGTGTCTCAGTCTCTGTCTCTGTCTTTTTCTCTCTCTTTCTGCATCTGGGGCCGATCTTGCACTCAACGATTTATTTCAGATAAGATAGTATTGCTACATCTCCAGAATTTCTGTGTGTAAAGTCTTTAGAGTGAAACATTACACATGTCATAAATGATAGTTGCCACTGCTGTTATTAGTCTTGATCAATCTCTGCTTTATGAAGTGCAGCTCATCTGTAAATAGGGATCTTCTGAATCACATCTTCAGAAGAAGTCTTAGCTACTCCTGCACCTGGTTCTTGATTCCATCCATTTCTCCAATTCCTGTTAATCACATGTGGCCTATAGAATTTGCACAGTAAGGTTAGTGAAGTTGGTTTAGAAAAGGGGATAACATTTGAAATGTAAATACATAAAATATCAATAATTAAAAAAGAATGTGTAATCTGGGTTTGCATCTAGTACAAATGGAATTGATTACCCACCATGCCATTCTTTTATCTTTGAGTTTCTGGTTACTCACTTTGAAAGAATGGTGGTAATTATGACCCCCAGTGCTATGGACCACAGAGGATGATGTTTTTGAGATCCTGTATTAGTTCCTCCAAATAGGCTTTGGTGTTCTCCTTGTAAAACTAGCATGTTGAATCAGAAATTCTTTACATGCAGATGGATGGGTCTAGCTCAGTTTTCATATTCTTTAACTACTTTTGTCTTTGAAGCTGTGCCTTTTAAAAATAGGAGCAGGGACTCTGTAAGTAAGATAGAATGTGATTTGCTACCACACATAGCGTTGGAGCCCTAAGGGCAAAGAAAAGATAGTGAAACTGTCTAGGTACTAGTTTCCTATCTAAGTCAGGAACCGGGTGTAGAGGGAGAGAGGTAGCAGATGGTTAGAGTGTTGTATGAAATAGGGTGGGTAGTCCAGGGCCACTGCCCTTGGTCTAACTTTCCTAAGGTAGGGTAGGGAGATAACTGTGGAGATGATTCATACTGCCATTACCATCCCATGTGGATATGCTTCCTGGCAGTTTAGTGCTGAGTAAGGACTAAGTTTATTTCTCAGTGGTTTTCAAAGTGGCATGGCACCACTGCCACACTATATATATATTTTATTATATATATATATATATATATATATATATATATATGTGTGTGTGTGTTGTGTGTGTGTGTGTGTGTGTGTGTGTGTATTCATATATTCATATGTATATTCATGTAAATCATATGTTCATTAAGTATCTACGTGGCCACTCTTGAGCTTAAAATCAATCAGAATTGAAAAACCCATGTCTCCAAAGAGTTCTATAATGATGAGAATTAAAGATAAGGATCTAGACAATTTGTTAACTAATGAGGCATGAAATAAGGGCACAAGTCTCAACAATGGAAAAAGCATATAAGCAACATAGACAAAATGATGATTGAGGGATGTTTGTGCTCAGAGCAGATGACATGTCCAAGGTCCTGTTGTCTGCAGGTTATTATTGTTCTTTCCTAGGGACATTACAATTTCTTTATAAGGGACATTACATGGATTTCTATATAAATTCTTCAAAAATTAGGAATACTAGTGGTGTATTGGGAAGAAAAACTATTCTTTTCTTAAATGCATATGTTTCAAATACAGTGCTCACTTGCACATAAGTCATCTGGCTGCATAGATAAGAGACATAAGCATAAATTAGGTATTAAAGACACCACTTAATATATAAGCTTTTCATGAGGGTAAAATTACTTGAGTCTATGGATATACATGTAGGAAGTACCCAAGAAATGTCAGCTGATCCATCACTATAAAAATATTTTTATTTCTAATTATTTATATGTGTGCTTGTGAGGACGATGCCTATAGATGCTAGAAGAGTACACTAGATTCCCTGGAGCTGAATTTTCATGAGTTTATGAGTTTCCTTAGATGGATTCTGTGCAAATTCAAAACCTCTGGAATAGCACTCTGAGCTTTTATCTGCTGAGTTATTACCCTTTGATAATTTACCATTAACTCTTAGCTTGTATTCAAAGTTTTTCACTAAAAACTTATTTGCCAGTATTAAAGGAGAATTCAGCAGACATTTGTAGCAGGCATCCACAGTGGCAGCACCCAGTAGATCAAGAGATGTTCTGAGATGAGTCGAATGAAGAGTATTGGAGGCCTATGAATCTACAGCATTATGGGAAGTTTGGGCTAGGAAAGTCTTTGTGGGAAAACACAAATGCAAACTATTCCTGGCTTTTATTAGTCTCTCACCCACGTCTTTCCTCTTAAAAACACTTTGCAATCAAAAGATTTTGGAGTGGACTATTTTCAGTCCTCAGCTATGAGCAGCACTATGAGGAAAAGCTGATTAGGAAAACTCTGTGCTGTACACATATGTCAGAATCACCAGTATTCATCCCCAGCAGGATTACACCATTAATTTCTCACAAGAAACATCACAACCATGTTTTCAGTCCCCCATCACTGCTTTATTGATTCATCATGGCAAAGATCCTGAAGTCTATGACTTCTTTCAGTCAACTTAAACCTTCTTTCGAGGTTTAGTTAAAATTTATTCCTTTGTTAAATTGCACTCTTAAAGTTACCACACTTTCTCTAGAAAAATCTGGTCATCTCTGTGTCACCTCGTAGAATCTCTGGCTGCCACTTGCTGTTTCACTCACTGTGAGAATTTGCATTCAGCTGAATGTTTCCTCTTATAAATAAAAGACAACTGGAGCTGGAATCAAACCGCCCATCATTACTTTATCACACATAATCTCCATTTCCTTGTCAGAAAAAAATTCATGGGCAAAATAAGGAGCCTTATCTTTTAAAGTTGCTGTCATGATTGTAATAATGGATGCAGTATTCTCAGGGAGGATGTTGACTGCTCAGAGAGTTTGCCAGTATTGTTCCTTCTTTGTTGATAGGGTTGGTCATCTCAAATTGTATTGTCAGATTCATGAAGTCAGGGGACAACTCTTCTGTCGCTTTCTTTTAAAATGACCTTAAGGAATCTACTTTATTTGTAGATATAGGTATAATGGCTAAAATCAAGGCATAGGTAGAACTGTGCTTATTCTGGATGCTCAAGGGGAGTGGCTATTTGCTTTTTCTTATAAGTGTGTGTGCATGTATGTGTGCAGGTACAGGTGTGTGGGGACAGGTCAGAGCACAACATTACATTGGTTATGCTTCTTTAGGTTCCACTCACCTGTTCCCCAACCCCATTTTTTGTTAAGACAGGTTTCTTCTTGCCTGGTAATCACCAATTAGTGTCGGCTGTTTGCCTTAGTAGTCTCAGGGATGCATTTGGCTCTGTCTCCTCAGTATTTCTGAAATTAAAGTGTGTGCCACCATACCTGGCTTTAAAAAATAGGCCATGGGTTCCGGAGAAAAAATTCAGACCCTCATGCTTGCAAGGCACTTTCGAACAGGACCATCTAAAGAGTGTCATTTCCTTGTCACCCCTCTTAACTCTGTGACCCTTTTATCTACTTCTTATAAGACTGTGGTGATGACACGGGCTTTACTTTATAATCTGCAGCAATGGCCCCATCCCAAGACTTAACCATATCTGACTTTTCTGTACTATGTAGAGTAACATACTCACAGGCCCCAAGAAACTTCAAGGACCACTATCTCATCTTACCACATTAAACAAATACTAGTGAACAATTGACAGATAACAATTAACTGAGACCATATCAGTCAATATGTAGACAAGTCCGGTTACTTCTTTGAGACTTATTTAGAGAAGGAAAAGTAACCATGTAATAAAAACATCATTGAGGGAGAGGGATGAAAGGGAATCTGAGAAAGCTAACTTTCTCATTACATTCCGTGTCTCCCAGGGCTCCACTTCTTAGCCATTCCTCAGTCTCTCACTGTGGGCATTCCAGGCCATCGGTCCACCCCTAAGCCATAGCCCAGCCTTTCTTTTCCCTTCCCACGGTGCAAGAAGAAGTGCTGGGAACCTTGGACTTGGTGCATGTGTTGGTAGGCTTGGGTCAGCTCCTGTCAAAGTCTCAGGAGAATTACCTGAGCCACTGCTGCCCACTGTTGTGTATGAAAAGCTGCTGGCCAATGTACTAGCCATTCTGCTAGGGGGATTCATGTCAGACTTCCAGATCAGATATACAATACTCCTTTAGGTACTTGCTAAGTAGAGTTGATTTCATTTTGGGTTGTGCAGCTAAGTGTCCCCCATCCAGTCTAGTCCACAGCTAAGGCAGAGAAAAGTGGAGCAATCAGACATAGCGTCAGAAAAATGCACACAGAAACATAAAGGATCCCATCATCCAATGCAAGTGTGATTACCTAGCTCTCTAATTCCCTCCTCCTCATGACTCCCCATTAGCCATTGTGAAATCTTCCTTTCTAACCACAATATTCAGGTCCCTCATTACCTGACACCTGCCTCCCTGCTGCATAGACTTTCAAAGCTAATGCTCTAATCATGCATTAGTGGCTTGCTGTATCCTAAAAGGCCATGCTCTCTCATGTGTGGATGTCTTCGTACATTTGTGCTTGTTTTTTCCTCCTGGAATTGTACAGTGCCTATCTCTAAATCTTCTGTTCTAATCTCCTTAATATATTTTTGCATAGCTTTCCAAACTAAAATCAGACCTTATTACCTTCCAGAGCCATTCTTTGACATATAGACATTTAGCATGCCTTTAAAATCTCTGCCAACCTAAATGTACTCCTGCCCCAGGGATATACATATTGATAACTTATGTGCTTGAAAGCCCAATTTTCCTACTTCAGTCTAAGCTTCTTGAAGGTAGGGGCTTGCGTTTCATTTATCTTATCAATGTTTCTTGGAGACCTACCATGTCTAGAAGTCTGGTTTCTGTATTGGTTACTTTTTAAGTTGCTGTAACAAAATACTTTGACAGAAAGCTACTTAATGGAGGAAGGTTTTATTTTGCCTTATAGTTACATGAGGCAATCAGTACATCATGGTAAAGTAATAAGGGCTGCCAGGCTGTGAGGCATCTGCTCACATTATTATCTTCAGTAAGAAAGCAGGGATAGGAATGGGGATGAGGATGGGGATAGGGGAATATTGAGAGGAAGGGGAAGGGGAGAGAGAGACACTGGTGTTCAGCGTGAAATATTTTGATACCCCAGCCCATGACACATACATTTAAAGTGACACTTCCCTTACCAATTAACTCAATCTAGACACTCCCTGAGAGACATGTATAGAGATTTGTCTCCAAAAATGATTCTAGATCCTGTCAAATTCATAATATAAAGCATCAGTGTTCCCAAGAAAGCAATCATTCTGTAGAGAATGACACAATGTCCCCAAAGTTGTACAATTCAGATGTTCTAGATACACAGTGAATGGATAATTAATATATGATTGAAGCCGTCACTGATCAGCTTCAAGTATAGTAAAGGAAACACACATCTGTTTAAAGATGATAGTGGCACAGAATCATCATTGTAAGGTGGTGATGTCTGTGAGTGCACCCTGCCCGATAACACTGAGCACCTTGCTGGTGTCGTTCTGCACCAATTCTCAAGCAAAGACTTAGGAGGGGTGAGCCTGTGTTTGCTGACACCATTACTTCAGACAAATAGGTACATAAAACAGTCATGCTGGCTTCTGCTTCATTAGGAACTCAAAGGGGAAGGTAGGGAAGGGGAAAAAGCTTAATGCTGTTTGCCACTCAAAGATAACATCAAGAGAAATGGAATTTTAATCTTTTGGGTTAGTGAGAGGTTATTAAAGTAGGGGAGGGGAAACATGAGGATGGATGTCACACAGAGATACCGTGTCTTCTGACTTGGAGTGACAGCTAAGGAACACTTCACACAAGTCCTCTTGAACCAGGACATGCCACAGGGAGCAAAGAACTCTCATTTCTGACTTCAGGACGGTTTCAAAGAGATTTATTCATTTCTTTAGTCATTCATTAAATATTCATTAGCACCTAGGTAACCAGTACTGCATTAGATGGCCAAGGAATTTAAAGATGACTAAGATCAAATCCTAGACCTCAATCAATTTTCAGTTCCATATAGAAGATAAGTAGATATACTGGTCTTATGCTACAAACTTGCAAGAGCTAGGCAATTCCAAACACTTGCTGAGCACTCAATCTGGGTCGTGTGGTACATTATGAAACTATGGGTGCATTAATTCTTTCTGTCTTCACAAGAATTCTGTGGTTTTCCTGCAGCTTTATTTCTAGTTTTGGCTGAGTAATTGAGAGCCGAGAGAGGATAAGTAGATTTCTGAAAATCTGACAGCTGCACAAGAGCAGAGAGAAAGTATGAGCCCCCAGTTTCTGTCCTCGGAGTTTGTGCCCTCGCTTCTCCTGTATTGGGAGAACAGTGACTCATGTAGATTTCCCTGGGATTTGTAAAGTCAGGAGGGTTGAAGGCAGAGTCTCAAAGGTGGAAACCAGGGATCCAGGTTTTGAAGATTAAACAGGGTCAGTAGATGGACAGGATACATGGGGAACTGTGAAGTAAGACAGGTAGGTATGTACTGACAAGTAACTGGTAATACTAACTAGAGTAACATCATACACTATCATGAAAAGGTAGGAATCACTGGGTACACAACCAAGCTTTCTGAACTATTGACTGACAAAAATAGGAGAGAAGCCCATTGCTAATATCTTGCTAATAATCTGTTAAGAAACAATGCCTTGATAGTGTTATTTGTCCTTCTAAATCAAGGCTGATGGATTATGGAGCGGGATGGAGAAAACAAAGTTAGAAAGTTTGGTTGAATGAGCAGACTGATGCAGGTACTTGGAGCCATGTCAAGACTCTTTTTCTTTCTCTCCTCTCTCTCTCTCTCTCTCTCTCTCTCTCTCTCTCTCTCTCTCTCTCTCTCTCCTTCCTCCCTCCCTCCCTCCCTCCCTCTCTCCTCCCCCTCCTTCCCTCTCTCTCCCTCTCCCTCCCTCCCTTCCTCCCTCCTTCTCTCTCTCTCCCTCTCTCTCTGTTTATGTGTGTGTGCTGCACGGGGTGTTATCATGAAGGTAATAAGCATGTAGATGTGGTAGAGGAGTTAAATGTTTAGCAATTGGTATGTTTCTTCTTTGTTCTGTCTCTCTTCATTGTAATTGTTTTCAGGGAACTGACTCAATGATCAGTATCTGATAGCCAGAAGCAAGGGTAGGGTCCTTTCTGGGGAAAATTTATACTATTCAAAAAAATACAAAATTCATTATCTTTTTGGAGGAGGATTTGCCACCAGTAAAAGGACATTTTTCTTTGGTGCAACAATAGAGAAAATGCTGGAAAAGTAAAGTGAAGAAAGAAAAACTTCCTAAGATTGACTAAGGTCTTTGGTTGTAGGTCATTGTTGATTTGAGGGACTTTAGATCTTCACTGACGTGGTGAAAGCTGCCTTCTGCCTTTTGTAAATCATCATTTCCTTGTTCTTGAAAATATGCTCTTTCATATTCAACCAGGTTTCATCCTTCGGGGATGTTGTTTATACATTTTGTGACCTTGCAAATGTCTAGGTGATTTCCAAGTCTCAGTTAGTAGTAAGTCTCAGTTACATCTGTAAGAAGAGGTTAAAACATGTAGGAAGAGTTGTGGAGTGTAGGATTATATTCAACGAACCCACAGCATGGAGGACACTTTAGTTAGCTTCAGAACCCTAGTACTCTAAAATGCCAGAGTTAAGATATGATTCCAACTGTGTTTGTTATTCCTGGAATAGATACTCTAAAAAAAAAAAACCTTTTTCCCTTCTGATAGTACTGGATTTTGGGAAGAGATGGTACATAGAAATAGTAGAAGTTCCAGAAAGATATATTGATACTGGTTATTTTAGGAAGGTTGTGAATGCCAGTTTCAGTGTCAACAACTTTGATATTTCAAGCAGAGCAACTCTTCAACATACTCAAAGCAACCTAACAGATGCCAGCATAGTGGCTTCATTTTAATCGGCCAGGGCATAAGAGGCGATGTTCCTATTACAGGGAGATCTATAAGGAATCAGGCCCATTAATGGCTCCCATTAAATTCAGGGCATGTGGGGAAAATTGTAGTTTGATTTAGTTTAGCAACACGAAGATATTGGCAAGATAATCACATAAAAGCGATGCCTTTTATGGCTGGGCTATTTGATTTTATGTCAGCGGGTTTCAAATTCCCACATTTTTATGATAGTATATAGGATCCCCCATCTAATGTATGCATTATCCAGAGTAAAGGTTAAATAGATTGTTTTAGTATTCAAGGTTCAAACTTGATAATATGGATATTTTAAAAAGAAATTCCCTTTCCTCAATGATCTCTTGCCTGCAGTGCATATATGGCTTTCTCCTATACCATCCTTTCTCTGAGGGAGAGTAGGAGTCTGGTGAGCCAGTGTAACATGAAAGGAGAGAAAAATGGGCCTGTGCTCAGAGTTCAAATCCAGTGGGGTGACCATGGTTAATATATTTTCTCCTGGCATGAGATGCTTCATCTATGAAACAGAGACCGTGAGTCCTCCCCATAGCAGTCTATCCAGAATTAAGTGGGACAACATCTATGAAGTGTATTATTCATGCTTGGGCCAAAAAGTAAATCATTGATAAAGTCACACTCACCCACTGCCTGTCAGATGTATGAGGAAACAAAAAGGGAAACCTATCATCTTCAGTTAAAATTTTCATTTAGCAAAGAAAAAAGAAAGAAAAGATCTTTGTTTCTTCTTCAGCAAATAGTTCTAAAAGCCCTGGCGATGGCCTGCCTGCCCTGTATCAGGAGATAAGAGCTGGGCTAGGCCATGTGACCTTCTGGGAACAGCTAGAAATGAGATTCTTGGCGACAGGGACTGAGGCATTGGAGTTATTTAATGGACATTGTTTTGGAGTTGAAAGGAGTGAGGCCCATAGTTATTCGCTTTCAATATTCCTCCAAGTCCTTGGATAGATTTAAACATTTAATTCATCTTCCCTTTATGCTTCTCCCATTTCCTGATAAGTTTTTCAGGAGAGTTTGAAAGAAAGACTAATATTATCCAGGCGAAGTGTAATTGGCAACTCCCTCCCCTGTGACACAGTTGTGAATTGCTCACTTCAGAAACCTTGGTTTCTATCAGGCACTGAATCTCCAGTGATTATTAGGTGGGGTCCATGAAGAGAATTTTAGCTGTCTCTTTAAATCTGTCCCTTTGACTATCAGCTTGGCCCTATTTAAATATTCCAGACAATTTCAAGCCTTAATAATGATGAATATGATTAAGATTAGGATTTAATAAGAGCATTAAGAAAAGAGTTTTCATTCCAGATGGAGGTGGGATGCTGTGAAAATTGAATTGGCACCAGGCCTTCCAGGCCAGGTTGACCACAGTTGTTCCTCATCTCTCCCAGCATGTTAGCTCTCTTTAGACAGTGTCCTAGGAAGAAACTCAACCTCCATTCACATATCCTATCGACAAGTCCCTTCCCTCCGCAGGGCAGCACCTTTTCCCTGCACCTCCCACTGGTTGATAGAGCCTAGGATCCCTGCCACACCCTCCCTTCATCAAAACCTTTGTTACAGTTGGTCTGCAAGATTTATACTCTCAGTAAAGGGAAACACAGAAATCAAGCACCTCTCTGCCCAAAGCATACTCACTCCTCAGTAAAAGGATTCAGTAAGCAACACCATTAAATTTCAGTCACACTAAACTCAAACTTGAACGTGCAAATCGTGTTCTATATTTGAACTTGACCATATGACAGAATGGAAATAAATGAAGAGAAATGCCTTGTACTCAAAAGACAGGGTTCAAGAGCAGACTCTCTCTATGAACAGCACATGTATAGTTTCTTTCACATTGTGTAGTGATCCAAAAAGTCTCATGAAAGATGATTCAGATCTCATCTCAGAGCTGAAAAGCAGCAATAGACAATTTCTAATCACAGCATGACTATGTGAAACTATCGTTATGGACTCTGGAATTTAAATTTCATGTGTCACAAAATATTATTCTCTTGATTTTTCCAACCATTCAACAACTAAAATCTCCTTAGATGGCCGCATTTGGGCTCTGCAGGCTATAGTTTCTTGATCCACAGTTTGCATCCTTCTAATATGGCCCATTTAGTGTCCTGGAATTTGGATAGTCATATCAGAAATAATAATCCATTCCTAAGCTTTGAGGATTGGTTGGGACTAGGATACACATAAACCTTGGATCCCAGGGGACAGGAAGATGGCTCAGTCTATAAACTGTTTGCTGTGTTAGCCCAAGAACTGGAGTCCAAGCCTAAACATCCATGTTAAAAAGGTGTGGTGGTCCATTTGTTATCCCCAAACTGTAGGATCCTTAGGGTTTGTTAGCCAGTCATTTTACACTAATCTGTGAGGCCCAGATCTCAGTGAGAGACTGTCTCAAAAAACAAACTGGATGGCTCCTGAGTAACAGTTTGTAAGATTGACCTTTGGCTTCCATATGGATGTGTTCACATGAGACAGCAAACAGTTGCATATATGGTACATATGCATTTACAAACCCAAACATGCATAGACACACACACATACACACACACACACACACAACTTGAATTCTATCTTTAGCCAATTTGCTGTCTACAGTTTGCTTTCTCTTACCAATGAGCAGTATGACCATTTGAAATACTCTTGATACCATGAGCATGCTCTCTGGATGACACTGGACACTTCTGTTTGTCTCTTCCTTTGTTCTCTCTCTACATTACAAACTTTTAGCCTACTACTTTCAAAACACACTGTCCCTTGTGGCTCTTCCTTTCTTCTAATCTATAACTCCCTTTTGTATTGTAGGTTGTCCCATAAATCCTTAATGCTTTCAGGAATTCCCATATCCATATCCACCTGCCTACCTAACTGCCACTTCCTCTGAGCATAAATCTTCCATTGCTCTCTAGACACCCTACTCCCAACTTATCCTTGACTCTTCACCTCTCTGCATTTTTTACATACATATCCTTCTGTCTGAAAGATATTCTTCTCCTTTCCTGTCCATCAAATCTTACCCCCACAAACATTCTCCAAGTGATGTTCCTCTGCTTCAGTTTACTCACATGTTATCTTGCATTTCCTGGAGATTCTTCCATGTGACCATACCATTTGCCCTCCTCCACCCATGCTTACTGGACATCACTCTACTGAGCATTATGGGAGAGGTTAGCTCTCTGGACAAAGTCAGATATGTATCCCCTGCTTTTCAGGTCCTAAAATTGACCAATATTTGAATTTTAGCATTACAAATAGCTTTATTCTGCTAGCAGAGATATAGGTGGTCCTGTTTTATGGCATGTTGACATCCTCTCTGTTTCCTTACCCATGTTCCTAGGGAATCTTGGGTACATAGAAAGCATTAAGATCTATACTGAATTGTGCACAATATATATGTCTTTTCATTGGGCTTAGGAAAAGCCTGGTGCTCTGCCTTTGAGTCCTTCTCTGCTTTTATCATTTAGTCTTGTCATCCTTCTCCATTTCTGCAAACCTGAATTTTTCATTCCATTCACTCAAGATGCTCACGCTTAACTCTAGGACTCTATAGTCTGTCCTTTGCTTTAACCCTCTTCCTCTGCCTGTTATGTTTTTAATCTGAAGCACTCTCCCGTAGGCTCATGTGTTGAATACTTGGTTCCCAGCAGATGATGCTATTTTGGGAAATTCAGGAAACTTCAGAAGGAAAAGCCTAGATAGAGGAGATAGGATACTGGGGGTATTTCTTTGGTTCTACTTCATCTTATCTTGTGGGACTGCGTAAGGGTATCCTGGTTCTTGGCTGGGCATGGGTCTAGAACCCCGAGACTCCAAGGGAGAAACGGCAGGAGTTCGGGTACGCCCCCAGAACTTAGGGTCCTGAAAAGCAGTCTAATCTCCATAGACCTACTTTGTTCAGTCACAAAGGCCATTATAGTCCCTCCCAAAGTGCACAGGTAGAGGGTGTAACTACAGGCCTCAGGCCCTAGAGATTTACATACTAATGAAGGTCAGAGGGTGGAGCCAATTAACCATTTCTCCCCAGAACCTCCCCCTTTCTCCCTCCCAACTTAACCCAGGTCTGCCCTGAGTTTGGGGGGGTACATCCATATCCATCCACCATCTGCCATGACAATAAAGCCCTTTGGAACCAAGGACTTCTTCGTATCATTGGGGCCTGCTGAGGCTGCGCCACTGAAGCCTCCAGCCACTGGAACCTGGGACCTTCCTCCGGTATGTGAGACAGGCTGCCTGGAAGCCTCCAGGCAGCCTCCACCACGAGGGCCCCCGGTTTTTCCCACATTATCTGACACTAATTTGTCTTTCTCTCATTTTTCCAGTCTGCTCTGATCTGAGTACCTTCAGCTGCATGCTTATACCACCACAATGCCCTGTCTCATCGAGAAGCAAAGGAGCAGGGCAACCACAATGAACTAGAATCTCTGAATCATTAGTTTAAATAAATTTTTCCTCCTTTTAAGTTGTTTTGTCAGATACTATGTCACAGCAATGCAAAACTAGCTAACATACCTGCTTAATCCCCACGCATCCTCTGGGCATCAATTTACTGAGTCTAATTTTTTTGCAAAGCCTTTTTTATCCCTAGGCTCCAAGTCTCCTGTAGGTTCTGTTTTGAACTCTTCCCTCCTCATCACAGCAGTAACAAGTACCCTCAAGTCAGAGGCCTGTCTGCTTGTTCATTCCTGTATCCTTAATGTCTAACATGGGGCCTGGCACCTTTATGGTTAAGGCTTAATAAGTTGATTTTTAAAACACCTAATACATTTGGAATTTAGGAATAATAGACTTGATAGCTTTTCTTTGCAGTTACATCTGGAGCCAGATGCAAGTGTTTTAAGTATGGGAACTATTAAAGTGGTGGCTGTTGGTGACACATTTTAAAGCTTGGTGGAATGAATTAAGGATTGGCAGGAGAGAAGGGCTGTGAAGCAGACTGTTAACCAGGGGTAAAAATTTGTGCCAGTCATCCCAGGAGATATGGGGGAGTCTGATAGATTGTGTGAAGATCAAGCCTGGCTTCTGAATTCATTTGAGGCAAAGTAGATGAGTTAAGGGGTGGATTTGGCATAGCCCAGCTCCATAATCATCTTTACCTGGAGTGGAGTCACTGTGTCCAAGGGGTGAGAAGACATGGAATGGAATTTGTAAAGTCACTGAGCAAGAGGACCATCTTCTTTAACCTATATAGCCTCACATAAATAATCCCAAGAGTGTTTTACACCTCAAGATACCAATGATTGCTTATTTCCAAGACAGATATGAGTTCATTAAGCAGGGAGAAAAAGGACCTTTTTCTCCCATGGAGCCCCTTTGTAGATGAACTTCTCTACAGAGACAGCAAAGTAGGGAGGTGGTGCAGTAGTTGCCACTTTCGTGATATTCAGCTGTGGGATCCAGGATAAAACTTGGAAAGGGATTAATTTTACATATCATAGTCACTGTCCCCTCATCGTGTTCCTATGTTGAGCTGGGAATTTCATATGTATTATTATCTCCAAAGCCCTTTGAAAAGGAACTCTGTAAACTTCCCTTTACAGATGAGGACATTGAAACTCAGAAGCAGAAATGAGTCTGTCAAGATCACGATGCTCATAGTGGTGGCTGTGAGTTGAAATAAAGATTAACCCCATGAGTCATGGCCATCATTCTCTTTGTTGTATGGTGGACAGTCTATCTTTTGGTTCAATTGACAGTTCTCTTGGAGGTGGGAATCTTATGTATACGGGTTTGTGTGCCTGGCTACCAGGGATAAATGGAGATAAAATACCACCAAAGTACTAAGAGAACATAAAAGAAGGTATTGTGATAGTTGCCTGAGGAAGGAAGATAAAGGAAAGGATGGGAATTACAACTTGTCAAACTCTGTGATGCAAGGAAACCAGGCTTTTCCTATTGACTAGGTTGATTCTCTGGACATACCATAGCCATTGAGGGGCTTAGGTTATCATTTTAGCTTCCTTATGTGATCTCCAAAGTCCTGCCCCAGTTTGATTTGAGACATCACCTTGGGGATAAAGCAGTCTGACTTTAAAAACTTCTAGTCCCTCCCTGACAACTTGTTCTTTGACCATACCTCACAAGGGTCAGTGTATTAGTAATCTTGAAAGCCCTGGCAAATGCTTGGTTTACGTTTCTATAGCTTCAGGGTAGGATTTTTTCCAGCCTTGTGCTCTTAGCGTGTGTGAATAATTCTTCATTGCAAAATGCTGGATATCCTGTTGATTGTAGGATGCTTAGCAGCACCCTTACTTACTCCCAATAATAGAATCATCTCTGGTTCCCAAGTGGTAACAACTAAAAATGTACTTAGACATTGACAAATGGCTCCCAAGGAGGTGAAATTTTCTTTCTAGTGATAAAAAAGGATTTTTTAAAAGAACTTTAGATGATTTTATTTTTCTAGGTTTTTTATTAAAAGCACCTTGTCTTTGGTCTGAGAAATAACTGAATCCTGTAGATAAGGTAAAACTAGTTCAGAGATTCAACCAGCCTGAGACCTTATAGCTTCACATTTGCTAAACCTGCAGGTGTTCAGTGACTATGAATGACTCATTTTCTCTTGCAGCTGTGGGGCTCTCATGGAAGAGGCACATGTCTGACTCAAGTTTGATTTTGCACAGACTGACATGACACCTCAGTAACTATTTATTGATTAAATAAAGTAAAGGTCATAAAGATTAGCTGCTCTCGAGCCTTTTAAAGTTAGGTGAGCCTTCTTCCATAAAGACATAGTGAGCAAATAGGATTATAGGGGGGTGCTTTGGTTAAAACTGGGAGGTGAGTTCCAGGTACGATGTTTCTTTCAGTTTTTTGTGGATCCTGTCGTCTGCTCTTACCACCATCATATAGCAGTCCCAAAGCAGCCCCAGGAAAGACTTCTGTTTAAAGACCTCAAGTCTGTCAGTCTCAATTTGGGGACTGAATTTTTACCTATTAGGCTCATGATTCTTAAACCTGGCTATCCACTGATGATGGAGAATGGTACAGATGACAAAGAACCAAAGCTAATGATTCCATACTTGAAGGGTCTCCATCTGGGCCTGAGAATGTGTTTCCAATAGAGATCAGGAGATAGATATGTTGATCCCCCATCCTTGTTATCCCTCCCCGCACACACTTCATGTTGTTCAATAAAAAAGCAATTTTCAAAACTTTACCTCATAATGAGTATGAGAAATAATTCTAGGTAGAGAACAGGTTAGAATATGTTAGAAAAAAAAGCCACAGGTAATTAAACCTCAGAGGTAGGCTTTTTCTGCCTCTGCAGACATTCCCTATATGAGGAGTACTTTCTCAATAGTTGACCCCATTCTTCTCTTGCATCTTTTTTTTTTTTTTTTTTTTTTTTTTTAATTTTCTCTGATGATTAGTCAGTTCTCATTGGTCTTAAAGTTGTCTTAGTTATAAACTTTTAGTATTCTCTGTGGCATTTTGAAATTCACACATTGTAAAAATGATTACTTGGTTGATTTAGTCTTGACCATATGTTTAAATGGTATAGATCAGAAGGAAGGACAGAGTTTCCTGGGATCTTATTTTGTTCTTGCCCATCTAGGAGATGAAATGGGTTTTCAGGCTTGGCAGTAGATATGAAAACTCTGAAATCTATCTACCAACTTGGAGACATTTTTCAACTCCACTACTTTTCCAAGGACTTTAGCTTTTTTTGACAGCTCAATTTCCCTTGAGGGTCAGAGATAATGCTTCCAAATGAGGAGGTCCGGAAAGAAAGAGATTTCAACCCTGAGGACCATTTCTTTTGGTCTTAGCTTCCTCTGTTGTCTCCTCCTTCTCTTCCTCCTCCTCCCCCTCCCTCTCCTCCCCAAGAGCGTATAGGTCCCTATAACTGAGTATATTTGGTACCCCAAAACTTGAAAATAAAGTGCTTCTGAATATATAGTGACAAAAAAAGCTAATTAAAATAAGATGCATAATTAGCTCAAGGTGTTCTGGTACCATCCAACCCTATTGTGACATATGAATTCATGGTGGCCTTGATTTAGGAATATGCATGTGTATTACACATGTCATCATGCCATGTGTATACCAGAAAACACTTACTATATACTAGTGTAAACCACGTGGAACCAGACTCAAACTAATATATGTTATACATCATACATTGCAACGTTTTTAGTGTACAGACAACATTTTCTGCTTTTATAAAAACAATATTTTTCCATCATCATTCCTTAACATGGAAGTGGGGAATTAGTATATTTTGGGATTAAATTGTATTAGAATGTCTGATTTAAAAAACTTCTGTATATGGTGCTGATCAAGATTTCATGAGAATTATTAGGAGAACATTTTCTTGGTATTAGGACAGAATTTCTAACAATTTTCTGAAATGGTTTTAAACCTACTTCAGCCATTTTGTTTTATGTGTTTATATAAAATATCATCCATCAGATTGTACAATCAAAGTATTGATCAGCTGAAATAAAAGCATTTAAGATGCTATACATCCTAAAGCAGCAAATATTAAGCCACAATTTAATTCTTTTTATGAAAATAATATACGTGCATTTTGTTAATGGACAAGGTTGCTTTTGTTTTTAATAAATGATAAAATTTATATGTACATTAAAGAATTATTTTGAAATAGTTCTTTTTATAATTTTAAATTATTAAGTGTGTGATTTGTATGTTGACATTTTAAATGACAATTAGAAAATTTTCTGTCCAGAGTCCAGATGTCTCATCAGGTGAATGTGCTTGTTGAGCACACTTGATGACCAGAGTTCGATCCCAGAAACTCATAAAAAACTGTAAATATTGGATTCTATCTATACTTCCTTCACTACTTCCATGAGATGGGTGACAGATAACAGAAGAATAGCCCACAAAATCAGGGTCCAGCTTTCTGTGAGTATATAAAGAGGCAGAAACAACAAGAGAAATCCCACTTTGACTAGAGGAAGAAGAGAATTCACTCCTGAAAGTTTTCATCTGACTTCCACAGGCACACCAGTGTATATACATACCCACACATGCACATGCACGTACACACATACATACACTAATACTGTTACAACAACAACTCCTCCTCCTTCTCCTCCTCCTCCTCCTACTTCTATTAGTAATAAAACTTTAAAAATTCTCCAGGAAGAAGGGATTGCTAGTATAGAAAGTTTAAAAAGCCCTTCTTTAATTGACTTGGGAGTTAAGGTTCACTAAAGGGATTAGGAATACTATAGTTTAACTTAGAAACTAAGTTCTAGTTTGAGTTTCACAATCATCTATCTGTGTGGTCCTACCTTCAACCACTGAGTTTCTTCATCTGTAGAGAGTTGGCGATGTGTTAAGTAGATGGTGGCCATCAGATACAATTTTTGACATAAGTATGCTGAGGGGCTGAGTTTGTGGCTCAGTTAGTAATGTTTCTATATCATACAGAAACCATGGTTTTGATCTGCTATACTGTGTAAACTGGGTGCGGTGCATACTTTTAATCTTAGTACTTGTAATGTGAAGAAAAGAAGGTCAGAAATTTGAGTCATCATGTGCTACATACATAGTTCAAGGCCAGCCTGAGATGCATGAGATTATCTTAAAAGAAAAGAAAACAAACCAAACAAGAACACTTAATTATAAACAAAGAAGTAATTTCAGACAGAAATCTAAATTTTAGGCTAGAACAAAGAAGTAGGCTCCAGAAATGAAAATGACTTTGGACTGGGACAGGGAAGTTGGGTCAGGTATTTTAGTCATTCTGATAAGCCCTTAGAAACAGTGATCATGGGAGTGTTCACAGAATTGTTTAATGCCTTGCTTGTTCGTTGACTATTTGTGTTTATTGTCTTGCTTGTTCCTTGACTATTTGCATCTATTGTATTGCTAGACCTTCAACCTAGATCTGACCTTCATACATGGGTGTAATTAAAATGGTATAGAAGCAAAAAAGAGGAGGGGGATGGAATAGGGGGTTCTAGGGAGGGGGAATGGGGAAAGGGGATGATATCTGAAATGTAAATAAATAAAATATCCAATAAAAAAATATGGTATAGTGCATAGTGTGGACAACCTTCCATCTAGATTCAAAGAAGGACCTGATGACAATTGCAATGGCTGCCACTTACTGAACACTTATCTTTAAGACATTGTGTTCATATATTTCGTAGATTAAAAATGTATTTTATCTAGCTATCCTATGAAGATCCTTGTCTTTTAAATGAAAAAGAATTTTAAAGAATTAAATAATTCATTAAGGTGATAAATGATAGATTTTGCTGGATGCTGAGTCTTTGACTCTGGTTTGGATTTCTAAGTACCACCAGATACAGACATGGGCACAAGAAGAATCATATATGGAATGAGTGTCATAGAGAAAAGGACATTGATCATCAGAGAACATGGCAAACAGTAAAATAATAGAAAATGAGGATGAACAAAAGGACTGATGGAGAAAGTGATTCTTAAGTGTTCCATAGAGAAGTACAGATAATTCAAGTGGATAATGGGGAATGACAGAGTTTCACATGAACTATAATGAGTCTTCAGGAAAGAAGTGAATAGATGGACGGGTGATTGAATTGACTGATGATCATTAACTCACAGGGAAAGCTATTAAGTGAAAGGAGGGAAGGAAGGCAAGAAGAAGGCCCCAGTAATCCCCACCCCTTGTGTGTTCTGTCTTTGTGTAATCTATCCTAGTTCAATTGACCTTCATTGGTCATTTGCTGCTCAGGAACAGAATAGAGTGGAATTGATGAGATAGATCTCCTGTGTTTAGGAAGTTTACAGAAGTTTTGATAATATTTTTGTTTCTTGTATTCTCTAATGCTTTCATTTGCTTTCCCTGATGGTGAAGATGACAAGTGAGATGTCTTACTAGATGCCAAATGTCAAGAAACTGAAAAAGGGAGAAAAAAAAATCAAGGGAAGGATGAAAGGGAGGAAATGAGGGAAGAATGAAGGAAAGGAGAGGAACAGAAAGCTATGAACTTCTGTCTTAGGAAAGAAAGATACTCCATGCGCAAAGATAATAGAGAACAGAAAGCCAGCTATGACTTTGATAACAGCAATTGCTAAGAGGAATATGTACTATATCAATCCAGGCATCTAGTGTTCCTTAAATACAGGATCCTAAGTCAGAAAAGACTGTTGAAATTTGTTTTAGTGTGTATATATTAGGGTAGAAAAGGTTCCTGTTACTGTTTTATCCATCTTCTCCATAGTTGTATTTCAATGTTACAGATTTTGCAATGAGTTTCACAAAACTACATGCTTTCATGTTTTTAGGATTTATTTTTCATGTGTCTGCACCAGGAATATTGGAACTGACTCTGTTGGTGTTTTTGGCTCAGAAACCATGTCCGTTAGAGCTACAGTCATTTAAAGGTGGATTTTATAGTCCTATCAATTCCCAGCTTGCTCATATACTAGATGGATGAATCTGGGGTTCAGTTGTGTTAAATAAATGTGTGTGTGGCATAAAACTTTCCCAAAGTGAGTGACCAAAATGATGAAGGCAAAGGCATAATATTTCCTGTCACTCACCATACTCACCAACTACTCCTTTTCACTTTTTAAAAAAGTTGTTGGTCTTAGGAAAAGCCTGATTCAAAGAGAGGGCAATATAAGGGCATATGCATCCAGATGTTAAAATTATTGGATGATATTTTGGATACCAGTCTCTACAATTGAGCAAAAGCCTATCCAGAATAAAGAGGAAAAGTATGAATAGGAACCAAAAGGTGGATATTATGTACTGAACATAGTAGAAGAACAAATAGAAATAGCTAGTTCATTGATGTCCATGGGGTCATAGCATAGGCTTCAGACTGTCTAAGTATATGAAAGAGAAAAAAGAGGGAGTGCAGGAGGGAATTTTTCTATATTTAAATAGCTGTTATTTTAACTGTTACATCATGAGTCTGTCCAGTATATTCTCTGCTAGATATAAGAAGTTACTTACTATACCATCTTTCTGTTTTTCTTCTCTGTGAAATGGGAACAGATAGAGATATTGTAAGCAGTAATAAATGTTGTATATGTTAGTTCCTGACACAGAATTGAGCACATGGAAAATTATTTATACTCTCCTGATCTGTTTCATAGCTGTTAAAATTGTGTCAGGTGAGAAAGCCAAGACAAGAACACAGATCTTTCCTCAAGTCTAAATGTTTTATGTAAGTCGTTTTATTTAGTTTTCAATGGTGTTGGGATCAATCTCATGGCCCTGTGCAGGATTAGGTATCTCTGAGCTATATCCACAGTCCTAAATATTTGTTATAATTTTTGAAGAATATAATTGTGGATGTAGATGAAAGTAATTATATCAGGGTATACACAATGGAGAGTGTATTTGTTACAAGGACTATGAATTTGAGGCAACTTGGACCTTGCAAATGTTTCTGGAAAAGGGGAAGCAGGAAAATATCATAGACCTAAGCCTGCACTTATCCAACTAGGATGGCCTCTTAACCAAGTCTAGCCTTATAGCCCGGGCATGCTTAGCAAGCAACTGTTTGTTATTGGTTCTTTAAATTATCTATCTGTATCTGTCTTTATCTGTCTATCTATCTATCTATCTGTCTGTCTATCTATCTATCTATCTATCTATCTATCTTCTAGTCTGTCTGTCTGTCTATCTCTGTCTGTCTGTCTATCTACCTGTCTGTCTATTGTCTATCTATCTATCTATCTATCTATCTATCTACTATCTATCTATCTATCATCTATCTATCTATCATCTATCTATCTATCATCTCTCTATGCCTGTTTATACATCTGTGTGTATATCTGTGTTTGTGCATGTTTAGGGTCATGTATGTATCTGTGGGAGGGCATGGCCATGTGGAGGTCACAGAATAACTTGGTGAAGATCCTCAGGCATCATGTACCTTTGTTAAACTGTGTGTATTCAAGCAGACATGTGTGTACAAACACTCCTGGATTGTTTATTAAATGTGGGTACTAGGGATCAAACTGAGGAGCAAGTACTTTATGGACTGAGCCCTCTCCCTAGATCAGTCATTGGTTCTTAGTTATGTCTCCTAAATGTTTTCCAAGACAGTATATGAATGAAACACTAAAGTAGTGACTTGGGCATGACCTACTTTTACAACTTGACTCTTTGCCAGTGATTATAACCAACCCTGAAATCAGACATTTCACCCTTGTTTTCATGATCAGGTGTAAATATACATTTTAATTATTTACATAATTAAGCCGGTGATTTGCTGCTGATCTGATATGTTTGACAATATTTCAGTGCCATCTGTTTCCTAATTGGACTTAATCTCCAAAAGATGTTTCCAAAATAGCCACCACATAATAAACACAAAAAAGTCAAGATATCAAACAAATCCTCCTCTCCTCTGCATTACATTTATGAATGCATAAGAACACACACACTGCACATACCACAATCTTTCTGTCAGTTGCAGAGATTTTAGATAGTGTGTGAGTGTGGCCTAGTGGATTGAATCATAAGAAAGATGCCTCAGTTACTGAATACAATTAATCTATATTGGACTCAGGAGGGAGATTCAAGTGTTGGTTTTCTGTGTGAACTCATTCAGATTAATTTCCTTCTCTGGACATTAGGTATAGTATATATAGCTCTGGTCCCTCTCTGTTACATGAATGTCTTCATTGTACCCTGTTTCTACCTCATGGATGCTACTCCTCCTGGGCACCTTGTAAATTGATTATGAGATCCTGGCAATGACTAATTTTAATGTGAGAACTTGGATGACCCCTTTCCCTTCATTGGTCCTGAGATTCATCATTACATGTAACATAAAACATAACCTCCAACACCGATCTTGAAATTTTGCCCTGTCAGAGTAACCTTGCTGCATGGAATAGGATTTTGGACCTGAAAGTGGGCTGGGAAATCAAACGTCCTGTTGGAATATTGGCTTAACTATTCAGTTGCTCCAGGCCCTTAATAAAATCTATTCAACTCCAGTTTCTTCATGTGTAGAATAGGGTCAAGTTACTACCTTCCTACTATGTATAAAGTAAAAGAATGTCTAGCACGCAGCAAGATCTTGCCTGAGGCTAATTGTCATTATTCTCAGGAGCTTGTGAGAGTTTCATGTAAAAACTTTCTTTGAAGGATTATGAAAAATAATGGAGTCTTTTTATTTATTTCTCAAAGTAAGTGATAGGCATGTCTCTTTTCCTGCAGACATAAAACTCAGACTCTAGGTAGGAAAAAAAAGTCAAAGAAGATCTACCTGACTCACAAGTAGTGACTTCAAGAATTTTGATTTTTACTATAAACTAAGAAAGCTCCCATGGTCTGTGAAAGTGCCATTTTTGTGAGTAAAATATCATTCATTGGGTAGAGCTGAACTATCGACTGTGAGTAACTCAGAGAGCAGCAGAGTTGTTTCCTATGTCCCCCACTCCACAAACACACTCACCCCACACACACACATTCACTTAGATGATTCCTCTTGAAATCATCAATACATTAAGTACTTGCTATGCATGATGCTCTACAGTAAGAGAAAGAACTAAGGAATGAGCATACTAATGACTGTCTTGGTCTCCATCTCTGTTTTGCAAGTGTTAATGGATAAGCCCAAGATTCCACACATTTTCTGAGTACCTTGATGCCCAATAGGAGGTAAGGCCATGATAATGGAACATATTTGAGTTTGCATTTCCCTCAGGAGAGTAGGGAAGAACTTTGTGGACAGGTCTGGTTGCAGAAACCTTATTGAAGCAAAGGGATGCATACATAGTGTCAGCAACAGAGTATTTTCTGGTGAAGCCACAACAAAAGCAAACTCCTTAAGGTTGGGTGCTTGCTCATTTGTTTCACTTTCAGTGATACCAGGAGCTAGGTCTTCAGTCTGCATTTGTGTTGTCTGTTTGTGCTCACTGCTGATAATCATAGTGAATAATCATATTTCAACTCTCCCTTCATTTCTCATTAAGGTGAATCTAGTATGCCAAGTATTTCTATGTAGTTATAATGCAGACATCAAAAAGGGATGCACTGTGGTCAGATGCACTGAAGCAATACAGTATAAAAAATTGACACAAAGAAAATTGCAAGACTTCTCAGACCCTGTGTTATATAGGTGCGTTGGGGTTCTCCAAGAAAAGGAATGTAGTATATGGTTTGCCTTTAGATTCCAGAACCTTAAAAAACATATCAGGTTGAGATAAAGAGAAAACATGGGTGGCTGAAAAGTATAGCTCAAGACACAGAAAGAGTAAGGAGGATGCTTTCATAAATAACATCAATAAACTTTAGTCATCTACCTCCTAGAGGATGCTTCTGAAAACAACATATCTGTTCACTATCACATATATCACAAAGCAGATAAAATCCTGGAGAAACTGAGATGAGGACAGAGGAAGTTAAATCTACCTCAAGTATGATTCTGTGTCAGCCTTGTTAACAAAATAGCGACCCTATAAGAAGACTAGCAGTCTCAACTCACCTAGACCCCTGAGATACACCTAACCCCCAAGAGACTAGAGGCCTTGGGGAGTGGGGAGGTCTGGTGGGTGAGGGTGGGAGAGTGGGGCAAGGGTGGGGGTGGTGTAAGGATGGGGAATGAGAGTGTGGAGACAGGGGGCTATGGGCAGAGGAGGTATGGGATGTGGAATAGTCAGAGGGTGGACCAAGAAGGAAATGAAATCTGGACTATAAAAAAGATTAAATTTAAACAAAAAAGTCTGCAGTGTAACATTTCTAGTGGCTCTGAGTCAATCCTATTATAGTCCATTTTCATTTGCTCTTTTCTAAAAATCATTGGAAAGTTGGTTCAGAGACCATTGTCGCCCACAAACACCATACACAGTTTCATTTTACCCATCCCATGACCCATTAAACATGAGAACACTCTTTCTTATTAGCAACAATAGTAATAGTGATTACTAGGTCATAATGTTCTGTGTTCACAACACAGGGTTTTTGTTGATTCTGAGTGCTTTTTGTTTATCTATTTCCAAATATTGGGCAGGAGAGAAATCTCAGTGGGTAAAATTATTGATGTATAAGTGTGCGGACCTGAGTTGGAATCACTAGAACCCATGTAAAGCTGGGTACTATAGTATATCTGTAATTTCAGCATGTTTATAGTGGAATGAAAGAAACAGGAAAATTCATATACTCACACAGGCAGGTAGCTTCTCATATATAGCAGAGAAACACAGAGACTTTTTTTTTTTTTTTTTTGGTTTTTCGAGACAGGGTTTCTGTGTATAGCCCTGGCTGTTGTGGAACTAACTCAGTAGACCAGGCTGGCCTCAAACTCAGAAAGCCACATGCCTCTGCCTCCCAAGTGCTGGTATTAAAGGCATGTGCCACCACTGCCTGGCTGAGACCTTTTATCTAACAAAGTAGAAGGCAAGGACCAAAATGTGAATTTCTCCTTTGAATTACACACAAACTATAGCATGCCTGAAGTCCTCCCCCATGCATGTACACCTCAAGATGGCAGTGTGTTTGCAGATATTTATTGAATATTAAAGACAGAAAACAATACAATACATAGGAACTGGATTTTCAGGTTTTTGAAAAAACATGCTTATAATAGAGAAGAAGAAAGGCTAGCTTTATAGAGAACATCAAAAGAAAACCAAGTAAAGGAAACACAGTTGCTAATGATAATGAATAGTAGTGTGGGGTCTCACCATTGGCAGGTATTCCTGGTTCAATTATCTTAGCCTACTTGTGGAGTGGACATTTATATTCCAATTCACAGATACAGATATTCAGTGACTTTTTTCAGTTTATAATTGCTATAGATGAGACTAGACTCCAACTCTGACTTGAGAGTTTGGTATTTTTATCCTATCTCTGTTCCTTTTTGGTATTTTTAAATGAGGCCTGCCATTTGATGGGAGGGGTGGTCACCACATAGAGTGGTATTTGTTTTAAGCACTTCTGTAGAAAGATTCTGAAGGTCTGTTTCCTTTCAATGAAATAAAGGGTGCTTTAGATATGAAGTTTCCCTCCCCTACAACACCAACACACACACACACACACACACACACACACACACACACACCAGGGCATATGCCTCATGTTCCTCTGACTTAGGTCTTCCACTGTTCTTACCCAGTGACCTAATTCTAGATTAGATTTCTTCTTCATTGGATCATTGAAGTGACAAAATACCTGTCAAAGCAACATAAGGAAAAAAAAAAGGTTTAATTGTGACTTGTAACAGCCCGTTCTGTCCCACATTTGGGGGCCACTTTGTCACGGCCCGAGCTGCTGCTCCGGTAAGCTGGTCAGGGTCTAGCAAGAGAGAGAGAGTGGGGATGGAAGAGCAAGAGACATGAAGAATAGAGACAAGACAGTTTGATCAAGTCTTTTTCTTTTTTGAAAGGAAATCCTGGGTATTTATACGCTTTACCACGTGCCTTGCCCTTGTGGACAAGCAGAGGAACACAGCTGAAGGCACTTTGCCCTGTGCCTTGCAGTGTGGATACCACATGCCCCTTGCAACTGGGGGCACTAAAGCAGCAAAACAAGATATGTGGAGAAAACAAGATGTTTATCAGAGTGTGCTTAGCTGTTGTAGGCTGTTGAAAAACAAGTCTCTTGTCAGGGTATATGGCTCGAGATAGCTGCAAAGATGATAGCTGCTTTCTGCTAGGAGTCAGCTCCCAATAGTGTCTCACAATTTATGGATACAGTCTACCTTCTTAGGGTAGTCATGGCACCAGGAGTGTTAGGCAGCTGGTTACATTACATCTACAGTTAGCAAGCAGTGGGCAGTGAATGCTGGGCCTCAGAATACTTTCTTCTTTTTATTCAGCTTTGAACAAAAGCCTTTGGGAATCTTACCATCCACTTTCAAGGTGAGCCTTACTTCCTCACTTAAATCTCACTGGAAACCTTATAGATACATTTAGGGGCATGTTTCCATGGTGATCTAGAGCCTGACAAATAGACAATGAAAATAAACTATCACATTGATTGTGAGATTTGCCACCACATACACTACAATTAGTTAATCTCTCTGCTAGGCTTTCAAGGTTAGCAGTACAGGTGAAAGAACATATATTGGCATCTTCATGTTCCATTCTGGTTTCTAAGCTCACTTAAAAGAATGGGATGCAGATCATCAGTTCTCAAAGCCTGATAACTTCCTGTTTCCCCATATTCCTTTCTTGGTTTTCTCGCCATTACTGATGGCTCACAGTCAGTTTAAGATAAATATAAAGGTGCAGCAGATGATTATGTTTTCTTAATTATAGCTATAGCTAGGAAGGATTAAAATAGGATCAGAAAATATCTTAACATCGCTTCTTGTTTTCAATATAATCATTTTTTGCTGTAGTCAACAACAACGAAAACCATAACAACAACAAAACAAAAACAATAATCAACATTTGTCAAATTTCTGCTATAAAGCAGAAAGCATACTAGTTAACTTAGGTTTCAGATGTAATTTCGTCTCAATGTCAACTTTTTAAATCATTTCTAATTTGCACTGCCCATTTTTAGAATAACAAAACTAAGTCTCAGCAGACTTTATTTAATCTCTACCCCACATAAGTTTCTGAGCTAGAATGGGAATGTAGAAGATTCCAGAACTAGCATCCTTACCCAATATGATCTATGACTCTATGGATGGCAGTTTCAGAGATCCTCAGAGTGAAGGATTCCCTTTATCTACTTTGGAATCCCAAAGCTGTTTGCTTATAAACATCAGCTCTGTGGCTGGTGTAATACACAGTAGAGACTGTCAGAATCACAGAGCGGCTGGTCCAGGATGAGCTGTGACTAGCCAGTCACCTGCCCACGTCACACTGCTTATAATACAGCCTTCTCAGCTAATATGAACCCTGTCGTATTCTCCACTTCTACAATTCTGACTTCAAATACATTTCCCTCCAGGATGTCTATCTTTCCTCAAACCCACATAAATCTTCAAATTTGTTGTTTTTCTTCCCTGAATCTCTTTTCCCTCCACTTGGTATTGTTTTAAACAGGAACAAAAACTGCTATTTTTCCTCCTGTTAAATTCAGTTTAGTAGCTCACTTAGAGTTTCTGTGCCAATCAGAAAATAAAATACAACCACATCAGACAAACCTTTAAATTCAGCCCTGTCTTCAGATTTTGCCACGTGAGTCTTGAAATTTACACAACCTTGGCTCCCACTCTAATTGATTCTTCTAACCTGACCATGACTTTTACCATCCTGTGGTTAGAACACTTGGCTGGCCTTATTTCTCCACTGTCAGGACATATATCACCTTTAAAGGGACCTATACTGTCAGGAAGTTTATGTCTCAAATTTAAGGTTTCTTGAATGAAACGGAACTGCTGAACAGTTTAGAGAGCTTAACATGAATAATAAAACATTCAAACACCAGTCTTTCTCTTTCCAGAAAACTTTATTTAAAAATAGAAAGAAGACATTCACAGTTCTCTGTAGCATGGGTACACCAAAGGCAACAAACCTATATCCCTTAGCCTTATAAAACATGTAGCTACAGAATTTCCCGTCTTCAACAACTATAATACCATTAGATTTAGGTTTATAAAGAGTGACTCTTGCCCTGCTCATTCAAGGAAGAGGAGATGAGTAAGATGAATGCAATACTGAGAAATTGTAGCTACTGTGGTTAATGTGCTTTTGAAAATAACCGTTTGTGTGGCCCTGCTCATTATTGTAGGTCATTATATATGCAAATAATACCCAAATTGTAGAGATCCAGAGTCTTACTGGAACATTCATCAGGATTGGACACTAGACTACTGGATTCTAAGCTTTCCTATATAATGAAGAACCCCATTTACTATGCAAATATCACTCTTGATTTTGATTTAAATCTCAATATATGGATACTATTATTTTCTTCTCTTGTCAGATAAGGAAATTAAACCCTTTAATGAAAGTGGTTAGAAAAACCCTCCTAAGGGCATGCATTAAGTAAATGTGGAGTTGGGGCTTGAGTCTGACCTGTTAGCCACACTTATTGTTTGGATATAAGTCACCTATTTGAAGCTTGATCTCAAAATGGGAGTGTAAGGAGATGATGGGATCTATACAAGGTAAAGCTAGTTAAAGGATTGTTTAGTATACTATCCCAGAATGCTGTTCCCAGTTAATTCAATTCTCATGGGAATATGGAGAATGTGTCTTTGAAAGTTGATGAAGTTCTCTTGAGATTATGGGGATGCTGTTCCCAGAAGGAATTGGTGCTTCACTTGGGACCATGGTAGGTTTGGCACAAAGGTTGCTATTAATGAATGATTCTGGTCCTCAGTTGGTCATTATCAAGCTTTTCTGTCTCATTCTGTGATTTCCAACTCCAGTGTATAATACTGCCTCTGCAATGTTTCATCCACGAAGCCTCACTGGAATCAAACAGATATTGATATCATGAAGTTGAACATCTAAAACTGAACTAAAGACAAGACAAAGAAAAGACTTTTCTTTAGAAAGTACCTTACTTGGTTGCTTCATTATGATATTAGAAAACAGAATACCATTGCTACTATATTGACTCATTGTGTTTACTTTAACTAAACCAAGCCATTTCTCAGAAGGGCATGAGTTTCCTTCTTCTTTACAAACTAAAGAGGTTATGGATTTAGCTCAGTGGTAGAGCACTTCCTGAAGCAAGCAAAAAGCACTTGGTTGGAATCATCCTCAGAGAAAACAAAATGCAAACAATACTATAAAGACCTTTGATTATGGGCCCTTTCTTTTAAAAATTCGGATAGTATCAGGAGTTTTGTATTCTGGTATAAGGTTTGTTTTTTTTTGTTTTTGTTTTGTTTGCTTGTTGTTTTTTTTTGAGTCTGATTCTCAGTTTCTACATATGGGAAATGAGGGTAAGATGTTCTTTGTGAGATCAATGTTAATTAAATAGATGTGATTGTTGAGCATAGTCAGGAGCTTACTTTTATTTGTAAAAATGATTACTACATGTAGGAGGAGCTAAGGTGGGAGGAGTTAGGAGAGGAAGAGGAAAAGGAAGAGGAGGAGTTAGGAGAGGAAGAGATAAAAAGAAGAGGAGGAGGAGAGGAGAACAAGAGATGTAGGAGAGATGGAGGCAGATGTTCACGTGTCTATAGCAGTCAAAGGTAGTTGGTATATCTAGGTTGGGTATTCCTTACACTTCTGATTGTACGGGTATCTTGTTACTGATCATTATCAAATATATAAGCCTTTGATTAATCTTTAAGAATTAGAGTCTCATTCTCTTACTGGGCCTGAATGGATGGCAGAATGGTCTGGGCAATGCCCTGCCTTGGGGAGACAGTGTGGAAGATTGGCAGAGCCATCTCTCACAATGGCATCTAGTAGGTGGCAAGGCTGGTGTTTCTGGTAGCCAGTTCTAGCTGCAGTGTGCATTTGGCCTTCAGGCGAGACACATGGTGGCTGGGCTAGGCAGAGCTGCTGCAGCTTACATAGTCAGCCTGAGCCAGAGGCCATTTTTAAATAATTACTACAACTACTACTGGACTTAAATATGGAAATATTTGGTCATCTTATATTCTAGTTAAAAATATGTGGGTAGCCTAGTGTGGTATCAATTACTATTGATTCCAGCACTCAGACAAGAGGATCAAGAAGTTAAGGCCATCCATTATGAGTGACATAAAGGTCAAGACCAACCTGTGAAACATGATCAAAGGGCTAATACTTCATACTCCTAGCTATTTCACAGCTAGATGGTGGAGAAATATTGCAGAGTGAGTACAAATGAGAAAGTTTTCAAATCAGGCAATCTATTGTTTTATAGATCTACTATTGGTAGTAATTTTTTCAAGAAGCTCAAACTCCTAAGATTCAGTGTCTTTTAGGAACCAATGAGCTCCCACTTGTACTAGGTGTGAAACTGTCTGGATATTAGTGCCATGAGTCACTTAGTATACCACCTGCCACACAGAACAGATGTTCAGTGCACACTGATTAGAGAGACAGAGGTTTTTCTAGGTGATAGGTAGAGTAGCCTGAACTGATAGCTTACTAGGTCTTGATCATTGTCTTAGAAAAGTAAGTCATCCACTTAACCTCTCAGTGTTATTTGCTCACTTGCCCTTTTCTGCCACCTTCCTAGCTGACAACAAGATCAAACCTGTAAGAATGGAATCTTTCTGCCTGGAGGAATCAGGATAAAGTACTTAGATGGAACAGAAATCAAATGCTTTAAATTTCAAGTTCTTAGACCCTGTTTCACTATCTCTCACTTTCTGCCATGCCTTGAGTTGATACCTAGTACAGAGTTTATGGTTCCATCCAGTCTATAGAAAGCTACATATATAAGAAAGTTGGCATTTATTTTTTACTGTACTTTTAGAAATTTTTTACTTAAATATTGTTTTATATGTTTTTTGTCATATTATTTTTGCCTCCTGAAGCTTCCCCAGATCCTGCCCACCCAACTCCATGCCCTCCTAATAACCTTAAAAAAACCCAAACAAAAATCCAAGCTAACAAAAATAAACTAATAAGACATAAAATACGAACACACACACACACACACACACACACACACACACACACACACACACACACACAGTATATAAGTCTATGAAGTTTGTATTTAGTGGCCAACTACTCCTAGACATGGGGCCTTTGCTATAAAGTGGAAGTGATTTTCTCTTTCCAGCAGGTATTGGTTGCAAATAGCTTCTTGTCTCACCCCAACCAAGAAGCTATTTGCAAAAGAAAGCTGATCATTTTTTGATTCTACTTGACAGTCCAGAAGACAGTGGTTCAGGGAAGATGAATCATTTGCACAAGAAAAGTCAAATAACCAGTATAAAAAACATAATGAAATGCAAGCATGAAGAAATGCATCCATGAAGACATATATCCATTACATATATACAGAAGAATACAAAATATAAGCATGCATTCAATTATGTATGCATATATATACATACATGAATGCATTCACACAAACATACATAATTTTTCTTCTTTGTCCAGTTTATTGTTCTAGCTTTTATAAAGAGGATTGTTTGACATTGGGAAGCTATGATACACAAAATCCTTGAAAATGTTTCAAAGACATACTGTGGAACATATATTTAACATCTATAGTGCATTGGAGTTACATTCTATATGTTAGTAAAATCTGGTCTTTGCATTTTCATTGTTCTGTCTGTTTAGACAAATACACCCCCACGATGTTTATCTATAATATGTTGACCTGCCGGGAAAAAGCTGTACCAGACTTTTTCTTTTATCTTTTATCCACTTAACATTTTATTCTTATCCAGATTGCATGATACATTTAATAAATTTTAGTTGGGTTTGTCCTCATTACCTTTTCTCACCCTCCAATCTCTCCCAATGAAACTCTCTTTCTCTCTTCAAGAGTCTTTCCTATTTTCACATGTACATTTTCTGTATGACTTGTGGAATTTAATTGCTTGCATGATCAAGGGTAGGAGATTATTCCCTACAACATGGATAACTTATCATCGAAGAAAGTGACATCCTCTCCCCAGCCTCCATTAAATTCCAATAGACTCTCCCATGGATACAGAAGCTCCTCTGTATCTATGATAAAGTATTGACTGGTCCTGTATTTAGCAGGTTTGGCACAAGTGACGAGCTGCAGTCAGTATAATGCAATGGGCTTGTCATATCCAGAAGGTGTCTTTTTGCTATATATTTCTCTTCACCTAACTCTTCATTCTTTCTGCCTCCTTTTCCTCAATAGTTTTGAGCTGGGATGAAGTGATACAGATGTCTCATTTAAAGCTAATCCCTCCATTTCCACTTATTTCCAACAAGTTGAACAGTTACAAGTTTCTGCCCTGATTGCTGCCTGCTACAAGAAAAGGCGAAATGAGGAAGGCCAAGCTCAGTAATAATTGATGGACATAGACATGAATATTTGAAATATAGTTTGACAATAAGATCATTGGCAAAATGATAGTAGAAGGTTTCTCACTAGAGTCTATGCCCTCCCAAGAAAAGGACAAAGATTTGAGAGAGGAATTTATGCCTATTTATCCATCCAGAATATCTGTGATTTAGAAAGACCATACCAAAAAGATGCAGGTGGGTTGGAGTTAGAGAGAAGTATCATGATAGGAACTGGAGAGGTCTTTTGAAGCTGGGGAGGGGAAGCTAATTTTTCCAGGAGAATTTAACCTGGCTCATACCTTGCTTTTTAGGTTAATGGTATCCATACTAGACTTCTGATTGTCAGACCTACAAAATAAATTTGTTTTGTTTTTAAGTCACTAGTTCTATTAATTAGTTATAGTAGAAATTGATAAGTGATACATCTCTAAATTTATTTGAGTTTATTTACCTCCAAATTAGTCTGTGTCCTTATACTATGCCACTCTCCCATCTATAAATTAATTCTACATATAATCGTTAGGAGGTTTATTTACAACATAAACCCGCTAATGATCCTTAGGATTAAAACCCTCCACAGCTTCTTGTAATGAGTGGGGTAAATCTGAGACCCTTTATCATGAACATAACTTCTTGAAGAGAGGGACAGAGGCTAACTAGTTTTCCAATCATCTTTAAGAGGTAATGGAGAAAGATGAACCAGAATCCTATGATCTGGCTAAGGTCTCTTCTGTTATATATATGATATAGAGATAGAGATAGAGATAGAGATAGAGATAGAGATAGAGATAGAGATAGAGATAGAGATAGAGACAGAGAGAGGATAGAGATAGAGGAGAGATAGAGAGAGATAGATATAAATTTCATATGCTTTGGTATGCATTAGGTTCCTTATGATGAAAAAATAAATAACCTAGTCTTCCAAATATGAAAGCAATTTTTCTATGATGTCTGAGATTTCTAGACAGAAGGCTGAAAGCATTTTTGGAAACTTTTCCTTCTTCTCAGAAGTACACAAAGCACTGAAAAATCAATGACTCAAGGGAATTACCTAGGAAAAAACAAAGACCCCTTTATATATAAATAGTAAGCAATGAATAGCAAATAATATATGTACTTATTTATCCTGGACTCTAAACATGAATGACTGCAGTAAAAGGCTGGAAACATATAGGTTGGAATATAGGACAAATGTTGGTAGATCTTCTGATTTTCTAAGAAAAATTATGAATCTGGAGTTGTATGCAAAATAATAACTGAAAAAACCAATAATAGATATCAAATGATCCTTTTAAGCATGCAAAGATCAAGTGAAATACTTCTAGGGGCTCAAAGGCCCAGGAATCTTTCCTGGATATCTCCTAGGAGCTCTCTTGCAGCCATCTGTGCCAACCGGTAGTTGTGGGCTCAGCTGTGGCTTCACTATCCTTCTATATCTTGTGGTTTTGTGTGTGGAGGACTGTATAGTTTTGGAAAATACATTTATGTGGATGTTATGTATATTTGCACATGTGTGCATATGGAGGCCAAAGGTTGGTCTTAGCTGTCTTCCTCTATCATTCTTTCTTTATTTTTTGAGACAGAATCTCTGACTGAACCTAGCACACATTAGTTTGCTAGATAGCTTATGCACTAAGGTTCCTCCCTCTCTTCCTTCTCTCAGTGAAGGGTTACAGAGAGTGCCTTTGTGCTAAGCTTTTGTGTGGGTACTGGGTCTCCAAATTCATATCCTTCTGTTTCCACAAGAAGTATTTTACCTGCTGAGCCATTTGCCAACTGGGGTTCTAGATATAATTCTAGCTAGGGTTTAGACAGCAGAAGAAATTCAGCAGGGATCACATACAGGGTAGCTTACCTACAGGGCAGGAATCACATGTACTCAAGGACATAACCTAAGATAACTCCTGTTTGGATGAGCAGTATTATACTGTACCTTTGGGCAATGATGATAAGAGACAGTCTCTACCTTCAATCAAGTTAAGTCTGTATAGAGGTACTAGTGATCTAGAATTGATATTGGGGTCCTCTAATGTCTGAAAAAGACATTGTTTAATGAAGTAAGTAACTGGTGAGGGATCTTATGGTTCCAAGACCTATAAACAAATAAACTTCATCATTTGGTTCACATTGAATGATTACTAATGCAATCAAATAAAAGTAAGGATATGTGCTAGTTGTCTTTTATTTGCTCTTTTGCCTTCTTGACACAAGCTAGGGTCATCCTGAAAATGGCAACTTCAATTGAAAAAAGAATCTCTATCAGATTGGCCTATAGGCAACACTCTTAAGACTTTCTCTTAATTAGTGATTAATGCTAATGTGGAAGGGCTTAGACTACTGTGGGTGGTGGACTATCTATCCCTAGGTTGAAGCCCTTAGTTATATAAGAAAACAGTCTGAGCAAGTCAATCATCATTTTCTCTATGGCCTTTGTTTCAGTTCCTGCCTCCTGGCTCCTGCCTCCAGGTTCCTCTCCTGACTTCTATCAATAATGACTTGAAAATATAAGCAGAATAAACCCTTTCTTCCCCAGTTGCTTTTGATCAGTATTAAACTAAGAGAAATCAGTCTAGGGCAGGAAGCATGATTCTGCCTGGGAATACCACGCATCAAGGGAGGTTTCTTAGACAAAATAATGAGAGGAAAAATGTCCTCATGCTGACTTCTTGGCTTTGCACTCATCTTGGCTTGGGCTTCTCCCCAGGATGCAGCCTGTGCTTACCTCTGGTGCTCTGATTCTGCTAAGAGGAAGGGTCCTCTCTGTTTCTTATCAGGTGCTCATGGATTATCTTTCTGAGCATAGAAATGGTTCCTGTCTAGGGTTATGGAGACTAGACTATAGATGGTGTCTGTGCTCAGAGCAATATGAACATTGTGGGTCACAGTTTCCAGGTTGAGAAACAACAGAACAGTAAGCAATGCTGATGCCCATGGGATGAGTTTCAATTTAGGCTAGTCATTGGTTGGCCATTCCCTACGCTTTTTCTCCACATTTGTCCCTGCATATCTTGTAGGCCTGATTAAAGACTTGCATCTTTAGGCATTTTATGTATATGAGTGTTTTGCTTGCACAACAAAAAAAGTCATCAGGTCCCATAGCACTACATGTATAGATAGTTGTAAGCCACCATGTAGGTGCTTAGAATTTTATCTCAGGACCTCTGAAAGAGTAGCCAGTGCTGTTAGCCACTGAGTCCATCTCTCAAGCGCCTATCCATTCTTATTAAATGGATTAATCTACTCATGATAGCTCCTATTCCGGTTTGGAGAGGAATTCACAATAACATTGAGAAATTTCTTGCCTTCTGAGACTTTCCATCCATTCTCTGCAAATGTGGATTTTGTTTCTAATATCAGTCACTCATCTGCATCGATGCATTGATATACTGAAAAGATAAGCTCTCTAGTTAAGTAGACATGATTTCAAAACTCACTGCCAGGATTTGCTGCATCTGCAAGCATGGCTATCTCCTTTAATTTCTCTGAAACTTGCTTTCATCATTTTCAAGTTCAACTGAGCAGTCTTTTAAGGGCTTAGTTTAAAAAGTAAGTAAGGCTGTTCACTGCAAAACACTAAGTAAGTATAGCAAGTACTTAAAAAATTACAAATGTTAATAGGATATATTTTAAAAGTACTTGAAAGTTTTACTGCGTGATTCTAACACCTCCTATCCAGTTTTTCTGGGAGAGCATTTGCTCCCCTGTGTCAATAAATGTCCTGATACCAGCCTGACTTTGAAGTTGTATACTTTACCTGAGAAATGTTTATTGCCGATTTGTGAAATGATGATAGGGAAAGGTCGAAGCTGTGTAGGTAAGCTGTCACTCTGCTGTAGTGTTGCCATGCAAATAAACAAAATCACTTTAACTCACTTCTGTGATCTCTGCTTTATTCTTAATCTGATCTCAGCAATTATCAACAATCCAGAGTTAATGAGGATATTCAGAATGATCCTCTTTTGAAAGAGTCTAGACCCATTTTGTGGTTACCCACTACTAATGCCTTTCTTGTCTCTAGGTTATTTAAAATCCCTTGTAGGAGAACCGAATACTTGTTGCAGCCAGTGACAATTTACCTACTTTCCTCAGGGGCCCTGAGCCTTTTGTATGATGCCCTTTTTGTATTTCACCCAATTTCACAGCAGCAGAAAAGCCAGAAAGAAATATCTCTGAGGCTTTTTTGGATGATTGGTTTACACCCAAATCACAAAATCTGATTACAACTTTGTAAATGTCTCTTCTTATAAAGAGAGAGGCCCATATTACTAATGGTTATAAAATTAAATTATGTGGTGCATTTCTATTTTAAATGAAACACCAATTCATGTTTACCAGTCAGCCTATATAGTGTAGATGTATAAACAAAATGGATGTGGGGTACCACATATTATCTATTCAGTTCCAAAATAATTTTCACACACCATATGGCAAGCTTTTATGTTTTTGATTCTCAAAGCTATTTTTCCACAGATGAAATTATAATTCTTTCCACCTTTCCCAGAGGGAATATCTTGAGTATTGTAATGATAGTGTGAAACTTAAGACCTTAAGTCAAATTTGTCACTACAATATTTGTTTACCTCCTCCATTGCCAAATTCAGCCACTGGCTGGTGGAGAGTTTGCTGTGCAGAGCATCAGGCCTGAGTTATTAATGATTGGTCAAATGATGAGATTAATGAAGACCAAATGTTAGCATGATCAATTTTTCACTTGAAACCCCATGTCCCTCATAGGAATTCAGTTTAGCTGGATCAGTGAACTCTTGTTCTGAAACATGCCACCAGATTTTTGCTTCTTTGGCTCCTTTATCATCTTTAGAATGTTCTTCAGTCCTATTTGTTTGTAATCTTTGGCAACTATTACAGCCCACATTTTAGCCCTAGAGATTTTAACACATATTGTTCATTTATTTCATACGGAGCTAAGCAATGGACTGAACCCGACATTGTATAATACTTATATCAGTCTTTTTGGGCTTCTATATGAACACTTCACAAACATGTTAGCACATACAAAATTTACATTTCACTATTCTAGAGTCAAAGAAATTCAAGGTCAAGGCACAAATAATGTCAATGTAATGTCTGGTAAATGAAGGTAATACTTCATTTAATGAAAGGGCCCAAATAACAGTGTGATGTCTTACCTGAAGGGACTAAGTCCATTCATAAAAGTTCTGAACTCATGACTTAATTGCTTCAGAAATGATACATATTTAGATACTATACATTAGTGGATATGTTTCAAAAATCTTAATTTTGAGCAAACACAAAAATTTAAAGTGTAATGCTTATTGATTCAGTTTCTCTGAAGCGTACATGTATTAAAAAGGGTTAACTTAGCTTTACTCATAAAAACATATGCAATATGGCCATTTGTTCTGGAAACCTCCGTCCTCTAACTTGCCAATACTGGTTTTGTGTCAGGCTTTGTACTAAGTACTTTGTGTTTGTGACCTCGCTTATATGTACACTAGTCCTATTATATAAATACTACTGTTATAGATTTAAAAAGATACTAATTGAAGCCCAGGTTGCTTAATTGCTGTGCTCAAGACCATAAATGATTTCTGTATCACAATGTCATGAAGATAACAATCACATTGACTTAGTGCCAGGTATGTCTCACAGTGATTCTAGTATTGCTAGAAAAGGTAACCTTTAATGTACTAGAATTATTTCCTCTGTTAAAAAAAATATGAATGAATCAAATTTAAATGGTTGAAGGAGAGGCTAAATTTTGCTGTAAGGATTCAGAGTATAGTAAGATAGGCCCATTAGGCTTGCAGTAAGACAGACCACCAGGGAAGGGAAAGAGAAACAGACAGAGACAGAGACAGACAGATAGACAGACAGACACACACACACACACACACACACGCACACACGGAAGGGGAGAGGTAAGAGAGAGAATTAAATAAATTTCAATTACCCCTTGATTCCTTCAAAGGTATATCCTCTTCCACTAAATATTTGGCAGCCATACTAGTGTGACAGCTGGTAACCAGGTCTTTACCATATGAACCTTTGGGGAACACTACAGATCCAACTATTACCTTGCCCCCTTTAAAAGGGAGGAACTTGGGCTCTGCAAGCATAAAGAGTGTGTGCTTGAGTTTCACAGCTTGCAAGTGTGCTCTTACTCAGTTCTTATTCAGTTCACCACCTAAAATATACAGTATGTCACATACCCTCTGAGTTTTAAAACATAGGAACTTAACCTCCATTTATAGCCTTGTTTCTATGGGGTGATATGTTCCAAACTCCAAACAGCTGAGCTACACAGGCACTTTTGGCATCCTATCCTGTTTATGTGTTGAAAACTGTCTGTAACTTCCATGCTGATAGCGTGCGTCTGGCAAGAACAAGAGTGTCTTGTGATTTACCAGATGGCAATTCTGTTCTCCAGCTGGATTGGGATTCCCAAGGGGCCCATCCCTTCCTGAAAGATTCCAGCAGTGCCACCCTGCACTGCTTATCCACCACCAAACACAGATCTCTATGAGCCCCAGACCCAATCCATGTTATTTGTACTGAATGAGGAAGAACACAGGTCCAGAAGGTCTTGTAATTGATGTACTCCTTTGGGAGTGTCTCAGTTGACATGATCAGTACAAGAACATCAGTTCTTGTGTTTATCTTCAGAAGTTACATATGCTTAAACCTTTAGGTCTAGAATATAGAAGAAATTATTGTCATGGAAGTCATCCATGTCAGGACTAAGGTCAAGATTTTCAAATATTCTGAGCACAACTTCTAGAAATAATAAACGCATATTATAACCCAGGATACACATGCACACAGTCTATATGTATAAATGTATGTTTCAAAAATAGTATATTTTAGTATATTTAAATCATACTTTTATATTCAGTTATAGGAACCTCCCCTCATGTGTGTATGTGTGCATGTGTGTGTGTGTGTGTGTGTGTGTGTGTGTGTACAGGCCAGCAGTAGCTCATATAGAGTAACTGACACAACCTCAGTAAAAGTTTTGTGCTACTTCCTGAGACAAGACCTTTTATTGAACCTAGAGATCAGGAAGTTGATTAAGCTAGCTGGCCAGAAATATCTAGGAATCCTCTTGTTTCTGTATTCCAGCACAATGGAATGCTGTGTGTATGCTGGTACATCAAGGGTTTTTTACCAGAATTCTGGGGATCCAAACTCAGGTCCCCATGATGATTTAGCCATAACTATATTAATGACAGTGCTCTCAGTGTTTGGTATAACCTGCAGTTTGTTAACCAGTTTTCCTTTTTTTTTTTTTTCATTTTTTTTTTATTGGAAATTTTATTTATTTCAGATGTTTTCCCCTTACACCATTTTACCCCCTCTCTCCCAGGAACTCCCTATCCTTTCCACCCTCCTCTTGCCTCTATGATGGTGTATCATCACCCACCCTACCCCGTACCTCACCTCCCCGCCCTCCAATACCCCCCCCCCCACACGTCCAGCCTTCATGGGACCAAGGATCTCTTCCCCACTTATATATAGCTCCCTTGCATATAGAGCTGGAGCGATGGTCCCTCCCTAAGCACTCCCAGGCTGGTGGTTTTGACTCTGGGGCTCTGGTTGGTTGGTATTGTTGCTTTCCTCATGGTGTCGTGAATCCTCTCAACTCCTTCAGTCTTCACTCTATCTTCTCTGTTGGGAACCCCATGATCAGTTTAATGGTTAGCTGTGAGCATCTGCCTCTGAATATGTCAGACTTCTTGCAGACCTCTAAGGAGACAGCTATATCAGGCTCCTGTCAGCATGCACTTCCTGACATCTACATCAGCATCTACCTTTGGTGACTGCATATATGATGGATACCCAGGTGGAATAGTCTCCAGAAGACCCTCCTTCAGTTTCTGTCCTGTACTTTGTCTCCATATTTGCTCCCTTGAGTATTTTGTTACTCCTTCTATGAAGGACTGAAGCCGCCCACCGCACCCCCCACACTTCTTCATGAGCTTTATGTGGTCTGTGAGTGGAATCTTGGGTATTTCAAACTTCTGGACTAAAATCCAATAATCAGTGAGTGAATACCATGTTATTCTTTGTGATTGGGTTACTTCACTCAGGATGATATTTTCTTTTTCCATTCATTTAGATAAGAATTTATCGAATTCATTGTTTTTAAGAGCTGAGTAATATTCCATTGTGTAAATGTACCACATTTTTGTATCCATTCTCTGTTGAAGGGCATCTGGGTTCTTTCCAGTTTCTGGCTATTATAAATAAAGCTGCTATGAACATAGTGGAGCATACATCCTTGTTATATGTTAGAGCATCTTCTGGGTATATGCCCAGGAGTGGTATAGCTGGGTCCTCAGGTAGTGATATATCCAATTTTCTGAGGAACCACCAGACTGTTTTTCATAGTGGTTGCACCATCTTGCAATCCCATCAACAATGGAGGAGTGTTCCTCTTTCTCCACATCCTCGCCAGCATCTACTATCACCTGAGTTTTTGATCTTAGCCATTCTGACTGGTGTGAGGTGGAATCTCAGGGTTGTTTTGATTTGCATTTCCCTGATGACTAAGGATGCTGAGCATTTCTTTAGGTGCTTCTCAGCCATTCACATTTCCTCAGTTGAGAATTCTTTGTTTAGCTCCGTACGCCATTTTTTAATAGGGTTATTTGGTTGTCTAGAGTCTAATTTCTTGAGTTCTTTGTATATATTGGATATTAGTCCTCTATCAGATGTGGGATTGGTAAAGATCTTTTCCCAATCTGTTGGTTGCCATTTTGTCCTATTGACAGTGTCCTTTGCCTTACAGAAACTTTGCAATTTTATGAAGTGCCATTTGTCAATTCTTTATCTTAGAGCATAAGCCATTGGTGTTCTGTTCAGGAACTTTTCCCCTGTGCCTAGGTATTCGAGGGTCTTCCCCACTTTCTCTTCTATTAGTTTCAGTGTGTCTGGTTTATGTGAAGGTCCTTTATCCACTTGGACTTGAGCTTTGTACAAGGAGATAAGAATGGATTGATTTGCATTCTTCTACATGTTGTCCTCCAGTTGAACCAGCACCATTTGTTGAAAATGCTGTCCTTGTTCCACTGGATGGTTTTAGCTCCTTTTTCAAAGATCAAATGACCATAGGTGTGTGGGTTCATTTCTGGGTCTTCAACTCTATTCCACTGATCTTCCTGCCTGTCTCTGTACCAATACCAGGCATTTTTTATCACTGTTGCTCTGTAGTACAGCTTGAAGTCAAGGATGGCGATTCCTCTAGAAGTTCTTTTATTGTTGATAATGGTTTTTCGCTTTCCTGGGTTTTATGTTATTCCAAATAAATTTGAGAATTTCTCTTTTTAGCTCTGTAAAGAATTGAGTTGGTATATTAATGGGGATTGCATTGAATCTGTAGATTGCTTTTGGCAAAATGGCCATTTTTACTATATTAATCCTGCTGATCCATGAGCATGGGAGATCTTTCCATCTGGTGAGATCTTCTTCAATTTCTTTCTTCAGAGACTTGAAGTTCTTGTCATACAGATCTTGCTTGGTTAGATTCACCCCGAGGTATTTTATATTATTTGTGACTCTTGTGAAGGGTGTCATTTCCCTAATTTCTTTTCAGCCTGTTTATCTTTCACGTAGAGGAAGGCTACTGATTTGTTTGAGTTGATTTTATAACCTGCCAATCTTGCTGAAGTTGTTTATCAGGTTTAGGAGTTCTCTGGTGGAAGTTCTGGGGTCACTTAAGTATACTATCATATCATCTGCGAATATTGATATTTTGACTTCTTCCTTTCCTATTTGTATTTCTTTGACTTCTTTTGGTTGTCTAATTGCTCTGGCTAGGACTTCCAGTACTATATTCAATAGGTAGGGAGAGAGTGGGCAGCCTTGTCTAGTCCCTGATCTTAGTGGAATGCTTCAAGTTTCTCTCCATTTAGTTTGATGTTGGCTACTGGTTTGCTGTATATTGCTTTTACTATGTTTAGGTATGGCCTTGAATTCCTGTTCTTTCCAAGACTTTTACCATGAAGGGATGTTGAATTTTGTCAAATGCTTTCTCAGCATCTATGAGAGATCATGTGTTTTTTTTTTTCCTTTGAGTTTGTTTATATAGTAGATTAATTGATGGATTTCCGAATATTGAACCATCCCTGCTTTTCTGGGATAAAGCCCACTTGATCATGATGATGATTGTTTTGATGTGTTCTTGCATTCGGTTTGCTAGAATTTTATTGAGTATTTTTGCATCATATTCATACGAGAGATTGTCTGAAGTTCTCTTTCTTTGTTGGGTCTTTGTGAGGTTTAGGTATGAGTGTGATTGTAGCTTCATAGAAGAATTGGGTAGTGTTCCTTCTGTTTCCATTTTGTCGAATAGTTTGAAGAGAATTGGTATTAGGTCTTCCTTGAAGGTCTGATAGAATTCTGCACTAAAACCATCTGGTCCTGGGCTTTTTTTGGTGGGGAGACTTTTAATGACTGCTGCTATTTCTTTAGGGGTTATGGGACTGTTTAGATGGTTTATTTGCTCCTCATTTAACTTTGGTACCTGGTATCTGTCTAGAAAATTGTCCATTTCATCCAGATTTTCCAGTTTTGTTGAGTATAGGCCTTTGTAGTAGGATCTGATGATTTTTTGAATTTCCTCAGTTTCTGTTTTATGTCTCCCTTTTCAGATCTGATTTTATTAATTTGGGATACTGTCTCTGTGCCCTTGGTTAATCTGGCTAAGGGTTTATCTATCTTGTTGATTTTCTCAAAGAACCAACTCCTGGTTTTGTTGATATTTTGTATAGTTCTTTCTGTTTCTACTTGGTTGATTTCAGCCCTGAGTTTTCTTAAGAGCCACAGTTAAAAAACTTGCAATTCAGTCTCAGGTTTTTAATTTATTTTATTACTTTTATTTTTTTATAGTCCAGTCATTTTTCCCTTCCTGGTCCAGCCTCCCACAGTTCCTTACCCCATTCATCCTACACAGTCTTCAAGAGGTTGTCCCCACACCAGGCCTCCCCACTCCCTGGGGCTCAACTCTCTCCAGGGCGAGGCACATCTTCTCTCACTGAGGCCAGAGTAGCAGTCCTCTGCTGTATATGTGTCTGGGACAAGTATGCTGCTTGGCTGGTGGCTCAGCATCTGAAGATCTCAGGGTTTCTGGTTAGTTAAGACTGCTTGTCTTCTGATGGGGTCGCATTCCTCCTCAGGTTCTTCCAGTTTTCTCAAATTCATCTCCAGGGGTCCCTGACCTCAGTCCAATGATTTTGTGTAAGTATCTGCTTCTGTCTCAGTCGGCTGCTTGTTGGGCCTCTCAGAGAACAGCCTTGTTAGGTTCCTGTCTGAAAGGACACCATAGCATCAGTAATAGTGTCAGGCCTTGAAGCCACACACTCCTCAAACTATTCCATAAAATAGAAGCAGAAGGAACACTACCTAATTCATTCTCTGAAGCCAGAATTACTCTGATACCTAAACCACACAAAGAACCAAAAAGGAAAGAGAACTTTAGATCAGTTTTTAAAAATTTTTAAAACACATGGTTCCACTATTTTTCTCATCCAACTGTTGAGAGGTTTAAGGAAACATCTATTTCCAATCTTCAATAAGTGATTGTTTTACAACACAGATTATGAATGCTTTTCCCTTTAAAGACGGAAAATGAGAGTAGCTAGAAGGTTAACATGACTTCATAGAAGTCACTATCAAAAACTGTGTTTGTGAGAAAGGCCTATACTTTTGGCACAACTTACTACTCTCAGCTACCTAAAGCATCTTGATTTTAGAAGTCCCATTAGCACTTAAGAGTCTCAGTTGCCAGCATGTCCTCTGCTATAACCATCCTTATTTGCCTCTATTAGGTTCCCAGAAACCAATTCTTACCAGCTTCCCACTGAGAATCTTCTGAGAATGCCAGCATCCCAGGGGAGGACTGTTTTCCTACCTGCTGTTGGTCGGGAAACATGGCTATGAGAATGTACAACCAAGAGGCAAAAGTTTACCCCAGGGCTTTGCCTAGTCCTTCCAAGTTCTACAGAAAGACAGGTACAGGAAGAGGGGGATGAGAGATTATATTTTAGTTCTGAATCTCGGTGAAAGAAACAGTCCAGGTATTAGATCAAGAATTTTTGGAGATGTTAAAGGTCACAAATAAAGAATACTTTCATCTTTTTTTCAGAGATTTGGAATGCAATAATGAGCCAGGGCTCTCTGGCATCATCATGACTTGACTCAGTACTCCATACTCTGAGTCTTGCCTTCCTTTCTAGAGCTTCATCTCTTTATCTACCATATGCTTTCTCTTGTTTGTTAGATACTTTGTTTGTTTGAAGGCCTCAGCTAGAAGATACTTTATGATAGCTGGTATGCTTGGGGTTACACTTGCCTCTTCTTAATGGGACATATATAATGACATAAATTCTTTTCACCTACTTGCCTTTCTTCAAAGGGCAAGATTTACATTTGGTATTTCTATATATGTTTCCTGATACCTAGCAGTATGCTTGTTTGAACAACACACTGTGAAATATACATGGATGAACAGATGAAAAAAATAAAATTTGGAGGCTGATGAAAGCTCTCAAAGCTCTCCGACTACTTAGTAGGATGAGAATAAGTTATTGAAGATGTGTTTATAAGTGTGTGTGTGTGCATGTGTGTGTGTGTTGTGTACATGAGTAATAAACCAGAGGTTCTTGATTAGGTGTCCATGTGAATTACCTGGCAAGTAGGACACTGCAGCCTCACTACAAGAAATTCCTTATAATTGGTCAGGGCTGAGATCTGGAGCAATCATATATTTAACATTCTTTCTCAGCTTTTCTTACAGTGCCGTCATGGTTCATGGTTCAGAACCACTTCTCTTAGCTTTCTGATTAAAAGGTAAAGGATACATGGCAGTAGCTGGCAGAGAAGCAGGCACACAGTCTGTAAACATAGCTGGTAGAAGTAAATGGATATAAACACATCCTCTATTTTCTTCCTCAGAGGGTCAGGTTTCTATATTATGCCTCTTTCCATGGTACATAGAGCTGAGCCCAAGGGATGAGTTAAAGAGAAAGGAGCAGGTGTTGCAGTGGGGGAATATGAGCCAGTGACCAATGAGCCAGGCCTGAAACTGCTTTACACACTCAGACATGAAATCAAATCACTGCTGACTAGTGCACTCAGGAAAAACTTTGTGATAAAGTAGGAAATGAGTGTATCCTCAGTGGACAGATAGAATTTGGTGAACTATTGAAAAAAAAAGCCACCATAAAAGAGAAGTAGTACTATTAAAGATAGGAAGAAAAGGGAGAGTCATAACATAGCAGGCATACTCCTAACTATTTTGCACTCATGATCTATTTAAGACTCATGAGAACTGTTGGCTATCCTCATTTTATTTGTGGTAGGAGATGCTTCAGACAACAAACAGGTCACAGCACAGTAACTAGTAATGCTGAGATCTGAAGAGGGGTTGATCTGAAATATTGCCTGATGGAAGAAAAATGGAGAAGCAAACACACCACAGACTATGGAGAAGAAAATGGTGGATTCATTGCAGAGGCAATGAATAAAGAATGCAGATGGTAGTGAATCTCCAGTTTCGGAAGTTTACCTTGTGGGCCACAGGAGTCATACATTTTTGAGTGACATGGTAGATGTGACCAAAAAAAGCAGGGAGTCAAGAGCTAATAGGATTGACAGGAGCCTTTGGGCAAGCTGTTGAATCCATAACTAGCCTAATGAGAAAATTGATTTTGCCATTCCTAAATTATTCTTGATGAGGATCAAACCCAACATTCAACATTTTAGAATCTTGTCAGCCTCAGCATAAGCAAGGTTAGCAATTCAGTTCACTTTTCTCTAGGGAGACTTCAACAAGAAGGGTTTACTCAACATCTGCTACATGTATGTCTAACTATTTGTACCCTGAGTGCATAAAAGGATCTGGAGAAGGCTATCTCTCCCTGTCTGTCTCTGTCTCCCTCCATACAATGCCCAGAGTCAGGAGCTTTCACTTATTACCCAGCTCCCTTTGTGCTGAGCTGAAAATACACAGAATTACCTTAGCATTTCTAATTTGTCTCATTTTCCAAGCCACTTTCATCCTTTGTCTTTCTTTCCTTTGATCTACATCTAGTTGAACACCCATTTCCCTTTTCTTCTGGGAAATGTCATATTCAGAATGAACATAGCCATCCAATTAAGTTTTAACCATAGCCAACTAGGGCAATTATAATTGTCTAGCTTGTTTTACATGGTGAAGTCTTGTTAAGAGGTAGATGATGAGGGGGTATGTACATAAGAGGGCCACTTGAAATCTCTTTTGAAGCTGCACATGAAAAGGTAGGCAGCAGAAACTAATAAACTCAACAAGCTGCATTGAAAACATGCTTATTTAATTTGTGGATGTGTTTTATTTGAGATACTTTTGTATTCAATTATATTATTTCCTTGAACTGTTCATATACCCCGGGTAACAATTTTAAGTTAAGCCTTTACTTAGGTATGGTGTGCTTGATATGATGAACCAGAGTTTAATATTTTAAAGTTCAGAAGCTGGTGAATCTGAAGATACTCTCTGCATAATTTTGTACTTAGAGTCAGAGAAGGGAGAGAGAGAGAGAGAGAGAGAGAGAGAGAGAGAGAGAGAGAGAGAAGGAGACTTCATGTTCTGTTTGAGATTCTAAAAACAGACAATTTATTTTTAGGTGAACTGGGAAGAAAGAGAAAGACTGAGAAGGGAGGTGTCTGGTTGAGTGACAGAAATACCATATGGAGGCTTGGCTAGAGAAGAAGAGAAACCCTAGAAGGAAAGAGAGATGAAACACTAAGGCTGAGAAGGGGCTAGCACTTGCCAGAAGATGCAGTCTGCTGTAAACTCATACAGATCTGAGAGGTGGCAAGATAATATGCCCTTTGGATAAAAAGACAATCATGAAACTCTTTATAAATTGTAGTATAGAACATATAATGTAAAGTTTGCCACTTGAGAGTCATTTTTGAGTATCTAGTTTTATAAAATTGAAGATATTTTTCATATCACTGTGCTAACACAACTCTCTATCTATGAGGGTTTTTTTCGACTTTTCAAATTGAAATTCTGTATCAATTAAATGATAATTCTCCATCTACTCCTGGCAGCAAATATTCTGCAGGAAGCAGAAAAAAAAATGCAAGGAAGAGGTCTTCTATGAGAGCTCAACTAACCCCACCAATTTTAATAAACATCTTCTAGTCAATCCTTTGTCACTATTTGCTCAATCCAAATTTTAATCTTTTTTATGATGACTGTAATTCTTCAGCTCTGTCTTATCTGTCCAAGCAGGTTGTAGTGTTCCCAAGGACAGAAAGATATAAGAGCTTCCTCTCACATACTGTCTTAGTTAGGTTTCCCATTGCTCTAAAGAAACACCATGACCAGAGCCATCTTATAAGGACAACATTGAATTGGGGCTGGTTTCCAGGTTCAGAGGTTCAGTCCATTACCATCAGGGCAGGAAGCAGGGCAGTGTTCAGGCAGGTATGATGCTGGAGCAGCTGAGAGTTCTACATTTTCATCTAAAGGAAGCCAGATGCAGACTGTCCTCAGGCATCTAGAAGGAGAGTCTCAAAGACAGCTCCTACAGTGACACATTTCTTCCAACAAGGCTACACCTCCTAATAGTGACACCTCCCTGAGCCTAGCATATTCAAACTACTACACATGCTCATGACCCCATTGAGTAATAATAGTTAACTTTATTTATCTGTTTTGTGTTAATTATGAATAACAATTCACATCTTCTACGTCCAGGATGGTTTTAGTATTTTTACAAAAGGAGATAATGTGCAACCAGGATCTAGGAAATTTAAATAATTTTCTCAGGATCAATTTGGCAAATCAGTTTTTCAATATAAAGCAGATTATTTACCCATGACAAAAAAACAACAAAAATTCATCTACAAAGAAATAGGACTGTTGGGCAGTGGTGGTGCACACCTTTAATCCCAGCACTTGGGAGGCAGAGGCAGGCAGATTTCTGAGTTCAAGGCCAGCCTGGTCTACAGAGTAAGTTCCAGGACAGCCAGGACTACACAGAGAAACCCTGTCTCGAAAAACAAAACAAACAAACAAACAAAAAAAAACAAAACAAAAAAGAAGAAGAAGAAGAAGAAGAAGAAGAAGAAGAAGAAGAAGAGAAGAAGAAGAAGAAGAAAGAAATAGTACTCATTTTTACCAGTTTTACATCCTCTGGAGTGGATAGTGTAACCAATGTGGAGTAGCCAAGCCTCCTAATTGTTCCAGAGCAAAGAAAGGCACTCATAATTGGAAACGGTCTTCCATCATGCTTAAATTAGGAATGAACTTTTACATGCTTGATGTAACTTTATCTAACTTATCTAACTTGTAAGTACGTAGAGGTTGACAGACATCAATGTTATCAGTAGTAGTTGCATAGCTTATTGAAAGAAGCATAAAATGAAGATCCAGAGATTAGCTCTCTCTCTTGGACAAATGACCAGTTTCCATTACCAACTGAGTCTCAGTTGCCTATCTATGAAGTAACAAAAAGTAAGTCAACTCATTCAACTTCTCTTCTCCATGTAAATCTTACAACTACATCTTCTGAATATCTCCTAGATTTACTCATTGATTTTGGGGTAAGTAACTGCTTCATTGAGCTCCTCAACTATATACATTATGTATCTCTTCCTTACCTGTCAGTTTATACTGGTATAAAGATAAAGGCCCTTGACTTTCAACTTCCATGCCTACCCTATTTTCTTTCATGCTTAATGTACATCTGAGAGTAGAGTGGGAATGTACCTTTAGTATTTATTAAAGTGCTCAAAATATTTGTAATCATCAGTTGTTGATCCTGTTATAAATTCTAAACTTTTTTATTTAAACATGTTTGAGTGGTCTAATCATTGGTTGAGCTCTCTCTTTATTTTCTGCAGAGAAAGGGAAGAGAAGCAACTGAGTTCTTGAGAGACATTTAATTCTCCTGTCAATTCTACTTTTACTCAGTCCAAGTTGAAGCAATCTAACTCCAGAAACCCCTACTACTATGATTGATATTTCATAACTTATCAGAAGAAATCTCAGTTATTTGTTTGAAAAAATTCTTTACCATGCTATGAATAAAGGAATTGTATTACACACACATTTTTTCCGAGGATATAAAGTGCATGTTTAAGCATATTGTGATAGAATTATAATTTACACAGTTATTAAATTTTGGTTCCTGATTTGACATAGAAATTTAGTGAAACTGTAACTACATAAAGCCCATAGCTATCTATATATGAAGTTAAGAAACCTCATGGAAATGTGAAAAAAACAGGCTGATTTTACTAGGCTAGTGAGATATTAGATGGATTTTTCTGATAGTTTTTATTCTATTAATAACAAATATGCACTCATGTGCACAGATACATAACATAGGAAATCTTGTTCTCTATAGTAGATTAAGCATCAACTTTCAGAATTAGTCAAATCTAGGTTCAGAACTTGGATATTTGCTACATCTTTGTAGAATAATTTGGGCAGACATCCTCTCAGAATATGATAAGTGTAAAGTGTGTTCTTCTTTCACAATCAAATTAAAAGAAATTAAATGAAAGTACCAAATAAGCACAAGTCTCTCCAAAGTATAATAAGATCTCAACCTTTCTCATTAGACCTTGTTTTAGCTCACCGTATGCTAGATTTGGTAAGAGACTCTATAGTATCACAATTTTGTTTGGATTCTAATTTTTCCAAATACTACCTCTATTTGAATAGGGTACCCATCTCAGACCTCCTTTTTTAAATGTTGAAATCCAACTTGGTTAGTAAACAGCATTCTTCTTTTCATGTCTGAGTCAAGAACTTGTTGATAAAGGAGCATCTGTTAAAGGGATTGACATTAGGCCATAATGTCTATTCCTCAGGATCCTTTAGAGATTGCAACAAAGGTTTACAGTACTATTCTATTCTAGTCTTCTCCTCCTGGACATTGCTGGTGCTTGAACTCAGAACTACTGCCTCCATGGCTAGAATGCCACCAAGGGAAACAGCCTCTAATATCCAGTTTCCTCATCTAAGCATACACCTTGAAGACAGTGATACCATACCTGTTTTTTTTTTTAATTTTTTTTTTAACAGTAGCTTTCATATGACTTGTACTCAATAAATAAGGGTAGCCACTGCCTATACACAGGCTTCCTCTAGTGAAAGATTCAGTTGTGGCTTTTATAGACGAATTACAAGGGTATATAGTAAAAGGGAGTATGGTATGGGGTTTCCAGACACAGACTCAAAATTGAGACAGAAGCTTGGGCTGTTGCTTACTCAGTTAACTGCTTTCCGTGAATATCTAAGTACCTAATTTGCCTAGAATCCACATGAAAGCATTGATTGTTTAGAATATTAATATTCAAGAAGAAAAGATAGGAGGCATGGATTTGCTGGCCAGATAGTCTAGCTTACTGGTGAACTTCATAATAGTTAGAATCTTGTATCACAAGACAGAGAAGGAGGGTGGCTGGAATGATAGCTTAGCAATTAAGAGCTTTTGCTACTTTTTGCAGAAGACCAGAGTTCACTTTCCAACACCCACACCAGGCAGCTCACAACCACCAGAAACTCTTGTTCCAAAAGATTAGATGCAATTTCTGGCTTCCATGGTTATCTATGTGTACATGATGCAGATATTGTACTCAATTCCCCACAGATACAAATAATATCAATGAGATATGAAACAAGGTGGCAAAAGTCTGAGGAAGACAGACTGATACCCAGGGCTGAAAAATGACCAACATATGTTTGCATACACACATGTATATACACTTGCATACATACACACACACACACACACACACACACACACACACACACACACACTTCACTCATGTGGTTGATACGTGTGCATGGACACATACACAGGCATGCACATATGTCTACATGCACACACACACTACAAACACCATACTCACTTTGTATACGAGTCCTATTTCCACCAGTTTGCCTCCATGACCTTGGGTGGTTTACTTAACCTCTATGTAGCATAGTCTCTCCATCTACATAATGGAGTAGGAGCAGTAACTACTCATAGAGTCTTTATGAGGATTAAACAAGCTAATATTTGTAAAGCACTTAGAGCAGTGCTGACACATAGTAAAATTGTTTGCTAAGCATAAATAAGTAATAAAGATCTAGACATTAATGATAGGGTCTCCCCACTCCACCAGCTCAAAGAATTTAGGGCACAGTGATGACATGCTGGACCATCACTGTTAATGAGGATATTAGAGAGATTTCTTATTTCCGTGAACACTTCCCATCTCTTCATTTTTTTGTTAGCAAAACTTTGTCTATGCTTGGTGAAAGAAAAGATTCTGAGATAAACTGCAAAAATTTAGTCTTTAGATCTATAGCTTTTTATATCTCTCATCCTATACTAAATTTCTTGGTTAAGTTCCCAGCAAGATGAGGATTATTTATAATTTGGCCCTAACTGCAACACAGCAGGCGAACATGTTAATGAGTTCATTAATTAATTAGCTTGCATTTGCATAGTACTTTAGCATTTGCAAAACCCTTTTAAATTCATTATTTCATTTTGTGATCACAACATTCCAGTGAGGAACAAGGCAAAGGGTTATCCAGATTTTCAGACAAGGAGATTGAGTTTCTATGGATCTAACTTGTCTGCCCTCTAATAAATGCTTGGTGTGTAAGATCAAACCCAGCCCTCCTTTCATTTTAGGTAGGAAGTCTGGAGTCTTCCAAACCGTCCTTTAAATCTGACATCTAATCTATATTACTCATGTGTCCGATTGAAGTTATTCAGGCCTCATGCTCATAAGTTTCATAAGTTTTAATGCAAAGGTAAAAAATGGCATCAATATTATTAAGACTATTCATAACAACCAATGTTATACAGAGAAATCACATACTGTAATGTCTTAGCCAATGGCATCCATATTATAATAAATTTATTAATTACAGACATGGTATGTAGGCTAGGTAACAACACATGCAATTTGGATGCCCATTATGCAGTGAAGTTTTCTATGAATCACTAGGACTTAATTTTACAGGTAGATATAGGAGTTACTAGGGAGAGCAAGATGAAAGAAAACACAATGAACAAAGCTAGCCTACATTACAATGATGGTGAAGTATTTAATTTCTTTAAAATAAAAATTATCTGTTTAGGGAGTTGATAAAAGGTACCTAGGAGTTCTGAGATTTGGGGTGATGGGAAGCTAAATATAGATAGTTAGGTTATCCATTATTTGCAGTGGTTGTAGGTACAGCAGCATGTGCCTTATATGAAGAAAGAACCTCAAGATTGGGGGTGGTAGATTTTGGCATAATGATATGACTAATGCACCATGGTGAGGATTGCACCTTGTGAGAGAGATGGTGATAGAAATATAGGCATGAGTAGATGGACTTTTCCATCACCAAGGGGCTTAGATTTATAAATCTATAGAGGTATATATGAGACTTCAGAGACTTTTATTGCATGATGTTTCTCTCTGACCCTTTGTCCATGTACACATGTGCACATGAAACTCTGACATGTGTTCTAAGTAATCTGGATATTCAGACAAACATATTCTTTTCACTGTCAGACCCAAAGTCATCAGAAAGCATGTAATCGATCATCTTCTATACTACAAAATTGTGCTTTGTGAAGTAACATTTGGAAAAGGAGCAATGATGTTATATTTTAAATATCAACATGACTGGGCTAACTTAAATCCAAATTATTGGCAATTTTGATTTGTTTTTTTTTTTTTGTTGTTGTTGTTTGATATTTTACTTTACTAGATGAGATTATCATCAGAAATGGCAGACTAGGTAGAGTAGATTACCTTTACTAACATAGGTAGATACTGTATAACGTGTTTAGGTCTCAGCTTGAATTAAGATGTAAAGTAAGGAAGATTCACTGTATACATTTAAGCAGAGCCATGCATTTTCTGTTGCCCTCAACATTGAGTTCCTGAGGTCTTTGAACTTGAAGTATACTACAAGCTTTCTTAGCTCTTCAGATTGCAGGCACCATATTGTGCAATTTATCAGCCTCCATGACCCTGTGAGCCAATTCCTAGATTAAATCTCTCTTTTTAATCGCTCTCTCTATACAGTGCATGAAAGCATATATGTAAGTGTACATACACAATTATATTTCCAGTAGCTACCATTGAAATATTAAAGGCCATACAGAAAGAGCACCAAAAGCAGTAAAGAAATACCATTTCCCCAATGTAATCAACCACTGAAACACTACTTTTTAAAAGAAAGACTCCTATTCACTTTGATACTTTCTGTTTTATCTGGTTTCCTGTCATCATGTGAGACCTATGAGTTTGCTTGAGCTTCAGAAGCAGTCTTCTTTGCAACCCTGGTTGGATTGTAAGCACAACATTTGTATCTTTTTGTTTTTGTAAAAATATTCGAAGTTCTGACTCTGCTGTATTGGGTCTCCATCATAAAGATGGATTCAGGAGAATTTTGGGAGATATGTGAACATATCTATTGATCAATTTTGACATTATGAGTCACTAGGGTGTCTTTCTCACTTTAAGTACCTCAAAGTAGTAGGAATCTCTTGTTACAAAATGTCTTGAATAGTGAGGAGTTTTATTTCTGTCTCTTCTGTTTATTGTCATCTTGGATTTGTAAGCAATTCATAGTAACTTTTGTTTTGTCAAAACAAACTATTCCTTGAGAAGATAATACTGCTCTGATGATCTCTTGGATTGATATGTTGCTTATTTGTTTCTTAATAATTTCCAAATGAGTAGTAGACAAAATTTTAAAAAAGTTTAGTTTCCCTTTTGTAAAGACAAAGGTATAAAAAGGTTATAACTTCTACTAATTTCACCTCAGTAAACACAACTTGGTTTTCAGTTGTATGACAGAGGCAGGCTTGATGCTCACCAGACTGTTCTTAGGACATGAAAGGAGAATATATTTCCCTACATCCTTTAGAGTTATTTTAGAGACTTGGGACATAGATTTCACCAATCAGTTATGTTGGAAGTGGTAATATTCAACTTCATCATCCTGCATCTTGAAGGTATTGTGTTGACGATGGGGCCATTCCTGTGAAACAGAGGCTATTTGAAAGTCAGGATAGGTATGGCCCTAATGCCTCACTGGACAACGACAGGAGGACCAGAGCCATTACAAGATCCCCTTCAATTATTGGAGGTCAGGCCTCTATCCCGCCTTTGCAAGAACAGAATCACCAAGGCCCTTCTATACTTAGAGAAGGGAGGAGATGTCAGGGGCAGCCCTGCTTATACACTGAAGGCCTAAAATCAGCCATAGGCCTAAAATCAGCAGTAGGCCTGACATACATTCATGCTAACACAAAGTCTTGGGTGTCTGTGGAAAAACACTGAAACAGAAGGCTATAAGCTATTGTAAACAGGCAGCTTCTGTGGAAATTTACCAGCCTGAGTAGTCATAGATCTTATAAGTAGGCAGCCTCGGTGGACAGTACCAACGTAGATAAGGACAAGTGAATCATAGGCAGAGTCATAGTGACCTGTCCCTGAACCTACACCCAGCTGATACCTGTTCTGAAAGGTATTTGTACTCCCCTTGAACACCTATGCTCTGATGCCATTCCTTTCCCACATCTTACCTTTTTGTGTTTATAACCTCTGTGTAAATAAGTAAATTACGATGTGATTTAAATAACGAAATAAATTAAAAAAAAAAATAAAGAAAGTCAAGAAAGAGATGTCATAGTGGTGAGGCTTATGACTGTGAAAGAGCACAAGTCAAAGGTGTCTTTGACCATTTTAGGTTTTTTTAAGTATATGTGTTTTTTGTCTGTCTTCTAATTTTGGAAATATTGAATCTGATGAGACATTTTATAGCTGTTATTTCTATTTTGTAAGTCAATATATGACTTTCCTACATCTCCGTTATATGTATTTGAATTTATAGGCATTAATGTTTGTCATGATGGAAATCTATTATTGATAAAATCTGTAAGTTTTGTTTTTCAAAAATTGTCTTTATTTTTGCTTTCATTTTCTAGCAGATGCACAATTTTGTTGACAGTTATTTCCTCTCAGACTTTGAAGGTATCACCTAATTTTCTTCTGGCCTCAGTGATGTCTGATAAAATGTGATCTATAATGCCTACTGTAATGTCTTTGAAGATAAACTCATTTTCCTCTTCAGTTTCTTTTGTTTCCCTATTGTTCTGTGTTTCTTATATAAAGGTAGCTTTCTTGTGTCTGTGCTGATGGGCTTTGCAGTGATTCACCACTGTGTGACTTGGTGTCATCTATCAGAATGTTCTTTAGAATTATTTCTTCAAGTATTATTTCTAGATGTTCTTTCTATTCTGTTCTTTCTTTCCAGATGCCTATATGGATACATTTATGGTTTGTTTGTTCTAAATGCCTTTCACAATTTCTCATTGAGTCTTATCTTTTTTTTTATACCTTGTAGTCTTTTATCTGTTTGTGGCTAAGGTTAGCTATTTTCTTCTGACTTACCATTGCAATTTAAAATTTTTCTTGTGCTCTCTTTAAAAACAATACATCCAATGTATTCCAGTTTTAATTATGACATATTTACACTACAGAATTTCTATTTCATCACCTATTCTGGTGTTTAGTTCTCTGCTGAAACTATCCATTCTTGGATTCACTAACCTTGTAGACAAAGCATATTCTCCTTTAATGGATTAAAGGTTGATATTAAAATCAAATGATACTGTACTGATTTGAAACTAGTAATTTTGAACACTTCTTATATTCTTGTTCATCCTTATATTTGAATGGAGTCTTTCAAAACCTCCAAGAGAAATGCCCTCTTTCTTGTGGGGTTTGACTTCAAACTCTAATTACCTCATTACTGTAACATTCTTCTACTTAGTCCTTGTTCTCTGAACCACAACTTTATGATTAGACTTTCAGCCACCCATGTACCCTTTAAATAGTCAGATGCCTGTAAGAGTAAAGTACCACTGAGCATTAAGCTCATTTCTCCTCTCTTCTCCCTGTTCTCCTCCTCTCCTACCTCTTCTCTCCTCTCCTTCCCTCCCCTCCCACTCTACCCCACCATGCCTCTCTCCTTCTCAAATATTCATGTTTCAAGTCTTGATAGATAGTTAAGATGTTCATTAGGCTAGCTGCTTTCATAATGGGTCTAATGGGCATGTTTTGTAGTTGTTCATCATAGATTTCCTGGTCAGTGATAAATTATCCAGAAACTGAATTTCCATCCTAAACACGTTCTGGAAAAATCTTCAGATTTCATTTACTGACTCTTTTTTCCTTTTCAGAGTCTGGTTGCATTTAATGTAAATGTGATTCTGCACGCAGAATTGGGCAGTTATGGCCTCAGAATAGAATTTCTAAGAATTGGTATAATTATGGGAATGTATCTAGTTCTTAAAACTATAAGAACATATCGTGATACTGAAAGTGTGCTTCAGATCTGGAAATGGAAACACATGTTGTAAAAAGGGAGGGAGAATCATAAGTTTGTTATTGGAGTCTTGTTGGCTCTCATATCTACCTGGCGCCCTCCAAACCTCTAGTGAGAACTACCCCTCACTAGCCAAACAGATCCAGAGATAGATGCCTTTTATTTGGTAAAGGAGACAGAAAACATACATTGAGAAATGTATCATACTGGAATATTAATATGTAAATACCACCTGCTGAGTGTGTTCAATGTCACCTGAAAGTATATTTTTAGGACTGACCTTGGAGTCATTATAAGGCTCCACACCTAGAAGAAGAGCAACAGACAATTAAAATTTGCTAAGAAAAGGATAAAGCCCTACTACCACCTCTTCTATAACTACTCTAACTATGGGAACAATAGTAGACATAGTTGATAAGAATATTAATTTTGGCTATTTTTCTTATCACTCAAGTTAGGTTAAGAGCACCTGACATGTGGCTGTTTTTACATTAGTTTTGCAAGCAAACAAGGTTGGGATTTAAAAACCTGTAGCCTTTTATCTCTTGCTATTAAAGCTTCAACTAGGTACTCTATATGTGACCCAGTTAAATGCTCTTATTTCACAAACTAGGAAAGTATAATTCATATCTGTTAAGTTATTGTTTAGAGGCAAATGGGTGAATCTAGAAAATATCATTCTGAGTGAGGTGACTCAGTTACAAAAGAACACACATGGTATAAACTCACTGATAAGTGGATATCAGACAAAGAGCGTGGAATACCCACGATACAACTCATAGACCACATGAAGCTCACAAGGAAGGAAGACCAAAGAGTGAATGCTTCAATCCAACCTAGAAGGGGGAACAAAATAATCAAGGGAATAGAGTGTAGGCAGAACATGGGAGGAAGAGAAGATGGAGAGGGGAAAAAGAGGGATAGAATTACGTATGGCAGGAGATGGAGGAGATGTACAGAGGGTGGAAATTGAACAGAGGTGTGTATCAATGGGGAATGGGGAACTAGGGGTAGCAACCAGAAAGTCCAGATGCCAAGAAAACTAGAGCCTTCCAGGACCCAGAGGATGACATTAGCTGAAATGCCCCACAAAGGGGAGGGAGAATTTGTCGAGACAATATCCAGAAGTTAGGTATGCCCCACACCCTGTTGATGGATGGGGCCACCCACCCATCACCAAAATTTTAACCCAAAATTTCTCCTGTCTAAAGGAAATACAGGGACAAATAGTGGAGCAGAGACTGAAGGGAAGGCCATCCAGAGACTGCCCCACCTGGGGCTCCATCCCACATGCAGACACCAAACCCAGACACTATTGTGAATGCCAAGAAGTGGTTGCTGACAGGAACCTGATACAGTTTTCTCCTGAGAGGCTCTCACAGATACTGACCAATACAGATGCTGATGTCCACAGGCAACCATCGGGCTGAGCACAAGGACCCCAATGGAAGATATAAGGAAAGGGATGAAGGAGTTGAAGGGCCCTTATCTGGCATCAATGTGAGGTCCTGTGAAGGCTTGATGCCCCAGTGTAGAGGAATGCTAGGGCAGTGAGGTGGGAGTGGTTGGGTGGGTGGGGGAGCACCATCATAAAAGCAGAGTAAGGGGGGATGGGATAAGAGGTTGCAGAGGGAAAACTGGTGAAAGGGATAACATTTGAAATCTAAATAAATAAAATATCCGATAAAAGTTATTGTTGAAAGCTGATTTTTTCAAGGATAATAATTAGTGCTTGAAAATAAACCTTAAATGTGGTCTTTGTTATAAAATTATCAATGTAAAAATATATGTGTTATATAATTTCAAAAAAAACATGCTAAAATGTAAGCACACACATATAAAAAGATTTTTGGTCAAGAAGTTGGATACAAAACATTTTTGAACTCATTAAAGGAAACTTTGAATAAACCAACCAGAAAAGTAACTAAAGCCTTCCTCAAATGTGATCAATGATATTCCTGAAAAAAGTAAGATATTCAGCTCTCTCTCTCTCTCTCTCTCTCTCTCTCTCTCTCTCTCTCTCTCTCTCTCTTTCTCTCTCTCTCTCTGTGTTTGTGCTGTGTGTTTGGTAATTTTTGCCTAAATTGATTTAGTGAAGGCAAACTCTACCATTTACTACGTGGATGAGTACTTTCTATTATTATTTTGTAAAAGGGCTTCTATCTTTACCTGTCAAGAGATAATTTGCTAGTATTATTTGACCATTGACATCTAACTGCACAGGCTCTTGGGATTAAAAGATAGACAATATTTGAGTCAGATGTCAAGTCTCAGTTTTGAAATCAAAACTTCCATTACTGTCTGAGTTAATTATCAAAATGCAGATCTGGAACAATAATTTTATTTCAGCCAGTGCCTTATACATTTGGACCAGGAAGTAGAATAAGACTGACTTTTCCTTTTTCTTTATTAGATTCTCTATAAAGAAAAAAAAAGGCTTTCATTTTTTATTTGTATCAAATGAAACTTTGCTGACATGCTGTCCACTGATATAGATGCAGTACACTTGCTAATTTGGATTCGAGTTGTTTTGTAACAATTTAGAACACAGATTGAGAATTAGCTATTCAGCAAGCCTACATTAAAATTAATTTGATAAAGTATACATTAACATCCTTGACACTTCTCTGAGCATAGATTTTAATAGATCAGAGTATGGGGGCATGACCAGTAAAATAAAAACCTCCTTAAAGAGATGGAGAGAGAAATTCACTATTCTACCCTCCCACACTGCAGGACTAAACCCTTTAGCTATCAGCATAGTACATCAAATTTAAGAGTCTTTAAATATTAAATATCAGTGTGCACCATGGAATGTAATAAACCCACTTTTCAAATAATGTTTCATTCCCCGACATCAAAATGTGTGAGGAGTTTTCTTTTAAATATACTGTAGAAGTTAATTAAGTTCACTCAAGTTTATTGCACAGGCTCACTAAGACTACATCGGGATATTTATGATCCACCCAGAATGCAACTCAGTGAAACTTTTGATATGTTGATAAGTGATAAGGATGTCATTTGAGGTTTATTTTTTAATAATAATTTAATTGTCATTGTAAAATGCCTCATAGTTAGGACAGATTAAATTGCCACCAAAACCATTACTAAAATTCATAACCTCTATAAATGTAAAGTGTTTGCCACTGTGTCATAAATAACAGCACTTGTTCCTGGAAAATGAGGTGCCTGAAATAAATTAAGAAAACCAAAACATATAAATGCATTAGATTGCAACAATTTCTACTTGCTGATGGGAATACAGCTGAGTTGGGAGACAGGTTCTTTCACTAAGCAAGAGTTACTTATGATCTTAATAAATCTTAGGTCCTGGAGGATTTTGACTGAATTTTATTTTTTATTTTACCTTACTGGCATATTTGGAGGATACTGCTTTTCTGTTGAGAAGTAAGAGAACGTGGGAACTTTAGAAGAAAGTTCATCACAAAAAAGGTGACCTTGTCCAAACCTCATCTAAAGTTCCAAGCTCTTCATCAGCTAAATGGGATCAGATTTTCGAATCATCTTGAAGGCTGATTGCTAAGCTGTTTCCTTATGGGTTCTTTGTCTTAATCTCCATTAGACATGTCATCTTGCCTAGGAAACATTTTTGTAGTTACTTGGGTAAGCTTGGGCTGTTCTTCTCTTTCTGCCATTTTTCTCCTAATATTTGAATGTTTGTTACTTGATGAGAGCCTGGTTTTTCTCCTTAGGTCATCGACCTCTCAAGGAACAACTTTTTTGTTCATATTTTGTTTCTATTGTGTATATTTTACTATTATTCATATAATGGATGTGCAACAGATTTTAAAGGTACCAATAGGACTATACTGACCAATGAAGAATGTTGCCATAGGCTAAGGGTTATGGCACAAGCTAAGTGAAGATACTGTCTTAAAATGTGACCTTTTGTCATACAGCCCTTCCAGATAAAGGATAAAGCTGAGTTGATATGATGAATTCTTAGGAATATCTGTTGTTAGGTTGACATAAAGAACTGGCTAATTTGTCCACAAAACTAAGATCTGTCTGAAATACAGTGTACCTATAAGCAATGAAGCTGCCTTGAAACTCACACAGAGAAGTAAACACATAGGTCATATGTCATCCATCATTTGTGTTAATTGATACACACACACACACACACACACACACACACACACCACACATATTCTCCAAAGGAGTTCAGGGAGCTGATTACTCTAAGCATGAGTCAGTAGATAAAACTGGTGAGAAATATTACCTAATTTACATAGTAGAAAAATCAGCATTATATTCAGAGCTAGACTTGAATGTCAGCCCTTATTCAGCCTTATTCTTGTTCTGTGATCATGAGGCTCGGTCTCTCTCTGTCTCTCTGTTTCTGTCATGGTCTCTTTCTGTCTCTGATACCCTCCTTCCCTTCCTCCCTCGCTCCCTCTCTTCTTCCCTCCCACCCTTCTTCCTCCATCCATCCATTATTCCTTCCATTCCTTTCTCTGTCCCTTCCTCTGGATGACATGGTGTTCTTGCATGTAAAATGGAAAATGTCTAATGAATCAAGATTTTATGTACTTTACACTAACTGTGACCCAGTGAATGGTAAGATGGTTCTAATAGATAGAAGCACTTCCAGGTTGTAGATGTTGGGAGCTGCAGTTTTTACTTCTGGAAAGATGGAACATTAGGTCATCAATGTTGGGAGGCAGGGATGGCCTAGCCTTTCTAGTTGTGTTCTTATTACCTTTTTGAAGTCAGAGCTTAACTAGAGAATGATTATAAACTCACAAGACACCCAAGATAAAGAGAGACTCAAGAAGAATGAGAAAGTTGAACTTCCTGGCCCTCACAGCCAATTACAGAAAATCCTTCACGTCAGGGTCCCTGCTGTGTTTAACAACCCAGCAGGAACTAGCCTTGAAGAGGCTTCACAGTTTCTGTCCCAGAAATGAGATAAAACAAAAGAATCCCTATTAGTGTGTTGAAAACCCAGAGACAGTGGCAAGGAAAAATAATAATGTGATAAAAGATCTTATGTTGTTTTTTAAATCATTTTACATCCTGATCACTGTCCCTGTCCTGGTTCCCCCTCCCACAGTTTCTCCCTTTCCCCCTCCCCTTCTGATCTGAGACAGTGGAGGTGCCACTGCCCCCTAGTTATCCCACCCTGAACATCAAGTCTCTGTATGGCTAAGCACTTCTTCTACCACTGAGGTCAGACAACACAACTGAGTTAGGAGAGCTGATTTCACAGACAGGCAACAGCTTTAGTTATAGCCCTTGCTCTCGATGATAGAGACCCACATGAAGATCAAGCTGCACAAGTGCTGCATATGTGGAGGTGGGGGCTAGGTCCATCCCATGTATGCCCTTTGGTTGCATGGCCTTCCGGTGGAGTTACTATCCTAGTCGGAGTCCTCAATCCTCCCAATTTTTCCGTAAGAGTCCCCAAGCTCTATCCAGTGTTTGGCTGTGATCTCTGTGTGTGTCTGAGTCAATCTTTGGGTAGAGCTTCTCAGAGGACAGATTTCTATTCATTCTCATGGCCATCTGGCTATCTCCCTGTCTCTCCTGACACCTGATCTTGAAACACCCCCACATTCTCTTCCCCTTCCCCTTGCTCACCCAAATGCAGAGCAAGGGTAACACTCCACCATTGCTGGTGGGAGTACAAACTTGTAAAACTTTGGAAATCAATTTTGTAGCTTCTCAGAAAACCAGTGTTTATGTCGTTTCAATGGGTAGAAATAGACCCTAGCAATGTTTTACATACTAACATATTATGCAAAAGGCCCATGATAACTAATAAGCGCTGACTGTATTTCTGGTTTTGCCAGTGTTCGGTTTTAGAAAAATATTTATGAGGGACTAGTTAGTTTCGGTGATTCAGTATGGACACCATACACTTGAGACTCTACTCTCACATCTCATGAGACTTTCTAATAGCCAATGGCCTTGGGAGAGATAGTTCTTCATAAATGACTGGAGAATGTACTAGCAATAAGGAACATTAGAATTCCTTTTCAGACTTAGTGAGACTGAGTAAATCCTTTGCTCTGGTCTTCCCCATCCTTATTAAGAGGAATATATTTAACCAGCTTTGGTGTGTTCCATCTAACTCGAGTCTGAGAAAACATTTCATGTCAGAAATACTAACTATGACTATGTGACTCTATATCAAGATAGGAATCATGCTGGCTTCTAAGAACTCACACATACCTCAGGATATCAAATGCTCTGAAAAGTCTTGAGGTAAAAAATTATATTGCACTTTAAGTTATTCTTATGAAAATTATATTATGTTATGTTGTTTTATCAATTGTTTTATTTTTTCCAATGAAGACTCAGGAGATAGATGTTTGGGTGAAAGCCTGTTAGCTCAGAGAGGCAGAAAAGGACCCAGTTGACCTTTCTCCTGAGCAGATGTCCCATCCGCACAGCATCTAAAACAACATACTTCAAACTGAATGTCCCTCTCTTTTACGTCCTCTGCATCTTTCTATTCTTCTTCTCTACTTCCTCTTAATCTCTATGTTTTTTCTTAATAATTCTATGTTTATTTCCTGTCAGTTGGTTGCTTGCTCTGCCTCTTGACCTATGGTTGACTTTATTTAATCCTGTTTGCAATATACAAGCAGAAAGCTCCTGGAATAAAGATGTGCTAAGGCTGTGCCACACCACAACTAAAAGCAAGGTTTTCCAGTAAATGACACAGTCTTGGGATTCACAGGATGATCAAATATCCTGCAACATTTATGAATCCATTTTGGGGAAATGGTGTAGGGAAACTTTAAATGTTTTATAGAGCAAAATCTAGCAAGTATCAGATAAAATGCCTTAATATACCCTCCAACTCCAAAATTTATTGCTTATGTATGATTGTCTTGTTTTTCCAACGAGAAAATTCGGAGTCTAGAAAAATTAAGTAAACCAATCAAAGTAACTCATGAGTTGGTAGTTGAACCTAACAGTTTAGAATATGAATATTGGCTGCAAAATTCTCTAGGAACATTTATACTACAGATGTTAGGTAAACACAAGGCCAATTCATTTCACATAGCCACATTTGTCTGTACAGCACCCACCATCTACAAGGTCTAGGCATCCTCCTGGATAGTAGTGCATAGGAGAAACTCATTTTGATAACAGGATAGGCTTGATCTATGGATGGCCTTGAGTATTAGGTACAAGATGCCTCATTTAAAGCAGGCTTTCTGATTGACTCTCACAGACTGAGATATGAAGAGGCTTCGAAAGCTTATCTCTAGGGTAATTCTTATTGAATTTTAGGAGGTTTTCTTAGTTTTTACTTTTGAATTGTTTTGCTTTTAGAATCTGATGGGGAATGAAAAAATAAATGAAGAAACGAACAAAAACTGAGAAAGAATTGCAGTGATATGTATCTTCCTTCATGGCTATGGGGCTCCCGAATGAAACAACTTTGCTACAGAATTTATGCTCAAGCTTCATGCTTTTAGCTCACTCATCTGCTAGTACATATTTTTTTCTATTTATGTTTTGTTTCTGATTTTATCTTTGCCCATACCTTACCATTAAGAAATCTTCCATTAACATAATGCATCGATCCTAAAGACAGGCAAGGTCTCTTTATTGGCTGTGTCTCCTTTGCTACACACAGAGGATGTTTATGTCTTTAAATAATTAGGGCCATATCCCAAATATTTTTGGTGAAGGACATCATGCCAGGAAAAAATGTGAAGTATAAGTGATGTGGCAATTCCTGGAATGAAGAAAAGGAGAATGTTAGAATACAAAATAGAAGTACTTAACTTAGTCTTGGAAAGGAAAGGAAAGATAAACTGAAATTTGAAGAGTAAATAGGAGTTAGTAAAAGAAGAAGAAGAAGAAGAAGAAGAAGAAGAAGAAGAAGAAGAAGAAGAAGAAGAAGAAGAAGAGGAGGAGGAAGTGAAGGCACAGGAATCTAGGAGTAAAAATCAAAATCCTGGACAAGAGAGAAACAAAGTACGTTGGAAAAGTGAAAGGTATTCTCTGTTAGGAATCAGACCTAAGACTTCCTCAGAGACCCTGATAAAAGGACAAAGGGAACATCAATTACGAATCCTTGACCAGAGATTAAATTTTTCAAGGGCAAATATAAGACTGGGGCCAGGATATCAAAGAAGTCAGAGTCTTAGATCTTGAAGAGCTGTAGATAACCCTCTCAAGGCCTCTGTATGTATGCTCAATCTGTGACATACTGTCAACATCCTGTATTCCCTTTGTGTAAAATTGCTTCATTAGCCTTTTGCTAATTTTGTGTCATTATGCTATGGCTTTATGCTGACTCTGCCCCATCCTAGCTATGAAAACAGTATGTGAGATATTTTATTTCTTAATAAACTTGTTATCAGGAGTCATCAGCTCATGAAGACCTCCTGATACCAGTTTATCTTTTTGATTTTTTATCAATGGTCCTCCTTCTGTAAACCTGGCACTTCAGGACCCTCATTACCGTGAGCTTGATTCAGTTTCATGTGGCTCAAAGACAGCATTGAGAAGAGAGGGAAAAGCTATAAGTACAGAGCAGAAACAGAGAATTGCATGCTTTGCTTGAGTGTACAATTGGCTCCAGGCATTTGGCCCTACAGCCATGTCAAACAGGTCTATTATAAGAGCAGGACTAGTAACGTAAGTTGGTCAGATCTATGTATGACTGCAAATGAGACAATGTGTTAGGAAATACAAACTTCCAAGAGCCCTATTAAAATCTTCTTCAGTTTTTGAAGAAGTGATTTAATCCTGGTCTAGGGTAATAATAATACAGATAAAAACATTGTTTAGCTTTGTGAATTTTTAAAAAAGATTGTTAAATTGAATTAGAAATTGTGTTAATTTGGTGTTAATTAAATATGAGAGGTAGTGACTAAGACAGATGAACAAACACTACTCTGTTTTCTCGCCTAACAACCAGATAAAAATCAAAAGATACCATTCATTGATGTTGAAGAAACAAGAGAAGAGGCAGATTTTTAACAATGGGGTTTCTGAAAATAGCATCTAAGTCATCTATTCTTTTGATTTTTAAAGAATCATTTATAAATCTAACCACTTGTTCAATTAATTTGTCAGTCACTACACAGAACAAAGTATTTACAAATGAGTTTAGGTCTCATAGAAAGAAAAGTGATCATTTACACAACTCTGTATCTATCTATAAATGGCTGTTAAGGTCTGTCTGATTAAAATGGAGAATCAGCAATATTTTGAAACAACTGCTTTGTTTCATATGGTTCATCAAGTTTTATAAGTCCAGCCTCTCACACCTTTGGACAGTAGGATAAACAAAATAATAAAAATACTTCAGAAAGTATTTGTGGATCATTTGGATTTTATGTATTTTTGATGACTCGGAAAAACTGTGGAATAGCTTCGGTTTCAGTGTATTAGCTTCTACTAAAGTATTGGTTTCAGAGAAGAAGTTTTGGAGTATATTGGTTTAAAAATGCATTCAAGTAAGTGTGACCAGAAGTTTGAAGAGACATAGTGATGTAAGGCTCTGTTAGAGGAATTTGGAATATTATCTAGAAAAATATGAAACAGGACTGTGAAGATGGCTTATTGGATTAAGACACTTGTCTTATAACACTGATCACCTGAGAGGATCCTGAAACCCACATAAATATTCAGTGGAGTGGAATGCATCTGTAATGTCAATGTTTCTATGGTGAGATGGGAGAGAGAGCCAGGAGAATCACTCAGAAGACTCTGGCAAGCTAGCCTGAAGTACACAGAACAGCAGCAGGAAGAAAAAGAGAGACAAGCCTCAAGGAAAGTGAAAGGTGAGAATTAATCCTGGAAAAGTTCTCGGACCTCCACTTGTGTTCCCTGGGTATGTATATAAGCACATTTGCACACTCATACATACACATGTTATACATACACAACACACACAAATTTAATAAGAAGTATAATTCATAAGCATAGAAATAGTTTTTATAGGTAAGAAGGAGAGGAGGTTTGGATATAGAAGAGTGTCAGTGAACAATGAGAAGGTAATAAAGCAAATAAATTTATCTTGTAATAATCTATATTAATAATATAATTATTTATTTTAAATATTTCATAATCAAATAGTTATGAGGATGGCTTGTACAGCTGAACATTTAATATCATACATCTGATTATAAGCTTTTTCCAACATCATTTTCTAGAAAGCATATCTATCAGGTAGAAACTAACAAACATTTATCATACCAAACTGGATGGATGACCAAGTACTTATATAAAAAGGCATTTGCCTCGCAAAGGAATAACTGCCAGGGAATGATAAATAATTACAACCACATGATGGACAGTTAGAATACAACACTTTCGTGAACAACCCATCAACAGCACTACATCAATGGTACTAATACTCACTACATTATTGTTTAAATACTAGTTTTCATGAAGGTACTCAAACAATGAGTGGGGATCCCAATAAATGAGTGAATGAAGAATGACTTCCAGGGTATGCCTTTAGCTGGGTGCTCATTGGCTTCATTGGATAGATACACTAGTCCTATTAGTGACTTAATAGATCAGGATGGGGATACAGGAGACTATCTTTAAAACATAGACTGTTTCAAGGATTGTTGCCAATGAATCATAAAATTAATACATATAGAAAATCCTAATCTACCACTTTTTTTTCTTCTTCTATGTGGCAAGTTACTTATTCTTCTTATGACTTGTTTCCCTCCTTTTCCAATCAGCAATGGCAGTATTATTTAGTCTATGGTGTTGATTGAAAAAATAAATTATACAATCCACGTAAAATGCATGGACCAAAGTTAGAATGAACAACAGCTTTTGCTCCAACAGTAATCATGAACAGCCTGGGAATTAATCTTAACTAATTATCTCATAATTTTTGTAAAGTTATTTTAGAATATAAATAATAAGAAATCCACAGAAAGGTAATAAACAAAATAATTACTTAACATTTCATAAAGTCAATATGAGGAGAGGATAATTTGAAAACAATGACTTCCAGGGCATATTTTCAGAGAATGGAGACTGAAGACATAATTATGAGGATACTGTAGGGACTGAAGATGACAAACACCACAATACATAGGTTTATTGTTATGCTAAGTTTGTTTAAAACATTCTAAACCTTCTGAAATAACAAATATTGAACCCTTTAAACCATCTGTTCTGTGTGTCATGACTCATAATTTCCTGTTCTTCAACTCACTTGTTTGAATAATCATCAAGTATGCAAACTCCCTACCTTCCAATGGAACCTAGCATCCCAATGTGTTATGTATTCTTCCAGTGTTTACTAGGATGTCTTGTTTGCTTGCCTAATAAGATTGCATCTAATTTGTTTTCTACCATCTTGTGGAAAGACTACTGCTGTTGGCCATGACAGACTTCTTGGAATCCCTGATCTATCCCTTATTGTATATCATAGTGAGTGATTCACTGAGCCTCAAAATGGTAATATCAGGTAATGTGAAGACCTTTTTTGTGTCCTCAATACAAAGTAATTGATATGATATGCACTGAGAAAACTGTAACATGGTTTTTGTTATATTATATATATATATATATATATATATATATATATGTATAATTTTACACATAAATACATTAGTACACATGTAAGTAGGATGTGGATTAGATATTTATTTCCCTCTTGTTTAACTTATTGTTACAGTTTGAAATTGCTAAAGTTATGTCTTATACTATGGAAATAATGCAGAATCTAGATGAAATATCTTTGAACATTTTCAGAACAATAGTCTGTATGTTGTTTTGGATGCTTTGATTAGAATACTAGTATATGTTCTTCTTTACATGCAGTCACTTATTTTTTTTTCAAAAGGAATGCAGAACTAGGTAGAAAATGTGTACACCAAGAAACAGTTTTAGCTATGAGCAATAGAGAATTAAAAAATATTCCTTAAATTAAACTTTTTTCTCTATCATGAAGAGTAAACTGAAAACAGATAGTTTCATAGCTAGCATAATGACAACAAGATTTAATTAAGAAATACAGGATTGTGTCTTTGTGATTCTAAGGCATTATTTAGCCCCAGACTACTTAATGGTCACGTATACAGTTATACAGCTGTTCCCTTATTAATGCAATTTGTGGTAAGAGGAAAGACAGAGTGCTTAAAAAGCATCACAAAAAGTGATTCATTTTTCCCCTAAATCCTCTCTTGAGATTCCATATATCAATTTCTTGCAACACATTGACTAGAACTTTATCATACAGTTTGTTGTATCTACCTCTAAGGAAGTCTAAGAAGTGTAGTATTTTATTCTTGGTGGTAATGTTACAACATAAAAAAAATAGAGTAAGATGATAGATAAGAATAGAAAATACTAGTTTAGCTAGATATTACTAAAATACTTCAACTCATGAACTGATTCTATTGATACACAAAGACTGACTTCCTGGGACAGGAGGTTGAGTGGAATCTATGTCCACAAACAAGGAGGCTAGTATGCATAGGGAACTATGACCTAGTAACTATGATTAGCATAGTTTGGACTCTAAATTTGCTATTTATTGTCAACCCTGTGAGAGTGATAGAATTTTAGAATTTCAGCCTGTGTCTTTTGGAAAAGCAATATTTTCTACAAATAACAATGGCAATTATTGCATTTTCAAGTCATTTTCTAATTTCACTTGATGGGGTGGATAAAGATTATTATCTTTATCTGACATTTGAAAAACAAAACTTAGAGAGGGTGAAGCAAAATGCATAAGGTCACATAGCTATCAAGTGTCAGAGCTGGGATTTAAACTTTATCCTCTTGACTCTTAAGTGTTGAGCTGTTTACATTGCACTGACAAGCACTCAAAAACAGTGTGGCTTTGGGGTCAGGGAAACAATGTGGACTGGAATTCATGTTCTACCCTTTTGATATAAAATTCAGAAGTAATCACTTTTGGGTGGTACAATCCTTTTAATGTTAATTATGTACACAGTTTCTTGTTAGTATTACCACAAGCCACGTGTCAACATCCAGCAATGTCTTTTAAGGGCTTTATTGGCTTCACAGTGTTGCTAGTGTGGAACTTATGCCTGTATTCATATAGATAGTCAAAATTCAAAGTGATAGCACAGTATTTCTCATGACAGGAATCTGGCTAACAAACGTTTTAGCTAAAATGAACAGAAAACTCAAATAAAGATGGCTTGAGAACAAGTACATCGTCCTATCTATTGAGAAGTTCAAGTGAATACTGGTTTGATGTGCAGAAGCTCCTACTTGACTTTTCTATGAAGCTATTGACTTCATAGGATATTCATAAGACACTCTCTTCAGTTGCCACTTCAAGATAGGTTATATCTATAGACAAAAGGTACCATCTTCATTTAAGTCCATCTAAAAGAACTAGTTCTTGTCTAGAAGCCCTAAACTCCCCCTTTCCAATGTTAATGATCAATACTGAACCACACAGCAGTTGGTTAACTAAAGAATCATGGTAAGGGGATATCTGATGCCAGTCAGGATAAAGTCTTGAGAGCAGTGATGTTATAAACTTCCCATAAAGTATACTGCTGAATAATAGAGCTTATTAAACTTTGGAAATCGGGATTAAGGATACTGGGTAGTCAGTGAACAGAAAGTTTGTAGGCAGATTTCTGATGATGTATTCTGAGACCACGAAAGTCTTGTTTGAACTGGCCTAAGACTTCTCAGTTCAGTGCAAATATCTTTCCTCTAGAAATGGCTTTTCAATCTTGTTAGAGATAATAGAAAGGGAAAGAGACAGCACAGGAGGAAGAAGAGAAAAGAGGGTATAGAAATTGGGAGAAAGGAAGTGAAAGATATCTGCTAGGTATCCCATATGGAACATTCTTGGCACTATACTAAACATAATATATTCATATTTATTTGTAAATAAAATTAAACACACCCGAAACTCATTGATTACAAGTCATTTGATCTCATCATTTCATTCGGTAGTCCCAGAAAAACAACTATTTCAAATGAAAACAAGGTTGAGAAAAAAGAATTAGTTGATTTGAGATGAAAAAAATATATAAATAATTCAAGTATTTTATTTTTGTTTATTTTTTCTCACATTTTATTAGGTATTTTATTTACATTTCAGATGTTATACACTTTCCCCATTTGCCCCCAACCCAGAAACTCCCTATCCCATCCCCCCTCCTCCTGCTTCTATGACGATGTGCCAACACCCATCCACCCACTCCCACCACCCTTCTCTGGAATTCCCCCACACTGGGGCATCCAGCCTTCATGGGAACAAGGATCTCCTCTCCCACCTATGCCCTACAAGACCATCCTCCCCTACATATACAGCTGGATCTCTTCCTGCGTGCCATGGATCTCTCCCTATGTGCTCCCAGGCTAGTGGTTTAGACCCAGGGAGCTCTGGTTGGTTGGTATTGTTGCTTTCCCCATGGGGCTACAAACCCTTTCAGCTCCTTCAGTCTTGTTTCTAACTCCTCCACTGGGAAACCCATGATCACTTCAATGGTTAGCTGTGAGCATCCACCTCTGTATGTGTCAGGTTCTGGCAGACCTCTAAGGAGACAGCTATATCAAGCTGCTGCCAGCATGCACTTCCTGGCATCCACATCAGCGTCTGCATTTTGTGACTGCACATGGGATGGATACTCAGATAGAATAGTCTCCAGACTGCCCCTCATTCAGTTTTTGTCCCACACTCTGTCACCATATTTGCTCTCATGAGTATTTTGTAACTCCTTCTAAGAAGACCTGAAGCACCCACACTTTGGTCTTACTCCTTCATTAGCTTCATGTGGTTTGTGAGTTATATCTTGGGTATTGTGACCTTTTGGGCTAATATCCATTATCAGTGAGTGCATACCATGTGTGTTCTTTTGTGATTGGATTACCTCATTCAGGATGATATTTTCTAGTTCCACCTATTTGTTTAAGAATTTCATGAATTCAATGTTTTTAATAGTTGAGTAGTACTCCATTGTATACATGTACCACATTTTCTGTATCCATTCCTCTGTTGAAGAACATCTGGGTTCTTTCCAGCTTCTGGCTATTATAAATAAGGCTGCTATTAACATAGTGGAGCATATGTCCTTGTTATATCTTGGAGCATCTTCTGGGTATATGCTCAGGAGTAGTATAGCTGGGTCCTCAGGTAATGCTATGTCCAATTTTCAGAGAAACAGCCACACAGACTTCCAGAGTGGTTGTACCAGCTTGCAATCCCACCAACAATGATGAGTGTTCATCTTTCTCAACATCCTTGACAGCGTCTGCTATCACCTGAGTTTTTGATCTTCGGCATTCTGACTGGTATGAGAGATGGAATCTCAGGGTTGTTTTGATTTGCATTTCCCCGATGACTAAGGATGTTGAACATTTCTTTAGGTGCTTCTCACCATTCTGTTTCCTCAGTTGAGAATTCTTTGTTAAGCTCTGTATCCCTTTTTTTAATAGAGTTATTTGGTTGTCTGGAGTCTAATTTCTTGAGTTCTTTGTATATATTGGATATTAGCCCTCTCTCAGATGTGGGATTGGTAAAGATCTTTTCCCAATCTGTTGGTTGCCATTTTGTCCTATTGACAATATCCGTTGCTTTACAGAAGCTTTGCAATTTTATGAGGTCCCATTTGTCAATTCTTGATCTTAGAGCATAAGCCATTGGTGTTCTGTTCAGGTACTTTTCCCTGTGCCCAAGTATTCGAGGGTCTTCCCCACCTTCTCTTCTATTAGTTTCAGTGTATCTGGTTTTATGTGAAGGTCCTTTATCCACTTGGACTTGAGCTTTGTACAAGTTATGGTTATGGGACTACTTTGTTGGTTTATCTGCTCCTGATTTAACTTTGGTACCTGGTATCTGTCTAGAAAATTGTCCATTTCACCCAGACTTTCCAGTTGTGTTGAGTATACGCTTTTGTAGTAGAATCTGATGAGTTTTTGAATTCCTTGTTTCTGTTGTTATGTCTCCTTTTTTAGTTCTAATTTTATTAATTTGGACATTATCTCTGTGCCCTCTTGTTAGTCTGGCTAAGGGTTTACCTATCTTGTTGATTTTGTCAAAGAATCAGCTCCTGGTTTTGTCAATACCTTTTATAGTTCTTTTTTTCCTTTCTACTTGGTTGATTTCATCCTTGAGTTTGATTATTTCATGCTGTCTACTCCTCTTGAGTGTCTTTGCTTCTTTTTCTTCTAGAGTTTTCAGGTGTGCTATCAAGTTGCTAGTGTATGTTCTCTCCAGTTTCTTTTTGTAGGCACTTAGAGCTATGAGTTTTCCTCTTAGCACTGCTTTCATGGAGTCCCATAAGTTTTAGTATGAAGAGCCTTCATTTTCATTAAATTCGTAAAAAGCCTTTAATTTCGTTCTTTATTTCTTCTTTGACTAAGTTATCATTGAGTGGAGTGTTGTTCAGTTTCCAAGTGTATGTGGGTTTTCCATTGTTTTTGTTATTATTGAAGACCAGCCTTGGTCTGTGGTGATCTATAAGATGCAAGGGATTATTTCAATCTTTTTGTATCTGTTGAGGCCTGTTTTGTGACCAATTATATGGTCTATTTTGAAGAAGGTACCATGAGGTGCTGAGAAAAATGTATATTATTTTGTTTTAGGAAAATGTTCTATAGATATCTGTTAAATCCATTTGGTTCATAACTTCTCTTAGTTTCACTGTGTCTCTGTTTATATGATCTGTCCAATGCTGAGTTTGGGGTGTTGTATTCCTCCACTATTATTGTGTGTGGTGCAATGTGTGCTGTGAGCTTTAGTAAAGTTTTTTTTTTTTTTTTAATGAATGTGGGTGCCCTTGCATTTGGAGCATAGATGTTCAGAACTGAATATTTATCTTGGTAGATTTTTTTTTGAGAGTATGAGTGTCCTTGCTTATCTTTTTTGACTACTTTTGGTAAAAGTCTATTTTATTTGATATTAGAATGGCTAATCCAGCTTATTTCTTGGGACCATTTGCTTGGAAAATTGTTTTCCATCCTTTTACTCTGAGGTAGTGTCTGTCTTTGTCACTGAGGTGCATTTCCTGTATGCAGCAAAACTCTGGGTCCTGTTTGTGTATCCAGTCTGATAGTCTAAGTCTTTTTATGGAGAATTGAGTCCATTGATGTTAAGAGATATTAAGAAAAAATGATTGTTGATTCCTGTTATTTTTGTTATTAGAGGTGGAATTATGTTTATTTGGCTATCTTCTTTTGGGTTTGTTGGAAAATTACTTTCTTGCTTTTTCTAGATTGTTTCCTTCCTTGTGTTGGAATTTTTCATCTATTATCCTTTGTAGGGCTAGATTTGTGGAAAGATATTATATAAATTTGGTTTTCTCATTGAATATTCTGGTTTCTCCATCTATAGTGATTGAGAGTTTTGCTAGGTATAGTAGCCTGGGCTGGCATGTGTGCTCTCTTTAGGTCTGTATGATATCACTCCAGGATCTTCTGGCTTTTATAGTTTCTGGTGAGAAGTCTGGTGTAATTCTTATAGGTCTGTCTTTCTATGTTACTTTACCTTTTTCCTTACTGCTTTTAATATTTTTTTCTTTGTTTTTTGCATTTGATGTTTTGATTATTATGTGATGGTAGTAATTTCTTTTCTGGTCTAGTCTGTTTGGAGTTCTCTAGGCTTCTTATATGTTCATGGGCATCTCTTTCTCTAGGTTAGGGAAATTTTCTTCTATAATTCTGTTGAAGATATTTACTGGTCCTTTAGTTGGGAATCTTCATTCTCATCTATACCTATTATCCTTAGGTTTGGTCTTCTCATTGTGTCCTGGATTTCCTGGATGTTCTGGGTTAGGAGCTTTTTGCATTTTGCAGTTTCTTTGACAGTTGTGTCAATGTTTTCCATGGTATCTTCTGCACATGAGATTCTCCCTTGTATCTCTTGTATTCAGTTGGTGACGTTTGCATCTATTACTCCTGATCTCTTTCCTAGGTTTTCTATCTTAGGGTTGTCTCCCTTTGTGATTTCTTTATTGTTTCTACTTCTATTTTTAGATCCTGGATGGTTTTCTTTAATTCTTTCACCTGTTTGGTTGTATTTTCTTGTAATTTTAAAGGGATTTTTATGTTTCCTCTTTAAGGGCTTCTACCTGTTTCTTTGTGTTCTCCTGTATTTTTTTGAGGGAATTATTTATGTCCTTCGTAAAGTCCTCTATCATTATTATGAGAAGTGAATTTAAATCTTAATCCTGTTTTTCTTCTGTGATGGGGTGTCCAGGACTTGCTTTGGTGGGAGAACTGGGTTCTGATGACACCAGGTAACCTTGGTTTCTGTTCCTTATGCTCTTGTGCTTGACTTTCCCCATCAGGTAATCTCTAGTGCTATCTGCACTCACTGTCTCTAGACTAGATCTTGTCTCTCTTGTCATCTTGCTTGTGTCAGAACTCCTCAGAGTCCAGTTGTCTCTCTGATCCTGAGCTCCTGAGTGGAAGAGCTCCTCTGACTCAGGGTGCCTCTTGTATCCTGAAATCCTATGATCCTGGAGTGTTAGAGCTCCTGAGAATCCAGTTTCCTCAACTGCTCTGAGTACAGTGGATTTTCCGCTGCTCTGAGTGCAGTGGTTCCTCTGGGATTGGTCAGTATATGGTGTCTTCCCGGGAGCAGACCAGCTAGGATTCTGGCATAGCAGAGAGAACCTAGTGAGGGGCAGAAGGGTAGTGGTATTCTGAAGGGCAAGGTTTGAGTGAGTGATGGGTCCTGGATGCCCCAGGCTCCCAGCTGCAGTTCTGGGGTCTAAGGTTGTGGGGGAGGGTTCTTACCCATTGCTCTGAGCACAGTGGTTCCTCTAGGATGGGTCAGGATATGTTGTCTTCTGGGGAGCAGACCAGCTAGGAGTCTCCCTCAACAGAAAGGCAAGTATTTTATTTTTTACTACACAAGATGAATAAAAGTATTGTATAATTAGTGCATAAAATACCTACAAGTTTGAAAACTCTTTCTTTTAAATTTATATTTTGCTAAATTTTTCATTGTTAGAATGATAAAAAAAAAAACCCAACCATTTTCAAGAAGTTTAAAGATAACATTTGATTAGTTTTCTTTCAGTGTTGAGAAAAGATGAGCACAGAACAGCATCACAGTGTGTTAACAGAGGTCAACCATTGGATTGCGTTTGCTCCAGGACTGATGCCATTATCTTGATTTATGATCCATTTAATCTAGTCTGTTCTCTTTATCACTTTCAGGATGTTCATAAATATGTGGGCCTTTGAGGGCAAAACCATCTCATATTGATCTCTGTGTATCCTCACATTGCCTACCACTGACTCTGCTCAGTCATAAGTGCTCTATGAAATCTGCCTAAACTGAATGTAGAAAAGGCAAGTGAATGTCCTTGGTACTTGAGATTCCTGGTTTACTTATCCAAATGACATCATTGTTTATGCCAAAACACATTTGACACATCTTTTGTTTTCCAGAAAGTCTATCTTGGGGAATACAGAAACTTAAAGTGATGGAAAAATCATTATACCAACTATTTTTTTTTTTTTTTGTTATTCTTGTTGATACATGACAGGATATACTGTAGCAAGACATTCAGTGGTATTGCCCAAAGTCATGGAAGTTATATTAGCCCCAGACCAAAGTTTCAGTTAACTCAAAACAGTGGTTCTGTCACCAGCATCCTGTTGGGTGGTTTGTCATTCAAAGGGACTTTCTCAATTCAAAGTTGCATCCTGCCTCTTCATGTCTGTCTGAAATTTCACCTTTAAATTTGGTAATGCAGCACAGATATTGTGATTATTTTCAAGAATTTCTGGCATGAGTATACTGTATTGTCATCATTTCCAACCTCTTGTTTTCTCTCCAATTCCTTTTTTCTGTTCCCACAGTCTTTACCTCCACTTGATTTCATTACCTCTTCTTTAGTGTATGTGTGTGTGTGTATATAGTGCATGTATATGTGTATATATATGAATATATAAAATACTACATATACTATGTATACTAAGTATATATCTATATATAAAATATAATATTCCATAAACTTAGCATATATTATATGTAATAAACTCACATACCTATATCCTACCAAATCCAGCTAGTGTTGTCCATATGCACTTGTGTTTAGAACTAACCATTAGGACGAGTAAATGTGTCAGGATTTTATATCTGTAGAAAACCTATTCTGTATCCTTCAGTAACCTTTAATTGATGTAACTGTAGGTTTTCATCTTGGAGTGAGAAATTATTAAATTTTTCTCACCTACATTGCTGTGAAGAATATGTATAATATGTAGTTCTTGCTTAGGTTCAGATTCTCAGAGTACAGCCTCACTATATATAGTGTCTATATATATATAGTCACTATATATATTGTGTCTATATGACACAATCTTATATCTGTCATCCAAGTTATCTGTCTCCTACTCTATCTCTGCTGCCTCTTCTGCAGTGGTCTGCAAACCTTAGGTATAGAGACTGTGTTTTATGTGTAGTAACTAGACCTAAATTAAGTGCACTACAGACACATATTCTCTGCTGTTGATCACTTTTCCCTTATTCTTTGGAAAAGATGCTTCTTGATGAAATTTGAGAGCTAGTTACTTATCTATGGGCATAAGATTAAGTATTTAGAATGCAGCCAGAGGCTATAGTAATTTAGGAAAATGTAGTAGTAGGTTCTTCTCCATGATATATAACTTCTCTAGCCTTAGGTTCTTTTCTCCCTTAGCAGCTTGCAATGCATCTTCTAATAGCTTGCAGGAAGGAGGCTTTCAGATCAGTATCAGCTTGATTCTCCCAGTTGGGTGATGAAAGTATGTGGGTGTCTTCAGTAGTAAGATCTTACCTTGGGATGCAACCAAGGAGAATAACAAGAGAGTGAGTAACTGAAATTGCACTTGCATAAAATTTTTTCAAGTTTACAAAGTACTTTAAACATCTCATTTGATCTTCAGAGCTACAGGGAGTATTGGGCAGGGCAGGCATAATTAACCCTGTCTTGGAGATTAGGATACTGGCTTTCATAAAAGTTGCAAACTATGGACCCTGTAAACACTGAATATTCTGTTCTGAAATGAATCAACCCTTTTGTTCAGTGCCCTCACAACCTGTGAACCTTCCCTGTTTGTACAGATTGAAAGATCTATGTCCTTGGACATTTGATATACTCTAAACAGCAGTTATTGGTATAAATGTTCAACACTTCTAGGAGACCTGAAGTTAGTCTGTCTAAACATACTTCTGAGATTGGAGGACATCCATATTGTCCTTTACAAGGGGTCTTGCAGTCTCGTTGAGTACTTCATTGACAGGGAATTCACTAACTTTTTTGCATTTAATGTATGTTTGTAAACTCTTTGTGAACAAATCTTTTTGTCCTTATCATGTTTGCATCTCATCCGCATCCTTCCACTGTAACAAAATCTCTATAAAGATTTGTTGAATGAATAAATCAGAGGGGGAATGGTTAGATGAGTTTCTAATAAAATCTTCAAATAGCACTGTCTTGTATCTTTCAGAACTATTGACCTGTCACCCAAGGTGTTTTTAGTTGCTAATTTATTTTCCTTTGCTTGGCATTTTAGAATTCTAATGCAAATATTTTTGAAATACAAGTCATTGGTGTAGCTGCTCATAAACTGGATACATATCATCTGTGAGTGGAGGGAGATATGTGATATGAAAGTGCAATAATCTGTGGACTAACCAGCAGCAGGCAGAGATAACTGATGCCTGTTTAGAGGGAGATAGTTAAGTCAGCAAAAACCAAGGTAGAGTTTTATATTAGAAAAGAGCATGAAGCACAATGATCAGTTTTAGGAAATGAACATGTAGGCAGACAGAATTAGAATGTTCTAATGGTTAAATTTAGTACTTGCCAGCATACAAAGAGTGCCTTTACATCCTGTATATACTAGCTATGTGATGCTGGACAATGTTACATTTATGCACTGTTCTCATATAGGATCTGAATATATTAAAAAATTAACTAGGTGAAAACCACTTGAATAGTTTTATCCTACTCTAAATTACATGTGGTGACTGAAGAGATTGCATAGTGCTCAAGAGTAAGGTATCTCTTTCAGAAGACTGGGGTTGAGTTTCCTAAAAGGTGGCTCACAAGCACCTTATCTCCAGTTCCCTGGAATCCAATGTACTTTCATGATCTCTGAGGCTGCCATGCATGACTATGATGCACAGAAATATATGCAAGCAATTAATTTTATTCACATAAAATTAATAAGTGCAAACATTCTGTGTGTGTTGGTATGTATGCACCTGCATGCATATGGAAGTTGGAGGAAAACCTTGAGAATTATGTTCAAGAATGTCATATACCTCCTCTAAGTCAGGTCTTCTTATTGGCATAGATCTCCTCAAGTAGGCTAATCTAGGTGGCAGCAAGCCCAGGGATTTTCCTATCTTTGGTTTCCAGAGCTGAAATTATAAATGCGTATCATTTACCCAGTTTTGTTTACATAAGTGCTGGGGCTTAAACCTAGATGTTTGTATTTAAAAAAGCAAGGACTGTAATGACTGTGCCACCCATAATCTGTCCTAGTTATCTTTATCAGAGATTGATGAGCAGCTAACCTGGATTAAGACCCTGATGTGTCTCTGGCTCACAGTTCAGTTCCATCTCAGTCCTCTGTCAACGTCATGTGGATAGAGGTGGCAGTGTGCTGCAGGGAGTAGTGAGCATAACAAGATGAAATGATTTCATGATCTTATTTGTTTACTAATTGTCAACTTCTTTTAGATAAGGACAACCTCTCTGGAAGGAACCCTGCCTATTTTACATGATATGGATACACCAACTTTCCTGCCCATATGTGGGAATTTCTGGGACAATATCTTTAGTTTTGGGTCCTCAGGGTGGAACTGTACATAAAACTCAACCTGTTTAGTTGTTGATGTTCTTTTGTTTGTTTCTGGTTTGTTTTTGTGTGTGTGTGTGTGTGTGTGTGTGTGTGTGTGTGTGTGTGTGATTTGGGGCATGTTTTTTTTCTCTTGCTGATTTTTATAATTATCACCACTATTTCTCACTTCAGGTACATTTGCAATTCTTAAACATGAGGAAGGGTAATAACCACAGCCACAGCCTAATGTTCTTCTCTCTCTCTCTCTCTCTCTTTACACACACACACACACACACACACACACACAAAACAGACACACAGAGCTCCTTTTTCTGCTATCATTTCTTCATTTTCTAATGTGTGTAGTGTCAAGGAACCCCCAAATTAACCTGTCTTTCATAAAGAGCATTGATCTCCTGCTGAGATATTTTGGTGTCAGCTGATATGAGAGTCTGCATTCTCATCTTCTTACGTACTAAGGATAAATTTATTTTTCAAATAAAGGCAGTCACCCACTCCATCATCCCACAAATCTACTAGCAAGTCTACAAAGTTTTATGAAAACTTCAATACATGTTATTTCATACTTTATTTTGACTCCATAACTCCCCTAGCTTCTATTAAAAAACTTTTACCTGGCAATGTGGACTCTTTGCTACTATCATGGAAATGCAACAGGAGCACAGCTAAAACAGAACACAGCTCTGCCCTTTTCACTGCAAGCCAAGCTAGAAGCCACTCACATTGCAGTAAAGCCTAGCTCCTCCTGCCCAGTTGACACTGATAACTTGTTCTGAATGGAGGATCTAAAAAGTCCAGGAACAAAGAGAACAATCAGGCAATAAATCCCTGAAGAAGAGCCATCCTAGTGCATAAGGAAAATGATGAAGCAGAAAACTGATCTGAACATTTCTTTCCAAACGTTGACACTTTCTCTCTACCATGCTCTGATAACTCCTCAAAGGCCAGGATTTCTGTGCATGTGGAGGAGAAAATGAATGTCTATGCCTCTCTATTTTTCCTAGGATTCCTCTATGTATTTTACTGAAAATTTTCGATGTGATAAAAATCATGTTAAAAGCAAATCAAATCAAAGTAAAGCAAAAAATCCCATTATTTTTCAAAGGCAGAGGGTCTTAGATTGAAACATGCATCCATTGCTAAATTGTTATTACCTCCCTTAGAGAACTATCCATAAAGGAAAATATTTACATATTCCATTAAATGGAAATTAGAAGCAAGAGCCAAAGACTTGCTCAGGAATCCATAAATCTTGAAACAAAAATAACCATGGACATTATAATGTATACACATTAGGCAAACCATTGTTCAAACTATCTTATTAGAATAAATTTATATTACAAAGACAAACGGCGGGATGCCATTAAAGTAAAATAGGAAGCCTTGGAGCATCAACATGTTGAGAAGTGAGCATTTGAGTTGGCATCTAGAATGGGTTATATATGGGTATACTCTATAGCTTATCTGGAGTCAAATATTAACATTGATTGAATTACATAGGTATTTTGTAGATGTGGTTAAAAACTAAATCCCAGCTAAAGAATACACATAGAGAGACTCATGGCTCTAGCTGTATATGTAGTAGAAGATGGCCTTATCTGGCGTCAGTGGGAGGGGAGGTCCTTGGTCCTGTGGAGGTTGGATGCACCAGCATAGATGAATGCTAGGGCAGTGAGGCTGGAGTAGGTGGGTAAACACTCTTATAGAAACAGGGGGCAGGGGGATGGGATTGGGATATTGCGTGGGGAAACTGAGAAGGGGGACAACATTTGAAATATAAGTAAATAAAATAACCAATAAAAAAGCAGAAAACAAAATAAGAATAGATAAATAAATAAAGATAGATGAATAAATAAACAAACAAACAGATAAATAAATAACAACCATTGTGCTTTAAGTTAAAAACAGCTACCCTGGAATAATATAAACATACTTTCTTTAAACAATACTAGGTTTTAACACTAGAAGATTTTACAAAGAGAAAGATGTTGTATTTCATCTCCAGGACAAAAGGCTGAGGTGCCTATTTAACCTAACAAAGCAGACCTGGTTGCCAGGGTTAACCCAGAATTCTTCAGTTACTACTTGGTACAGAACATGGCTGGCATAGGGGGTTGACTGTCCTTTCCTATGTAATCCAAACACTTTGCTTACCCACCCCTTTTGTTCATTTGGACTCCTGGCTATTCTACCTGGTTCGCTTTCTTCCTTCTGCCATCTCCTCTTCCTCTCTCCATATGGCCTATCTCAGTATGGTCATGCCCACCCTGGACTCTCCCAGATATCCCTGCCTCTACTTTTGCTCTTCCTTTGATCTATAGTAAATTTCCCCTGCAGCAACCTATTTATCTTGCTCAGATGTAAAAGTTCAGGGAACCCTATAACATTGTCCCTGTTTCCACTATCTTCCTCATCTCTAGGAGCCTTCACTTCCTTGAGCTTTCTTTTCTCTGAATCTAAGGTTTTTATATTTTTTGTTTTTCTCCCACTTATGTTCCTATTTGCTGGTCCCTTTACTTACCTCTGAAGTCCCTGTTGCAATGGTACTCAAGGTATTTTGTTGTTCTACTTGTTCTGGAAGCAAACTCTTCAGATACACATACCACATACAAACATAGCTTGTGTTTGTCTTTTGGAATGAGTTTCTTTGTAGTTCTGGTTTGAAATGACTATAGAGTTTAAGAGATGCCCAGGTAGGTATTCCAATAGCAAAAGGTTCTTTACCTGGAGGGGATCTTGTGATTCATTTAAGTTTCATTTTACCTTAGATACAGGTAGCTTTTTGCTATGTACTTAGATTGCAATGATTAATCCCATAGCAAAATTCACTTGAATATGCCATCTTTCCATACCAGAATTCATAAGGATACCTTTGAGCAGATTAAACAAAAACTTGGAATGAGAATAGTAGAGGCAAGGGGAGTGATTTGACAGAATATTCTAGAAACTCCTAAAAGGGTCAGCTCTAGACAAAGTCTATGCTATGTTCATAAGTGCCAGTGTGGGAGATGGTTGTGGCAAATTATGAGAGTATGAATAGAGGACTGATGGAGGAGTCAGAGCTCTTGAGCTCTTAGACTTCAAACCAAAACTAATCAGAAGAGATAGGGAAGGATATTATATACTCACCAAAGGAAAAATTCAACAAGAGGTACTGCAGTTCTTAACATCTATGCCCTAAACACAAGAACACCCAAGACTATAAAACAAAAATCGAACAAACAAACCAACAAAACCACTACTACAACTCAAATCATATATTGACGTGCACAGACCAAAAGTAGGAGATTTTAATACCCCAATCTTGCCAATAGACAGATCATACAGTAAAAACTTAAGAAAACATAAAAAAAATTGATGGAGCCATTAGATGTTATAAACCAAATAGACTGACAGATATTTACAGAACATTTGACCCAAACAGAAAAGAATATATCTTCTGCTCTGCATGCCATAGAACATTCTCCAAAACTGACCACATATTTAGACACACAGTGAGTCTCAATTAATATAAGAAAATTAAAATAACACCCTATATCCTATCTGATCACCATGGATTAAAGGTGGATTTCATTAACAACAGAAACAAATTGTAAGCTTATAAATTCATGGAAACCGAATAACTCTCTACTGAAAGAGAAAATGGGTCAAGATAGCAATTGAGAAAGATGCTTAAGGGTTTATAGAATTTCATGAAAATGAATGCACAACATACCAAAACTTATGGAACATATGAAGGTGAGTTTAAGAGAAATGTTCATATCACTAACTGCCTACATAAAGAAATTAGAGAGATCTCATACTAGTAACTTAACTCAGAGCTTAAATCAAGAAATAGAAACAAGAACAACAAGAAGAACAATAAACAAGTCAAGGAATCAATGAAACAAAGGATTGGTTCTTTGAGAAAATCAGTAAGATTGACAAACCTTTATTCAAATTAACTAAAATGCAGAGAAAGAAATATTCATATAAACAAAACCATAAATTTAATGGGACTTAACAAAACAGAAAGAAGTATCAAGAATCATAAAAATATATGCTAAAAAGTCATAATCCACAAAATTGGAAAATATAAAAGAAATGGGAAAGTATCTCAATAAGTACCACTTATGAAAGTTAAACCAAGATCAGAAAAAAATAATACCAACAGACTTACACCCCTCTGTGTGATAGAAACTGAAATAAAACATTCTCACATCAAAATAAGCCCAGGGACAGATGGTTTTAGTGGAGAAATCTACCAGAATTTCAAAGAAGAGTAAACAGCAACACTCCTAAAATTATTCAACAAACTAGAAACAGAAGGAACATTGTTCAATTCATTTTATGAAGCCACAATTACTCTGATACCAATACTGTATAACAACCCAACAAAGAAAGAGAAAATTTTCTCTTGAACATACATGCAAAAATTCTCAATACATTTGCAAATTGAATCCAGGAACCCATCAAAAAAATTATCCACCAGAACAAGTCGACCTTATCCCAGAGATGCAGGAACAGTTCAACATACATGAATAGACAAAAACTACATGATCAACTCATTAGTTAGAAAAAAGCCTTTGCCCATTTCCCATACCCTCAGATATAAAAGTCATGGAGAGATTAGGTATTAATTTAAATTAAGAGAAACTGAAAGCAATTCCATTAAACTCAGGAACAAGCAAAGATCGACCACTCTCTACATCTATTAAATACAGTACATGAGCTTTTACCTAGAGCAATAAAACAATTGCTAGACATCAAGAGGATAGATATTGGAAAGGTAGAAGTCAAAGTATCATTATTTGCAGGTAATATGATAATATACATTAGTAACCAACATGAAAATTCCAACATGAAACTCCAACCAATAAACACTTTCAGCAAAGTAGCTGGATACAAATATAACTCAAAAATCAATAGCCATCATATATACAAACAGACTAAAAAAGAAATATTTTGCTAAAGCACAGGTTTCATAATAGCCTCCAGTAATATAAAATATCTTGCTTGGTATAACCCTAGCCAAACATATGAAAGAGTTATATGATATGATAAAATTTCAAGTCTTTGAAGAAATTGAAGAAGATATAGAAGATGGAAAGATCTCCTGTGTTCATAGATCAGTAGGATTAACATAGTAAAAATAGTCATCCTACCAAAAGTAATCTACAGATTCAGTACAATCCCCATTGAAATTTTAATGTAATTCATCACACATCTTGAAAGGACAATTTCCAACTTCATATGAAAACACACACACACAAACAGATTAGCTGAAAACTTTTTGAATAATAAAAGAACTGCTGAAGGTATCACTCTACACAATTTCAGTTGTACAACAGTTATAGCAATATAAATCACATGTTAATTTTACAAAAACAGACATGTTGATCAATGAACCAAGATATCAATCCAGACTTAGAACCAGGTTCTTGTTAATGAAGCAAATATATACTCTGAGAAAACAGACATCATTTTCAATAAATATTGGTGGTCAAACTGGATAGTTGTATGTAGACAAGTTCAAAGAGTTTTATACTTATCACCTGAACAAAACTCCAGATGGATCAAAGACCTCAACATAAAGCCAAATACACTGAAGTTGATAGAACAGAAGGTGAGAAATAGCTTTGAATACACTGGCACAGGAGAGGACTCAGAACAGAAACACTTAGCATAAGAACTAGGATAAAAATTAATACATGGGAACTCATGAAACTGAAAAGCTTCTACACAGCAAAGACCACAGCCTACAGAATGGGAAAGATTTTCTTTTTACCAGCTACACACTGCTAGAGGGAAAATATACAAAACATTTTCGAACTCAAAAATCTATATATCAGGAAACAAATAGCCCAGTTAAAACTGAGTTGGGTCCAAACAGAATTCCTAACGGAAGATATCAAAGATGATAATCACTTGAAACGTTCTACAACCTCAGCCATCAGTGAAATGCAAACAAAGAACTACTTTAGATTTATTTTAGCAGAGACCCACACCCAAACATTAGGGGGAACTTGGGAATTCTATGGAAGAAAGTATAAGGATTGATGGAGCCAGGAAACTCAAAGACACCACAAGCAACAAGGAAACATACAGAATCAACTAACCTAGGTCCATAGAGTCCCACCAAGACTGACCCATCAAACAGAGAACATACATGATATGGACCTAGGCCCTCAGTATGCATATATGTGTATATATATTTATATATATATATATATATTATATATATATATATATAATGTATATCTTTGTCTTCATGTGGGACTCCTAGAAGCAGGAGCAGGAGCTGTCTCTGATGCTTATGTTTAGACCTCTATGCCTTAACTGGGCTGGCGGTCTTGCTTTTCTACATAGGGATAAGATGTGCCTAGTGTTACTGCAACTTGATATTGTACAGCAGGTTGACATATATGAGAGGTCTCCCTTTTCTACACTTTCTCTGAGAAAGAGACAGAAAGATGACAGGGAGATATGGTGAGAAGAAGGGAATGAGAAGAAAGAAGAGAAGGGAAGCTATGATCAGAATGTAGAGTAAATGAATTGATTAAAATGAATTCATCTTAAGTAACCAATATCAGAATGGATAAGATCAATGAAACAAGCTGCTACTTTTGCTGGCAAAGATGTGTCATAAGCGGAGCCACTCACTTATCCATTTCTGGTAGGAGTGCAACTTGTGCAGCCACGGTGAAAATCAGTGTGAAGGTTCACCAGGAAGATGGAAACTGATCTACCTTAATATTCAGCTACACTACTCTAGGGCATATGTCTTTTTTTTTTTTTTTTTTTTTATCTCATTCTGTTTTATTTTATTACATAATCAAGGGAAATGTAATGGGATAAAAATCTTATTTTTAGACCAACAGAAGATAAAGAGACATTGCTCTTTGGAAGGGAACCTAGGAACTCTTTACTCCCTTTGCTTCTCGCTCTTACTTTGAGGTTTCCAAGTTGCATTTATTTTTCTGAAGATAGAGTCAAGATGATATTATTTAAAGTGTAGCAAACAGGTCCACAACTCACCAAATCCATGGGTATATAGAGATATCACTATATACTTAAAACTGAGTATCGAAGGGTTTTTTTTAATATGGATTATGTGGATTAGACCTGTCAATATTACCCCAAATAAAATTTCAAAGTAAAAATTTAAAAAATGAATTGTATGAAATTTTTGTACTTAACATAGTACCACATATAAACAATACCATCAATGAAGTCTTTTTAAAGTACACCCTTAAGTTGTTAGTCCACTTATTCTGTTTTCTCTTCCTGAAAAATAATCTTATGCATAGGGGTTGATGTCAAAAGTATCCCCTCTCCAGGAAAAAGACATCGGGATGGGTATGGCCCTCATGCCTCACTGGACAATGACAGGAGGACTGGAGCCATTACAAGGTCCCCTTCAATTACTGGAGGTCAGGCCTCTATCCCCGCCTTCGCAAGAATAGAATCACCAAGGCCCTTCTATACTTAGAGAAGGGAGGAGATATCAGGAGCAGCCCTGCATATACACTAAAGGCCTAAAATCAGCCATAGGCCTAATATCAGCAATAGGCTTGACATATACATGCTAACACAAAGTCTTAGGTCTCTGTGGAAAAACACTGAAAACAGAAGGCTATAAGCTATTGTAAACAGGCAGCTTTTGTCGAAATTTACAAGACCTAGTAGTCATAGGTCTTATAAATAGGCAGCCTTGGTGGACAGTACCAACTTAGATAAGGACAAGTGAATCATAGGCAGAGTCATAGTGACCTGTCCTGAACCTACACCCAGCTGATACCCTGTTCTGAAAGGTATCTGTACTCCCCCTGAACACCTATGCTCCGGTGCCATTCCCTTCCCCACATCCTGCCTTTTTGTGTTTATAACCTCTGTGTAAATAAGTAAATTACGATGTGATAAAAAAAAAAAAAAAGATATGTCTATTGGTAAAAAAGTGACCTTAATGTTTGGGAGTAAACACTCACTTAACAAATAGATTTAAGACCTATTCCATAGAAGGAAAATGTATATCTAGTACTATTAAACTAGCCAATAACCCATGGTTGAAGAACTCATAAGGGCCCATGGGTGAGCCTACAACTATTATTTTGCAGAATGAACAAAATATCAAACTGTGATCTAAATTTGTATTTCTATGCCCATGTAAATACAACTCTCAGACCTCATTAAAAAAAAAGAAATCTAAAGGTACATCTACCACGTGACCCAGCTATACAACTTCAATATATGAACACAAAGGGCTTCAAGTGAACCTATCAGGCATGTGCTTTTATAATACTAGAAAAGCTGTGAATTGATTTTTAAAGAGTTTGCCCAAGAACTAGTTCTGCTGGAGGGGTTTATTTCTATTTCTAGAACTCCAGATCCTGATATCATGCAGTGCCTGATGTCAGGAGATAGGTGGGGATAAAAGAACTTATTCAGAAATTTGGACAGACATCTGAGACAGCATGTGGGACATCCAAAAGCTCTTAGAGAAAAGTCAGTAGAAAGCTTCAGAATAAACAATCATGTAAAACATTCAGGGTGTAAAATATTAATGGAACCAATGGTTGGCTCCCAATGTATCTGAGAATTTTTATCGATGCCAAAACCTTTGAAGAATAGTTAAGCAATGTTTAATGACATAGAAAAGCTTCACTGTTAACCCAAATTTGTGTTATTTGTGAAATATTTGCACAAGCCTCAGACAAAACAGCTCCTCTGCAGGGACTCCATTAGGAACAGACCCCATGGAGTTTCTTTTTTAAAAGGATGGGAAGAAAAGCTGAGTATGAGTTCCATCAGGGAAATGAGAAAATTGTGGAAGTGTTTCCACATTGCATGGAGTTGCACTAGTCAGTCTTCTGGAAAAGGTTCCAGCACTGTCAGCAGAACAATGAGCAAGAGAAAGCATCTCCTGTAAGATTACAGTTTGCATTGTAACAAATTCCACACAGTAAGAATCACTGATCTGCTTTGATAAAGAAACAATAGTATGGTTTGGAGTTGTGTATTATTATTATTAAAAAATGCTACCTCCCAGTCACTTGTCAATGGAATGGTTTGGAAAGGATAAGAAGAATGGAAGGGAGATGGGGAGATTTTTGTGGTCCTGGCACTGTGATAGATGCTTGTATACATTTTCTTTTAATGTTAGTTATGAGGCATCATTGTATCTTTTCCAAACATTATAAAATTGAAATTAAAGGTGCTGAATAAATTGCAAAAGAGCAAATGATATATGGCTATATCTGGATTTGAATCCAAGTCTTCTTTACCTCAAAGGCATTGAAGGAAGACATTTTCATATATTCATGTGACTTAATTTGAACTTTCCTCATATGGATCTCTTGTTCCCACTCTGTCCTCTTTTGCCCTTCTTCCTTTACTCAAATAGACTTCATATCTCTCTCTTTAACAGTAGATTTTTGTTTTCCAAGAGAGAAAACAAAGAATTTTGGGTTGAAATCCAAGCATTTTAAATTCTAATATTGATCCAGAGACTCCTAGTTTTATGGATATAAGTTCACACAGCAGCTGTTAAAAATCATTTCCCAAACCATATTTTCACAAAATATAATCTTCTCTTATTCAGATTATTTTCATATAGGTCAAGGAAGTGCAAAGTGATCAAACAAAAATGAAATTAATAACCATTAATAGTCAAAGAAGTTTTAAACAAGGAGAAAAAAGCTGTAATGAATCCTAAACCTGACTTCAAAATATGCTACAAGGCTATAGGAATCATAGCAGCATGTATTGATCAAAGAAAAAAATCTTCTAAGTCAAAGATGACAGATTGGCTAGAAATAGATACCCACATTCACAGTTAACGGATTTTTAACAAGGATATCTTTAACACTCATTAGGAAAGGATAGTATCTTCAGTACATGGTGTATTGACAACTGGATATCCACATGCATAATGATGAAAGTATGCCCATGTCTCATACCACAAAAAGGTGAAATGGGTTGAAGACAAATTCAAGACCTAAAATTGTGCAAATTCTAGAATCAAACATAAAAGAAAATCTCCATGATATTGGTTTGGGCAATGATTTTTTTTTTTTTTTTTAAGAAATGTCCCAAAAGCACAAGCAACAAGTCAAACAGACAAATGGGATGGCATTAAACTGTTTTCACAGTCACAGAAAAAGAAATGGTCAGAAGTGAGCAGACAAAGTTACATTATGACAAAGATATTTTAAACTCTATGTATAACAAGAAGTGAACATCCAAAATACGTAAGGAACTAAAGAAACTCAATAACTGGAAAATAATCTCATTTTAAAATAGGTAAAGGACTCAATTAAACATTTCTTTAAAAAGCCATGCAAATGCCAACTGAAAAACGATAAATGTTCAGAGTAACTAATCACCAAAGAAATGCTAATTAAGCCACAATTAGATATTACCTCACATATGTTAGAACGGAGATGACAAAAAATAGATAGGTGATTTGTAGGGTTGTCGAGAAATGGGGACTCATTACACTGTTGGAAGGAATCAAAGCTGTTGTATCAATTTAAAAATGCTTGTCATAAAGACTGAAATGATATGGGAAATACCAAAAAATTTAAGAATAGCATTTCTTTATGATCTAGAAGTCTCATTTCTGTGTATGTTTCAAACTGAAAGAGAGCCTGCCTGCCTGCCTGCCTTTCTGATTGTCTGTCTTCCTGCCTGCCTGCCTACTTTCCTTCCTCTCTCAATCCCTGATTTATATTATCCTTCCTTCCCTCATGATTTCTTCTTCTCCTTGCTCTCTCTTCCTCTTCCTCCTTCCCTTTGAGAGTTGAACCCAGGTTAAGAGAGAACCCAGATGGTCACATATGCAACAGGACTGTTCTACTGCTGGGGTGGATCCTAGTACTCCTTTACAGGTCTGGAATATCTTCTCAACGTGTATACATGTTATACCACAATCATGGTATCTAGATGAGCTGCATACACCTCAGGGACCTCAAGGAATGCAGATATTTTTGTAAATATGACTAGAGATTCAAATACTCATTTGGAAATACAAAAACATTTCCAATCATATGAGATAACCTTTGTGTTATTATAGACAGACTTGATTTTCATGTAAATCGTGAATGTTCCTTCTTGGAAAAAAAACTCATTTACTATTACCAAAATTGTTAAACAGATAAGTAAAGTTCTTTGGAAAATATTCAGCAGGTTGCTCTCGCTGGCATTCAGTGTAGTGTCTCCAGGGACACTGTCTATTGTACTGAAATTTGTATTTTCTGTGACCAGTGCTGGTGGTCTTCTTCCTTGTTCATCCTTTGCTTCTGCCTTAACTTTCACTGCTCAGCTAGGCCTGTTTGTGTCCTCCTCTGGATGCTTGGACTTTATAGAGAACTTCGTTAACAATAAAACCAAAAATTATATTGTGTTCACACTTCTTTAAAAGCCTCCACATCTATTAACATATTCAATCATCCCAGTAAGCCAGTAAAATAGCAACTGATGATTTCACTCTCTTTGACACACAAGGATTTTGAGGCATCAAGGTTAAGGGATACGATTAAGGAAATCTTTTTTTTTTAAAGTATTCAACAGTTTTATTAGATATAAGTACAGCACTGTACATGCAGTAGTTCTACAGAACTGAATCATTTGTTTAATTGAAAATTTGTACTTGTTGATTAGTACTTCCCCTTACTCATGATCCCCAGCAACTGATAATTAACACAAAGAAATCTTTTTAATGATTCAGCAGGGATTTCAACCTAAACCTTCCCATTGTAGCGGCTGTATGATGTTACCAAATTATGTAGTTATTTTAAGAATTTAACTTTGTGAATTTCTCAGTCATTTTTATAATTGTGGTTTATATCCATGAGAAATTAATCTATGGCTTAAATATATTTGGGCAATGTTATACAAGATTTCCAAATCTATGTGGCATATATTAGTGGTATATATTTGAATATCAAATAATCTTAAAAGACAGAAATAAAGTAATGTTTCCTGTTTGACTTAGAACTTTCCCAATTTCAACCACAGATCATTTGTTAGTATGGAATACTCAAACTTCTGTAAAATGTAATATTTCATTTAAAAATGGGGAAATACTGCCTCATCTTATATTCTGACACTTGACCTTTCAGAATTAAATTTTATCTTCCCTGTAGAGTGGCACATAATCATTAGTTGTATTTGGGGAAGGCCTGTGGCTAGCTGGAGGGACTTTTAATACTGCTGTATGTTTAGCACACAAGAGCTAACCTCTGTCCATGATCAGTGGCTGAGGAGAGTGACTTCAGTATTTTTTTAAATTACTTTGTAGCAAAATCCCCAGACCTGATGGTCCATGGTGATATGTATATCTCTTGTATTATATTTTCCTTTTACACTGCAAACTTTAAAATGCCCTCTGGGCATTGATTATTTATTAGTCTTTGGAGCCCTTAATAATTCCTTCTTATAAAATGAGCATCTTTGTATCAAGTTATTTGCAGTGTGGTGTCTATCAGTGGCTGTTCAGATTAAGAAACACTAATAACAAATTAATTATCTAACACAGCTGGAGAGAAAACAGAAAAAACAATGATAGACAATGATAAGGAAACATGAAGCAAGTTGTACCCAATGAGAACCTCAGTGATCTGCTTCACACTATGTTTATTTTTTAAATCTTCTCTCTATGTTCTAAGTAGTTTTCTTTGTGGCATTTTATCTCAAAAATAAACTTAGTAGACAGCCTCTTATAAGCCTTTTCCCTGCCTAGAAAAAAAAAAATATAATATATTGATACAAGAGGGAGTGAATGATGCAGAGATGGGGTTAGTTTTATACCTTTTCTTGGATGTCTGAACCTGAATCATTAACGATGATGTCCTTAATCAAGTCCCATAATCTTGAAGCATCAACAACCTTTGTGTCAGAAAGTGAAATCACCATTTATAAAGTGAGTGAATAAAGTTGTGGGAAGGTGTCTACAGGGGTCTGGGAATTCAGAGAAAAGGTTCCAAAATTTCATGTTCTCTAGTAATAGAAAAAGGACATGCACAGCAGTGACTATGTATTCTATGAAACAACTAAAACAGAGATATGAACTACAGAAGTGGGAAATCAGTTCTTATGAGATGGTGAACGGGGAATGATTTATGGTAGTGACATTGAAATTGTGGTTTAAAGATGGATAGGGAATCTGTCCCAACCTTCCATTTGATCCTTATCTTCTGCCCTACTGACCTACGCTTGCCAGTTTCTAGCCACTATGGTTTTCTCTGACATCTACCTTGTGGCCTTTGCACATATTAATTCCTCTCAGAATTCTTACTTCTTTCTCTGAATCTGCTTTGCACTACTTGCCCTTAGTTCTCAGTTTATAGAAGGCTTTCTGATGCATCTAATATATAACTTAGACCTGTTACATTTTTGTTTTTCATATGGAGCTTTAATGCTTTTGTCCATAGCATATATCATGATTTTCCTTGAGGGATTTTAATGTGGGGTTGGTTTTCTAATTTCAATTTTGATTTGTTTTTTTTTTTTTTTTTTACTTTTTTGACATTATTTTAGAACTCACAGGGAGTTACTAACTTGTCTGTTTTCTTTAGTGTTGGAGTCCAAATCTCTTTCAGTACCTTGCTCTTAAATCATCATTTATAATGTGACTGAAGTTAAGCAAGGTGTCTACAGGGGTTTGAGAATCCAGAGTTAAGGTTTCTGGTGTCGGATCAGTTGGTATGTAAGTTAGTGATAGATCATGAACTATAATGTGGATCTGTCTCTGAATCTAGGATGAAATCACAGCATAGCAACATATAACAGGGTAAGATAACCATTGTAGCAAATAGGAAGAATGTCTTGACTCTTCACATCATATTTGGTCTTGTAATTAGAGAGCCAGCCTTATGTGGGTTGGTGGCTTTGTGTTTTAGACCAGTTCTTCCCCTCCATGATCCTTCTTAGGTTTCATTCCCACATTTTCCAGTACATCAGAATGTTAGGTCTTCAATGGGCAGAATTATGTCATGAGTCAGGATATTGTGTCTCAAGCTGGTCTTGAGCTTGCTTTCATTTAACATCTAGGATACAAAGAAGTCTAGAAACTTTGCAGATTTACACTGAATCTAGTACAGCTTACCAGGGTTAGACATCTAAGCAAATCTGGAGCCAAGTTTTTACAAATATTCATAGCAGATATGGATTAGGCACTAACTGTATGCTGGCCAGTGAGCTGAGAATGTTTATGCCTTTTATATATTGGTACTCACAGTGATAATCTGTTAGGAATATACTATATTATTTTTATTTCACTGATGTCAGAACTCAGGTGGTGATGTGGGACTCACCAAGTCAGCTTCTAAAATGGAGAATGAATCTTCCCATTCTGTATTTTGGTCTCTTTTCCTACCACCTGTTTGGGTGAGCAATCCACAACCATTCTGAAAGGCTGTCTGAAGATTCATGACTAAGAATTCCAAAACAAGTCTACTAACAGATCTGTAGTGTCAGCTAAGCCATACAATTGGTACTTGGTGGGACTTGGAATGCAAGGCTTTTTGTTGTTATTTGTTTATTCTGTTTCATTGAATATTTCATGTAATGTATTTTAATTCTAATCACCTTCCCTGGCCCAACTCATTCCAAAACCACATGCCTTTCTTCCCATCATACATTGTATTCTTTTTTCCTAATCAAATCCAATTTGTGATGCCCAAGTATTCTTGGATGTGTGACATGACATTGCTGCATGATTGACTTATTAAGAATTACACTTTTAGAGAAAGCTGTCTCAAGCTCCCAGTAGCTAACACAGGGAACTAGCTCCATAGCTAGCTGGATGGAACTTTGTGCTCAATTCCATTTTCCATACTGGGATTTTGTTTGGCTTGAGGATTTGGAGGTCTGTGCATAATGTCACACATGTTGTTTCATATATGCAATTGCCCTCCTGTGTCCAGAATACATGGTTTCCTTGTTATCCACCTCTGCTCGGTCTAAAATCTTTGTTCCCTGTTTCATAGTGATCTCTAAGCCTTTAGAGAAGATTGTGTGGTATATAGGTTATACAGAGGGCTGAGAATTCTGAAATTTCTTATTCTCTTAACCAGAGAAAGTTGTGAATCTCTGTAATGATCATCATCTACATCAAGCAGAAGTTGCTTTTGGTGACAGTTGAAGTGTACCTTAACTATGGTTATCATTGTGCCATTAGAAAATGAGATAGATACCATAAATATGAAACAGAATAATTGTAGTAGGTTCTTTGATAGGATCTGATAATGGTGCAAGTTATGAAGAAAGATGCTATGATTCTACACATAAAAGATCTTACACTCTACCAGAGCATAGGGTTTTGAATGCTAAGTTAAGAGCTATAGTCTTCATTCTTGGGAAAATGGAACACATGGGGCTGCTAGAGCAATGAAATGGCACATAAGTAATCACAGGGACAGAGAGGACCACTTGGAGAATGGATGCTGTGGTCACCAGAGGAAGAGTACTGCAGCCATAGTTCATGGAGCTGAGACAAGTCATGAAGGTAGAGACAGGAAAGTCACTATGGGGTTAGAATTGAGAGGGCCTAGCTACAATTGGAAATGGAGAGAGTTAGTAGCTTTGCTTTGTAATGACATACATATCACTTAATTTTCAGTCTCACACTATATCTCTTGCATCTCATCAATTTTACTGCATGCAATTGCACTATGCGTGTGTGTGTGTGTGTGTGTGTGTGTGTATGTGTGTGTGTGTGTGTGTGTGTGTGTGTGTGTGTGTATGTGTGGAATGGGAGTGTAGACATATGCATTTAGTTGTATGTGTATATGTGAAAAGGCCACATCAACATTACACATCATTTGTCAGGTGTCAGCTATCTTGTTTGTTTGAAAGTTAATTTCTCATTGGCCTGGAACTCTCTAAGCCAAGATGATTGTTAAGTTAGCTCCAGACATGAACCTAACTCTGCTTCCTCAGTGCTATAATTACAGGTGTCTGCCACTATGCCTGGCTTATTTTGGTTACTGTTACTGTTTTTAATGTGGTTCTGGGAAGTGAACTTAATGTTCTCATGCTTTCACAGAGAACGGTTTTCCAACTGAGTTATCTTCCCAACCCAACAAATGCATTTGTAATGACTGGACACTATTTATTAACACTTCTTTACCAAGAAACACAAATTGCTTTCATTTCTGAAGAAGCACGAGTTCCTAGAATTCTCTGATGAAAAGAAATTTTTGTTGATGTTAAGATGGAAATTGCATATGTATGATGTTAGATTATGCTACTGTCATAGCTGTCTAGGTTAGAGCACACTGATTGTAATCCCTATGACTCCATGACATAAGATTGTGGTTTTATTACCTGAAAGTTTATACTCTACTGATCTTCCCAAACTGATTTATGCAAAAAATAATGTCATTAAGGACAAATTATAATAAAGTAAGATGGATTCAAAAATTAAAGTGAGGGAAGTAAGTTTCTCATTCCTCTTAGTTGAACCAATCAGCTAGCACACAATTTGTCTATTTTTCCATTTGTAAATATGTACAGTTGTTTTTGTTGCTACTGAATATAGGATCAAATTAATATATATTACTAGCATCAGGCTGGATAGGAGAGAGATGAGTAGGAGAGTCACTATGGGGTTAGAATTGAGAGGTGCTGTTCTGAGTCCTCTTGTGCCTGAGTGGAAAAGAGAACTATATAATAGAATCTATACAACAGGGCTGAAGCAAGTCTTATTTTGTGAAATGGACATTCTTTCAGCATAGTAAGACAATCAGGAAAGGATTTGTTCTAATGGATGTGGGTCAACAAGGCCGCAGCCGGGGAGGAGTCCTGGATGCTGCCACGCTGAGGGGAACCTGCATACAGAAAGGTCTGGAGTTCCAGGAGGCTGGAGGCTTCAGCGAAGGCAGGCCCGGCAGGCCCCAATGACATGAGGAAGTCCTTGATTCCAAAAGGGTTTATTGTCATGGTGGATGGTGGATGGATCTGGATGTACCCCCCAACCCCCAAACTCAGGGGAAACCTGAGTTAAATAGGGATGGAGAAGTGGGAAGTGTCTGGGGAGAAATGCTTAATTGGCTCCACCCTCTGACCTTCATTAGTATGTAAATCTCTAGGGCCTGAGGCCTGTAGTTACACCCTCTACCTGTGCTCTTTGGGAGGGGCTGTAATGGCCTACTTGACTGAACAATGTAGGTCCATGGAGATTAGACTGCTTTTGAGGACCCTGGGTTCTGGGGACATGGCCGAACTCCTGCTGTTTCTCCCTTGGAGTCTCGGGGTTCCAGGCCCATGCCCAGCCAAGAACCAGGATACCCTTATGCAGTCCCACAAATGGACTTTTGAATATGAACTCTTGCACTAATAATGTTAAATCTTCCTGCCACTACTTCCTCTTATATGTTTGGGGTGTGTGTGTTTAAAATGTGGGATGTGCCAAGAAGATAAGCAGAGTTCCCAACGGAACAGATTCCCAAGTTCCACCCTTCTATGGGCTAGGATTATATCTGTGACACATGTTACCACTTGAGCATATTCACTGTCTATCATGCAGCCTGAAGTCACATTGATGTCGGTAGCCCATGCCACTGACAGGAGCCAAATTAATGTAAGTGGCCTCCACCTGAGGCCCTGGTGATGTTCAAAGTCTGAGTAGCCTTTGAAGTGCTTGTATGAGTCCGTGGTACTATTGCAGGAGGGGGCTGTGTTAATGATCTCTGCTGTTACCAGAGTGTGGAGGACCATTATCCATGCTTCTGCTGACTTTAAAAAGGAGGCTACTTTTGCTATAATATCCATGACTCCAGATGCATAGTTGGGAGGGATGAACATGGAAGGCTTCTGTGGCAGCTCCTACCTTCCCCATCCCACAAACCAAACCAAAACAATAAGAAATAACAGCCTAAACAGGAAGCTACTGAAGAGAAATTTTAAAGAGATCTATGGGAATGCTGAAGAGTAGCTCTCCACAACTGATGGCCTAGGAAATAGGTGGGGTATGGAAAAAATCATTTTATTTAAGGGTCAGGCCATTGGCAGTCTGACCATGCACCAGTGATTACATAGATAACCCATATTGGATACCTTTTCTTTGTTTTATTTTTACTTCTTTTGGGGGAGGGTAGATCACAATGTTGTGGGTGGATATGGAAAGACAGGGAAATGACAGTGATCAGGGTGCATATTGTAAAACTCCCAAGGAATCAATAAAAATGTTATGTGGGAAAAAAGAAGTTTACAATTCAGGGGATTATATATTCATTTTGTTTACCTAAAGATAAAACAACAACAATAACAGCAACAATAATAACAATCTAAAGATGTTAAGAGGATTAAATGTGATAATGAATTTAATGCCTTTAGCATAACAGCTGACATAGTAAATATGCTTAGGATATTATGGCCTTAAAGCAGAAGTGATCTGATATACAGTTATACCAAATAATACCATTCTCAAAGTTCTTTTTCTCACTCACTACATCTCCCATTCTCTCTCTGCGTCCTGCTAAAACAATGCCCTGTGAGCAGTACCACTGGTAACAGAAAGACCTTATTTTAGCTTTCTTTTCAACTTCTCCAAAATCAGTGAGACTGTCTCTCTGCAGTAGTTCTACTCAACAGTGCATCTTGATAAATGCACATTTTCCTGCTTTCCTGCATGACATTGTGCTTGAGATACTAGAGTAAATCTTAAGACTTCCTCTAGATGGCAAGTGTCTCTAAGAAAGGCTGATGGCTTTCCTTCCTTCCTTTCTTCAGCACAATTCAGTTTCTAAACACTTAAGCTTGGAGCAAGTTGCTATATTCCAGACCCTGACTTAGAACATGGAACAGACCAAATTTCTGCCTCTGCAAATTCTAACTTTCAATAGGAGCACCAGATAAATAAATAGGCTTGCTAGATTTGAATCCTTAGTGTTTAACAGAGCACAAAATAACACAGTGAGCATGGCATAAGGAGTCTTTGATTTGACATTAGCATTGGATGTTAGAGGAAATAACTTGGGGAAGTATTGGGACAGTAGAAAGGTGTTGTCCCGTTGTCATCTAGGAAAAAGAAAAAAGTGTTCAGCAAGGGAGGAAACAAACATAAGAAAGACCAAAGGAGTGGATGTGTTTGTGGGGTTCAGAGACCAGGAAGAGGGCTCCAGTGAGTGTGATGAGAGAGAAGAATGAGCTTGGTTGAGACAAAAAGTTTATCAAATAGGGGACTCTAAAACTTTCAATGAAGATATTAAACATCTGAAGTTATCCAGGCAAGGCAAAATTCGTATCTTCAAGATGTTCTCAGTGCTTATTTTCTTAGATAAGCATTGATATAAAGTCTTAGAAATTTTAGAAAATAAATCTCAACACAGAGTTTGAACATATACCTAACTTGGGTCTGAGATGAACCTTGGGGAGGAAATCATGAGAGTCTCCCCTCTATGAGTGACCAGTCTAAAATTTACAGAATTGGTCAGAAATCAGATGGATCTCATGTAGTTATGTTAGGGTTCAATTTTGCCTTTTTATTCCAGATCTGGGATTATGAGTCTTGTAAATCTCTCTTTCTGTATTGAAATCTTTCCATTCTCTCAAGACCTCTCTGCTTTATCTCTTCTGAAATTAATTCATGGATTTAGAGAGGTATAGTGTGATGTTTCTTTCTAAATGCCAGCTTGCTAGAATTTATTGAGTAGAATCATTTGGCAAGAGAATTTGAGTGGTGGATTGCCCAGATCAGGTTAGCTTGCGCATATATTTGTGGAATACTCTTTTCATTGCTTTAATTTGTGAGAAGAACCATCTTGAATGATGGTGGGACCATTTCATTGGCTGAGACCTGAACTATGTAACAACTGAGATGAAGAAGAAGCAATTATGCATTTATTCTATTTTGTTTCTGACTGTGGATGTCATCTGACTAAACAGTGGAGTCACTCTCTTGATTTCCTTGAAATGATAGAGGGATGCAAGATGGCTTAATGCTTAAGAGTTTTAGTTGATCTACCATAGGACTTTTTTTTTTTTTTTTTTTGCTCCCAACACCCATGTGTGGCCATTCATAGTGGCTGTAGCGTTCGCCTCAACCAAAGAGGATCCATTGCTGTTTCCAGTGTTTACGTGCATTAGTGTGATATACAGACACACAGACATGTCCTCAAATATGGAAATGATATAGTGTCACCTATAGTCATAAGCCAAGTAAAATTTTCTTTTCCTATGTTTATTTTTGTCACAGTATTTTTCAAGGAAATAGAATTAGGATGCACAGGGAGTCACCTTAGCTCACTGACTGTATACTTACATTATACCACCACTATTAGTGGAACAATGCTATCAATAGCCATACTTTAGCTAATACTTACCACTCACATTACCCAAGAAATCAGATAAGCCCTTGTAATATGTCATTAAATTTTCTTCTCTTGGTAATGCTAACAATCCGGCATAATTATTAGCTTCACTTTTTTAGATGAAAATAAAAGAACTGTTCCAAAAGTTAAAGTCATTTATCCAAGGTCATACTACAGGAATCTGAAATTATGTCCAACTTTGAGCAACACCAATATTCTTCTCCAAATGCACAGACTGGAGACTAAGCCAGACCACTAGGGGACTTGGGAAGGGACAAAGTGGAGTTCCTGACCTTGAGAATGTTGCTGTGTCGATGTGGAGCCTCTATTAGAAATGCTCAGCTTTTTGCACCTGCCCTACCCTCCCTGGTGGGACGAGAGCAGAGCTGCAGTCTGTCTGATAATTCAGCTCTTTAACATTTGTGGTTGCAGAGGCTTCAGTGGAGGAGAAGCTGGTCAGGAGAAAGCACCCAGAATTGTGGATCTGCATCGGCATCTTGGGAGAGAGTCTTTAAGAAACAAACGCCCTGTGGGCAGTTAAGAGGCTCTACCTTGCCACAGGGAGATAAGTGGAAATTCTGATTTCCCTAGACCAGACTATTGAACCACATTCTAGGCTGTGGTTATTTATATTCCCTGAACAGCATTGTTTACACAACCTGCCCTGATGCAAATCAGCACTTGGAAGCAGTGGAGGCTGCGTGGTGTGAAGCAGGAGGGGGCTGGGGGATTGGTTTTAGTCATGTTGTGTTAACACAGCCACACATGGCTGCTCACACCCCTGCAGCAGAGGGATAGAATAAGAACATTCAGTTTGAAAATCACTCGCTCAGTCCTGCCTGCCTGAGAGACAACACAAAGAGTGGGATGGGTTTTCATGATCTGAATTTGCTCCTTCACAACTGGCCCTGATCTTTCTTCTCTAGCCCTCTTCCTCATAGCATCTTCCACCATCCCTTTCTCCAGCAGGCTAAGATATGAACACTCTTAACCCTGAGTGAATTCGGTTTTTTATACTCTGCTCAAACCTCCTCTCTGTTCCTTTGCCCTTTTCCTTTCTTTTTCACAAAATGTGTGATGTGTACCAATGACAGGGCACCAGATGGCCTTAGAGAGAACACAGGCAGAATTCTTATTGTATGCAAATATTTGTTATGTTAGACCTGAGTCTATTTAAACAAAGACTGAATATATAATAGTATAAGTAGAATAGAGACAGGGCAAATATGTTGATGATAGTACAGGAATTACTGCCTTTTGGGAAACAGTGCTGCTGTTTATCTATAATGTAGGAGACAGGATTGGCATTCTCTTTCCATGTATAATACCTGATCCAGACTCTAAAGTTTACAAAACTGGTTATGAGTTCTTCCTTCATATGTATGGTTCATGGTTCCACAGGATAATCAGAACTCTTTTGCCAATGCTGACATCCTACCATCCTCAATGAAACCTGCTATGGCTCACAGGTAAATCTTCCATGTTTCTAGTGTTCTCTATCCACTCATTCCATTCACAGTCCTTCTATTTCTGTCTCCAATCTACTCTTTGTTCTACTTGTCCACCCTAAACTGTGGTAATCACTAACCTGTTCTCTAAACCTTTAAAGGTTTTTATTTTTCATTTGTGATATAAAAATGGTATTACATAGTATATAATTTTGAAAGCTTTTGTTAAAAAAGCAAAAATAAAAACAACTCAATTTAATTGAGATCTATCTAAATGGCTATGTGAATCATTGTTTTATTCTTTTTTCATAACTGAATAATATTATGTAATATGACTATTGCATACTTCAATTACTCATTAAATACAGGACATTTAGATTGTTTTCAAGGTTTATATTAATGTGATTAATGTTGTTATGACATTCACATACAGCTTTTTATGTAAATATATTTTAATTTCTGAGATAGACTTTCAATTTTAGATTGTTAGAATAAGTGCATGATTAATTTTTTATAAAAGTATTCTACTCTGATTTGGAGCTAGACTAATGGGTTTAGATTTTAAGAATATATCAATTGATCTTGCAAAGGATCAGGGATCAGTTCTAAGTGCCCATGTCCAGATGACTTACCATCACTTGTAACTATAGCTCCTTTGTTTGGCATTGTTACTATGTCCTATTTGTTTGGTATTGTTTGTTCTGACACAGAATCTTACAGCAAAATTCAGGCTAACCTGAGCTCATAAATAATCCAGAGTTCTTGCCAGGCAGTGGTGGCACAGCCTTTAATCCCAGCACTTAGGAGGCAAAGGCAGGCAGATTTCTGAGTTCAAGGCCAGCCTGGTCTACAGAGTAAGTTCCAGAACAGCCAGGACTACACAGAGAAACCCTGTCTCGAAAAAATCAAAAAAAAAAAAAAATCCAGAGTTCTTGTACCCTACGATCTCTTGTCCCTGCCCCTCGGGAGCAGGTATTACAGGCATGTGCCACTGTACTAAATTGCTTTATTTTATATTGGAGACATAATTTATAAATAATTTCTCCCAGTCTACCTACTTTATTTTTTTTTCTTTAACTTTATGGTAACTTTTACCATAAAAGCTTCAATTTTGACTTGATCTGATGTATCCATTTTTTTCTTGTCTAAAATTGATTTATGTAGCCTTAAGCCACAATGATTTTCTCATTATTGATATTAGTTTTATATTTTTATGTTTTATTTAATTCTATAATCTATTTTGACTTAATTTTATGTACTACATGAATTTTAAGTTAGGGATCATTTCTCCCTGTGGATACCTTGTTGTTCTAACATTATTTGTTATCACATACATCTACCTTTTATTATATTGTTTTTGTGCTAGCAAAAACTAAACAGAGGCATGTTTGCAAGTTCTCTTTTCTGTATTCAATCCTCTGTCTCAATGATCATGATTTAGTCATCCTTAAGACTGGATAAAGTAGTGTCTCTTGTCAAAAGTATTTCAGTTACCATAGGTGATGAAAATTTCCACACAAACTTTAGGATAGTCTTGCTTACACCTGCAGAACTTCCTTTAAGGACCTTTGGAAATATTACATGATACCTACACATCAATTTGGGGAAATCGAAATTTTTATTAAGCTGAGTTCTATTATCATGGAACACTGTATGTTCAACCTATTTCTTTAGGCCTTTGATTTCTTCTCTCTTCCTCCTTCCCCATGTCTCCTTTTGCAATTCCTTGATAGCCAAGGTTACTACAATTCTGAAGGGTAGATGTCTGAAAGCAATCTTATTGACATATAATTGAAATGTCAATGTGGTTGTATCAGTATGTGATAAGCTTAGGGACCCATTTCCTTGAACCTTACCTTTTCTAGAAGGCTGTATTTCTTGACTTGTGGAACCATTTGCCTGTCCTCAATGCCAATGATACACAGTCACACTTCTGTGTCTGCTTCTGATATTTTTGCCTTACTCCTGTACATTTGAGGAGCTGTGGTTACATGACTCAATTAGAATACCTTATCCTTTTGACCTCTAGTCAGTTGATTAGGAAGCATGATTTGATGTTACCTTAGTTTCTCTTTGCTACACAAAAGAGATACAATTAAAGGCTCCTGAAATTAAGAGGTAGATACTTATTGAAAGGTGTTTGTTTGTTTGTTTGTTTGAGAGATTTGAGCATTAGAACTACCTGGGTAGTTCTTCAAATGTTAATTTTCTGGTGTAAGACATATTTTATTGAAACATTTTTCCTGATATGCAGAATAAATTATATGTATTTACCTTAAACATTTCCTGTTGGCTCTAATTTTCAGCCCAGTTTCAAAGTTCATCATCGGAGAATCCATGAACATTCAGCATCTCCTGGAATGTCAACTTTGTCTTCCTTCTTAAAAGATAGTGAGCAACACACAAAGTTTACAGGTGCTCTGATTTTGGCTTTTATTTTATTTATTTATTTATTTTAAATAAACAGATTGCCTTGATTTTTCCCCTATTGTTGTGGTAAAAATATCCTGACAGATGTTACTTAATGAAATTAACATTTATTTCAAGTTCAAGTTACATATTGTTGGGGCATGGACCCAAAGGCGGGAAGAGCTTGAATTAGCTAATCATACCACATCTAGAGGTAGAAAGCATAGACAATGAATGTATGCTAATGTTAAGTTCCCTTTTTCTATTTGTTTTCATATAAGTTCTGTCAGGTAATGCCCTAAAAATTGGCAGGCCTTTTCTTATCAATTTATGTGATCAATGTAATCAAACTGTAAGCATACCTAGAGGCACATCTTCCAGATGATTCTAGATTCTATCAAGCTGACAAGACTAACCATCACACAGAGTTGAGACAAGGAATCAAATTCAGCAATAGCAGTAGATCAGTATGAGAAAAAATACCTGCTGAGGCTTTTCTCTGGGCGCAGATGACTACCACACTGGGGTATATTCAGAGTATGTGGGATCTCTGCCCAGCCTCATACAAAAACAATGTTCCAAGTGGTGGTCCTTTGGGCCTACAGCAATTCTCAGCAACCAGACAATTTTGCTAGCATTTGAAACTATATAGTATGCACTGACAAGATATAGCCTGTGGAACTGTATATCACAAACTGTGTCTGCTATACTTTGACTGTTGAGCAAAACCTTTACTAAAGTTACTAAGGAGATAGAGTTCACAGAGTAAAGGGAAGATTAGAGGGCATTTGTTGTATCTGGCAGGAGTGAAGGATTACTGGCTTGTATTGACTAAGAGCAAGAACGCTAGCTTCTTTTAGCCTCTAGAATCTAGAATCATTGTGATTCATTTTCTTTGGTGCCTGTTTAGCTTAATTTTCTACACTTATCACCTCTATTGTTATTCTTTAAGTCTAGAGGTGGAGTCTCATTCCTAATATACCACATGTACAACTTAAGACACAGAGAATGTGGAGTACAGAAACAGATTATAGGATTAGGCTAGGTATCTGCTTTCTGTGTGTATAGAGAATGGTTACTTATGGATCTATACACACATGTACAGGTACACTCACCCATGGTCTCATTCTCTCACATGTGAAGGTCAGAGATTGATGTCAGAATGGTTTCTTCAGTTCCTTTTCCTTCTTACATTTTGAGACAATATCTTTTACTGAACCTAGGGCATAGTATTTTGTCTGGACTAGCTGGCCAGTGAGACTTTACAATTGACCCTTCTCTACCCCTGACACTGGAGTAACAGCTATGTGCCACTATACCCAGATTTTTATGTGTGTATGCTGGGAAGGTTCAAATCATGTGCTCATGCATATGCCATAAATATTGTACCTACTGAGCCAGAGTCAGTTGTCTAAATGATGTCCATATTCATTGTTTCTGTAATTGTATATTAGTGAATGTCCCTTTAATGCTAGTTTTTTCCTTCTGGCCAAAAATAGAAACTAGGAAAAAACCCTTTCAAAGACATTACATTTATGCCTACTTGGATTTTAGAGTAAGGTGAAATGTTTTCATAGTTCAATCAGAGCATCAGATGTGGTATTGAGGAATCTCCCTTTCCATATAGAATTACAGATCTGAAAACAGGTCACTGAGGCTTATGGTATGTTCACCTATGTTATCTCTGTATCATTAGCATCTTCTCCCCTGGCAACAACAGGACCATTGTTTTGTTTCTGGAGTCATTTCTTCAGTCAGGGTTTACTTATACTTGTTAAGGCCCATTTTTGGCCACAGGGTGTATGATATACTTTGGATATTAGCTACTGACATTGAATTATCAGTCCCAGATATACCCCTTCCCTTGAAAGCCAGCTCAGGGAACTTGAGTTGATTTTAAGTCACAAGTTTGCCTTTTACCCATTGTTAAAGCTTATGGTTGTTTCTGAATTTTAATTCCAAACTCAATGTCTGCCCTTCCCCTTCTTAACTAGTATAGGTTTCTCAAAGAGAAAAAAATGCAAAGTGGCTCAGATTTACAGTGTGGTGCTGTATTGGAGGTTAGGAAAATAGTGACATGCAAACAACGAGGCTTGCTGTATAGTCTTCATTTTAGTGAGCAAGATTTTCCAAGTGTTATCACAGACATGCAGTTACTCTTGACATTCCCCACTCTTTACCCTGAGCCCTCTTTAGCATAACACATTCTACCGTCTACCTGTGATGCAATAAATAGGCATGAAAAGGGTTCATCTTATTCAGCAAACCTATTCTCCGAGGTGTTTTCTTTTCTCTATAGAAAATAAAATGGGCATTGTTGCCTACGCATAAATTGGGCCAGAAACCTTTTAGAATGCTGCTGATTTTGTGTATGTCTTATGAACATTCATGCACTTATCTCTAAGCTAGCCTTATACACATTATGCTGTGCTAGCTAAATGTTAAAGTCACCCCTAAGTCACCCCAACAAAGTGCCATTTTTTAAGGCAACTTGAGCTTAGCATAAGCTTTATATAAGAATCAGTTCTATGAGAATTGCTTCTTGCCAAAAGAAGGAAGGTGGACTTCCTAGAACAACTTAACTTGAGGGAAGCTTTTACTTCTACTATACCTCTGCTTTGCCTGCAGGACTATTACTGAGCTGGAGTTGAAACAAAATGCACATGGTTCATAGGATCTTAAAGCAATGTATATGGAAAAGCCTTAAAAAAATACTCAAAAGCCCACTCATCTGTGCTTAAGAAAACTGAGGCCCAGAGAATAAACTATTTCCCCAAAGTCACATAGATTCCTTAAAGCAGCCCCAGAGAAAGACTCAGTGTATAGTCCTGTTATCATCTGTTTAGATAGAAGTCTGACTCACTGCATCCACTTAGAAGTGAACAGTGCTAGTTGCAGTGAAAATAAAGATCTTAACACGAGAAAACAGTTGCTCTACTGTTATCTCCAGTATCTCCCAGTGATCCTGTGACCATGGCTTGATCTCAGAATTATGATCTTCAGACATGGTAGAAAATTTAATATATAAGGTCAAGGGAGAGGTCTATAGGTCATTGGAAACATGTCCTTAAAGTAGACAGTAAGACCTTATCTTCTGTTTTATACCCTGTATATGGATAAATGAATTTACTATATAAGAAAAGATTAATTTTAGTCTTTAGGCCAATGTTACTAGGTTGTGGTATTTCTAAGAAAGAGTTCTTCAGCAGTGGTTCAACTAGCAAGCTCTGTGAATTTGAGTCTACCCACGGATCTTACACAGAAAATGGAAAAACCTAATAGAGTATGTTCTTTGCCACTGGAATTGAAGCAATGGGGCCAACTAATTGAAGACTAATGTCCCCCAACTGACATTCAACATAAACATCTTCTTTATAAAAGTTGAACATGTTTGTTCCCCTTGCTGGTCCCCCCTCCCAGAGTTCCTCCCCCTCCCTTCTCCCTTTTGCCTTGGAGAAGGTGCTCTTCCTCCACTACTACCCATCCCACCTGAACCCCCAACCCACCATCCCCCTTCCCTGTGGCAGCAAGTCTTTACGGGATTAGGCTCATCCTCTCCACTGAGGTCAGACAAAGCAGTCCTCTCTACATATGTGCCTGGGGCCCTGACCAGCCCATGCATGCTCTTTGATTGGTGGCTTTCTGTGAGATCCCAGGGTTCTAGGTTAGCTGATGTTGGTCTTCCTATGGGGTTATCATAGACCACAAGCAAAGTCATTGATGTTACATAGCATTTGAGCAAGATGAACTTGAGAAGTCTAAAATTAAACTGTTGTTTTAGAATTTTATTGCTGTGAAGGGATACCATGATGAAGGCAACTCTTATAAAGGTAACCATTTAATTGGGACTGGCTTACAGTTTTAGAGATTCCACTATCATCATCATGGGAAGTATGGCATTATATAGGCACACTTGGGGATGGAGGCCCTGAGAGTTCTGTATCTAGATCAGAAGACTATACTACACTGGCCAGAGTTGAAAATAAATATATATAAAACCTCAAAGCCTGCCTACACAATGACTGCATGCTTCCATACTTCCTCCTAGCCTGTCTACACAATGACTGCATACTTCCTCCTATAAGGCTATACCTACTCCAACAAGGCCACACCTCCTAATAGTGCCACTCCTTATGTGCCAATCCTTCAAACATGTGAGTCTATGAGCGTCAAACTTATTCAAACCATCACAAAGAAGAGTAAGTGCCCATAGCATGTTGCCACTATGATGCAGGAGAAAAGTATTGTGTTTATACAATGACCACAGGAAGACAGACACACTGTAGGTAGAGAATGTGGGTTGGGAGACACCATATCAACATACTTGGTGGGAAAATTCATTCCAATGGTGCTTGTTTAGAAAATGTTGCAGTATCAGGTCATGAAACTCATGAATAAAACTCCTTCTATATTTTGACTCAAAAGGAATAAAGATTTATTACCAGCCCACCAGAGAAACGGTATTGACCCATAGGCTATTTGAGATTTTAACACTGTGGGCAAGAATATTTATTGCTTTTAATTACCATAAGTAGCAAGGATCTTGTTTTAATAGATTTCTCCCACTCTCATGCTTTTGCTTTGCAATTTGAGGTATAAAAAAGAAGAAAAATGCTATTTCAATCTTAAGTAAAATTCTCGGACAAAAGTGATAAATTAGAAATGACTGTGGCTTGTTTTCAATCTCTTTTTACTTTCTCCTCAATCTCAGGAAATCAAAACAGTATTCTCACAGTGGGCGGGTGTGTGGTTGGAGGGGAGGGGAGTGGACGTGGCTCTGGTTTGCCTTATGGCCTTCAGCTCTCTGAATCCTAGTCCCTGGACTAGACAAGGGCAAAAAACCACTTGGGTTAGAAAAATGGCATACACTTAACTGTCTCCTTTCCACACTTTCAGATTCCTTGAGGCAGAAGAGCTTTGTAGTACAGTTAGCTCCAGGACTTAGTAGTTATATCTTTTTGAATGACACAGAAAATTTCTTCACTCCTCTCAACCACAGTTTTCTCATTTACTGGATGGGGAGAGTAATCCCTTTGCAGTATTAGTTTAATTATAAAATTGATAATGAATTGTGCAATACTTAACAATGTTCATAGTATACATAATTCAGTAAATGAAGGTTCTTTCTTTCTTTCTTTCTTTCTTCTTCTTTCTTTCTCTTTCTTTCTTTCTTCTTTCTTTCTTTCTTTCTTTCTTTTACAGTTGCAGCCATCGATCACATTTACTCAATTGCTTAGCACCACCTTTACTCCTACCCACAATAAAAAGAAGAAATCATTAAATCTGGGTGTTATAGCATACATCTGCAATGTGAAGACTTTGGAGTGAAAAGTAGGAGGATCAGATACTGAAAGCCAGAAATATAAGATGCTATTTAAATGATTGTTTTAGTCTTCAGGCCAATGCTGTCAGATTGTGCTATTTCCAAGGAAGATTTCTTTAGATGCAACTCAAGCAGCCACGTTTTGTATGTCTGAGTGAACTTGTGGCTTGGATGTGGGTAAGTGAAAGGCATTGTAGCAATTGAAGATCAAGTGCTAGCAGCTAATGGTACATGCTGTTGTTGGGTAAAGTTTCTTCTTGCTATGTTGCCAAGAGGGAATTAAGAGTACTTGGAAATAGTGCTTTGGGGATCCACTGAGAGAATACTCAGTAAGTGGTGTTAGAACTTCAGACATGATATCCATAGGTTATTAGATTCAATTTAAATACAACACTGCCTGGATGTGGCATGCTGAGCCTATGGTTCTCTGTTTCTACCTTTTTAATTGCTGCTGTTCCTTCTCCTTCTCTGGTCTTGTCCTGTTTGGAAGGTCTGAGAGGGATCATAACCAAGTGACTGAGTATTTAGCTATTTTATAGAGAAGTTTTGATTAATGCTAAAGAACCTTCAATTTTCTCTCCCTCTTCCCTTGCTTATTTAACTTGTGGCCCTCATTTATTCATGTGGCTGCTTCTATAGGCTCTAAATTCCGGGAACCTGGGCTGCATAGGAAGGGAAGATAAACATCTTCCGTCCTCTCTTAGGCAGCAAGAAGAAAAGAAAGTCTAAATATGAGAAGGGATGAAACCAATTATTTTCTTTAGTACCCACTATGTACGAGGCTCTTTGGTAGATGCTGCATATAGAGACTGCAGACTTTTTGCATCATTACACTCACTGATCTTATAATCATGGTCTAAACTGTTAAATTTTCTGGACTTCAATGTACCTTCCTACACAATTGTGATAACAACATTTAATTTGATGTGTTTAAGATAATTAAGTAAATAAATACTTTGAAGACACATAAAAGACTATCTGGCTTATTGGTAGAACTTCAATAAATGTTAGCTATGTTTACTACTATGCCAGTTTTCTTTGGCCTTCACAATAGCCAGAAATGATCAAACTCATTATCCTTATTTTCCAGACAAGAAAATAGAAGCTTGAAAGCTGGCCTAGCTCACACAATAGCAACATCAGAGACAGCAGCATTCAATTTGTTTATATAACGAACCTCCATTATTTATGTTCCATGTTCCACACTAACATAATTCCACAAACAAAGATGTACAAGATAGTTTCTTCCCTTAGGGAGTTGAAAGACTAATGAAAGAAAATGGTCATGAGAAGATATTTTTCAAAAAGCATGGAGGGCAAGACTATGCTGTTTTCAACTTGTTAAGGGGTGATGGAGGATCTATCTAAGCAAACCTGGAAAATATTATGCTAGTTTACAGGAATCTTCACAAGTATCTCATAACTCAGATAGGGAGAGGTGCAATAAAGGCTAATGTGGGTCATTTGTTCATATAACAAAAGCTCAGAGATAACCATGGGAGATTACAGAGTATGAACGGAAGGCTGAGAGCATGTGGGCCCCAGTGCTATCTATGATTTTTGCCTCTGGTGGACAGCACACATACTATCCATTAGGTTATCACAGGAAGAATAAAGGATGGTCTCTGGACAATGTGTCAGGAGACCTGAATTTCAATCTTCATCCTGTCACAGCTCACTGGGGGAATATCCTGTACATCTTTGTAGGTAATGTCTTTATTTATAAACCAGCAGGAGTGAGTACTGGAAAGATTATGAAACCTATGCCCCCAAAGGCACTCAAGTAAGAAAGCCTAGCAGAATACTGTATAGTGAAGCTACATGGCTGTTGAGCAGGTGATGATCAGAGAATAGACTTGTTTTCAGTCCCATGGTAGTAAGATGGTTGAGTCTGCGCTGGAATCCAAATGTTCAATTACAAACGACTTGTCTTACACACTTGCATGCTAGGGATAATGGCAAACCTGTCCCACTCTCAGACATTAGGTAGGACCATTTATAAACCATCCCTCTCCAGGGAGGTCTTCTGTTAGCCAGTCTCACCCTACACATTTTATTTTCAATCAATTTGAGGCCAAGAGCCAATCATTAAATGTTATAGGTGAATGCTCCTATCTTTGATCTGCTGTTTCTTATTTGACCCTGTGCCCATTTCTAACCTCATAAGTCTTAGTTTTCTCACCTATAAACTGGTATACGTATGGTGCCGTTATCTCATTATTGAATTATCAGGAGAAAATTGTGAAGACTATATGTGTGTAAAGTTTCTATATTAAGATTTCATTCAGAGTCTAGCAATCAGTGGAAGGTGTAACACATGATCTTTAGAATATTGCTGTTCATTTTTTCCAGGCAAATTCTGGAGAGAAGATGCCCCAAACTTTTATCTTTCTCAAAGAAAATAGCAAATTCACACATATATGTCCCTACTCTTGACATAATTAGAGTAGCAACTATGAATTAGGTTAATGTCTTTTGGTTTTGTGTCATCCCTGTTTTATCAGAAGATCAAGACCAAATTTCATAGAAGTGTTTGAATTTATGAGCTATGATACACAACTCAAGTGTAGGGTAAAGAAGTTCTTATTGTAAGCAAAAGAATCAAGGTTATTTTGACTTTGTGAAGATTTAGACAATAAAATATTTTCGGATGTTAAAGTGTGCTAGTTGAAGTATCATTAATAAAGAAAATTTAAACGACATTTCACATAAATGTACTAATTTTTATCAGTGGTATAATTCTAAAATTATGTGTGGTACACATGTAGGAGTATAATGTATGGCAGCAATCATAGTTTCGTGACTGTCTTAGTTATGCTGCTATTGCTGTGGCACTGGCTTTGCAGGTTCAGAGGTTTGGTCCATTATTATTATTATGGTGGGAACCATGGGATACATAGGAAGACATGGTTCCTGAGAAAGATCTGAGACTTCTCCATCTGGACCATTAGGCAGCCGACAGAGAGAGTGCCACAGGACTTGGCTTGGAATTCTGAAGATTCAAAGCCCACACCTAGTGACACACTTCCTTCAACAAGGCCACATCTAATCACTAATAGGCCACACCCCCAATAGCACCACTTCTTAGAACCTATGGGAGCCATTTTCATTCAAACCATCACAGAGACAGATAGAACAGAATGAAGCACTGAGATGTGAGAAATAAGCAAGGATGGAGATGGATTCTCAGGGTGAGGGATGGAATGGAATTCAGGAGGGAGAAAGATGGTGCCAACAACATGTGTAAAAGAAACACAAGAGATATAAGGAGGGAATGAGGAAGAAATAGGAAAGATCACAGTAATGATGACAGAAGACAAAAAAGATATGAAAGAAAATGGAACAAAGAGTAAATAGCGGAGGAAAACAGGAAGGAAGGAGCATGACTTGTTTTAAGATGAAGTCTTAAAATACTGACTTTAGACTTGTTCTTGTCTACTGTGACTGAAGAGTTCAGCAATGCATTTAAAGAATAGGCCCAGCTGCGCTGTTAGCTTGCCTGCTTCCAGTCGCTCCTGCTGGGAAGATGGAGATGCTCTCGCAGATTAGAACCAGACAGTGATACTTCTTTCTTCCTTGCCTAACAACTCGCCCTTAGAAATGTTGTTTCTGGTTCCTGCCTTTCAATTCTTTGGGAATAAAGAAAATAATAAGGGAGAAGATGAATTGAGATTCTTTTATATTTTCACTGAAAATGACCATGGACGGGAAACTTTTCTAAGTCAATGGCTCTCTTGTGGGGTTTTACATTACCTCTGTACCAGCAATCAGCACAACCAGATGCTGTCTCCTTTATCTTGGGGACCCCTTTAGAGCCTGGTGCACTACCTTTTCTTGTAGTGATGACAAATAGATATTTGTTAAATGAATAGGACTGCTTTCTTGCTGCCCTTCTGGGCTAAATAGAAAATAGCAGAATGAACGGGTACATGTTGTTGATGTTTGATTTGACTAGACCTGGGCCAGTATTTAACCGAATGAAAGATGAAAAGACTAAAGTTTAGAAAGGTCAAGTTGGCTTCAAGTCACTCACTTGGCTGAGGGCAGAGTCAAGGCCATCCCTACCCAAGTCTGTAGCTCCTTCTGTGGTCCATTCACTTCTGTTGAATATTGTGGCTCAGTCTGTGAAGCATTTTTTTTCTTCCCTAATGAATCTATAACTCACCGTAAATTAGACATTTTTCTATCCCTTAGATGCTTTTAATTTACTGATTAAATACATAAATGCCTCTTCTCTTCCTACAGAAGCCATTACTTACAGTATTTAATAAGCATTATAGAAACCTTTTAAAGGATTGTATGGTTTCTTCAAAATGCAAACACACACACAGACAGACAGACACACACACATACATACAAACACACATTTTTATATATGTCAAAGATCTTTATGTAAGGCATATATTTCCAAAAATAGTGCAAATGAATACAATAATTATTTTTTTGAACTTTATACTTCTTTGTACTTTAATCTTTAGTTTATAATTTAAGCTATGTCCATCCTGGCTAAAGTACAATCATAGAAGATACTTCAGGTAGTATCCTTGCTACTATTGCACAAGTTTCATAATTTTATTAAAAGAAGATAATCAAACCGTCATCAAAACAAAGAGTCAAATAAATGTGACGTTAAAATCTTTTGAAACACTGAGAGCTTGCTTCTTCAATACCAATTCAAACTTAAATGTTATCATTATAACTTCCAAAATTCTGGAATGAAATTAATTTTTAAATATATATGAGTTTTCTTTATCTAACTGTACTTTGCATTCAACAAGAGGAAGTGCTTTTTAGAGAACATGGCTTTTGGCAACAGTCCCATGCACCTGTAGTAAAGACAATGCCACATGATGCCATGTCCACGACAAAGTTCTGAAGTAGAAGGATTTGACCAGAGGTCAAAATGATCATAATCTGTTCTTAAAATTCAATCCATATGTGATTACTTATAGGAGTAAATGTGCTGTTTTTTTTGACCTTTCTGAAAGCTACCCTTTTGGGTAACTGTGGATCACCCCCTCTGAGACTGGCCTCTGCACCCCCATGTTACCATATCAGTACCAGGGTTTCTGAGAGAGTGGAGGTGTAGGTCACAGGGAGAGAGATACAGGTACCTCAGCCTTCAGTGACTGCTTTTACATCTGTAAACTCAACAATCACATTATTTAGCTCAGCAACTACAAAAACACTTGAGATTGGGCATTTCACGCTAGAACCTGTTTGTGCTTCTGAATTGAAGCTGCTTGTGAATCTTTTGGGTATTTATCAGTCATTTGCAGTCCCCTTATAATAGTAAAAGACAATATTCAAAATAATTTTTGAGGTTAAGTATTCTGAAGGGGCTTTTATCAATATTTAGTTTTTGAAATCAGTATTAATCAGTGTTTTTCTCCTTCAGTACTGGAATAGTAGAAATTATTTCTGGTCCCTCCTTAAGTCAACCAACAGCCCTTCTCATTGCGCACAACACTGAAATTTACAGCTATCCCTGAATTTTTTGATTAAGTAAATGAGTGAATATTAAAGATCAGATTTGTGCTAGATCCATCTGTTTGAAAAATGATTTCACACTCATGGTTTTGTTTTATTATTATCGTAGCAGTATTAAAAGATGAAGAAAACAGTGACATAGAAGTTCTAACACACAGCCAACAAAGCAGGCTTGTTTTGTTTTGATATAAATAAGATTTAGACTTATTAAGACCTCAAAGGGTATATGCCTCTTGATTTAGGAGCTGTCAAATGACTGGGCTTCTGGAAACCAGGCTATGATTTTAGTTATTCTCCTAGCATCCATTAACTTTCTTTTTAATTTGTCCCACATTTCTTAGGCCAGGTTTTCTCTTCTGTGAAATCTGAATTCATGGGAAATCTCATAGAGTATTTTTCAAGAATCAAATGTCCTATATGTAGAGTTCCGCGTGCAAAGTAGGTGCTCAGCTAATCTAAACTATCTTCATGTGGTGAAACCCCTTCACCATATTCAGTGACTGACGGCTTCAATGTATCTCCATTTCATCTTAGATATACAGACAAAATTAGACTTCTGCACATACAGGAAATGTGTTTTTACAATTGGTAGCAGTTAACCTGCCCCTTCCTTCTGCATAGTGCATACCCACCCACTTTCAGTTCAAAGACAATCAATGCTGATTCATGCCTTTGCCCCATCTCCAGTCTAATCCTGTTTCTGCATCAGAGGAATAAATTTTCTGCCAGATAGTCTCCTTTATAAAAGCTGTTACATTTGTGAATTTTTTTTTTTCTGTTTCAGCAGGCCAAGCTCTCTTCCTGTAATGAAACACAAAGCATCAGCAACTCTGCTTGGTCCTGAGGAAAGTAAGCACCAAAAATAGTCAACGAATAAGCTGAAGTTCTAACTTTCCTTGGGATAAAAGAAGACAGGCTTCTCTTTGCTCTGGGGACTTATGAGCATCAGGAAAATTGTTGTGTCAGGAAGATGCTCTCCAGACAGGATAGAAAGAGACTAGATGCTTAGGCTGGGCTCTGATCTTAATTTAGCATTTGACCTTTGAGAGAGGAGGTTACTTTTCATTGGAGCCTCAGTTTGCTCACCTATAAAATAAAAAAACTGAACTAAATGATATCTAAGGAACTCTGAGCTCCTGAATTTTATTGCTTCTGTCACTGAAAATCTGTCAAAGCCCAAAGGAATTAATTTTAATGATTAAATTTTTGATACCGTAGGGGGGGATAACTAGGGCACATAGTCAGTGGCTTTCAAATCAATTTACCTGGTGACCCCCAACACTACCTAACTGCATAGAAGGGATTTCAACCAATCTACAAATAGACTGAATCAGAAATTAGACTTGTCCATAACCAGAGGTATATATTAAACAGATGTTTTATGGGACATAATTGAATACAGCCAGCACAGAAAATGCTAGCTCATTTTCTATTCTATAACTTAAACCCTTTATTATTTGAAAAGACTGCATTTTCCCATTGGTGCACAAGCAAATTAAAAAAAAAATTAGAACTCAACAACTGGATCGTATCTTGGACTTACCTTGAGAAAATATATTACATGATATGCCATGGGGTCAAGTATGAATTTATCTCAATGCCAAACAATTTTGGTAAGCACATCTATGGTATAGGGATGCTATGGGAGTTGACAAAAGAAACAACATATGCAGATATGTGTATGGCCATATGTAACAGCCATGATAATAGAGATTAATCCTTCTTAATTTCCATTTAAAATTCATAAAAGTATTCTGCATACATATACTTTAGAGACACTTATACTCATCATTTGCTGCAGGGAAAACATTGCTTTTTATTGCATATATGAATGAAAAATACAACTTTATAGAAAACTAATTGTTGGAGTCAGTTGTTTAGTAGTTACAGTTATGCTCACATCACATTGCTGTAATGGTCATTTAGTATTGGCATTTTAAAACATCTATTTTGAAGAGGAGACTACTTAGTCTCAGCAAGGTTATGGATTTAGTTAATGCCACAGCTCCTTCAAGTGAAGAAATAGAAATTCTCATGCAAGAATCTTTGATGATACAAATTCATGTTGTTCATTTTAATAACCATCTATGGAATTCTGACAGTGTTATGGCAGAGCTAAAGCATGACCCAATGACTGTGGTCTTCACTACCATAATTCTCCCTCCCTCTCCCTCTCTCCCTCTCCCTCTCTCCCTCTCTCTCTCTTTCTCTCTCTCTTCTCCCCTCCTTCCTTCCCTCCTGCCTCCTTTTCCCTCTCTCTTTCATCTCTCTTCTTATTTTTCTTGCTGTCCTATTATAAATTATTTGTCTGGTCTCTGGAAACAATCGAAAGTCACTCAGAGAACAGCAAAGCTGTAACTAGGAGCTTTTATCTGATAATCATAGATCGTTTACTTTTAATTTTTGAACAAACCTGGTACAGCCTGAAAAAAATTGAAAATGAATCTGTATTTTATATTATATATTTTTCTATTTCAAACAAAATTTTTATCAAAATAATTTTAACTTCCTAAAAGCCATGAGACCATTAAGGAACTTCAGACAGTCACCCCTCTAGGGTATTCAAAAACACCAAAGTTAATTGATAGAAAATTAATGTTTCTCTCCAAATGTTTCCACAATTACAAAGCAAATAGTTGAATTTGTCAAGATGATAGTGTAAATCTGTCTTGAGAAAAATGCTTCTGCTATAGTAACCAAATCATTTTGCCTAAGTTCAGGGGCTAGATTAATTACTATAATGAAAAATTTAGGTTTAAGTTACTGGAAGGTTGGACTAAGTATACAACGTAACACACACTTTGATTCGATGGTCACCCCTGTGTTGTTTTGGTACCAGGTCTGTAGAATTTCACTTGAATATAGCAGGGTTTTGGTTGTTTGGATTTTTTATTTTCAGTTCTTTGCAAATATTGTGACTCAAGTCAAATCAAGTTGAAATATTTTGTAGACAAATAAAATGGCTTAATTTTGTGTTCCTAGAAATAGTATGTGGTTAGCAGCCCATGTATACACAGAACGGGTGGACTGTTACTAATTTATGCATTAGAATTATGTTAAGGTTTCTATTTTTAAGGACCAGCATTTAGTTGATGTTGATTGCAAGAAAAATATATCAGTATGAATAAAATGCAAGATATCAGGAGTCTTAAATTTGCAGATGGATTCCAACTTAACCCATAGAAAAGCTGTATTAAACATAGCATAGCAGTAAGAGTTCAAGTGCATTAAATGTTCATGAAAGATTATTTAGTGGAGTATTATCATTTGTTCTAGTTATTCTTTATTTAAAGATAAAATTAACATGTTTTTATAATTTAAAAATTATAATTGGGCATTGCTGTGTGGTACAATATGTGTTGATTTATACAAAGTGTATCTAATGATTAAATCAAGCCAATTGATAAATCTATGATTTGGTTACCTCTCTCACTCAAAATTGTCTCAAGAGAGACTCTCTTATCAGTATTTCATAAATTAAATTTATATTTCACAATTTAGGTTTTTTTTCACCTCCCAAGTACTCTCACCACTTACATCACAAGTAGATATTTGTGGAGAAATAAAGCTTACTAGGACAGTTGGGATGGAAGATTTAATCTTGATTCTTCTTTTACAGAGCTTCCTAATTTTATTGTTCATTTCAAAGACAAAAATAACAATAAGACTGCCTAAGCAATTCATCAATTGTATAAGTTGTATTCTATATAGGAAAAATAAATATGTTTCCACTTTATCACATTTTTGCATTGTACATTGTGGTTTATATCTGGCCACAAAGATAGGAAACACATCTATTTAAGTAGAAGTTAAGTAGCTAGGGATGAAAGGAGCAGAGGCAAGGTCCTAAGAATATGTGTAACCAGTCAGAGTTGGAATCACCTTAACATGAGGACGACCAAAGGTTAAAGGTCATCACTCAAGTTATTAGATTTTCTTATAACTGCTATAAGTACCTATAGGATAGCTGGAATATACTACAACTGTTTTATTGTTGGCTTCCTTTTCTGGTTGCAAAAGCTTTTCACTAATGAGATGGCAGTAACAGGTATGAAGGTAATAAACAGAATAATCATGTTATACCAAATATTTATTGAACAATTAAGACTTTTTTTTTTTAGAAACTGTGGGTGATTGCAGATAATTATCATTTACTTCCTACCTTTACAAGTAAGCAATGCAGTAGCAGACATTTAATAGAATCCACAAGCATGCAGCCAACAAAGTGACATACTACCAATGCCACCTGATTAGTGTTTTTAAATTACTATGGAGATTTTAAATCAAAAGTTTAAAGAGATAACTCTGCAGTTAAGAGCATTAGTTGCTCTTGCAGATGTTTCAGTTTCCAGTACCCACATGGTGGCTCACACCCATCATTAACTCAAATTACAGAGCTCCAACACCCTTTCCAACTACCAGGGACACAAGCATTCTCAAGGTACTATATATACATTCAGGGTATGTCACAATGAAGGGAGTATGTTTGAGGCACAATGTAAAAGAATGAATTTGTAAATGGTAGTCTCATCTTTAGTTCTATAAAATCAAATGAAAACATCATGAACAGGACATTTTTAAGAAAATATGAAATTTAGGCTTATATTCACTGTGGTTTCAGTGAAATAGAATGTGGAATTAGATTACAAGTATATATTGAGGCAATTTAAGTGAGAGGTTGGAATGCTCAGTTAAGGAATTTGAACTTTATGTTGTCATCAATGGGACCTTAATAGAACATTTCAAAGGACAACATGGAAAGATCAATTAGACATTATTGTTAAAAATAGAGTAGAATGGAAAAGCTCCAGAGATGTATGTTAGAATGGGGAAAAGTAGAAAACTATTTTTTGGAGGTTTTATTGTGAGCTAGGAGTTTGACTAATTGTACTTGCTGATATTTTATTCTTCAAAGGACTCTCTTATTCTTACTCACTATCTTTATATTTTGGACCATTTTAAAGATGATATCAATATACACAGTGTTATAAAACCTAATGCTAAAATTCACATTGGTAGTATTTCTTAGCCCAAATTCCTTCTACTAAATTGGTTTATTTTCAGAAAGCAGAGCCCAAATTCCTTCTACCAAATTGATTTATTTTGAGAAAACAGACCAAAAGAAAAATGAATTGAACTTTGAAAGAGGGTAAAAGTTTGGAAATGGCCCTGTGAAAATTCCTTTGTGAAATAGGGTTAGTTTCCACCCTGGAGACAGATCGAACCACTGTATCTGACAAGAGATGATAAAAGAGAAATACTTGCTTTGAAAAAAAAAAATGAATTGTTTTCCTTAGCATGAGTAGACTGGCCACAGAGTTACAAGATGAGCTCTTGACATATTTGGTTATGCGAGAAGGAAGTAAAGTATAACTAATAGGTTTTAGGCACTGATATGTGTTCATTCAAAAGGGAACACACACACACACATACACACACATAACACACACACACACACACACACACAAAGAAGAGAGAGAGACAGAGAGACAGAGAGACAGAGAGAGAGACAGAAAGACAGAGAGAAAGCATGAACAAAGAAGAGGATAGAGAAAAATAGTTGATGAGAAACTATAAAGATTCACAATATTTAGAATTGATGTTACTGGTATCAGTCTCATCAGTTCAAAGGACTTACAGAGTTGTTGGGAATGAGGAAAAGGAAGAGGAAAGAAGAGGTTTTTGTTGTTGTTGTTGTTGTGTGTGGTGGTGGTGGTAGTGGTAGCTGTTTTTATTCTTATTTTTGTTTCTTTTTGATTTGGTTATTCTATTTTATGTTGTTGTTTGTTTTGCTGGTTTTTCATGAATATCAAGAAAATGGTGATGGAAAGCATAGAATTGAAAGATATTTATGAAGAATCACATATTTCATTGAAGAAGAAAACCCTGAAAATGGTATGTTTGTGGGAAGAATATTGCTAAAATATGTAAAGGAGACTCAAAGGTAATGAAGAAATAATTGGGAAGGGGTGGTAGATTGACATTTTATATTACTGTTGAATAAAGAATAAACATCCATTATCAAAGGTATGGAGACTGTTTCAAAGATTCATGGAGTTCATAGAACTGAAGACTAATAAATTAATTTTTATGCTTCAATTGAACGGATTTTGATTGTGCCTCTACATATGATACCATGCAATAATGCAGAGTTCTGGAGCGTAAACCTGATAAAATATATTTGCTTAAATTTATTAAAAATTAGTAATTATCTAGCAGAAATATGAGGACTGTGCTATTCCATGGCTTCAAATACTAGCCAAATGTCTATTGGAAAGCAAGAGCACTGCATTCATTTAAAAACATTTCTGATGGAAGGCCAGCTGCTATCCATGGTACTAAAAGAGTCATCTGGCATTATAATATTGTTACAGTATGACCACTAAAGTTGGACTGAATTAGGTGTTTCATCACATGCATCTATTTGGTGGATTTATCTTTCACCGAGATGAGATTTTACATATGTATTTATTTCCCATCTGGCAGGCTTTTCACACTCCCTAATGGTTAACATCTAGAAAGCAATTGCTTTTCTTTCTTTCTTTTTTCCTTCATTTCCTATTTTCTTTCCCTCTCTTTCTTTCTTTCTTTCTTTCTTTTCTTTCTTTCTTTCTTTCTTTCTTTCTTTCATTTTTGATAAAGAAATCCCTTATAATTGGAGTGTAAGAAATCAAAATGAGTGGAAAGCAGAAAATACAACATATGTTTCAAAGGTTATCCAAACTTTTCTTCCTAAAAAAAAAAATCTTAAAATGCAGAGAATTGTTTTCTAGTATAGTCCTCACCCAGGAGCAAACTCAAAATAACTGAAAACAGTGACATTCTAATAGTCTCTTAAAAGTTACAATTGACCAAGCTGCCCTGAACAGCTTGCTATCCAAGGGGGACCTCTATTCTCTTGCTACCTTTTTTCCACCTTCATCAAACCTGAGACTCCTTAACCATACTGGTTAGATTCCCTTCTGCACCCATATCTTCTATTTTCTTTGCCCTCTGGACCTAGCTAAGTAGCCTTGAGCAGCCTGCTATCTCACGGGGACCTCTGTTCCACTGCACCTCTCCAGACAACTTCATCAAACCTGCAGCTTCAAAACCATACAGACCTGTAGATCTGGAACAATAAAGATCAGGACATACATCAGAGACCTTCCACACCAGGAACATTGAGGTTCACTCCCTTTCTCAATAACTACAATAAGAACATCCAGGGACAAAAACCATCCAGATGGCTAAAGGCCTTAAAAAAAACACAGTCAACAAATGTGGGGCAATATGACACTTCCAAAGCTACCCCACTACAGCAAGCCTTGAATATCCTAAGATAATTGAATCACAAGAAAATGACCTTAAATCTAATCTTATAAAGATGATAGAGTTCTTTAAAAAGGAAATTAATAAATCCTTTAAAGATATACAGGAAAGTACAATTAGACAAATAGAAGAAAGAAATAAAACCATGCAAGACTTGAAATTGGTGATAAAAACACTGAAGAAAACACAAACAGAGGAAAACCTGGAGAAGGAAAACCTAGAGTAGAGAACAGGCATAACAGACCATCAACAGAATTCAGGGTATGAAAGAAAGAATCTCAGGCATACAAGATCCAATAGAAGAAACTGATACATGAGGCAAAGAAAATGTTAAATCTAAAAAAAATTTTGACATAAAACATCCAGTAAATCTGCTATGCCATGATAAGACCCAAATTAAGAATAATAGGAATAGAAAATTGTGAAGGGTCTCAGCTCAAAGGCCCAGAACATTTTCTCAACAAAATCATAAAAGAAAACTTTTCAGACCTAAATAAAGAGATGCCTAAAAACATGCAAGAAGGTTATAGAACACCATTTAGACTGGACCAGAAAAGAAATCCTTTCTTCCACATAACAATCAAAACACAAAATCGACAGAACAAAGAAAGAATATCAAAAGCAGAAAGGGAAAAATGCTAGGTAGCATATGAAGGCAGACCTATCAGAATTATACCCAACTTCTCAACTGAGACTCTAAAAGTTAGAGTATAGCTATTGATGTCCATTGACCTCTACTGATGTCTAAAAAACCACAGATGCCAACCAAGTCTACTGTACCCAGCAAAATTCTCAATCAACACTAGTGGAGAAAACAAGGTGTTTCAAGAAAAATCCAAATTCAAACAATATCTATTCACAAATCTAGCCATACAGAAAATACTAGAAGGAAAACTCCAACCAAGGAGGATAACTATATCCAAGAAAACAGTAAATAAGTAAGTCAATACAGGCAAAAACCAAGGAAAACACACACACATACACACACACACACAAACACCATGATCAAAATTTCAAAATAACAGAAAATAACAATTACTTGTCATTAATATTTCTTTATATCAATGGACTTATTCCCCAATAAAAATACACAGGCTAGCATACAGGATGCAAAAGCAGGATCCATCATTCTGCTGCATACAAAGAAACACACCTCAGCAACAAAGATAGCCATTACCTCAGAGTAAACTGCTTAAAATTTTTTTTCCAGACAAATGGACCCAAGAAGCAAGCTGGAGTAGCCACATTAATGGCTAAATAAAATGTACTTGCAACTGAAATTAATCAAAAGAAAAGGGAAAAAGACTTCATTTTCATAAAACAAAAAATACAAGGATGATACCTCAATTCAGAACATCTATTCCCCAAACACAGGGGCAAGCTTAAATCACCTATTGAACCAACACATTAATGTAGGAAACATCAAAACCTCATTCTCATCAATTGACTTGTCATTCAGACAAAAACTAAACAAAAATATAATGAAACTAACACATTATTGTTGAAATGAATCTAACAGACACTATAGAGTATTTTATCCAAACACAAAAGAATATACTTTCTTCTCAGCACCTCATTTATTCTTCTCCAAAATTGACCATGTAGCAAAGCAAGTTTCAACTGATACAAGAAAACTGAAATAATGCCTTGTATTTTTATCAGATCACCATGGATTTAACCTGTACTTCAACAACAACAAAAACATCAGAAAGCCTACACACTGTTAGAACTTGAACAACTCTCTATTTAATGATCTCTGTGTCAGGGAATACAAAATAAAGAAAATTAAAAAGACTTTCTAGAATTCAAAGAAAATGAAGTTATAACATACCCAAATTTATGGGGCACAATGAATGCAGTGCTAAGAGGAAAGTTCAAACCACAAGATAAACAAACCTTTAGCTAAATTAATCAGGATACACACACAGAGAGAGACTATCCGAATAAAATTAGAAATGAAAAGGGAAAAATAGCAGCAGACACTGAGGAAATTCAAAGAACCATCAGGTTTTACTTCAAAAGCTGTAACTTCACAAAAATGGAAATGTAAAGAAATAGACGTTTTCTTAGACAGATATGACTTACCAATATTAATCAAGATCAGGAAAATTATTTAAACAGCCCTATAAACTCTAAAGAAAAAGAATCATCTCCTAAACATCTCCTAAACAAACAAAACCTAAGGTCAGATGGTTTTAGTGCAGAATCTACCAGATTTCAAGGAACAGCCAATACCAATACGCCTAAAACATTTCTATAAAACAAAAACAGAAAGAACCCATCCAAACTCATTCTATGAGGCCAAAGTCATGCTGATACATAAACCACAAAGCCTCAACAAAGAAAGAGAACTTCACAATGATTTTTCTTATGAATACTGATGCAAAAATACTCAATTAAATACCCCAAATCCAGTAACATGTAAAGACATCATCCATCAAGGTTTCATCCCAGGGATGAAGGGATGGTTCAATATATGAAAATCCATCAATGTAATGCACTATAGAATCAAACTCAAAGAAAAAAATCATGTGATTATCTCTTAGATATCAAAAAGGCCTTTGATAAACCCAACACCCTTTCATTTTACATGTAATAAGAAAATCAGAGATATACACACATACCTAAACATAATCAAAGCAAGATACAACAAGCCGAAAACCAACATCAAAATAAATGGACAGGTACCCAAAAATCATAGACAAGGCAAGGCTGCCCACTCTCTCTGTATCTATTCAATACAGTACTTGAAGTTCTAGCGGAGCTATAAGGTAGCTAAAGGAGATCAAGAGGATACAAATTGGAAAGAAGTAACAGTATTGCTATTTGCAGATAATATGATAGCATACATAAGCAACACCAAAAATTCTACCAGATAACACTTACAGCTGATTAAACACCTTCATCAAAGTTTCTGGATACAATATTAACTAAAAAAAATCAGTAGACCTCCTTTATACACATGATAAAGAGGCTGAAAAAGAAGTTAGGGAAACAACACCCTTACAATACCCACAAATGATATAAAATATCTTGTTGTAACTCTAACCAAGGAAGTGAAGATCTGTATGACAAGAAATTCAAGTCTCAAAAGAAAAGAAATTGAAGGAGGGATCAGAAGACAGAAAGATATCACATACTCATTTATAGGTATGAATAACATAGTGAAAACATGTTACATCTTACCAAAAGGCATCTTACCAAAAGCAATCTACAGATTCAATGCAATCCTCATCAACATTCCAACACAAGTTTTATAGACCTTGAAGGAGCAATTCTTAAGTTCATTGTTCTTTGTTCAAGAAATAAAATACCCAGGATGGACAAACAATCCTAAAAAGTAAAAGAACTTTGGGAGGAATCACCATCTCTGACCTCAAGATGTACTATGGAGAAAAGGTGATAAAAATTGTAGTGGTACAGAAAGATACACATTGATGAATGGAATTAAATCAAGACCCAGAAATAAATCCATAGACCTATGGATACTTGATTTTGATAAAGAAGCCAAAACCATACTATAGAAAAAAGAGTATTTTTAACAAATGGTGCTCTTCCAACTGGATATCTACATGTAGAAGAATAAAAAGATCCATATTTATCACCATGCATGAAACTCAAGTCCAAGTAGATCAAGGTCCGCAACAATAAAACTGGATACACTAAATCTCATAGAAGAAAATGTAGGAAATACCTTTGAATGCATTTGTATAGGAGACAACTTCCTAAATAGAACACTAGTAGTCAGGCTCAAAGATCAACAGTTGATAAATGGGATCTAATGAATCTGCAAAGCTTTTATAAGGCACAGCACACTGTCAGTAGGACAAATTGGCAGCCTCCAGATTGGGAAATGTTATTCATTAACCCTACAGCTGACAGAGGGCTAACTTTTAAAATTTACAAAGAACTCAAAAACTTAGATACCAATAACCAAATAACCCAATTAAAAATGGAGTACAGAACTTAACAGATAATTTTCAACAGAGGACTCTCAAATGGGAGAGAAGCACTTAAAGAAATTGTTCAAAGCCTGAGTCATCAGGGAAATGCAAATCAAAAAAAACTATGAGGTTTCATCTTACACACATCAGAATGCCTAAGATCAAAACTCAGGAGACAGCACATGCTGTTAAAGATATGGATGGAGCAAAGGAAACACTTCTTCATTGCTTGTGGGAGTGCAAACTTGTTCTACTACTTTGGAAATCAATATGGCAGTTTCTCAGAAAACTGGGAATAGTTCTACCTCAAAGACCACTCGTGGTGTAAACCCAAAAGATGCTCCAACATCCTACTAAGATATTTGCTCAATAATGTTCTTAGCAGCTATATTCATAATAGCCAGAAACCAGAAACAACAGATGCCACTCAACTGAAGAAGGGATGAAGAAGAATGGTACATCTACACAATGGAATACTATTCTGCTATTACAAACAAAGACATCATGAATTCTGGAAGCAAATGGATGGTACTTGAGATACCATTCTGTGTGAGGCAACACAGTCCCAAAAGGACATGCATAGTATATACTCACTTATAAGTGAATATTAGCCATAGAATACAGGTACTACGTTACACTCTACAGACCCAAAGAAGCTAAACAAGAAGGAAGGCCTAAGTGAGGAAGTTTGAATTTCACTTAAAAGGGGAAATCAAATAGTTCTTAGAGGCATATGTAGGGAGGGAAATGAGAAGGAATGGGAGATGGGGATGAGTTTGGAGGATTCAAGAGCAGGTGTAAGGGAGGGCAGGAGAGATGGCTAGATGGCCTTAAAAGTGAATGAAAATCTTCAACTGATGGGGGCAAGGAGATGGGAATATCTCCAGGACAAGGCAGAGGCCTAGTATAAGAGAGGTACATAAGAATCAATGTGGCTGACCTTAGAGGTGACTCACAACATTGGGGATATGGAACCTGTAGAGACTATCTCCTGTAACCAGTAAGGAACTCAAGTGGGACAATAGAAACCAACCCACCCACAAAAATTTCAACCTCAAATGTATCCTGTCTACAAGTAATGGGATAGAGCAGCCACTGAAGGAATGGGTAACCAATAACTGGCCCAACTTGAGACCCATCCCATGGGAAAGCAGCAAAACCTGACATTTTTTAATGATACTCTATTATACTTGCAGAAAGAGCATCTTGTCCTCTGAGAGGCTCCACCCATCAGCTGACTCAGACAGACAGATACCCACAGGCAAACAGTAGATGGAGCTTGGAGACTCTTTCAAAAAAATAGGGGTGAAATATTGCAGTTCCTGAAGGGTAACTATACCCTGAACCCTTGGGGTTTTCGGAGACTGAAGCACCATCCAGAGAACATACACGGGCTAGTTCTAGGGCTCCCTGCACATATGTAGCAGATGTGCAGCTTGACCTTGATGTGGATCCTGAACAACTGGAATGGGGGATATCTCAAAAGCTGTTGCCAGTATGTGGAATATGTTCTTCTAGCTGGACTCCTTGACTGGCCTCAATGGGAGAGGAAGCACCTAACCTTGTAGATATTTGAAGTGCCAGTGTGTGGTAACACCCAGGGAGTCTCCACTGTCTCAGAGGAGAAGAGAAAAGAGGATGTGGAAAAGATTGTGGGAAGGGTAACCATGACCAGGAGGGGTGCAGTGAGTGGAATGTAAAGTGAATAAGTAAAAAATAAATTTAAATTTAAAAGTTTTCAATTAAATCTTTTCATCAAAGATAATTTAATTTAGAGAATGTTTAGACTGAAGCTATGACTGTACACAGGCATACTTTAAAATAAAACTTTAGCAATATGTGTTTTTTATTCTGAATATATTACTTGTTTTGTAAACAATATATATGCTCAGAAAAAAATCACAATTGACAAGTGAATTTGGAGAAGTGTCATTATTATAAATAACCATACACTATCAACATCATTAATATAGGAGCCTCAGTCATACATCGTATATATAGTTCATTAAAATGCATTTTAACTGTCAGTAAAATGGACAATTCCTGAGATAGCATAAATTTATTATTCAAATTTGCATATGTGAGAAACACTTGCAAAGTTAACAAAAATTTGTAAAATTAGATTGAGTATATTTTCAAAATAGTTCTACGCAATAATATATACATACACATATATGCATACATTCATGAATACAAATAAAAACACACACACAGACACACACACACAATTTGACTCACTAACAAACGAGGTTAGTTAAAGGTAATGCCAATCATAATGTTTAAAGACTCAGTACTGAATTGCATCATTAAATTGTTAAAATCATAGAAGGTAAATATCCTTATAATGTAAAACTAAAATCCTACATGGGGAAATCCTGAGAGGTATCATTCCCATGCCATAAAAAGAGCACATAGAAAGTTAAGCTCAGTGGAGGCTGACTTCACATCATACAGCAATGATGCAAAATTCAGCTAAAAATGCATCACTTGTCTTCATTGGTATTATTTCTAGCTGAAAAGACATTGTCTTGAAGAAGGCAGAAAAGTTATCAATTGTTTCTATCATGTGTATGGAAGAATGAGAAGACATGCATGCAACATGTTCTTGCTCTATCACTAGGGATCGACTTTACTGAATTTACGCTCTATATGTGTGTGCATAGAAAAAGTAAGGCCAGGTACAAAACCAATGTGTTCTGAGAAAATCTTGTCCTGAAATAAAAAACTAATCAATTCATCATAAAAGAAGACTTCACAATATAGTTAATGATTATAAATTTGGACAGCTTTCACAGATCTTTGTAAAATTGTTTGCAATTCCTCCTTTTAGGTTTATCTTTTTGCAGTTTTCCCCCAACACTTTTAAGTGTCAAGACAATATTTTTCCTTAGAATTTACTATGTGATGCATTTAATATTTACATTGTGTTTAGTACTCGGTGGATCATTATAAAGACATTAGAATATCATTTTCTTCTGCAAGTCTAAAAATCTGACTCCACAAAAATTGCATGGTTATGATGAAGACTTTCTTCATAAGCATTGTACATGTATGTGGAAATGCTGAAGATTATTAATAATGGAAAAGCTGTCCTTCTCTCCATTCCATCTGTAAACTAGACAAGATATTGGCTGATACTACAACTGCAAAATTGGAGGTGACTCAAAGTACTGGATAATGTAGGTGTAGCTCTCATATTTTGCTTTCCAAAATCTAAATATTATTTTTAAGTGTGTGTGTGTGTATGTGTGTGTGCATGTGTATACATATGTGTTCATGAGGTGTACATAGAGAAACTGGAACAGTCTGAAGTTGAACTGAACATGAAGATCACATGTTTAGGTACACTGACTGGCCATGAATCTCCTGGGATCCTCCTGTCTCTACCGCAGAGCTAGAATTCCATGTACATGTGGGCATTCTCAGATTTTTCATTGATTTTGAAGCTTTAAACTTTGGTTCTTGCATTTGCGGGGAAAATTTGTTTATTTAATCAGCCATTTCTTCAGTCCCACATTTTGTTTTTTCACATAATTATAAATATATATTAATATAATATATTTAATAAATTATAGTAAACTGTCACATATGCATAACTCTTTTTAGTGTTTATTTTCCCTTGTTTATTTTATTGTTTGAAGTGATCTATTATGTACTTTGTTAAGTTTTTGTATTTCATAAGTACATTCAATTTTAGTACTGGAAATAAATGCCTTCCCAACAATTGTCTTAAATATAGATTTATTCTTTTACTGACACATAAAAGACAAGTCAGGGCAGGTTTATTATCCATGATGCTAAAGGGACGAACAGGAGAGTCACAATCTCAGAGAATGCCTGGTTTAGATAATAAGTTCAAAACCAGATGTGGCATCTAGCATGAGATTCCTTATACTAAAAGGTTTTTTAATTCAGTTATGGTACAGTACTTGTTCTGATGCACAAGACTTTCACCTTAGTCCTGAGGGCTATGGAAAACAAACCAATAGTAACTTTGTAAAGTAGTAGTGTGAAGTGTTCATATGTGAGACATTGTTTTACTAGGTTAAACGTATCTATTCTCAAACATGCATCCTCTCTTCATGGTGGAAATATTCAAAATTGTATTTCTTTTGGAAATATACAGTGCAAAAATCACTAATTATAAACAATCTATCCCTTGATAGTGCCCCAAACATTACTTTTATCTAATTATCATTTAGTGCCCACTAATTAACCCTTTCCCTATGTGCCACTCTTTCCCATTGCTCTTTCTGGATTTTGGCAACAACCATAATACCTGCAATGACTTGGAAACAACAGTGTGAGGTCATTTAGAACTCAGATTTTTTAAAGTAAATCATCTCAATCAACAAATGATCACAATTGATATATATATCAATCATATTATCCTTCATTAAATATTGATTTATAGAATTATTTTCATTTCGTGACTATTATCAATAGTATAATAGTACTAAGAATACAAATGACTTATTGACATATTAATTTTGTTTCTTTCAATGTGTATTCAGAAGTTGGATTGATGGATCATATAAACCTCTATTTTAAAATTTTCAAGGAACCCCCAAACTGTTTTTCACAATGACTATGCTAATTTATATTCTCACCAACACTGTGCAGGGTCCCATTTGTCCAGATGTGTTCTAGCACTTCTTGTCTTTCTGAGAACAGCAATTCTAACTGAAATGAGTTGACATCTCATTGTAGTTTTGATTTCTCCCATGACTGCAGATCTCTCATCTTTTTAGAAACTTTTACTGGAACAAATGTCCTTTCTCTAGTGCAGCTTCATAGAACTTTTCTTCAACATTAATTGCATTTATATACCCCAAATTACTTCTGGCTCTGTCCTACTGCTCTCTTTCTGTTTACATGATATTATAGCTCTGTGGTACATTTCTAAGTCTGGAAGTATGATAGTTAATCTGTATAGGCAACACTATTGTACTGAGAAACAACTAGGAGATGAGTAAAGCACACCTCTGGGTGTGTCTATAAGATTATTTCATAAAATGTTTTTCAGAGAGGTTTCACTAAGGGAGACAGACCTGAACAGAGCATGGTTGTCACCATGGTTTCAAACAAATGCTGGGAACTCAGAGGAAATAATATGGGTTAGAGAAGTAAACCAGATAGTGAAGGCATACTCCCTGTTTACCTCCTGACTGTTTTATCGCACCCTTCCTAACATGACAAACTGAGATATGAAGACTCAGTGCCAAATAAAGCGTGGCTGCTCTATTTCATCTTATTCTTCCTACCATGATACACAGACCTTGAGAATTTGTGCCAAAACAAATCCTTTGTCTTCTGTTTCCTTTAATGAGATATATTGTTATAGCAATGACAAATATGATTTAGATATGTAGTGTATAATTTCTTCTTTCATTATTCTCTTTTTAAAGATTACTTTGGCTGTGAAAGGATTTTAATAATTATTATTCTTTACAAAATTTAGTATTGTTTTCTCTAGTTCTGTGAAAAATATCATTGGTATTTTTATAGAAACTAAACTGAATATAAAAATTAATTTAGATACTATGAGCACAGGATTTCTTTCTACAGTTTTTATTATCTTTGTTTCACTTATAAATATTTTATAAAATTTATTAAAATTAACTTCCATTTAGTTGTTTCTTCATATGTACTTTTTAAATATTTATTTTAAATAGGATTCCTATTTTTATTTCTGTTTCAGACAGCACATCCTTAGTGTATGACAATGACACTGAGATTTATCCATCAACTTTATCTTTTTGCAATCTTGCCAAATTTGTTAATTAATTTTGAAGATTTTTTTGTAGAATCTCTGGGGCTTTGTTTTCATAATATCATGTCAACTATAAACAGTCACAGTTTGATTTCTTCTTCCAATTTTAATGTGATTTCATTTAATATTATTTTTTACTTAATTCCTCTGGCTGCCACTTTGGGGAATTGGAGAAAAGCAGGCAGCTTTCTCTGCCCAGATCTTAGAAAGATGCTTTCTTACTTTTCCCCAAATAATTGCTGCTATTTTATGGCCAATTACATATAATCTTTATGATTTTAAGGCTTGAAGAATTAAATTATCACTAGTTATGAAATTATAAGAAATCATTTATTTAATTGTATTACTTAATTTATTTTAATTCATACTATAAACCTTAAATTAAATCTATTCATTGATATTGAATATATTGACATGAGTCCATTGTACACAGTGTATTTTGATTACTTTCACTTCTCCTCATCCTTATCTGTCTCACTACACTGAAACCTCACTTCTCCATAAAAATCACTTTCCCATGTTCATGTCTTTTTGTCTGGTTCTTACATGAAGCAGGGGTGCCCCCATGGCTGTGAGTGTATAATTATTGACCTTAGTATGATGGGATCATCAGTGGGCACATAGCTTCCTGGTTTTTCCCATTGCTATGATATACACTATGACTCAAACTTTCTCTATAGTGACATCTCCTCATTGTTGAAAATTAGGACAGAAGCCAAAGCAGAAGCAGAATCAGGAAAAATGCTTAGGTTTTTCTTCCCATAGACCACTTAACTTTAATATATGTGACTCCTTCACTGTATAGGTTTTTGAAATGTTTTTAAAATGATTCCTTATATTCTTAACCCAACTGTTACTCTATAACATACATGCACACACACACATACACATACTATTACATATATATATATATATTCATATAATCAACATCAATCATTAATCAAGAAATTGGTCCCACAGACTTGTAAAAGGCTTAATTTGATGGAGGCATTGTCTCTATTCAAATTGAAGTTCTCTCTTCCCAGATGACTCTAGCTTGTGTCAAATTGAAAAAAAAACCAAGCAACAACAAGAACAGAAAAAGAAAAACCAACTAACCATCACAACTGAAGGTAATAGTTCCAACTCTATATATGTTTTTGAGGAATCTTAATCCCTTTGATCCTCGAGTATTTAGGCCATGGTACCTGGATTATGTCTTTGGTTTACACCCAACCATAAGACAGAAACCCCATTCCATTATAAATTGTTATTCAAAACCACATAATTTATGAGTGTATGGTTTCAAAAATACATAATTTATGAAGGTATGGCATGCCTATGACCAAGAAGGAAATATATATTGTTTCACTGTGAAAATTAAGAGATATATATTATTCATGGATCAAAGGATGAAGCAGGCGGTTGGGAAAGCCATTGTCTTCCCAGATGCTCAGATGATACTACAAACTTGCAATTTAACATGTTATAATAAGCTTTAGAAAAAACTTGACTTTTTAGGAAGACAGATAAAATGAAATAATATGTATATGTATACGTATAGTATAGTATAGTATACGTATACGTATACGTATATGCAGTGATAAGGGCATACAGTATTGGATGCTCTTGGGGCAACATTAGAGAAAATTACTACATAATTCTACAGACTCTTAGGATACTCTCTGGGATGTGATATCCACTCCAACAGAAAAAAAGTGACAGGGATCTATAAAAGATACTATATTTAGTTAAAAGAAAAAGTTATGTTGGAGCATGGGGGCAATGAAGTTCATATGTTACAGAAATAGAAAAATATAGATCACTGTAAGTAAAAAAAGTACATGAAGAAGAATGCTATGAAATAATACAAGAAAAGAAAGGGAATTGTAAGATGCATGCACCTTTCCATGCATGATTCGAAGTATTGATGAACACATTGAAAAATACACCCACTTAAGGTTTGATCACAGAACCAGTACTTTTATTTTGGTAAGAACTAGATTTTATGAAATTTTGGGAGCTGGTCAACAGTTGATGTGAGGCTCTGGCATCCATGCCAGGTAATGGAAGCTAGGGGACAGAGTGTTGAGAAGGAAAAGATGTATAAGAAATTTAGGAAGCCAAGACAGACAAAAATCTTAGAGGATGAGTTGCAATTCACTAGGCTAAATTTAAAAGCTGTGGCATTCTTTCACTATTTCCAACTTGATGATGGGGGTGTCTGGTGAAAGAAGAGTAGTACTGGCCCAGGAATGGCTTGTAGACCTGCTATTACCTCATATTACTGATGAGTCAATATACAAGCACAAGTCACCGGAGCTGTGATTTAGTAAAAGATAATTATATCCATAGAAAGAGATATACTATAAGGTGTTTCAGAAGCTTAGATAGTCTTATTTCAACCTCAGACAGGATGGTTACTCAGAAGAGCTGATGGTTCAGTTTTAATATGAAGATCACTAATTTGGATCCCTAGGAAGAAATGAAGATTCAAATCAAGTCTGACAGTAGTGAATCAGAAAGTCTCAAATTGAAGGTAGTCAGACAGAACGTGCCCCACCTGCTAGAGGAAAGGTGAGTATTTTAGTTTAACCTCAGCCATCGAATTCTATATAACAAGTAGTACCATGATAAAATCAAGTGGGTTATTTGACTTTGATAGGTTTTTGTTAGGTTGAAATTCTTCAATGTGAATGTTAATCCTGACTCACCAATTTAAGTGTTCTGATTGCCGTTAAAATGAAGTCTATAATCATTAATACATTCTTTTTGGTCATGATGTATATAGTATCTACCCCCTGTGTTGGTTCTTGTTGGAGTTTGTTTCACTCTACACACAGCTTTCTTATTGTATGCTGACTTTTTCTTAAGGCATAAAATTCTTTTATAGCATAGTGCTTTTCTAAACATATGTCCATGAATCTATTCATGCTTCAATCTCAGGTCTCATATTATTTCCTGAGGATAATTCCCTCAATATTCTCACATCTCTGTGCTAGTTTACTTCTCCATTCATAGATTCTAACTCCTTTCTATACCTCTATTATCATATTGAATATAACTGTAGTTCCTTGATTATTTTTGAGATTGTTACCTTGTTCTTAACTGCTATATCTCCATCTTGTCATATGATATTGTAGATATGTTAGATATTTTGTGAATAAGTGATTGAAGAAAAAAATATGCTTGAACGGCTTTGTCTTATATTCTGTTCCTTTGTAGATTAGATCAGTTCCTTTACTTACAGGACAAGGAGATACAACTTTGACTGTTTTGAACATCATTACCTGACACTGTTTTCAACTCTCTCCCTCTTGAAACCAAGGCAGTTTTTATTTTGGATCTGCTAAATATGGCCAGAATGTTTGCAGCATCAGAATAAACCAAGCACATCCTAAGCATTTCTTGTTTTCCTTCAATGCCCAGGAATAGTTCATCATCTTCCTACTCTTGTAGTTCAACACTGCTTTGCAAACATCTGCTCTGAGTCTGGATTCCTAGGGAAAAGGGATTTAAGACAACATTGTGTCTCTATTTTTGTGTTTACTTCATTTCCTCTCCAAAGTCTCTCTCTCTCTCTTGAGTTCCTATGAAGTTAAGAACCTTCTGTAAATTCTCATCTGGGAGTTGATTGCAGAAGGAATTCATGGGAAAAATATCTTGTCTATGGTATTGAGAGTTTGGCCCTATTCCAAGTACTTTATGCTTTCTATCTCTATTAGAGAAGTGGGGACCAGATTTAGGAGCTATGTGGTTTCTTCTGTATAAAGAACACAAGGGAGTAAATAATCAAGCAAATATTTTGTGAATAGAATGTTGGTTTGAGTTCTTCAATCTCTATTCCTCTCTCAGCTAAATATGAATATAACACAAAGGACAAGGCAGGGAGATTTTGAAACTGACTGGGAAGTCTACAAAGCTTTGCAAAGGAAGTGTCATTTGAAATAGTTCATAAAAGACAAAGAAGTGGTGGTCATAGAGTGGATGGAAAAATGTGTTTCCTTCATGGGAAATGAATCACAACAAAAAGAAATCAAAGAGTGTACAGGATGAGTAGAATACAATTACAGGGATAGTGAAATTATTGGCTGAGATGCAGATTTTCATTATCAATTACCCCAGTGTGAAGACAGATTGCTTCTAGTGATGTCCCCAAGGACCCTATAGTCTTTGTTCAGCTATAAAGCTGAACAATAAAGGGTAATGTGAGGTCATCTTGACTTTCATTTTTTATCTCTACTGACTGAGAATGGAGTTACTTAGCTTTTCCATCCACATCTAATTTTTAACTAATTTCTTAGATATTCAGAAATTGATTCATTCTGCATCACTTAGCATGTATAGGTTTGTTTGTTTTGTTTGTGTAATTTCCTTTAATTGCTGAAGAATAAAGAATAAATATAACATCTTTATTTTTATGTTAGAATTGAATGGGGTTCTTAGTTATTATTTTTAGTGGTTAGGATATTGAATCTTTTTTATTCTCTTTTTGATAAGTAACAACATTCATTCATTACATGTATGTTCTAGGTATTTTAAAGACTGAGTTTCCTCAAAAATCTTATGTGTGGGTATTTCTCATCTATATCTATGGGCATTTGGGAAAGGGTACTGCTTTGTAGTCCTAGGGAGCCTTAAACATGTGGCAATCCTACTTCATCCTGAGTGCTGGTATTATAGGCATACAAGATCACACTTGGCATTTACAAACTTTATTTTATTGATAGAGCAATTGAAAGTTGACAAACCTTCCCAGAGTTTCTCAGCCAATGGGAAAGCCAAAGTTTAAAGCCAAGTATGATTCTACCTTCCCTTCTCTTCACTATTTTTCTACCTTGCCTTTCTCATATGTTTTTGGCTATCCTTCTCAACATTTAACTAAATTTACTGTTCTTATATTGTATAGTTGGTTAACATTTTAAAGACAACATTGTGTATTTTCTAAATCTAATTTCAGGGGAATCTTTTTAAAAATTTAGCATAGAGTGTGATGTTTACTTACTCCATCTATCTTACTTGCTTATGTTCTGAAACATTCGATGAGATCTAAATAAATCAAACAAGAAAGTGTTTTCATCACAGTAATGTAAAATCATGACGGAATGACCATAGTTATGCACATTTTATATATCATGTCTCTTTTGTTCATAAGGCTTCTAGCCCTACTTTTGTCTGTCCTAAGTGAATATTTCTAAACATAGTACTTAAATTCCTTTGATTTTTTTCATCATATTTTTGTTATTGTCTCTTTTGTTTTCTTTGGAGGGTTTATTCCTCTATCCACATTAAAAATAATCTACTTTTAAATCCCTTCCCAAGTTTAACATTCACTTATTTTAAAACTACAAACTGCAGGTGTGCTGGGCACAAAAATCACAAGTGATGCAAACTGATGGAAGATCACTTGGTGTACAAGTTTCACTTTGACTTTGATTGAGGATGTAGTCACCTACCTTTATGATGTATAGAATTCTTTTAGCTTGGACATTAATGTCTTATCTACAAATATACACTACAGTACAAAACTCCCACATTGGGGTTATATCAAGCTTGCAGTCATTACAATAAAATTCCTTTAATTTTTACTTTACTGGCTCAGAGTTTGTAATATCTTTACACATCTGACAGAGAAAATGTGCTAAGCAAATATGTGAAGAGGCAGCCAGAGAGAGTTCATCTACTTATTTAAACCAATAGCTTTTTAAGAAACTGGGTTCATGGTTTGAGCATAAATAGATGCTCTTCATTAAAAATAAGCATACCTATTCATTAAAGTAGATTTGAATTTGGAAGAGGTTATTTTCTGTAACAAATCTTTTCCACTAACATCGGGTCTCTAACATCTATGTAATTCTTGGGAGGGAGAAAAGAACACAAACCTTTGAGTTTGACATAACTGAGTTGAAGTCCTCTCCCTGCTCTTTTACCTGGTTGAGGTGGACAAGTCATTCAAGTCCTTGTTATTCAATGTGTGGTGCCCATACCACCCCATATAGTTGGCTTTATTAAAGCATTTGATTCTAGCTTGTGTTCTTGCTTTTGAGAAAATCTTTAAGCTGTTTATTCATCTGCATACTTATATTTACTAAGGTTTGCTTTCTGTTTCTTGGACTAATGGTGCTGTTATGTGGAGCAGGTGACAAAAATGGCTAATGCACAGAGGATTCACCCCAAATGTTGGTTGCTATAATTGATGTGGTAAAGATTGAATATGAAATGTCTTTATAGATTGATGTGTAAAAGGTTTGAAGTCAAGCTTTTGGCACTGTTTTTGGACCTTCTGAAACATTTAGGAGGTGGAGCCTTTGTGAATGTTACAGTTTTTTTTCCTGGTTGTTTGTTATTTTTTGCTTTCTGTTGATCAAGAGATGATGTCACTTGAGTGACATTCTGTCCAAGCATGTAGGGCCAAGTGATCTTGTATTAAGTCCTCCGAAACAGTGATCTAAACAAACCTTTCTGCAAGTTGTTCTTGGGTACTTTGTTATAGCTACATAAAATCACTAACACAGGATTACACCACTAATGCTTCTGTTGTAACCATTGCTCTTAAATTCTTGTTCTTTGAGCTCCTGTAGCCTATAAACAAACTGGATTTTACTATGTAGTTTGATGCCTACCCCAAATCATGGAAGGGCAATTTAAAACCTTCTCTGAGCCTGTTTCTTCATCTTATAAAATGAGATAGAAATTCATACTTGGAGGGTTGCTGAGAGAATAAAAGATGATGATGAATAACAGTTTTCAAAGCAAGGCACCTTGCTATACTGTGCATCCTTTCTTTCATCAAATGTTCACCTTGCTATTGTATACTGAAATAAAAAGAAAGGTTCAGAAAGGTTATGGCCTATGTTCAAGGACACAAAACTGCTAAGTGGCACATCTTGTACTCAAATCTGAAGCAAATCTGAATCTGAAGCCTTTATCCACTTGAGTCCAGACATTTCCTGGGGCATGAGAACTGTATTCTCAGCATCCAGATGTCTTATAACACATCAAATGTTCCCTGCCATGAGAAATTATCAACAGTGACTAAGTGGTGGGCTTTTTGATTTTCCTCCTTGTTGTGTCTACCTCAGCTAGAGGCAGCAATTTTGATGTCTTGCCTGCTTGGCTAATTCACTATCATCAATCCAATTCTTTCTATCACTACCCGTTTTCTCCACCAAGGGCTCAGATGGTACAGAGTCCGTTGCTATAGAGAATCAGGTATGACCACTCTTGTTAAGAAGCTGGAACATAAGCAAATTATAGTAATTAAAGCTTCCTATTTACATAACACCTCTGGAGAAAAAAAACACATTGTTCTTTTCAGGTTTAAGGCTGGATAAGATAAACTGTCCAGCTCCTGGCACTGCTGTGCTCTTCCTTCCTTGGAGATATAAAACAGAGAATTGGAAAGAGCATATATGTTCTTGCTACATTGGATCCGCTGATATGCACTTTTGATTTAGTAGAGTATTTTCCAGCCTTGAAAACATCTAGAAAATGGGCTTCATTCAGGGTCTACCAAATTCACTGCTCAGAGAGCCTCACTACCATGCTATTTAGTTACCTTTGAGAAATGAATTCCTTGGATTTAAGTGATATCCAGTGTCATTATGTACATGGTGTCTAAAATCTCTAAGTGAAATAGCGGCTCCACTTCTCTTATATAAACAAGGAAATTGAAACCTAGAGAAAGTAAATGATTAATCAGAATTGTGAAAATAGTGGGTGATATGGTTGATTACTTCTTCACCCAAAATATATGAACAAACCAACAAACAAACAAACAAGAGTGGTTTAGAGCATCATACAGCCTCTTAAGTAGTTTACAACTTAACCAGTATTTCTATCATTATTCATTGTAATAATTTTACACTTGAATAGATGTAGCCTTTATTTTTCAGATTAAACAATCACATGGATGCTTGCAGACAGATCATGTACACACACACACACACACACACACACACACACACACACAGACACACATCATCATCATCATCATCATTTCAGAGGACTTACTTTCATTCACCAGCGACACATAGAGAATCTATAACAATGATTCTGAATCTAGATTTATTTTCATCATAACTTCCTTTTTCTTTTTGTCTAGTTTTCTATTCAATTAGCATGGTCTTTTAAAAAAAAAATCACCAAGTTGTTAGTGATACCTTAAACAAATATCGAGTGAAAACAAATATGGTGTTACTTGTCACAGAAGTGATGCCTCACTTCTTTATCCACACAGAGTATCACTGGCTGTAATCCAGTGTGCTAGATGTTTTTGTATGTGTGTGGGAAAAACTGGCAGGCCGCAGAAGCAGGCCCCAGGCACACGCGGCAGCAGCCTGGGACCTGTGAGGTGGAGGCTGCCTGGAGGCCTCCAGGCAGCCTGTCTCTCCTACAGGAGGAAGATCCCAGGTTCCAGTGGCTGGAGGCTTCGGCGCGGCAGGCCCAGCAGGCCCCAATGATACGAGGAAGTCCTTGGTTCCAAAAGGCTTTATTGTCATGGCTGATGGTGGATAGATCTGGATGTACCCCCCTAAACTCAGGGCAGACCTGAGTTAAGTAGGGAGAGAGAAAGAGGGAGGTTCTGGGGAGGAATGCTTAATTGGCTCCGCCCTCTGACTTTCATTAGTATGTAAATCTCTAGGGCCTAAGGCCTGTAGTTACACCCTCTACCTGTGCACTTTGGGAGGGGCTGTAATGGCCTACATGAATGAACAATGTAGGTCCATGGAGACTGGACTGCTTTTCAGGACCCTGAGTTCTGGGGGTGTGGCCGAACTCATGTAGTTTCTTCCTTGGAGTCTCGGGGTTCTAGGCCCATTCCCAGCAAAGAACCAGGATACCCTTACACAGTCCGACATATGTGGAACTCCATTTTTTGATTATGACTCTAGTGGTCAGACCATGATAATCTCTAGCTCATCAGGGAAATGATTTCTAGTTTCTGGTGATAAGTAGATCACTATGTGTGGCTTATACTTCCTTGGAGATATACAGCTACCAGATACCAAGCTGGATTTGGAAATCCATCATCTTTGCAATTATATGGACATGAAATAAGTTTGAAAGTTGATAAAGACTATCACTCTATTGATAAGCAGTTAATGTGCACTATGCTTCGAAATAGATGCAGGTAAAGAGGTATATGACAATGTTCTGTCCATTCTAGGTAAGTCAGACAAAAAAGCTTAACCAAACATGTATTCAAACCCAGACATAAAGGATGAACACTGATTTAAAAAATGCATAGATTTCAATGGAAGCAGTCTGTATGTCCTTGAGTGAGCATTTCTAAGGAAAAGAACATTAAACTGAGATTTGGAGTATAAGAAGTACGAGCTTCATTGGGAATGAAAGTCACTACTTCACATCTAAATGTTGATGAACCAAGAAGTTGAAATGAAAACAAGGTAGCAGGAACTGGGCAAGAGATGGGCTCAATGGTGAAAAATGAAAAAAGGTAGAAAACATGAGTCTTTACAGGTACAGTAAACATTGATTGTTCTTTAATGTAACACATTTCAAAAACAATTATTATTATATTTAGAGACACATATTTAGGGACATATGTGAATGTCTTTTGTTATTATTACTGTTAATGTTTTATTACAGTCCAGCAGTTGCCCACATCCCAGTGCTCCCTCCCACAGTTCTTCATCCCATCCCTCCACTCCCCTGTCTCTGAAAGATGCCGCCCGCCACATACACACACCATTCCTCCTCACTCCCTGGAGCCTCAAGTCTCCTGAGGGTTAGGCACCTCTTTTCCCACTTAAGCCAGACCTCATAGTACTCTGCTATGTATATATCTGGGACCTCTGACCAGCTCGTGTATGCTTCCTGTTTGGTGAGTCTGAGAGACCTCAGGAGTCTGAGTTTGTTGAGACTGCTGATCTTCCTATGGAGTTGCCCTCCTCTTCAACTTCTTCCAGCCTTTCCCTAATTCAATCACATGGGAACCTGACTTCAGTCCAATTGTTGGGTATAAGTATCTGCATCTGTTTCAGTCAGTTGCTTGTTGGGACTCTAGGAGGGCAGCCATGCTAGGCTCCTATCTGTAAGTACATTATAGCATCAGTAATAGTGTCAAGTCTTGGAACCTCCTCATGAGATGGGTGCCAATATGAGCCAGTCACTGGACCTCCTTTCCCTTAGGCTCTTGTCCATTTTTGCCTCTGCAGTTCTTTTAGACAGGGACAATTTTTTTTAAAATTTATTTAGTTATTTAAATCACATCATAATTTACTTATTTACACAGGGGTTATAAACACAAAAAGGCAGGATGTGGGGAAGGGAATGGCACCGGAGCATAAGTGTTCAGGGGGAGTATAGATACCTTTCAGAACAGGGTATCAGCTGGGTGTAGGTTCAGGGGACAAGTCACTATGACTCTGCCTATGATTCACTTGTCCTTATCTAAGTTGGTACTGTCCACCGAGGCTGCCTATTTATAAGATCTATGACTACTCGGGCTGGTAAATTTCCACAGAAGCCACCTGTTTACAATAGCTTATAGCCTACTGTTTCAGTGTTTTTCCACAGAGACCCAAGACTTTTTGTTAGCATGCATGTATGTCAGGACTATTGCTGACTTTAGGCCTATGGCTGATTTTAGGCCTTTAGTGTATATGTAGGGCTGCTCTTGACATCTCCTCCCTTCTCTAAGTATAGAAGGGCCTTTGCGATTCTATTCTTGAGAAGGCGGGGATAGGGGCTTGACCTCCAATAATTGAAGGGGACCTTGTAATGGCTCAGGACCTCCAGACAGGGACAATTTTGAGTCAGAGTTTTTGACTGTGGGATGGCAACCCCATCTTTCCACTTGATGCCCTGTTTTTCTACTGAAGGTAGAGTCTACAAGTTTATTTTTCTCCACATCCTCTATTAAATGTGCTTCTACCTGAGCTTTTTATCCTAGTCATTCTGATTGTTGTAAGGTGGTATCTCAAGATCACTTGGATTAGCATTTCCCTGATCACTAAGGTTTTTTACAGTTTTTTTAAGTTCTTCTCAGACATTCAAGATTCCTCCATTGTGAATTCTCTGTTTAGCTATATACTCCATTTTTTGATTGGGTTTGTTTGTTTGTTTGTTTGTTTGCTTTTTGGAGGTTAGTTTTTTTAATTCATTATATATTTTGGATATTAGCCCTCTACTCTATTGGATGCTGGGCTACTGAAGATTTTTTCTCAATCCGTAAGTTGCAGATTTGTCCTATTGACTGTGTCTTTTGCCTTATAGAAGCTTTTCAGTTTCATGAGGTCCCATTTACAACTCTTGATCTTTAACCTGAGCCACTAGCATTATGCTTAGAAAAATTCCCCCAGGCCAATGAGTTCAAGACTCTTTCCCACTTTCTCTTCTGTTAGATTCAGTGCATTGGTATTATGCTGAGGTCCTTGATCCACTTGGAATTGAACTAAATGCAAAGTGACAAATATAGACCTATTCTCATTTTTCTACAAACAGACTGCCAATTAGGTCAGCACCACTATTGAAGATGATTTCTTTTTTCTATTGTATATTTTTTGCTTCTTGACCATACATTTATGGATTCATTTTGGGGTCTTCAATTCTATTCTATTGATCAACCTGTCTGTTTTTGTACAAATGAGATGTAGATTTTTTTTGTTTTTGTTTTTGTTTTTTCACTATTGCTAAGTAGTAGAGCTTGAGGTCAGGAATGGTGATTCCACCAGAAGTTATTTTTTTTTTTGTTAAAAATTGTTTTGGTATCTTGGGTCTTTTGTTTTTCCATATGAAATTGAGAATTGCTCTTTCCATATCTGTGAAGAATTGTGTTGGAATTTTGATGGTGATTGCATTAAGTCAGTAGATTACTTTTGGTAGGATGGCCATTTTTACTATGTTAGTCCTACCAGTCCATGAGCATGGGAGATCTCTCCATTTTATGAAGCCTTCTTTGATTTCTTTCTTGAAATACTTGAAGTTCTTGTCATACAGATGTTTCACTTGTTTGATTAAAATTACACCAAGATATTTCATATTATTTTTGACTATTGTGAAGGGTGTTGTTTCCCTATTTTTCTTCTCAGATCATTTATCATTTATATAAAGGAAGGCTACTGGTTTGTTTGAGTTAATTTTATATCCAGCAACTTTGCTTGTCAGCTTTGTCAGCTGTAGAAGTGCTCTGGTAGAATTTTTGGGTCACTTATGTATACTATCATCTGCAAATAGTGATACCTTGACTTCTTCTTTGCCAATTTGTATCTGCTTATTCTCCTTTTGTTGTCTTATTTCTCTAGCTAGAACATTGAGTACTATATTAAATAGATATGGGGAAAATGGGCAACCTTGTCTTTTCCCTGATTTTAGTGAGATTGCTTCAAGTATCTCTCCATTTGTTTTGGCATTAGCTATTGGTTTGCTGTATATTGCTTTTATTATGTTTATGTATGGGCCTTGAACTCCTGCTGTCTCCAATATTTTTAACATGAAGGGGCATTGTATTTTGTCAAATACTTCTTCAGCATATAATGAGATAATTCTGAGATTTTTTTTTGTCTTTGAGTTTGTTTATATAGTGGATTACAAAGAAAACATGATTCCTTACAGGGCATGGTAAAAATTCAGTTTCTTCTTTAAGGTAAAGTATATTTCAATAAAAATTTTCATTATATTTATGGACACATGCAAATGTCCTTATGTTTAATGTTTTCCTTTAGAGGTAGAACTAAACCCTGGAATCATCTAGATCAAGGTTTGATTGTGCAATGGCTTCTTACTTTTTGTTACTCATCCTTCTAGAGCTCTTAATTCTACTCTGGCCTTCATTTTCCCTACCAATGACTTTGACAAAGTTATGTTGCAGTAATGACACCAAAGTTTCTCAAAAGCTCATGACTTAATTATTTTCCCCATCTGCATAAAATTAACTGCAGACTTGCCAGGATACTCCAACAGAGGATCCCCATACTCTTCCAGTCTGTAGCATGGCCATTGTGGCATATGTTCTCATGTCTATGGAGACTTTGTCACCATGGTAAAAACAGTCTATTTCTAGGAATAGAACTTACCATATGCATATGCTCACAACTTAAGCGATAATGTAAATCACAAGACCAGTCCTAACCTAGGGGCAGTATGGAAAATTTTTGCTTGCTTGAAATCATACTGCAATGGAGTTGAAAAAATTTCTTCCTCATATGGTGAGACCTGTTAGAGATGATATGTCCTTTGACAAAACTGCATCTAATAGAAAATTCATAAATGATTATGAATTTGCCTTCCACTCTCTACAATTTATTGCTGCTTCTCTCAAAGATATGGACAACTTGAATAGGATCCTGTCATGATCTTTTTTACTTTGAATGTGAAATGTCTCTCCATATAAGTGAATATGCTGAAACATCTACTCACCTCTTATATAAATTTAGTCCTAACCTGGGGTTTCTACTCAGCTTTCGATCATTTGATTCCTGGACAAAAAACACACCCAACCTTTATAATATCAATAAGCCTTAAACAGCACAAGAGCTGGGTAGATATCTACCCTCTATGCTTCTAGAATATAGTTTCTTATCTATAACCCTGAGTTATTACTTACTATGTTTCAGTTGGCTGCTGATATATCTAATTGGCCAGCCCTCAGAGCCATGCTTTCATGGCTCATCTAGCCCATGGCAGCTTGTCCCTCCTCCTCCAACTTCTTCTTCTCATGATTCTCCTCTGACCTCAAGCTGAGGAAATCCAAATCCCAGCTATGTCTATTCTGCCCAACTATTACCTGTTGGCATGTTTATTTACCACTCAGAAACAATTAGGAGCCAGGGTCACTTGGGTATGCATGAAGACTTCAGGTCTTTGGGGCCCAAACTTAGCATTACATTAGACAACAAAACCAAACCTCAAAAATTTCCTGTTTTAGTCCAATATAGTCTCCTTTTCTGTCAGATATAAACTGAATACAATTATAATGATTATAAAAATTAAAATGAATAATATATATTTATAACATCCAGTCCATTATATTTGGCAATATTGATAAAGTATTTTATCATCTATCCAAACTCACTAGATAAGGTATGCCATTAGGGGACAGACTCAATGATCTATTGCTTGACCCTCCTCCTTATATATTGTTTGATCCCTATTCCACCAAAATGGTAGGTGATCAGTCCCAGCTGTACATTCCCATTATCCTACAGCTACCTGCTGCCATGACCTTCTATAGTTTACTTCACTTGGTAACTGGGTGTTCATACATTAATATATTCCCTACAAATATTTTCATACTATAGTGACATTGCTGACAACACAGGACATTTGAATTTCAAAGCCCAACATGTTTACTATCTTAACCTTTGCAGAATAAAAATTTGTTAACAATTTCTTTTTCTGATGACTTGCCTTCCTGTAACTATTACAATTCTTCTTTCTGAGAGGTTTTAGTGTTGGCCAACTCTTTCATTGGATAAAATGCTTGACTTGTAAGCATGAGGACTAGAGATTAGGCACTCAGTGCTGATGTGTTAGGCAGGTATGGCTGTCTGCTTCCTCTAACTAATCAGTGCAAAACCTAGAGAAGGGATTTCTAGAGCAAAGTAGCTAGCCAGACGAGATGAATCTGTGAACTGTCTTCAGGGAGAGATCATGCTTCAATGTACTAAGTGGCTAGTGATCAAAGAAGACAGCCTATATCAACAGGTAGACTTCATATTCACACATGTGCGAGCCCATCCTTAATGACACAGAGATAAATAAGCATGCATGAGTGACTGTGTGTGTGTGTGATACCCCACCCATTATACACATAAATCATCTTCCTTCTGTAACAGTCTCACTCATCTCATTACCTACAGACCATCTAACCTTTCATCTACAATTCACATCTTTGTCCCAATTCTCCCAACATTTACATTATTTTATCTCAATGCTCCCAAATGTATACAAAGGAGAAAGGAATCAGTAGGGCGACTTGTACTTATCTTGCTCTTTTCATTTACTTTCTCTTTCCTATAGTTCTGGCAATGATTCAAAAAAGACATGTAAGTAGTGAAAGCCAAACTGCAAACTGCCTGCAAGACAGAATCTCTGGTCTCTCAAGAGGGTGGCTGCACTTAGCTGCTTCCCTCTCTCTTCGTTATTCATGACACCAATTTCACACTGCAATTAGGGTGCCACTTTCATTCCTTTTATCTCATGACATAAGCACTGTCTGATGGGGAATGGACCTGCAACCATGGAACCTTTTTTTATGAAATCATGTTGGCAGGGAGAAAATGGCTGTAAATCCTGTCCAAAAATACTTTATAGAGTCCACCTGTCCACAATGGATAAATCAATTGCTCTAAATTAAATTCTCTAAACCTGAAAGACCTGAGTCTGATACTAGATTTATTTAGACTCTAAGAAAACAGTAATTTTCTAAGTCAACATCCTGACCCCACTTGAGTCAGTTACTGAGCATGATAAAGCCTTTCCTTACCACTTGCCACTCTCTTTGAAGAATTGAGAAACATATCCTGGGGAGAAAAGGACCCAAGTTCAAGGGACAGAAACTAATCAAGATGTGTCAACCAAGACAGTAGGAGCATTGCTTCATAGATGTCTGCTTCCAGGTTCAGATGTTGTTGGCCCTGAAGGAACTGAATGAATCACAGATAGAATGCTACAGATGCCATTAGAGGTTCTGCTCCTCAGAGCCAATTGGGTTATTAATTAAGACTCCTTTCTCTATCCATCTTTCTTCTGGGTTTTAAGGCATAATTATTTTTCCCATGGATCTCTCCTGTCCGATTGTTCATACTCCTTTTTAAACTCCCACATAGTACACCATATGATATAGGAATAACATCTGTTGCAGACTCGAACACAATTTCACAGAATCAATCTGAATGGTATGTCCATATGTATAAATACTTTAGCTTCCCAGTTACTCCTTTGCAATCCAAATCGACTTCCAAAGCTACTCTTGTGTAGGTTTGATGTCTTACTGTCCATTTCTTATGACTAAAGATGCTTTCAAGATGATGGGACTTGATTCCTTTTCTTTGGACTGATTTAGTGATTTTATTTGCAGTGGGAAAACAAAACCTTTTGAGGACTTGTTTGGAAACTGCATGGTATGACAAGAAAATAGACCTTGTGATCTAGGAAATTATACACATTTGTCTCTTTTTTTCCCCTTCTGTACAACTTTGGGCACCTTTCAACTATTTTAGGTAGTTTATGACAGAGTAAAATTGTCAAACAATATTGTGTGGATTTTGAGAAAGGTATTTTTTGTAAAATATCGAGAAATGACTCAATGACTTCTCTCATGGGAAGAGGCAAAACTAAAGATAAGTATCACAGTGTCCTTTATCAATAGTTAATAGGTTGATTCACCAACATACATATTTCTACATTGTTTCATATTCTGACTGTGCTAACATTTAGTTCTTATTGAATATTATAAGTGATGATGCTTCTAACTTTATTTACTATGTAAATTTCCTTCCTCCATCCATATAAGTATCCTGCCCCTGGTTATTTCCTTTGCCCATCCCTTAAATCAGTGCTGAAACTCCTTCAAGAAACATGCTCTTTTGTTCTTTGCCACTTTCCTCTATTTTTGCCATCTCAAGCATTTGTAAATTTATATGTTTTCATATTTAGCTTGCTTTGTTATAATTATCAGTTACTTTGTTCACATGGGATTGAATTTAGTAGCTAAGGTGCAGTTTTGAGTATGTGTGGATGGATGCTCAACAACTATAACAATGCACAGGTGGGTGCACTAATGGTATTTATCCTGTTGCTCCTGCTTTCTTCAAAAAAGAAATGTGAAAATATTAAATACTGACTATATTTAAAAGGAAAAAGTCCCGGGATTCAAACAAACCAAACCAAACAAAATCTATTGCCTACATGTAGTACCCCTGGCAATCTTAAAAGTAAAGAGTTCCATCCCAGTGATTCCTATAATTTGGATGGTCCCCAGTTATTGTCTGACCTCACTGCTTTCTGACCTTCAGGATTGTGGTTCCTCTTCTGTTTCCCCTTATGTAACCTGCCCTCCTTCTAGTTTACTCCCCTGCAATTAGCATTTCCAACTTTGGCTCATAACGCCAAACCAAGACCCGGAGTAATTGCTGCTCGAGACTCCTACTGACACAAATGTTGACATTCTGTTGGCATAACTTGCAATAATGTATGCAGATTGCATCCTTCCAGGGCCATAATTATTACTTCTCAGCAAGAAACAGTCAGGTTATTCCCTCGCTTGATTTCTATGAGTCGCGTTCCCTTTTGAAGCAACCTTGTGTAGAAAAATGAAAAGGTAAAGCAGAGGGGAGGCCTTAAAAGGATGAGTGAGCACACAGCAGTAGGATGCAAAGGGGCAGCCTAGGAGTTTGGGGACCTGAGAGGATGCCATTCTCAACTTCCTGTAAGATTTATTATTTCTTGAGCATGGAATTCTTGGGCTTGGGTAAGTTGGTGGAGGCTCACTCCCAAACTTCTGTAACTATCATTCTTTCTAAAGCTTTATCCAGAGAAGGTACATTTTATGAAATTCTCAGCCTGTTCTTAAATGAAGCATGTGATCCTAGAGGAGGCTGAAGGTTTGCCAGCCTCACTTCTGTAGTAAGTTACTCTAATATGAGTTGAAAGCAGGATGGCAAGCAGGTTGATCCATGATGCCAGAGAAGAGAATTGAGGGGATGATTTAAAAATTGGAAGCTATGTCCATGTTTTTTGTTTCTTGTTGATGGCAAAAACCAAATGAATCATCACATATTGGAAACTATCTCCATCTTTTGACTTTTCCCTTTTCTACTTAGGTATATACTTTCATTGATTCAAAATGAAAATTTTGAAACTTTATGTATATATCTATCTCTCACCTACCTCAAACTAATATCAAATCCTAGTCCATGTTTGTTCTTGTTATCTGTTATTAAGAATAAGCCCATGTGTTGTATTAAAACTAACTCAGATCAGAATACTCTATCAAGGTTGATGGATTCAGGAAAATTCTTACAACCTACTTTGTTACCTATTCTATCAATTTCCTAGAATCTGTTTATTGCATTTGTGTACTGCTTGTGGCTCACTAAGATCTCTTGGTCTTTTTCTAATTTATTAATGTTTTGTTATCTCTATTTGAGGATGACGTGATGAGATGTTGTTGGATACCTCCTATATATCAGGTGCTCAAATCCAAATCAGTTGCAAATCCACTAATGGTAATTGAGTCGAAATATAGCAAAGGGGATTGATTCGTTTTTAGAGGCAAAGATTGCTATGCAAGTTCAAATTTGCATTCCTTCTTTAGACTTAAGAGGAAATGGTTTCCGTAGGTATCATTGGACAAACTGAAACATTGTCAGGGAAACGGATCATGTCTCACCCACCCACTTGTGGTTTAAAAGCTTGGAAAATAGGTGAGAGTGGTAGGGGCCCCAGTCTGGAAAACATATTCTAAGTGGAGTGGAGTGTATAGGTGAGAGTGGTGCTATAAGATTCATGGTCCTATCTATCATGTGTTCTATTCTTCCAAGTAGAGCCTGAGATTGAAAATGTATCAACTCCCCCTTCCCTCTGTTTCACAGAAACTCTGTTTCACCACATCTTAAATCCTTCAGGGGGATTTCTTTGGGGAACTTTATTTCCCTTCTCATGTCCATTGTTGCTCCAGTTTTTTTGGGATTTTGGCAATCACTGCTGCAGATCTATAATCCTAATATGCAAGACAGTAGGGCCAAAGGTTGTTGTCAAAGCTGCTTATTAATATTCTTGATTGCCTGACTCCAGATGTAGGCAGACCCATTAAAGGATGATGGCTAATTTAGTAATTTAGGTAGCTATTATAAATTTGAACACATATACTCTCTCTGGGTACCTAACTAAGTAGAGGATAGACATTCCTTTCTTGATCAAGAAGTCCTGGATTTCATAATAAAACAGAGATTGAATGAAAGGATACAAATACCTCTTGCCTAAGAATTATGAACAGAGACTTTGTGAAATAGGACTCTTCAAACTATGTTATCCTCATTTTCAAAGCATCCTAGATTCTCCAATCTACCAGAGGGTAAAGTCTCTCTTTTCTAGCAGGGCATTCCAGTATTTTCATGTATGAATGCAAACTTTCCTTCTAACTCCTTGGCTTAGCTTCTCCTTCCTATCTGCATAACAATCAAGTCATCCTTCCTTTTCTGCATTATCTTCTCCATACTCTCCACAATTCTTTGCAGATTCCATTTCCTCCATCTAGTATTTCTTTCTGTGCATTGCCATTTCAATTCTCCAAAATACTAAATAAAAGCCTCTGGAAAATGTGCTGCTCTTCCATAATGTGTCCTTATGTCCTCTCATAAAAATTAATTTTCTTACTTATCCTTTTATTTTATTTAACATGGACTTAGAGGAATGTATTTGTTGTTTCTAATAAATCTCCCACTGTAGGATTGTATCACTTAGATATTATCTTCTTATTTATTTATTTTTCCTCTTTGAAAACTAACATAGGACCTTGAATATTTGAAATAAAACTCCATTCTCAGATTTTCTTGGAGATCTCAGAAAACTACTTTAAAGATAGACTCTGAAAGGAAATGTGTTTTCCTTGGCACTACCACCTTGGAGGGTTGGAGTTGGTTCAAGGCCTTTCTAGTAACAGAATATTGATTTCCAACTGATCATTAAAGTTTAAAAAGCAAAGCAAAAACAAAACAAAAAGCTATGTAGTCTAGCAATAAACCTTCCTGATGTAGATAGTACATGAACTTAATAGAACAGGAAAAAATAGATTTCTAAGTTTACATGTTTTAATGAAATCAAAATGAGTCAGTTACATACTTCTGCTGGTTTTTTTTTTTTTTTTTAAAAGAACTATTTTTTGGGTTTTTGGAGAGGGCAGGGTGTCATCCTTGGATACTTTGGATCAGGAGTTCTTAACATTTTTCTGCTTGTACCCTTTTTTAGCAAAAGAAAATTTTAAATGAACTTATGTGTAATATGTATAAAATAGATAAACATTTTGAAACATGGTTGATGATAAATAATAAAGGAACATTTTTTTACTATAGTAGAGTTTTACCATTTATGAAAGATGGAGGGAAATTTGCATGATAATGAGATAGATTTGTTTTCATTTTTACAGAAAGAATTAGACCTTGCCTGAGTATTCAGACTCAGGATGTACAGAATCTTCAGTAGTTGGATGATGTTTTGATTGTACAATTGTTAATGTGAATATCACCACTTTGCTGGAAAACAAAATATAAATGAACAAAAGTATATTTAGGACCATTACAGAAATTGTTAGAAATTCTATCTTAATTGTAAGCCAAATTTCAATGAAATTTTCTTAGTGGAACTACATCAGTAATTCAGATAAAATATTTTAAAATTAAAGATTCTAAGACAATAAAGTCCAAAGATATTTTCCTTTGATACATGGTGAAAAAGTGATTCTAGGAAATTACTGCCTTTAGTTTTTGGTAGTTAAACAATTTTCTTTCTGTAGGAGAAGAAAATATCAGTGTACAGTAAAAACATTGCAATTTACAGAAAGCATTTATCTTGAGTATCGTCTTTCAGGCAGTCCCTTGGTATTGTGTGGCATAATGTCATAGGCAAAGTACACTAATCTTCTATTTATCTAGATCCAAGGCTGCAATGATGATACATGAGCATCATCAGATTAATTATACATGTAACTTTGAATTAATTTTGTATTATTTAGAATATTTACAGTGTTTAAAAAATTTATATACCTAGATCCATTTATAGAACCATATCAAGACATTCAGTTTATGAAACCAGGCCTGACTTCTAGTATATCTGCTACCTAATGGCTGAATTGTAAGGTAGCACCTTAGGGACTTTAACTTATCTTCCTCTAACTAGCCTAACATCAGTTAAACATCCCGGAGAAAGTGGGGTACTCTGACTCTTTTGCCTGTTCTTGGGACCCCTTTTCTCCTGCTGGGTAGCCTTGTCCAGTCTTGATATGAGAATTTGTTCTAATCTTATTACATCTTGTTTTGCTGTGTTCAGTTGATATCCCTGGAAGGCTTGTTCTTTTCTGATGGAAATGAAGGATCAATCTTGTAGGATTGAGGGCATCTGCTGTGCCACTGGGCATGGCTGCTTGAGGAGGAAGAATGCAAGAGTTTGACTGCACTTATCCCACACAACCACTGGGGCAGGTGCTGGGCTATAGAGATGCACCAAGACATTGCTCTGTGTGTGGCAAAGCATAGTCTGAGATGTGGGGACGTCTGAGCTGGTTTGGGAGTTCCTGGACCTGAGAAAAAGCTGGGGCCATGGGGTTCACAGGCTCCTGGACATTCAGGTACCACTGGGAGTCACAGAAGAGCAGCGACCAGAGTTGGGGTTAATGGGGGAGTGGTCAAGGGCAACACCTAGCCCAGGCTTCCGGAGGGGAAGGGTAACTCTGGCTAGTCCCAGAAGATAGGCTTTGTGGTGATTGTGGCTGGGAGCACAGAAAGGCTTTCTATGGGAGATTAGGCTGTGGCTCTGTAGGCAAAAGCTTTCTTGGCTACTACAGTGTATCTTGATGAAAAGAGATAGTCTGTGGTTCCAAACAATTTATTGTCAAGGCAGAAAGTGGATGCATATAACCATACTCCACTTCTCAGAGTGAGCCTGAGATTAAACCTGAGATAAATACCTTTTGCAGGGAGGAATGTTTGGGAAGGGACGCTTATTGGCTAAGCCTTCAGGGCTTCTAGGTACCTTATTAGCATGAAGAATCCTGTCTTGAGCCTGTGTGACCACCGGTCATGCCTCTTATATATGAGAAGCATGGCACATGTTCCACGTCAGAAGACTGCCAGGGACTTGGGAGACACCTAAGCCACAGATGTGTGCCTACCAGGTCACAGGTCATGACCTGCTTTACTTACCAAACTTCCTGGCATGGTTTTATGTCCCACATCAGTGGATATGGGTGTGTGTGTATGTGTGGGAAGGCAGTGAGAGTGGAAAGAAGGGTCAATATGTATGAGAGAAAAATTTAGAAAGAAATCCTAGAGAGATGAATCAGTCAAGTTCCTGTTTTAAGGACAAGGCTACAGCATCCATTCTGTATTCCTCCTGTCCAGCCAGGAGAACACAGCATCATCATAGACTTCATTAGAGAAAAGTATCCTTTTTTTTTTGCTTATTCACTTTATAACCCATCCCAGTCACCCCCTCCCACAATCCTTCCCCATCTCTTGTTTTCTGAGTACCCCCTCCTCCTGTATCCCCCACCCTGCCACTTTAAGTCTCTGAGAGGCTAGGTACTTCCTCTCCCATTGAGGCCAGATGAGGCACCCAGCTAGAAGACCATACTCCATATACAGGCTGCATGTTTTGGGATAGCCCCCACTCCAGATGTTTGAGACCTGCATGAAAACCAAGCTGCACATTTACAACATATGTGCAGGGAGGCCTAGGTCCAGCCCATGGAGGTAGATCTGTGTAGACTAGGTATGCTCCACGGTTGGTGATTCAGTCTCTGAGAGCTCCAAGGGTTCAGGTTGGTTTACTCTGTTGATCTTCCTTTGCAGTTCCTATCTCCTTAGAGCCCACAATCCTTCCCCCTATTCTTCTATAAGAGTCCTCAAGCTCCATCCACTGTTTGGCTCTGGATGTCTGTATCTGTCTGAGTCAGCTGCTCGTTAGAGCCTCTCAGAGGACAGCTTGCCCCTGTCTGTTCTCAGGCTGGAGGTTTAGATCCTGGGAGCTCTGGTAGAATCTTTTGATACTCGTTCTAAAAAGGACAAAAGCACCCTCACTTTGGTCTTCCTCCTTCTTCTTGAGTTTCATGAGGTTTATGCGTTGCATCTTAGGTGTTGTGTATTTTGGGGCTAATATCCGCTTATCAGTGAGTGCATACCATGTGTGTTCTTTTGTGATTGGGTCATCTCACTCAGGATGATATTTTCTAGCTCCATCCATTTGTCTAAGAATTTCATGAGCTCATTATTTTTAATAGCTGAGAATAAGCAAAAATAATAAATAAATAAATAAATAAATAAAAAGGAGAAAAGTATCTTTGGAATCATCTGTTTTAGAGATTCATTTGTTCATTTGCCTGTCCCTTTTTTCTTACCTGTTTATTTACATGCTTTATTATAGTATAATTACATCACCTATCACTTTTCCCTTACTCCCTTTAGCTGCTTTCATGTCTCCTCTTATTAATTGAATACATCTTTTGGTATTATTTAATGTCTGGTCTAAAACTGTCCTGTATTAAGTACAGTTGTGATCTTTCAATAATCCACAGAACAAAATGAAAATTTTCTACTTTCTATCTGTCCAGTCACAAATATACTCTGTCCTCTAGAGTCTGGAATGCATTCGTCTCTAATCTCACATTCTCCTCTCCACCAGCTAAAGTTGATTATTCTAAACATTCTCCCTTCCTGCGATTTGTCCACCCTCACCCATCTATTTCCTCTATTACTACCCATATGACTGATCATTATATTTTGTTTGAACTTATATGAAAAAATGTTCTACAGAACAATTTTCTGTGTTTAAAAATATGGCTGATATCTTCTCTTTTACCTTGTAGTTCCAGTTAATGTTAGTGTATCAAAACATTTAATCTCACAATGCTATAATTTCTGCTTTTTTGAGTTTCTTTTTCCTATTAGATTGTAAGATTCCTGAGTATAATCCCATTTTATATTTCCTTAGGTCTTTCTTAAACTCCATGTGGGGCTTATAAATTGAAGGTGCTTAAAATACTTATTTAATGGATGAGTGGGTAGTTTCAGTGCTGTTCTAGCAAAGGATAATAAATCATATCCCCTGTTTAAGAGTCCAGTGGGTAAAACTGCATGTAAACAGAATAATTGTAAGGCACTATTATAATTGATAAGAAGGAGTCTGAGTGATTCAGGAGATAATAGCTGGCTATTTCTCAGGGAGAAGGCAGAGATGGAAAATCTGTTCTACCTCAGGGTGAGCATTCGCCATCATGAAAAAAAGCATCACATTCTTTGCTTGAAAGTGTGCTTCAGTAGCTGATTCTTGTACCAGAGCATGCTTTGATCCACACTGAAGTTTTATTCCTATAAGCTGTCTTCTTATGAGGTCATGTTTCACTTCTGTAACAATCTTTCTACAATCAGTGATAGGTTTATTTCTCAATTCTTATGCAATCCTTCCTCATCATGTATAAACTACTCTTTTCCTGATTGTCACCTGTACTCTTGACTTTGTACTTCCCACAATATCCAGACCAGAAACCCCTAATTCACACAGGCCTCAGATGCTTTTGAGGCATTTTACCACAGTGTGTTTTTTACCTGGTTGTCTTCAGTTTTCCTTCATTTTATATGACCATATGAGAAGACATAAGATCAAAGAGACCAAACATGGAAGTTCAATTCTAAACATGCCTTTATATTTGTCCTTAAAGAAATCCATGCCCTTGAGTTTAAGTGGACTGAATATGTCCTGGTCAAGAAAAGGTATATTTAAGACACTGTAGATTATGAATTTGAGTTTGCACTACTCTGATAAAACTAACACAGACAAATGCACATGGTTTTATTTCTGAATATTTTGTTTACTTGTTTTTGAGTTAAATCCAGGATATTATGGTTTGAATATAAAATATCTACCAAAACCCAGAAGGGGGAAAAGAAGGAGAATAACAGCTGTCCATTATCCCACTAGAAAACTATTCTTAAGATGATTTCCAGAACGTGCTCTGAAAAAAAAAGTATTTCTTTTCAACAATATTTAAGGATCAACCTCTTTACTATCACTTGTAATACATTCAGTGTTCTAGGGATATTTTTCTGTTCCAGGACTCTACATGAAGTAGAGCACAGAACACTGGGAAATTATATATTTTAGAGAAGGAGATATGCATTTTAAATATTCATCTCCCCAATATAATGTATTTATGACAGTTATAGGTTTTGCATAGGATATCATGAAACATGTCACTTTGTATGTAGGAGTCCTGTCTACATTGAAAAGGAAATCAGAGCTGAATCTTATGGGATAAGGAGTTATATAGGCAAAGGGGAAATAGAGATGCTTTGTGAAACAAAAAGCACAAAACCAAACTGATAATGAAGAAGCAGTAAGGGTTTGCCTATGTATGAATGTGTTGGTTTAAAATATTAATGATATAAGACAATACAATGAGAATACAAACATTGCTATTTAATGGAATATAGGATGATGCTGGCAGCTTGTTAATGGAAATCTTCCAAAGCAAGTAACTGAACAGGGGATACAGCTCAGATAGAGAACTGCTATCATGTGTAAAAACTTGTGTGTTAGTTAATTTTCTGTTTGCTGCAACCAAAACACCAACAACACAAAAGCAACTTAAAGAAGAGATGCTTGATTCAGGATTGTCGATCCAGAGAAATACAGTCGATATGGCAGTCTATCATTGCATCCACACTTAGGAAAACAAAGATTGCACAATAAAGGTGACCACATTACGAAATCTCAAGACCCACGCCAGACATCTACTTCGTCTAGTCAGGTTCCACTTCTTAAAATTTCCATATCTTCCATGAGCCATTAGCTTAGAACCAAATATCCAAACACATGAACTTATGAGAGACACTCACAGAGAAACCAGAACATCCTGGGTTGTATCCTAGGATTGTAAAACAAACAGATAAACATTTAAAAAGTAAAATCAACTGTGTTTGCCTGTTTTCTTAAACCAAGGGTAAAGTAGATCCATTGAGAGGTTGTAAGTACCAGGCATATTTGGTTACATAAAGGTAGCTATACAGAGAGACATATATTAAGCCCACATCTCATTTTCTTTCTTCTGTGACTTTTAAAAGCCACATTGCCCTAGAATTAATATGATCTACACCTAGTCCCCACATTCCTATGGTTGTTCTCCCTCCTCCTAGGAGAAGAACAGCTGGTCATCATCCTACGTGAAAACTATTCTTGAGCTATTTCCCAAAATGTGTTCTATGTCTCATTCAAATTGGATTTATTCTTGTTTTCACAAGCAGTGCCCTAGTTAGTTGTTCCATCAGAGATGTCTTGATGGACACAATGCAGTCTCAGGAGCTTTGATGCTGTAGATGGTAAGTTGTGCTGGATCATTTTCCCTTGGGAATGGATTGCAATCACTACTCTGGCTAATCAGTTAGAGCTGTTTCCACCTTTGCCTCCTTATTCTTCGAAATATCCACTCAATCCTGTGAGTTTTACAAGAAATTTTATCACTGCTTTTATTGGAAAGCTTTCCTGAGGAGAAAGGATACAATACTATACCCATTTTAAAGCTGAGGAACAAGAGAAATAATGTCATCCAAAGTGACAGAATAGAGAGAAGAATGGATTATGAAGCTGGGCACCAAAGTTTTTATCTCATTGGAGTGTTTGTAAACCAAATATGAAGTCTACTCACACACAACAAAAAGAAAGATATTTCATCCTGTGAATATTTATTTATTATACACACACAAACACAGACAAATACACACACACACACACACACACACACACACACACACACACACACAACATATATATATATAATATATATATATATATATATATATATATATATATATATATATGATTAAGAGGTTACCTCTCTGAAAATGTAACTTTTAAACAAAAAATTCAATAAAGCAAAGGATAAACAGTATAGTTGCTGCATACAAAGCATCCCAATTGAGCAAATTGTACATAAAAGGTTCTGAGTTGTGCATATTATTAATTTGTTTTATTAAGAAAATGGTGATGAGATCATACTAAACAGGGTCCTGAAATGCAGGATAGGAAGGAAGTGTATTTTGGCTCATAGCTTTGGGGGATTCAGGCCATTATACAAGATGTGGTACCTGAAGCAACTCAATTGGTGATGGAAAGAGATCATGGTACAGTTTGTTCATATCTTGTTTGATCAGGAAAACTAAGCTTAGACTTAGATAGACAAGCCCAAAGTGTCTACATTGGCCTTATATAGTGCTACTAGATGGAGATCAGTAATGCAAGAACAGGACCTGTGTGAACCATTTCATATTCAAATCTTAATAGAAAATAAAGTGGAAGTAAGTACTTATAAGACCCTATATATAATGGTCATGAAGGTCTTTAGTTAAAATTATATTAATAAGTTTACATTGAGTAAGACAGATGGTGCTGCAGTTGTTAAGTGAATTCCCTATATGTAATATAGACTTGATAGATGTAGGAAGAGCAGTAGACAGAATAGAAGAAGAAAAGAAAGAGAACGATAAAAATAAAGGTCTATATGTCTGTATTGGTGTCAAAGGTATCTGGGAAAGAACATAGCTAACAAAGTTGTCAGTCTCCCACAGGAGAGTGACTATCATGTGCAGAGTTGTGGGAAATCCCTGCTAATTAAGCTTGGCATTTAACATTGGATAGTCTTTTGAGCTCAGAGAAATATGAAGGAGTCCTTAACCTGCAGGGCTTTTGCTTCTCTAACCCTGTCTGGGGAGTGCACCCCTTCTGTCTCCATATGCCTCTCCCTAAAGAATGCCACATAGCTTTGGTAAGATCACAAGTCACGCTCCATCCACTGTTTGGCTCTGGATTCTGATCTGTCTGAGTCAGCTGTGGTTAGAGCCTCTCAGAGACAGCTTGCCGTCTGTTCTCAGCTGGAAATTTAGCTCCTGGGAGTTCTGGTTGAATCTTTGATACTCGTTCTAAAAGGACAAAACACCCTCACTTTGGTCTTCCTCCTTCTTCTTGAGTTCATGAGGTTATGCGTTGCATCTTAGTATTGTGTGTTTTGGGGCTAATATCCGCTTATCAGTGAGTGCATACCATGTGTGTTCTTTTGTGATTGGGTCATCTCACTCAGGATGATATTTTCTAGCTCCATCCATTTGTCTAAGAATTTCATGAGCTCATTATTTTTAATGGCTGAGTAGTACTCCATTGTGTAAATGTACCACATTTTCTGTATCCATTCTTCTGTTGAAGGACATCTGGGTTCTTTCCAGCTTCTGGCTATTATGAATAAGGCCACTATAAACATAGTGGAGCATGTGGCCCTGTTGCATGTTGAAATATCTTCTGGGTATATACCCAGGAGGGATATAGCTGGGTCCTCAGGTAACACCATGTTCAATTTTCTGAGGTATCGCCAGACTGCTTTCCATACTGGTTGAACCAGCTTGCAATCCCACCAACAATGGAGGAGTGTTCCTCTTTCTCCACATCCTCGCCAACATCTGCTGTCACCTGTGTTTTGGATCTTAGCCAATCTGACTGGTGTGAGGTGGAATCTCAGTGTTGTTTTCATTTGCATTTCCCTGATGACTAGGGATGCTGAGCACTTCTTTAGATGTTTCTCAATCATTCGAGTTTCCTCAGTTGAAAGTTCTTTGTTCAACTCTCTACCCCATTTTTTAATAGGGTTATTTGATGGTCTGGAATCTAGTTTCTTCAGTTCTTTGTATACCTTGGATATTAGCCCTCTATCAGATGTAAGGTTGGTGAAGATCTTTTCCCAGTCTGTTGGTTCCCGCTTTGTCCTGTTGACCGTATCCTTTGCTTTACAGAAGCTTTGCAGTTTTATGAGATCCCATTTGTCAATTCTTGATCTTAGAGCATAACTCTTAAAGAAGAATAGGTGGAAGGATTGTGGGCCCTAAGGAGATAGGAACTGCACAGGAAGATCAACAGAGTAAACGAACCTGAACCCTTGGAGCTCTCAGAGACTGAATCACCAACCGTGGAGCATACCTAGTCTACACAGATCTACCTCCATGGACTGAACCTAGGCCTCCCTGCACATATGTCGTAAATGTGCAGCTTGGTTTTCATGTAGGTCTCAAACATCTGGAGTGGGGGCTATCCCAAAACATGCAGCCTGTATATGGAGTACGGTCTTCTAAAAAAAAAACAGTTGTTCAGTTATTCATGGAATATTATTTTTTTATATCTCTTGTATTCAGTTTGCAACTACTTCATTGAGAATTTTTGTATGTATATTCATGAGGGATACTGGACTATAATTTATATATTTTTGTTGGGTTTACACTTGATTTCACTATTTCAATATTATTTGCTTTGTGAAGGAGCTTATTGTGGTTCTGAATTTTTTTAAACATAACTCAAAAAGTGTTGCTTTTTGAAGGCTCTATAGAATTCTTGTATAAGTATATCTGACCCTTGGTATTTTGCTTGTTTGTTTATTTTCATTTTATTCTGTTTGAATGCTTTTTAAATTTTTTTGATTTGCTGAAAATAAAAAAAAAAAAAAAAAAAAAAAAAAAAAAAAAAAAGATCACAAGTTCAGTTCCCTTTCAAGTAGCACCTGAGATTTCTGAAATCCTTTTCCATGCTAATGAAGCATTGTGGTACCATATGCCTTCAGCAAGAACCTTGACTCATTCTGGATATTCTGAACCCTGTCCCCAAAATTATATAAGCCTTGAATCACTCCAAGTAAAGTAGATCTGCCTCTCTGCAGCTGATCCTAGTGGAGTCATTTACTCACAGGGCTTCCAAACCACCCATCCATCCTCTCTACTCCTCTTGCCCTCCTGAACCCATACCAGCTAATGTTTTCCCAGGTCAGGACGTATCACACAGAGCACCTATGATTGGGTGATGGAGCAGGTTGTCAGTGAGATCAGACAAGAGTCCCTTTACATTCTTTAGGGTTTCAGTTCAGATGGCAGCCAAAAATTCATGCCAGTAGGTCTAAGAAGAGGCAAGATGCTTACTCTGTTATCCCAAATTTTCGAAGACTCAGTGTTAAAAGTACAGCAGGACTAGACTTCAATTTTCTCCACTAACAGTTCTACTTTTCAATTAATATGTGAGGACAAAAGAACAGATACAATCTTCTGATGATGATGTTAGTACCTGGTGATATTTGTTAAAATTAGCTGATGGCCAGCCTTCTTTTACCCAAGAAAGACTGAGAGAGGTTCACATCCACATTCATCTCTCTTACTTCCCCCTACCCAATCATTTTCCTTGGATGAAAAGAAAATGTGACTTTCCTCCTAAGTAATTGATGTTCTGTCTCATTCCTTGAAGTAATGTGAGCTTAGCAAAGGAGACAGTGTCTCATCTTCCCTGTGCTTGGATCTAATGAAATATAATCTGGTTGACATCTTTAAACAACATAAGTGAGCAGGGAGCATGAAGACCTGTACTCCACACTTGCCTAGCACTGACCCCATAGACTGATGGCTTTAGTTACAGAGTATAAATAGGGAAGTGTGATTTGGAGGAGAGAGAAGCCAGTGTGTTCTGTGAGTTTTACATTCATGCATTCATGTATGTAATTATTTTTTATGGTTTTTTATTATCAACATCTTAAACCTAAATGTTTTAAAGAAAAAACATGTGGGTTATGTAGGAACTCATGTCTCCAGGAGCTAAAACATTCTTGTAGATTGAGTTGTGCCCTTTTAATACTAATGTGTTAAAGTGTTAGCCCTGAAAACTTCAGAATACAGCACTGTTTTGTCATTATTTATGACCCATATTAAAATAAAACAAACTAACCAAAATTCAGAGAGCCTTAAAGGAAACCTGCTGACTCAAGCCCATGACATATTTTAGAATTTGTAAGCTGAGGTCAGTTTCCAGTCAGATCAAGGAAACTTAGATCTTACATGACTAGTGCCTGTATAATGGAGAAATTTGGATACACAGACAGAAATAGGGAGAAGATGATGTCAATAGACATGAGAAAATGGAGTCAGCTAGTCCCTGAGATGGCTCTCATTGGTCTTTGCTCTCCCACTGAGCCCTCTCATACCTCCTCTCTCCCCACATCTAATCCTCATTCCCTTAATCACCTTTACCTCCTTTAGCATCAAGTTCTCTCTTTCCATATACCTCCAATGACTATTTCTTCCCCTTGTCAGTGAAAGTTTTGCATTCTCCCTTGGGCCCTCCTTACTACAGAGTTTCTTTGGATCTGTATATTGTAGCACGGTTATCCTACATTGTATTGCTAATGTCTACTCACAAGTGATTACATACAATATGTGTCTTTCTGGGTGTGCATTGCCTCACTCAGGGTGCTCTTTTCTAGGGTCATCCATTTGCCTGTAAATTTCAAGATGTCTTCGTTTTAAATATCTGAGTAGTATTTCATTGTGTAGATGTACCACATTTTCTTTATCCAGTCTTCAGTTGAGGGACATCCAGTTTATTTCGAATTTATGGCTATTACAAATAAAACTGCTGTAAATATTGGTAAGCAAGTGTCTATTTGTTATAGTGTGCCATCTTTTGGGTAAATTCCCAGGAGTGGTTTAGCTGGGGCCTGCATGGGGAGGCTTCGTGAGACTTTGGGGATGATCCTAGCTGAGATTCCTACAAGTGGGGGATATGGAAAATGAAATGGCCACCTCCCATCTCTAGCCAGGCAGGGAGACAGAGGGACATCTACTCACCAACAAAACCTTCAACTTAAACTTTGACATGTCTATAAGATGTACAGGCATAAAGATGGAACAGAGATTGAGGGAACAGTCAACAAATGACCGTCCCAACTTGAGATCTATGCCATGTCAGAGAGCCATCCTCTGACACCATTAATAATACTCACCTATGATTGCAGACAGGAACTTAGCATAACTGTCTCCTCGAAGGATTCATCCAGCAGTAGATGGAAACAGATGTAGAGAAGCACATCTAAATAGCCAACAGTTTTTGTGAAGGCTAATAGAGGAGTGGGAGATAGAAGAGAGTGGAAAGAGAGCCAAGGGGTCAAGGACACCACAATAAAACTCCCCTGGGCCCAGGGAGATTGATAGAAACTGGTCCACTAGCCAAAGAACATGCAGGGGCTGGACTTAAACCCCCTACACATTTGTAGCAGATGTGGAGGTTGGTTTTCATATGGGTCCCCTAACAACTGGAGGGGTGTTGTCTCTGACTCTGTTTCGTGCCACTGGATCTTTTTCCTAACTGGACTGCCTGATTGGGCCTCAGTGTGACAGGATGTACTTAGTCCTGCTGGGACAAGATGTTCCAGGGCAGGGTGGTACCAAATGTGGGCTTCCTGTTTACTGAGGACAAGGGAAGGGCGTAATGGGGACAGGAATTTGTAAGGGTAGGATGGAGAGGAAAGAAGAGAGGAGTACTCCCATAGGAATGGAAAGTGAATAAAAGCAATAAATGGTTGAAAAAAAAGGTTGAAATCAAGGAGAGATGACAAAACAGAACTTTGTTCAGTCTACAGAAGGAACCAAACAAGTTATTACCTTAATTTTGGATATCTTAATTCACAACTGTGAAAAGATACAATTTTCTTGTAAAGGCTACTCAATTTGTTGTACTTTGTGATGGCAACCTTAGCAAAATAATGCAATGACGGATATAAGAATTATTAAAAATGGTGGGAGGAGAAGGACTCTACAGGCAACAGCCCTCACCGTACTTACATGATTATCCAAGCTTAAAAAAATAAACATTCTAAACATGCTTGTCATGAGCATTGAGATCTGTATTCCTGGCCCAGTGGGAAATTTGGAGTTAGGAAGATCTCTGGAGCTTACTGGCCTCCAGATTAGCTCCAGGTTAAAAAAAAAAAAAACCACTCTTTCTCAAGGGAATAAAGTGGAGAGTGATGAAGTAGGGCACTCTGTGTCCTCTTTTAGCCTCTGTGTATGAGCATATGAACACACACACACCTTTACTTACACATACACTTACACTACCAATATACCTATCTCCTATTAAAAGATAAAAAATAAAGATTTATTTAAAAAGCAAAGAAAAATTGAACAGTTATCAAGATCTTAGTTGGTCCTTCCATGGTCATTGTTATAGAACCAACTATGAGAAGACTCAGCTATACTAGTCTTTCAGCTCATGCTTATCTTCATATAAAAATATTTTATTTAAAATTTTTTTTTGTGTGTGGAATTGAGTACGTCTGCATGTGGCTATGTGCAGTGCTCATAGAAGCCATAAGAGGGTATTAGATACCCTGAAGCTGAAGTCATAGGTAATTTTGTACCATCCAGCCTCGGTGCTGTGAATCAAACACATGAGTCTTCTGCAAGAAAAGTTTTTCTTCTTAACCAGCATACCGTTTATCTCCAATCCATGTCTTTATTTTGATTTCCACAACAAGGAGCTGAGGAACCCAAACTAACTCAAGTTTTATTCTCTCTCTCTCTCTCTCTCTCTCTCTCTCTCTCTCTCTCTCTCATGTGTGTGTGTGTGTGTGTGTGTGTGTGTGTGTGTGTGTGTGTTCTCTAGAGCATGCCTGTATGTTTGGGTAAGCACATTTGTGAAGTGCAAATGTCTGTGGAACTGAGTTATTCAAGTTCCTCCAGCTATAGTTACAAGTGGTTATGATCTATCCATCATGGGTGCTGGGATGAAGTTCTTTTCCTCTGCAAGGGACATATGTAATTTCAACCATTGAGCCACCTCTCTAGTTCCTCTACCTTTGTCTGAATAAATGTCCATCAGCAGAAAATAGTATGACATGTCGGTAGTCAATAAATGGGTATATCTAGAAATCTGATAGCAATTCAAGTGAGATTTATTACACATACACTGAGCAATTTGTCTTTGTGCTGATTTGGGTTAAGGTTCTAGATAAACTGCTCTCAACTAAATTTTCCTTTATTGGATGAAGGAGATAAAGTATGTACATAGCTAACCAGTTAGAAAGGCAGACATAAAGTCTAAGTTACAACCAGAAAAAGAGGCACTCATGGATGGATCATCTGTAGAAGTTCAAGGCAAAGCTTTGAGAATATGTGATATAAAATTTAGACCATGATTTTTAGGTAAAACATACACCTGGCAGTATAAGAGGGGAGAATATAATTGATTAGCTTATGAAATAATAACAGACTGATATAGATACTGCTGCCCGGTCACCAAAGCTAAAGTCCCTTGTCTTTGAACTTGAGGTTCATACAGCTAAGAACAGAAACACTAAATATGGTCTTACAAAGTCAGTGCCATGATGGTGACTTATGCATTAGAATGTACAATGATGCATAACATAGGCAGAAACATGGAAAGTGTGTCAGCAAGTCACAAGTAAGCCAGCAGGAGATGAAAGAATGAAGCCTTTGGGAAGTGTTCTACACCCTTGGCTTACACATTCCTGTCTGCATCACTGGCTTTCCTGAAATTTTGTTTGAGTCAACCTTCTTGAAACATTTCTTATATCCTCATCTGATAAAACCTTTTCTACCCCTTGATTCATGTTATTGCTATAATTGTTCTGCTCTTTCTAGGATATGAAGGATTTTTCCTTCAAGGATTTATTCATAAAGCAATTAGCAAATACTTACAGTTTGCTAGGCATTGTAATGGGCACTTGGTCTCCAGAGATAACTTAACAGCGACTATTTATGTATTTTAACAAAACATTGTTGGCTGTGAGTATCTGCATCTGTATTGGATAGGTGCTGGTAGAATCTCTCAGGGAACAGCCATACCAGGCTCTTGTCATCAAGCACTTCTTGGCATCAGTGTTGGGGTGCAGATGAGGTAGTTCCCTAGGTGAGGCAGTCTCTGGATGGCCTTTATCTGTTTATTGCACTAACCCCAATGAAAGGGCTAGGGGAAGGACTGAAGGAGCTGAAGGGGATTGCAACTCCATAGTAAGAACAATATCAACTAACTGGACCACCCAGAGCTCCTAGAAGCTAAACCACTAACCAAATAGTATACATAGAGGAATTTATGGCTTCAGATACATATGTAGCAGAGCATGGCCTTATGCTACATCAAAGGAAAGGAAAGCCTTTCGTCCTGTGTAGGTTTGATGCCCAAGCTTAGGGGGATACTAGGGCAGTGAGGCGAGAGTGTATGAGGAGGTAGAGGAACATGCTCATAGAAGCAAAGGGGAGGAGAGAAGGGGGAGATGGGATGTGGGGATTGTGGAGGGGTAACAGGAAGTGTAAACAAATACAATGATTTTTTAAAAAGTTGGGGAGACACTCCAGAATGTATCAGAGACCTGGGAGGTGAGAGACTCTCAGGACTTGAAGAGAGGGACTTTAGATTAAATGCCCTACAGTGGGGAGGGAACTTGTAGAGCACACCTTCAGCAGAAAGACAGGGCATCAAGTGAGGCCCAAGGGCGTTTAGAGGTCTGGTAGGGTGGGAGTGGGGGATAGAGATATCCTCATGGAGACAGGGGGCATGGAGGAGGTATGGGATGTGAAACAATTGGAGAGTAGACTGGGAGGGGAATAAAATCTGGAGTTTAAAAATAAATAAATAAATAAATAAATAAATAAATAAATAAATAAATTTTAAAAAAAGCATTGTTTTGGAGCATACTCTCATGATAAGTCCAGTAATTGCAGCTACTCAAGAATCTAAGGCAAAGGGGTTACAAATTCAGTCTGTTTGGGCTATGGAAAAACTCAAGGGCCCCAAAAAGAAAAGGAAAGAAAAAACCCATAAACTGGGTTGAGGAATATAGATTTGTAGTGGAGTTTTTGCTGCTGTAGTATATGTGAGGTCGTAGTTGATTCTCCAGTTACTACACTTTTTTTTTTTTAATGAACTGTTTGTACAATTTCATTCTCTCTTTCTGGACTGTAGGTTAGTTAAAGAGATACACCATACTGGCTCACTATGCTACCCATGTTTTCACATTTCCCTAGCAAAGAGTGTCAAATCCCTACACTTAAATAGATACTAGTGTCTTGTCTTAATTGAGGGCTGTATTTCACAATAAACATATATATCCCCCTTTGGCCTGCGGAGGGCCCATTGCTGGTCTGCTCCTGTGGAAACACAGGAACCTGAGTCATCCTAGGGGGACCCACTGCACACAGAGCGGAGGACCTGAGTCATCCTAGGGGGACCCACTGCACACAGAGCGGAGGGTAAGTCACCTTGCCCACTAACCCAAGGCCCCGGAGTTTACAGCCGGGAGCCAGGTGGGGTTTAGGGAACTAGCAGGCACCCAAAGCCCCGCCCCTCCAGACTAAACTTCCTGTGCGCCCGGACCCTGGTCCTTTGGCCTGCGGCGGGCCCATTGCTGGTCTGCTCCTGTGGAAACACAGGATCCTGAGTCATCCTAGGGGACCCACTGCACACAGATCGGAGGGTAAGTCACCTGCCCACTAGCCCAAGGCCCGGAGTTACAGCCGGGAGCCTGGTGGGGTTTGGGAACTAGCAGGCACCCAAAGCCCGCCCCTCCGGACTATAACTCCCGTGCGCCCGACCCTGGTCCTTTGGCCTGCGGCGGGCCCATTGCTGGTCTGCTCCTGTGGAAACACAGGATCCTGAGTCATCCTAGGGGGACCCCACTGCACACAGAGCAGAGGGTAAGTCACCTTGCCCACTAGCCCAAAACCCAGAGTTACAACCGGGAGCCAGGTGGGGTTTAAGGAACTAGCAGGCACCCAAAGCCCGCCCCTCCGGACTATAACTTCCCGTGCGCCCGGACCCTGGTCCTTTGGCCTGGGGCGGGCCCGTTGCTGGTCTGCTCCTGTGGAAACACAGGATCCTGAGACATCCTAGGGGGACCCACTGCACACAGAGCACAGGTCCTCAGCTGGTCTGCTCTGGTGGAAACACCTGATCCTGAGACAACCTAGAGAACATACCTGCATCCAGTGCAGAGGACACTTAGCTGGTCTGCGCCTGTGGAAACATCGAATCCTGAGACATCCTAGAAGACCTATTGCATCCAGAGCAGAAGGAGCTTAGGATCACAGGAACACAGAGACATCTGGAATCCGAGGAGATCTGACACAAGCAAGATAACTGGAAAGACAGACTCCAGTCAGACACAGTGAGCACAGGTAACACTAGAGTCAACCAGATGGCGAAAGGCAAGTGAAAGAACACAAGCAACAGAAAACCAAAGTTACCTGACATCATCAGAACCCAGTTCTCCCACCATAGGAAGCCCTGGATACTCCATCACACAGGAAAAACAGGACTCAGAATTAAAATCACTTCTCATGATGATGATGGAGGATTTTAAGAAGGACATAAGTAACTCCTTAAAGTAATACAGGAGAACACAGGTAAACAGGTAGAAGCCCTTAAAGAGGAAACACAAAAATCCTTTAAAGAATTTCAAGAAAACACAACAAAACAGGTGAAGGAATTGAACAAAACCATCCAGGATCTAAAACTGGAAATAGAAACAATAAAGAAATCTCAAAGGGAGACTACTGTGGAGATAGAAAACATAGGAAAGAGATCAGGAGTCATAGATGCAAGCATCACCAACAGAATACAAGAGATAGAAGAGAGAATCTCATGCACGGAAGATACCATGGAAAACCTCGACACAACAGTCAAAGAAAATGCAAAAATGCAAAAAGCTCCTAACACAGAACATTCAGGAAATCCAAGATGCAATGAGAAGACCAAACCTAAGGATAATAGGTATAGATGAGAGTGAAGATTCCCAATCTAAAGGGCCAGTAAATATCTTCAACAAAATTATAGAGGAAAATTTCCCCAACCTAAAGTACAAGACACCCATAAACATACAAGAAGCCTACAGAACACCAAACAGACTAGACCAGAAAGAAATACCTCCCGTCACATAATAATCAAAACACCAAATGCACAAAACAAAGAAAAAATACTAAAAGCAGTAAGGGAAAAAGGTCAAGTAACATATAAAGACAGACCTATAAGAATTACACCAGACTTTTCACCAGAGACTATAAAAGCCAGAAGATCCTGGTCTGATATCATACAGACCCTAAGGGAACACAACTGCCAGCCCAGACTGCTATACCCAGCAAAACTTTCAATCACTATAGATGGAAGAAACCAAGATATTCCATGACAAAACCAAATTTGCACAATATCTTCCCACAAACCCAGCACTTCAAAGGATAATTGATGGAAAACAGCCAACACAAGGAAGGAAACTACAACCTAGAAGAAACATGGAAGTAATCGTCCAACAACCTCCCCCCAAAAAAAAAAAAAAAAAAAAGGTAGCTACACAAACATAATTCCACCTCTAATAACAAAAATAACAGGAAGCAACAATCATTTTTCCTTAATATCCCTTAACATCAATGGACTCAATTCTCCAATAAAAAGACGTAGACTATCAGACTGGATACATAAACAGGACCCAGAATTTTGTTGCATACAAGAAACGCACCTCAGTGACAAAGACAGACATTACCTCAGAGTAAAAGGCTGGAAAACAATTTTCCAAGCAAATGGTCCCAAGAAACAAGCTGGAGTAGCCATCCTAATATCAAATAAAATCGACTTTCAACCAAAAGTAATCAAAAAAGATAAGGAAGGACACTTCATACTCATCAAAGGAAAAATCTACCAAGATGAACTCTCAATTCTGAACATTTACGCTCCAAATGCAAGGGCACCTACATACATAAAAGAAACTTTACTAAAGCTCAAAGCACACATTGCACCTCACACAATAATAGTGGGGATTTTTAACACCCCGCTCTCTCCAATGGACAGATCGTGGAAACAGAAACTAAACAAAGACACACTGAAATTAACAGAAGTTATGGACCAAATGGATTTAACAGATATCTATAGAACATTTCATCCAAAGTTAAAGAATACACCTTTTTCTCAGCACCTCATGGTACCTTCTCCAAAATAGAACCATATAATTGGTCACAAAACAGTCCTCAACAGATACAAAAAGATTGAAATAATCCCCTGCATCCTATCAGATCACCACGGACTAAGGCTTGTCTTTAATAATGACAGAACCAAGGGAAAACCCACATCCATGTGGAAACTGAACAATGTTCTACTCAATGATGACTTTGTCAAGGAAGAAATAAAGAAAGAAATTAAAGACTTTCTAGAATTTAATGAAAATGAGGAAACATCATACCAGAACTTGTGGGACTCCATGAAAGCGGTGCTAAGAGGAAAAACTCATAGCTCTAAATGCCTACAAAAAGAAATTGGAGAGAGCACACATTAACAACTTGACAGCACACCTGAAAGCTCTAGAACAAAAAGAAGCAAATATGCCCAAGAGGAGTAGGCGTCAGGAAATAATCAAACTCAGGGCTGAAATCAACCAAGTAGAAAACAGAAAGAACTATACAAAATATCAACAAAACCAAGAGTTGGTTTTTTGAGAAAATCAACAAGATCGATAAACCCTTAGCCAGATTAACCACAGGGCACAGAGACAGTACCCAAATTAATAAAATCAGATCTGAAAAAGGGAGACATAACAACAGAAACTGAGGAAATCCAAAAAATTATCAGATCCTACTACAAAGGCCTATACTCAACAAAACTGGAAAATCTGGATGAAATGGACAATTTTCTAGACAGATACCAGGTACCAAAGTTAAATGAGGAGCAAATAAACCATCTAAACAGTCCCATAACCCCTAAAGAAATAGCAGCAGTCATTAAAAGTCTCCCCACCAAAAAAAGCCCAGGACCAGATGGTTTTAGTGCAGAATTCTATCAGACCTTCAAGGAAGACCTAATACCAATTCTCTTCAAACTATTCCACAAAATAGAAACAGAAGGAACACTACCCAATTCGTTCTATAAAGCTACAATCACACTCATACCTAAACCTCACAAAGACCCAACAAAGAAGAGAACTTCAACCATCTCTCTTATGAATATTGATGCAAAAATACTCAATAAAATTCAGCAACCGAATCCAGAACACATAAAACAATCATTCATCAAAAATCAATGGGGGGTTTTTCCCAGGAATGCAGGGATGTTCAATTCGAAAACCCCCAAAATTTTCCCCCCAAATAAACAAAAAACAAAGAAAAAAACCCCCCTGATCATCTCATTTTATTCGAAAAGCATTTTTTCAAAATCCAACAACCCCCTTATGGTAAAAGTCTTGGGGAAAATCAGGGGAATTTTAAGGGGCCCAAACCCGGGGAAACATAGTAAAAGCAATATACAACCCCAAAAAAAACCAACATCAAAAAAAATGAGAGAAAAATTTTAACTTCCCAAAAAAGATCAGGGACTAGACCCCAAAGGTTCCCCCCTCTCTCCCTACCTATTCAATATAGTACTGGGAAAACCCCGCCAACAATTAACCCCAAAAAAAGAAGTCAAAGGGGGAATTTTAAATAGGGGAAAAAGAAGCAAAATATCCTAAATTTTAGATGATAATTTTTAGTAAACTAAGTGACCCCAAAAAAAACCCCCCCCAAAAAATCCTAAACCTGAAAAACGACTTCAGCAAGGGGCAGGGGTTTAAAATCAACTCTTTCCCCAAATTTTGGGGCCCCCTACATGGGGAAAATAAACAGGGGAAAAAAAAAAAAAGGGAAATGAAAACCCCCCACAATAGTTTTCAAAAAATAAAAAAAACCCCCGGGGAATCTAAAACCCAACAAGTAAAAACTGTAGGGGAAAACTTCAAGTCTCTGAAAAAGAAATTGAAGAAGATCCAGGGGAAAGGAAAGATCTCCCATGCCATGGGGTTGGGGGGGGTTAATATAGAAAAAAAAGGGCCCTCTGCAAAACAATCTACAGATTTTAAAGCAATTTTTCCCTTTTAAAAACCAACTCAATTCTTTACAGAAAAAGGGGAAAAAAATTTTTGAAAATTTTTTTTGGGAAAAAAAAAAAAACCCAGGATAGCGAAAACCATCCCCCCAAAAATAAAAGAACTTCGGAGGAATCCCCTCCCTGACATCAACTGTACTACAAAAAAATAGTGAAAAAACGGCCTGGTATTACAGGGGGTAGGGGGGAAGATCAAGGGGTAGAGTTGAAGACCCAGAAAAAAAAACCCCAGAACTATGGTTTTTTTAATCCTTTGACAAAGGGGGTAAAATACCAAATGGAACAAGGACAAAAATTTTTAAAAAAGGTGCGGGGGTTAAAAGGAGGACAACAGCAAAGAATGAAAAAAGGTCCTTTCCTATCTCCTTTTTACAAACCCCCAAACCAAGTGGGGAAAGGACCTTTTCATAAAACCAGAAAACCCCCAAAACACTAATAGAAGAGAAATTTTGGGGGGGACCCTCGAATAAAAACCAGGGGCAGGGAAAAGTTCCTGAAAAAACACCAATTGGGGCCATGCTCTAAGAAAAAAAAAAATTTTCAAATGGGACTTCATAAAATTTTAAAGTTTTTTTACGGCAAAGGAAAAAAACTGGCCAAATAGGAAAAAAAAATTTCCGGGGAACCAACAATTGGGAAAAGATCTTTAAACCCAAACCCCCCCGATAGAGGACCAAAACCAATATAAAACAAAGAACTCAAGAAAATTTTAACCCCTGACCCAAACCCAAAAAACCCTATTAAAAAATGGAGTAAGGAGCTAAACAAAGAATTCCCCAATTGAGGGAAAACCGAATGGGCAGAGAACACCCAAAGAAATGTTCGCATCCTTGGGCAACAGGGGGAAAACAAATCAAAACAACCCTGAAATTTCCCCTTTTACACCACAGAATGGCTAAAATAAAAAAATCCGGTGTAAGGGGTGCTGGGGAGGGGTGGAAAAAGGAAAACACTCCCCCTTGTTGGTGGGATTGCAAAATGGGTTTTCAACCACTATGGAAAACATCCGGGGGGTTTTCCCCAGAAAATTGGGCAACCACTACCTGAGGGCCCAGCATACCACTCCCCGGGTATATAACCCCGAAAATTCTAACACAAAACAAGGAAATAAGCCCACTAGGTTTTAAAAACAGCTTTTTTTTATAATAGCCCGAACCTGGGAAAAACCCAATTTCCCTTCAACCCGAGGAAAGGGGTAAAAAAAAAATGTTTTACATTTAACCCTTGGGAAAATTTTTCAGCTATTTTAAAAAAAATGAATTTTTTATAAATTCATATATAAAAAGGAAAGGGAAAAAAAATATCATCCTGAGTGAAGTAACCCAATCCCAAAAGAAAAAACATGGGATTCACTCACGATTAATTTGGGTTTTAGCCCCGAAGCCGAAATACCCAGATTTTAACTCACAGACCACATGAAACTCAAGAAAAATGATGCAAAAAAGGGGGCCCCTTTAGTCCCTTTTTTTAGAAGGATAACAAAATACCAAGGGGGCAATATGGGGACCCCCTGCAGGGCAGAAACTGAAGGAGGGACCGTCTACAGACATCCACCTAGTACCATCCTTGTGCCGCACCAAAGGTAAAAGGTTGAGGGGGATGGCAGGATGTACACGCTACAGGAGCCTATATAGCCCGTCCCCCCTTTGAGGTCTGCAAGAGTCTTTACATACTCAGAAGGGAGATGCTCACAGCAACCAAAATTAAAAACCCCCGAGCATGGATTCCCAAGGGGGGGGGGGGGGTGGGGGGGGGGGGGGGGGGGGGGGGGGGGAAAAAAAAGGGGGTTTTGGGGGGGGGGGGGGGTGAAAGGGGGGGGGGGGGGGGGGGGGGTGGGTGGGGGGGGGGGGGGGGATTGGGGGGGGGGGTGGGGGGGGGGGTTAAGGGGGGGGGGGGGGGGGGAAGGGGAAAAAAGGGGGGGGGGGGGGGGGGGGGTTAGGGGGGGGGGGGGGGGGAGGGGGGGGGGGGGGGGGGGGGGGGGTGGGGGGGGGTCGGGGGGGTGGGGGGGGGGGGGAAAAATTTTTAAAAAAAAAAAAAAATTTAAAACCCAAAAAAGACCTTTTCCTTTTAAGGAAAACCCCCGGGATTACCCCCAGGGAGGGTAAAAAGGGAAAGGAATGTTTGCTGGGGCTTATTTAATTAAAAATCCATTTTTTTTGAAATACTATTATACTCCAAAATGGGAAGGGGATTTCCCAATGGGGGGGGAAAACCCAAAAAGGGGGCGGAAAAAGGGGAAAAAGGTATTAATTCCTTAGGGACGGGAAAAGGGTTTAAAAAAAGAAACAATTTTTTGAAATTTAAAAAATAAAAAAGTTTTCAATAAAAAAAAACCAAAAAAAAATTTCCCAAAAAGACATTTTAAAAGAATAAAACTTTTTGGACTGTATTTTCTTGGGAAAAACGAGAATGGGAAAAAAAGGGTTTTTGGGTGGAAACTTTTTCAAACCAAGTTTTGGGTTTTTTCAAAAAACCTTATAATTTTTTCTAAAAAAAAAAAAAAATTCCCGCAAGGGAAAAGAAATTCCTTTTTTTAATTTAAATTTTTTTCCTGGAGGTTCAGAAATGAAAACCCAATTAATTTCCAAGGTTTTTGGGACAATTAAAGACAAGGCCATGGGGTTCCCTTGGGTTTTTAAGTAAGAAAATAAAAATTAAAATCCAAATTGGTAAGATGCCTTTTTTAAGGTACCTTTTTTAACCCTTTTTTGCCAAAATTTTAATAATAAAAAACCCAAAAACCCCTTCTACCCGGGTCCCTTTTTAAAGCAAAGGCCCAAAGGAAAAAACCTTTTAAAAATCATTTTAAAATTTAAGGGTTTTGGCCCCTTCAAAATCTTATTAATTCCAAAAAAAAAAAAAAAAAAATTTTTTAAGCTTCAATTTTTAACCAAAAACTGGTTTTAACCTTTGGTTTCCTCCTTTTTTTAAACTTAAAAAAATTTTCTTAAGAAAGTGAAAACTAACCCCCTTTTTTAGGAATTTTTTTCCCAAAAAACTTTTTTGTTTGGAAGGTATATAAACAAATGGAAAATCTGGATGAAAGGGACAATTTTTTAGACATACCAGGTAAAAAAGTTAAATGAGGAGCAAAAAACCTCTAAACGCCCCAAAACCCCCTAAAAAAAATAGCAGCAGTTTTTAAAAGTCCCCAAAAAAAAACCCCGGGGCCAGAGGGTTTTTAGTGCAGAATTTATCAGACCTTAAAGGAAGACCAAATCCCCAATTTCTTCAAAATATTCCAAAAATAGAAACAGAAGGAACATCCCCAATTGTTCTAAAAAGCTAAAATCACATATCCCTAACCTCCAAAGACCCAAAAAAGAAAGGAACTTCAGACCAATCTCTCTTATGAATATTGAGCAAAATATCAAAAAAATTTCTAGAACCGAATCCAAGAACACATAAAAACAATCATTCATCATGATAAAAGTGGGCTTTTCCAGGAATGCAGGGATGGTTCAATTTGGAAAAACCATCAATGAAATCCAATATAAAAAAACTAAAAGAAAAAAACCACATGATCATCTCATTAGATGCTGAGAAAGCATTTGACAAATCCAACATCCCTTCACGGTAAAAGTCTTGGAAAGATCAGGAATTCAAAGGCCCATACCTAAACATAGTAAAAGCAATATACAGCAAACCATAGCCAACATCAAACTAAATGGAGAGAAACTTGAAGCATTCCCACTAAGATCAGGGACTAGACAAGGCTGCCCACTCTCTCCCTACCTATTCAATATAGTACTGGAAGTCTAGCCAGAGCAATTAGACAACAAAAAGAAGTCAAAGGAATACAAATAGGAAAGGAAGAAGTCAAAATGTCACTATTTGCAGATGATATGATAGTATACTTAAGTGACCCCAAAAACTCCACCAGAGAACTCCTAAACCTGATAAACGACTTCAGCAAGGTGGCAGGTTATAAAATCAACTCGAAAAATCAGTAGCCTTCCCTTTCATGAAAGATAAAAACAGGCTGAAAAAGAAATTAGGGAAATGACACCCTTCACAATAGTCACAAATAATATAAAATACCTCGGGGTGAATCTAACCAAGCAAGTGAAAGATCTGTATGACAAGAACTTCAAGTCTCTGAAGAAAGAAATTGAAGAAGATCTCAGGAAATGGAAAGATCTCCCATGCTCATGGATTGGCAGGATTAATATAGTAAAAATGCCATCTTGCCAAAAGCAATCTACAGATTCAATGCAATTCCCATTAAAATACCAACTCAATTCTTTACAGAACTTGAAAGAGAAATTCTGAAATTTATTTGGAACAACAAAAAACCCAGGATAGTGAAAACCATCCTCAACAATAAAAGAACTTCTGGAGGAATCGCCATCCCTGACATCAAGCTGTACTACAAAGCAATAGTGATAAAAACGGCCTGGTATTGGTACAGAGATAGGCAGGAAGATCAGTGGAATAGAGTTGAAGACCCAGAAATGAACCCACAGAACTATGGTCATTTAATCTTTGACAAAGGAGCTAAAATTATCCAGTGGAACAAGGACAGCATTTTCAACAAATGGTGCTGGTTCAACTGGAGGACAACATGCAGAAGAATGCAAATCGATCCTTTCCTATCTCCTCGTACAAAGCTCAAGTCCAAGTGGATAAAGGACCTTCACATAAAACCAGACACACTGAAACTAATAGAAGAGAAAGTGGGGAAGACCCTCGAATACCTAGGCACAGGGGAAAAGTTCCTGAATAGAACACCAATGGCCTATGCTCTAAGATCAAGAATTGACAAATGGGACTTCATAAAATTGCAAAGTTTCTGTACGGCAAAGGACACTGTCAATAGGACAAAACGGCAACCAACAGATTGGGAAAAGATCTTTACCAATCCCACATCCGATAGAGGACTAATATCCAATATATACAAAGAACTCAAGAAATTAGACTCTAGACAACCAAATAACCCTATTAAAAAATGGAGTAAGGAGCTAAACAAAGAATTCTCAATTGAGGAAATCCGAATGGCAGAGAAGCACCTAAAGAAATGTTCAGCATCCTTGGTCATCAGGGAAATGCAAATCAAAACAACCCTGAGATTCCACTTCACACCAGTCAGAATGGCTAAAATAAAAAACTCAGGTGATAGCAGATGCTGGCGAGGATGTGGAGAAAGAGGAACACTCCTCCATTGTTGGTGGATTGCAAAATGGTGCAACCACTATGGAAAACAGTCTGGCGGTTCCTCAGAAAATTGGACATACCACTACCTGAGGACCCAGCTATACCACTCCTGGGTATATATCCAGAAGATGCTCTAACACATAACAAGGAAATATGCTCCACTATGTTTATAGCAGCATTATTTATAATAGCCAGAACCTGGAAAGAACCCAGATGCCCTTCAACAGAGGAATGGATACAAAAAATGTGGTACATTTATACAATGGAATATTACTCAGCTATTAAAAACAATGAATTTGATAAATTCATATATAAATGGATGGAACTAGAAAATATCATCCTGAGTGAAGTAACCCAATCACAAAAGAACATACATGGTATTCACTCACTGATTATTGGATTTTAGCCCAGAAGCCTGAAATACCCAAGATTCAACTCACAGACCACATGAAGCTCATGAAGAATGATGACCAAATAGGGGAGCCTTCAGTCCTTCTTAGAAGGAGTAACAAAATACTCAAGGGTGCAAATATGGAGACACAGTGCAGGACAGAAACTGAAGGAGGGACCGTCTACAGACTATTCCACCTAGATATCCATCCTATGTGCAGTCACCAAAGGTAGAGGTTGATGTGGATGGCAGGATGTACACGCTGACAGGAGCCTGATATAGCTGTCTCCTTAGAGGTCTGCAAGAGTCTGACATACTCAGAGGCAGATGCTCACAGCTAACCATTAAACTGAGCATGGAGTTCCCAATGGAGAAGATAGAGTGAAGGCTGAAGGAGTTGAGAGGATTCGCGACACCATGAGGAAAGCAACAATCCCAACCAACCAGAGCCCCCAGGGTCTAAGCCACCAGCCTGGGAGTGCTTAGGGAGGGACTCAAGGATCCAGCTATATAGGCAAGGGAGCTATATATAAGTGGGAGAAGAGATCCTTTGACCCATGAAGGCTGGACGTAGTGGGGGGGGGGATCTTCGAGGGTGGGGAGGTGAGGTACAGGGGAGGGTGGGTGGGGGTACACCAACATGGAGGCGGGAAGAGGGGGAAGGGATAGTGAGTTCCTGGAGGGAGGGGAAATGGGATAAGGAGAGAACATCTGAAATGTAAAAAATAAAAAATTTTTCAATAAAAAAAAACAAAAAACATATATATCCCTAAACATGTACATTATGACCTTGTATATAAACTCTTGGCACTTACTTGAGTTGAGCGTATGAATGGGAAAGGAATGTTGACTGATTCTTTATCTTAATTACCAATCTTTCTATGTTTTTCTATGCCTATAATATTTCTATTATACATCCAAAATGCCTGCATGGAAGTACTTCTCAATGGTGATTGAACATTCAACACAGAGGTCGGAGAAGTGACAAATGGCCTCATTATTCCTTATGGTATCTTGTGAGACAGCTTAAAGACAGACATCATGTTCTGTGCTTACTAAGTAAGAAAATAGTTACTCAAGTTGGTATTGATGTGGCCTGAGGTCACAGTCATAACCACATTAGAAACCAAAACCATTTCACATGACATAGAAAGAAGTCCAGAAGCACTTCTACCTGAGCTCCCTATTTTCAGATGGAGAAACAAAGGCTCAGATGAGGAAATACCTAAAGTTGTGGAATGAGAATGCATTTGGCAAACTGAAGATTTTGTTTCCCTCTTCTCTAGAAATCTGTGATGAATGTTCACAAAAAAAAAAAAAAAACCATTCCACTCTACAGCCAGAAGATGATACTCTCACTTTGTCTAAGTGACAGTAGGTTTTACAGTGCCTGGTATGAGTATACAGAGCTGTAATCCCAATACTCCAGAGGCTGTTTAAGGACAATCACAAGATCAAGGTCAGCATGGTTACACATCAAAGCTGTGATTAGGAAAAAAATAAGAATAATACACACGACTGCCTACAACAAACCAACACTTGTGTGAAGATGCTTTGATTATGTATCCTTTTAACTTTTATGCATATTTTATATCAATAAGTCTCCACGTCATCTTCAAATATCTGTGGATCACTGTGTTAAACTTCTATTGCCAAGGAAATACATTTTAAAGTAGTAATGACTTTGAAGTGATGGCATTTTAAGCCCTTCAAACTTCTTCATTCAGACATCTAGCTATTTTTAACTGCTGGTTACCTTAGGTTCCTCTTTTTAACTAACTCTAAGAAAGTGAACTCACCACTTTTTTAGAATGTCCATACTTTGTTTGGACAGTTCCTGGTGTTATGAACAGTTCTTTTGGCCAGTATGCTTCTTTTTAGTAGCCATGCAGAGTGAAGATGTTTCCAGTCTGGATGAAGTTTTCAAAGCATATGAAAATCTACCCTTTGCTTTTCCAGCTAAATATCCCCATTCCTGTGAAAACACCATCTGGTGAAACATATTCCATAATATGAATCTAGGTTACTTTTCTGGACATTCTCTAGCCTTTCAAAAATCCCCTCGGTCTCCTTTGTTCAAATCCTGATGCTTACTGTTCATTTCTTACTGTCTTCAAATGAATACAAAATTAATGATTATATAAGCATCTAGGTCTTTCCCATTAGGCAATGGTTCTCAAGTATCTAAATACTTCGTCCCTTTAATACAGTTTGTCATGTTGTGGTGACCGCCAACCGTAAAATTATTTTTGTAGCTACTTCATAACTATAATTTCACTACTGTTACAAATAGTCATGTAAATATTTGATATGAAGATTATCTGATATGAGACAAGTGTGAAAGACTCACTTGACCCACAAAGGATTTATGAAACACAGGTTGAAAACATCTGCATTAGGGTTTTGCAAAGTTACATTTTCCCTCCAGTTAATTGTGAGGAATAAATTTCTCCTGGGGATGTGCACTTACTGAGGGATGTCTTCTGAGTTTGGATAACATTATCCTCCAAGGAATAACTTTCTAAGGGCAGACTTTTAGACATAGTGTACTAGAGAAGAGATGACAGTCATCCTTACCTCTCTTTTCTCTTATTGCTTCTCCTCTCTGACACCTATCCTTTATTCAACCCTCCCATAAATGAGAAGAAGAATGGAAGGGCACACACAAAGGCATTGCCATCTTTTATTCAATTCCTTTTTTAAAACATGAAATGCTAATTCCCCAAATATACAATTAGTTTCAAATCCCACTTATTGCCTTCCATGTGGTCTCAAGTCCTGCACCAATCATAGTAATGGATTTTAATGGATATTTCATCCACACTGAAGATGGCACCTTTGTGCTAATGATCGTCTGATATTTAATAAACAGAATTGCAACCTGTTAACTTGCAAGTGGCAGCAATTAACCAAAAATGATAAGTAATTAAGGCCTAATTATATGGTATCAGTCATTTCATTTTCCAACTCATGCAGATACTGGATTTGTGCTGCTGAACGAGGCTCTTTCTCCATCTCTTTGCCACTCTCTGAACAAGGCTAAGGAAACAATGGGCCCACACATGACCCAAAAGTAACAGGGGAAAAGTTATTTTATTTGGTTAGTAATTGGGCTCTTTCCTTCCTTTAAACATATTGCCATGGAATTAATTGTGCACTATGAGTCCGGAAGAATAAAGGCAGAGACTGCTGGGAATTTTCAGTCTCTAAGATGTTCAGTACAACATCAAACTCAATTCAATTCTAGATGTAGAGTCAAAAAGTTCAAAATCTGTTAACAAAGGTTAATAATAAAAATGAGAATTGCAAAAAAAAAAGTTTGCATAGACTTGTATGTTTTCAGGTAGATCATACCTAAAACAAAGCAATTTTTAAAGTAAATGGGATACTATCCTGCTACTCAACCTTACTGTCATAGTCTTGATAAACATACATATGTATTTATAAAGAAACTGCTTTTAAAAAAAAAGATGTTCAGTAGAAGCCAAAACCATAACTACTAGGTTGGCTGAGGTCCCCTGTAAGGATAGAAGTAAAAACTTCCTCTCTTGAAGCCTCTGTATATATGTGTACTTCTCTGTGTGGGTTAATATCAATGAAACCATTGTGGGACAATTCATTTATGGCAATAACTAGACGACAAGCATGGTGCTAGTTACAGGCAGTCTAAAAATGTTATCTGAAATATCTGTTTTCAATTAATCAGATGTTGCATTGACTTCCTACATAGGCTGAATGTCTCTTGTAGTCACATGTTTCCATTTCCCATCAATGCTTCAATAGTCCATACTGACACCCAACGATAAGAAGCAGACCAGGGTTGGTTTTCTCAAAATGAATAATAATAGAAATAAAGATAATGGAAAAGAAGAGTAAGCCAGAGAAGATGAAATAGAAAACAAATGTTTGTGAGCACTTGTTATAGCCCAGGAAATAAAAAGAATTATGTTCTATACATTACATAACTCAGATATTAGGAGGTAGGTACCATTGAACTTTCCAATTTGTGGATAAACTTGTCTGTATCAGTTGATTGATATAAATACTAAGTAGTGTGTTGAAGTTTGAATGCTACTGGACTCCTGAACATAAGCAGAACAATGTGCAGTGCTGTGATGTTTAGTACCTTATCAGGATCTTGACAACAGTTTTGTATGTTTATCCAATGTCATTTCATAGGTCTTACATGAGCCCTTTATAAAATTAGAAGTTTGATCAGGTTATATATTTGAAGTAGCAACCTCTGAATCCATTGTCCTGAAGTTACTTCAAGAACTATTTTCTTAAATATGGCGAGACAATAATGACCTTTGAGTCTTTCAGAAACTCCCATTGAGTCAAAGCATCAAAGGTTACATATTGGAGTTTGGTTTACGACTGGTAGGAAGCAATCATATTATTATAGTTAAAAGAAAAAGAATACACTCATGGTTCACAATTGTAATTCTAGCATTTGAGAGAATGAGACAGAAGGGTTGTTGTGAATTCTAGGATTGCCTAGATTGGAATGAGACTTTATATAAAGATAAAGGAAGGAAAAAGTTAGTTACTGACACAACAGCTTCCGTTTTTCCTATCAGATGCTGAGATTGCTGACATTTCTCAGGCTTGCCTCATAGAACGCATTCCATTGTTCCTTGTTCTATTCTGAGAAGTAGCAATGCAGGAATATGGTGCTTCTGTGCTTTCATTTCTGAATAGAGGGTAGGCAAGTGCAGAATGAATTTGGAATCTTCTTTACTGAATAATACTGCAATGTAACTGCAAGATAGCACTTGAGAAAACCAAGATTAGGAATGGCAGTCTTCCCTAGTCAGTCTACTTTCCCAAAGCCAGTCATAGAACACTGGGTCCTGCTTCTGTTGTAAATATCCTAGATAACAGAGGACACTACACTGTTTCCTTGGGATTTAGTTGCTTTGTCTTTAGTTGTTATGGTAATAACAGTTAACACAGGGATTTTCTCCTAAACTATAAGTCTAACAAAGAGAAAGCCCTGGTTGTCTCCCAGACAGTGCCCAGAGTCACCTGATTGAATAAACCTTTGTTTAGCATAAAATAAAAAGAAAGGGTTGTATCATGAAATTTGAGTTCTGTTTCTCAGAGTATAATCTTCCATAAGAATGTATAGTGTTGAGTGAGTGTTGTTTGAGAGAAGAAAGGGAAGTTGGGAGATATTCTCTAGCCTCACATAAAAAAACAAACAAACAAACAAACAAACAAACAAACAAATACAGAAGATAATGGGAAATCTGGGTGCTTTGCTATCGGGAGGAAAAGAATGGAATGGATCCTAGGTACAGCCTTTGATTGAGGGGCTCTTAGGAAGAGGATGAAACAGGATCTGGGTTCTGGTCCACAGATAAGCAAGTTCTCCATTTATGTGAGACTAATTGTAGCCACCTTCTTGTTGTAATTCAAATTCATGACTGAGTAAAAGGAACTGAAAAGATGGTAAGAAGCTACCACAGAATGGAACAGGACATCAATTTGCCTGACTGTCTCCCTGGCATCCTGAACTCCAGAAATGAAAGGCCCAGTAGCCTATTATGTATGAAGAGTTGAAAAGAATTGTGTTACTCAATGTTACTTGGTAACAACTGTTGCCAAGTTGATACGAGGACCCTGACTCATCTTTAGGAAGAAGATTAGGAAATTCTTGGTTTAACAAGAAGGTAGGAATCTCCATTATGAAGATCTACCCTCACTCTTTTTCCCTCAAAACACATACAACCCTGAGCTCTTAACAAAGGACTCTTAGACTATCAGATTATTTGTGTGGAGAGTTACATATGGCTTCAGCAGTCTATTACTTCTTACTATGAAGAAGCCCGGTGGCCTTCACTAGGATGTTCATCTTCTCTTGTACAATATTTGGTAAGTTAGACTCAGACCTGGTATTATTCTACCTCTCAGGAAGCTAATTACTAACTCAGCCTGATAAAAAGAAAGAACCCTCTCCATCTATATCTCTGTTCCTTGCTCTGATACTGTTAACCTATACTTCTCCCAGAAGAAACGAGGCTGAAAAACGGTGGAGAGAAACAGGGAGAGAATAGGGCTTACGTCTATCTTTCAGTTCTTGCTTTTGAGTTCCTTAAGGAACTTTGTAAGAGGCACTTTTACCAAGCTTTTTTTCTTGTTCTCACTTCACAACATTGCAAAGGGATACTATCCCAAAGGGCTGAAAACATGTACCTGTGGATGTGTATATACACACTCAAACCCCTACACAACCCACAGAAAATTTTCCATCATAACTGTATATTATTCTTAACTACCATTTGTTAGATCAAACAGAAGTCCTGTATTTTGTCAAAACACTTTTCATCCAGATTCTCTCCATATTCTGGCAACAAATATTTGTCTTTATGGTGCTTTCTACTGAACGATATGAGCTAGCTAAACACGTAGTTACCATGTCAGCAAATCGCCCTTTTTTCTATGACTTTGAATCTCTTCTTTCCAAGTGTCTTGCTTGATTTATGACCAAGCTCTCATAGCTCATTTCTCAGCCTGTTTTATAATACTCATATTATACACTTATTGATGGGTATACTCCCTTCTGGTCCACAGTGAAATTTAAAACCACAGGTTTTCATTTTCCATTGTTCTTTCTATTGCCCTAACTCATACTCTTTGTTGGGCACATTTAGTTCCAGAATGCAGAAGTTATTCTTTGTGCTCTCCATGAGCTCTGCAATTTTTTTTCTTCTCCTGTGAAAAAGGCCTTCTCTGCAGAGTCTATACACCTGTAAACATAATTGTAACCTCTCCAAGGGATGCTCATCTCATCCCACCTAGATTTTTATTTTGCTTATACTACCTCCCTCAAGGGTTGCAACTTCCAAGTAAATAAAATAACATTGTCTTTCAAATAAATACTGAAAGTGATAATAAACCTACTCCCTCAAGTCATTTCCATGGTTCATATTTTGCAAACTAGCTAATCTGTTTTCTTATTTGAGGAAGCAAATCTATTTCAAAAAGGACCTGGCTTCCCCTCAGAGAGAATAATACTCCATAGACCAATCTCCATTCACGTTCCAGCTCAATTGCCTTATCGTGTACAGCCTTATTTCCTTAGCACACCGCAAACCTATATACCTTGATGTTGCTCTATTAAATATTCATTCCAGAATTCATTATTTGTCTATTAAATATTCATCAGCTTGTGAGCCCATATCAGACGATGTGTAATTCTTTTTCTAGGAACAGACAGATAATTAAACCTGAAATCCAAGTATTCCTACATAGCCTATATTTTTTCTCTTTGTATTATTCTCAGAAAACTGGGCCATTAGTCAAAATGCAGTTTACTACCTAGTCTTTCTGTATCTTCCTGCCAGGTGATTCCCTTTCTTTTGGATTTTTCCAAAGACAGACTGTTTTTATTTTTGTTGTTTTGTTTGTCTGTTTGTTTGTTTTTTTATCCCCTCCAACCTGGAGTTCTAAGAAATTGTGTCTCGGATTTTCTGGGTAAGGTTGAGTGTAAAATAATGATGTTTTAATTGAGAGGGTTGCCTGTTGATGGATGGATTCTCAAGCTATGGATGTATACAAGGAACCTCTAGTTAATTTAGTCATGAGAATTTATAGCAGTTTATACAAGATTGGTAAGTTTTAATTAAATAAACTCATGGCTATATATGGAAACTCAAAGAATGAAGATTTCAATAAGTAGAAGTGGCAGATACTTTTTACTAAATCCCTAGAGCAAAGGTAATTCTACTAGCAGGATTGTATGAGGGAATAGAAACTTTACCCTTTAGGTGGGGTATCTTTTTAGAGTCATTATGAAAATAAGTGTGAAGCTCCTTGGAAAACTAAAACTAGAATTAGCCCATGATAGAGATGATCCTATTATACCCTTCTTGTGTACATTTTCACAAGATTCAAAGTCTAAAATATAAAAATTAAAGTCCACAGATAGCTACACATTCAGGTTTATTGGCCAAATTATAGATTTAACTTATGGACCCATGACAGATGCAGAAGTAAAATATGATGTGTCTACATAAGGCAGTATTATTCAGCCATAAATATAAACAAAAATGTGTTGTTTGCACAAGATTAAATGGAACTGGAGATCACCATGACATAAAAATGAGCCAGACTCAGAGATAAATATCATATGTGCTCACTTCATGGTAAATCGCAGCTTAAAAATAAATGAAGGGCTGGTGAGATACACAATCAGGGATAGAGCATCAATGTGACTTTAAGTAAATTACATACATGAGTAAAAAATAAATTAAATCTATTTTATACAATTAATAAACAATATCTTTTCTTGCTAGTGAAATAAATCAGTCTGTGAAGGAGATCTTTTGGATTTTTAACAGGAAATTTTAATATAAATGAAATATTTTAGGTGTGAGAACTTTAGACACTCTTAATCCCATGTGGATATTTGCCTTTCTTTGTATATATGAAGGATCAATTTGTCAAAACAATTTAGTGGCAATTTAATTAAGCACATTAATAATGGCTACAATACTCCGTGAGATGCACATTCAACTATATATAAGGTATATAGCCTAACAGAAAGTATTTAACATGTTATGGGAACTTAGGTGGTAAGAGTAACTGCATCTACTAGGTAGGGCTGCATAGGGAGCCTCCAGATACCTAGCTTTGATTATTCCCTAAGCAAATATACTATAACTCTCTTAATAAAGGAAGTAGGTTTCAAAGGTTATTATGTGTTTACCTGTGTTGAAAATAAGAGCACATTCCCAGCAAGACAGCTCAGTGGTTTCCTTCATTACTGAATATTTGAGTATGATCATCAACACATGATAGAAGAGGATCAAGCTCCAAAAGTTGTCTTTACCCCTCTGTATATATGAGCCATGGAACACATACCCTCAATAAATAAATAAAATATTATAATTAAGTTTTTTTCTAAAAATCTGAGACCACTTGTGTCTCATATAAGTAGATGATAAGCCTATGACACTTTATGCTTTACAGTGGAAAACAGCTTTGTTTCCTGTCTCATGAGTTGCTTCTCACTTTGACCTGAGTTAAGCTGACAGGAGTGTGGTGAAAGTAAATGAGAAGAAGAACTTCAAGTAAGCAGTCAGAAATCTAAGTTCCATTCAATCTGGCCTTTCCTCTTTCCTTTTACTTTGAAGTCAGTATAACAAATAAAATTCTTATTTATAATATGTCCTGAAGGTAGAGAAACTTAAGTGTCCAAAATCTTCCACATTTGTGGGGAACAGAGCTCCATGAAATAACATCAGAAGCACCAGGAGTCTTATTCAAAACACAATTTTGAGGAAGATACCCTAGAACCACTAAATTAGAATCTCTGAGTTGGAACACAGAATTCCATTTCATTATATCTGCCCATTGATCCTGATTCACATTCAAGATAGGCTACCACAGAGCAATGGTGTATGGAAGCTCCTTCCTTAAAATAGATGCTTTCTGCACTTGACTCCATCTCCCATCAACTACTAAAACCCCATACAAATCAAACCAATACTAACATTAGAGTTCTGTGCAGATGATGTTTACAACACGCCCAACCATTGGTGCCATGGAAGCTGGTTCTGCATGATTATAAGTAAGACCTGCTGATGCCTGCTAACACATTGGTTTTTGTTCTTCAGCCTGACAAAAAAGCATCCATTGCTCAAATACTTTGTGTTTCTGTTAACTGGTAAATTCCCACAAAAATGTGAACTAAAGTTTTGATATTTCCTACTCTGCCTGGTGCTAGAGTGAAAGGAGACAGAGAAGAGAAGTCTGTGGTATCCTACTTGAATTTAGCCCAATTTCTGTAACTCTGTCTTTACACATGTTCCAACCAAACTTCACCACTAGGACCCTGTCTATCACATAAAGACAAGTAAGTGGTGTGTTTATTACTTTTATTCCCTAAGATTCTATCATAATTATGTGCACATAATGATCACTGAATAAATACTTTTGAATAAAAGAGAGACATCTGCATCAAATAGCACCAAAAACCTGCTAAAATCTTCAATAAATAAATAAATAAACAAACAAACAAATAAACTCACAGTACCTGACCCTTTAAGACAAGTCAACTCTTTTAATAAATTCAGATGTCTCTCACCCAAATAAAATACCAATTCCCCAACAGAAATGTCAGCATGGAATATCATTTGCTAAATGTTGATTTATAAAACTTATTGTACTTTCACTTCTGATAAGGTAGAATTTTATCAGAACTAAATTTTAGCAAACAACTACAGATTCCATTATCATACAAAGCAGATTTTCTCAGGTTTGCTAAAAGCAAAATCGTTTAGGGCATGTAATCTGTCATACTTTAGAGAGAGGAAATGAGTGGTAGGAATATATAGCATTTTTTCTGGCTCCAGAAATAAAGAAAATACCTAAAATACACATGCATACACATATACACATCTTTCTGCCTTGGAAGACTTGGTTTCCAGAATTAATCAGGAAAGCAATCTATAAATTATGAACATTCACAGTTAGATTTCCAGCCACAATACTATCAAGCCCTTCTAGGAAGTGAAATGTCAAGATTGAGGGACCTTTTGTTGAATGGCTCCCTTTGAAGGGTGTGATTGGCTTAAGGAAACACATGTGCTCCAGAATAAAGAAATGTAAAGAAATGCCAAATAGGCCCATATCCGATGATGTGGGTGTTCAGGGCTGAATAACATCTCCCATGAGACAAGCTGCAGAAACGTTTCTCAGATTGGCCTGGTGAGATGATTCAGTGAGTAAGAGCCCTTGCTGTACCAATAGGAGGATCTGAGTTCAAATCCCAAGTGTTTGTCTAAAAATCCAGGCCCGTAATGTTAGGACTGGAGAGAGAAGAGCTGGGAATATTATTTGGCATTGCTCATATCAACTTAGCTCTAAGTTCAGTGATAAAAACCGTCTAAAGGGAGTAAGGCAGAGAGTGATAAAGCACTACACATGATGTCATCATGTGGTCCATGAACATCAGTACACATATGTGCATGTGATTTTGCACACTCACACAAGGGTTTTCAGATGCACTGGATTTGGGAGAACTACATATGTGCACGTGATTTTGCACACTCACACAAGGGTTTTCAGATACACTGGATTTGGGAGAACTTCTCTTGTTAGATTTCCCAACTCGATGTACTTACTAAAGCCATTCAAGAAAAATTTTTATATAGTTAAAAACTTTTGTTTGGTGAAAGGTATAACTTATTATTGAAATCTCTTGTTTATATATTACCTAATAACTTTATTAACATTCTTGAAAAACTTTTATCCTGGAGATGTCAATCTTAGTTAACAACTTTAGGAAAACAATCAGTATCTGGAAACTGGTAGAAATGATGATTGTCTTCTTTGTGTCTCTCCTGTGTAGAGACCTCCGAGTGTTAGGGAAGTACCAGGAACCCCTCTGTGGTAACTTTTGGTCATCTGTCTCATGGGAACTGATAAACTGTGGATACTGCACATAATGTGATAGGATTTGGTAAGGTCTGATCCTGAGATAGAGCTGATGAATCTTCTTACACAGAGGAGTCTCTGGAGCTGTGTGCAGCTCCTCAACATGATAGCAAATTGGATTTATTTTACAGAACATGTTATTAAAATTGCCAGAGGGAAGATGCCTATAGATAATGTCTTTGGGGGGAGGAATAACACAATGTTTCAGAAATATGAAAATTAATGGAAAGTAATGAGTAATAAGTTTGGAGAATACTGAGGACCTGGTCTGCATGAAGCCTGGAGAGTGATATCTCTGTGAAAAACTCAGTTCCTCAGTTCTAATCTCCACATAAATCTGCCCAAAACTAAAGTGACGGCTTGAAATGAGAAATAACTGCCATGATACATAATACAAAAATTGACTTTTATTTATCCAGTGAGAACCACTAGAAGGAAGGAAGCTAATTAACATTACATACAACATGATGAGATGAATTTGGAGTTCAGGTATTGATTTTCACTATCATACCAGACAAATCTAACCAATGGACTTTTTTGTGGAACCATGGAGAAAAGAGATTGAAAAATAAAAACATGGAAACAATCTGATATTCTTCCCATTAATTTTATTATACCAGAAGCAGTTATCATGATACATTTTGCATAAGAAGTATTGTTCAGAGGTTGAAATCATATACAATATTTGAGGAATTTTTAAAAATTAAGCACCATTATTCCCTTATCAGATCTCACTAATTATCTTCAAATCCTGCTGAGTTTATTTTATCTTACTGTAAGGCTTCCATTTTTTTCCTACATCTATTGAGTGCTTTGACTGGGAAGCCCCATTGAGTAAATTTCCTCTGTCCAGTATTCCTTCTTTTGTTAAACTTTATTTAGACATGTTGATCAATATTCATATTTTATTCCCTTCTATTATAGTATGGAATTTTGTAATACTTCTATTTTGCTCATATCTCAAGGATTAGAAAATAAGAATGGTTGCAATTTTATATTTAGAATATGGCCCTGTAGTCTTTGCAAAAGCTTGGAATCAGACTTGAGGAAAGACAGCATGGAAAAACCCAATGATGGTGAGCCTGGAGCATTATCATAGCTCAGTTCATTAGGAGGGTACAGAGCACTTGAGTAGTTTGCTATCCTGGGGGATGGCTAGTACTTACCAGCTTTATCATTTCTCATCACATAGATTTGTAATGATTTACTTCTATGACTTCATAATAATAATAATTCGTACAGGGCAAAGATTTTATCTTTTAGTCATCACTGCCTAATATAATGGAACAGACATATTGATCTCTGGGAGGAAACTGAATCAAGAAGAAAGCATTTCCCTCCAACCATGAGGAGTAGGACCTTGAACTTTGTGTTGTTTGCTTGCTTGTTTGTTTGTTTTGTATTGGACTGAATTTTTTTAGTCTTGGCGTAAAAGTTAATGGAGTTGTAAAATGCAAATGGTAGTTTCAATCACTATTGTGGCAGCTCCCTGCTTAATTTACCATTTTAGTCAGTAAAGGGTTGGGTCAGATAAGTTACTTTTATCCCTCACACTTTGGTGGTGAGATTGTTTGGCGTTAGCCATTCTAGGTAATGAAATAGAGTCTACTTTGATCTAAAATGATGTGGGGCTAAGATATCTATCATCTATCTATCTATCTATCTATCTATCTATCTTATCTATCTATTATCTATCTATCTATCTATCTATCTATCTATCTATCTATCTATCACTATCTATCTATCTATCTATCTCTATTTATCTATAATCTATCTGTCTATCTATCTATCTATCTATCTATCTATCTATCTATCTATCATCTATCTCTCTATCATCTATCATCATGTATATATCCATCCATTTAACTTTCATCTATGTACCTATTAAACATTTATTTATCATGTATATATGTATCTATCTACCTATCTATCTCTATCTATTTATAATCTATGTATCTATCATCTATCTCTCTATCATCTATCATCATGTATATATTCATCCATTTAACTTTCATCTATGTATCTATTAAATATTTATTTATCATGTATGTATGTATGTATGTATGTATCTATCTATCTATCTATCTATCTATCTATCTATCTATATCTGTCATCTATCCATCATTTCTCTATCTGGGCTATCTATCAAAAGAAAGAAGGAAGGGCAGGAGGAAAGAAAGGAAGAAAACAAAGGGAATAAAAGGTAGCAAGATCTATAGATAGCTACCTCTCAGGACTCAGTGAGTTATTGAATAGGCCAAAATGGGAATGCAGCCTGAATTTTTTAACACTTACTAAGCCAGGTCTGATTTAAAAAAAAAAAAAAACAAAAAACAAAAAAACAAAAGAAAAAAAAAAAAAACAGAAATCTTCACTAAGAGGGAAAAAAGAATCCAGTTTTCTCAAAGAGTCAGTAGATTGGTATTTCTCTCAGAGTTTAGGAGCTTTTAATTGTTTTTTTTTTTTTTTTCAGGGTAGTGTTCCTTTAACAAATATCATTTTCAACATCAGAGTCCTTGGCTAACATTGACTGATCCAGATATCTTATTTTCAAGCTTGCAATCCATCCTTTTCCTGACAGAGTTAAATTCAGGGTAAGCAAGTCTAGTCCTGTAGAATCTGGCTAATATGTTAGTTTTATACAGTTGGCCACAGGGCAAGAGAATGTTAAACTTTCCTGGAGATTCAAATGAGCAGCCATCACTTGTTTAGTCATAAATAATGGAGCAAAAATGGAGAGAGTCCAGTGATCTGACAGTACACAGATGGGAATTTTAGAGTCTGGGTTTGGACTTAAGGAGCTTACTGGTTAGCAAGAAAGATAGTACACTGCATTTATAATTAAAGAAAGAACATAAGTGACATAGAATGAACCCAAATGATATATTGGGAAAGTCTGAAAATAGAAGTTATCTGTAATTTTCAGGGGGTTAGGAGTAAGATTGAAGAAAAGCCTCTAATAGGTGGAAATGTTTGGATTGGGAAGCATGAAAATGATTCTAAATCTTTCCTATGAACAGGAAGAGTGAGTGGTGTGAGACAAATTATGAACTTTAGGAAATGTAAAGTGTGTTCAAAGATTTATAATGTGACTATTTGATCAAAGATCAGAAGCTACCACAAATGGTATTTGCCTTAGATAAGTGGCAAAAAACCAGAAGGTTGATTTTTAAGGTAATGGGTACTTCTACCAAGGTATTCATCTGAAACCAAGGTGAGTCTAAGAGAATTACAGTGACAATAAGCAGATGATGGATAAAAGGATAGGTAGATGGTAGGCAGATGATATATAATTAATATATAGATGACAGACACATGCTAGATAAGTGACATTTCATTAAAATGTCAGAGCATTTTAAGTAAATTTGGGAGTTACTCAAATGTTGCCACAAGAGCTGTAACTTTTTAAAGGCTTCTATTTAAAATCTTAGTTTACATCAATTTAATGAGATTTGGGTTTGCTCATTACTAAAAAAGAGTCTTATTCAAAATGCTTTCCTAGGGTTATTTTATAACATTATTGCTATTGAAATTACACTTGGAAATAATCAGTGTCTAGTAAGATTTTCTTTAATTTCAATTTAAATATCAAACATCTAAAGCTCACATATGAAGGGTGTTAATATTATGGAAAGACACAAAAATTTCAATGTTAAATTAGTGCAATGCTGCTTTGATTCCTGATTAAATGACAAGGACTAAGAGCTGTCCTTTGGTGACAGGTCCTTTAGCCCATTATCTGAAGATACATGAAACAATAGTTTCTAAGAACTGTGTCATTAAAAACAGTTGTCCAGCTATGAAATTACTTATTGATTGATATTGTAACATGAACATCATTATGTTATTAAAGATCTTGGCCAGATCTTACTGGGAGCTTGAAGCATATGCTGTGTTAAAATACTGCCAATAATTGAGAAAAATGAGAGTTCAAATACACCAGTCCATTGAGAAGAGGTAAATGGCTAAATGGAAATTTCCAAGAATGACCATCTGGAAGTGTGTGTGCGTGTGTGTGCATGCATATGTGTGTATGTGTGTTTGTTCATGTGTTTAAGCTATATATATTATATTATGTATATTATAACACTATAGCATGCTATGTATCTATGTATACAGTATTTATTTTATGTATATATATCCAAAGAATATAGTATGTCTTACACAAAGAGTTAGATCTTGGCATTTATTTATTTTATTTGTAAATTATTTTAGACCCTGGACTCTCTATCACATTATTTATCCCCAAAGGATAGTACATCTGTTTGTGTCACAGATTAAAATGTCTCTAGAGCCAGGTTCTAGTCATCAGTGTTAAGACTTGTGACAAACGGAGCACGGTATGAATTTCTGTGACAGCACTGAAGATGGAGGGAAGAGCAACTTAGTGAGATCAGGGAGCATTTTCTGAGGGGAATAACATTTGATCTTGATTTTGACAGGTTAAAATTTACTTAGAGAATAGAAGTAAAATAAAATATATAGCATTGTCATACAGGTGTATAGTGGAAATATGAGAGTGTTATAATAGAAAAAGCACAAGAAGCATAAAGACACATGCCAAAGGGATACCATATAATCTTATTTTGGAAAGGAGATGTATCTTTGCAGTAGCGAATCAGGCAAGAACCAGTTGGAAATTTGGGTTAGAGGTGCAGGGAAGAGCCTTCAATAGACATGGAGATAAAAGAAATGGTATCTAGTCTGAAAAAGTGAAGTTTTCATCAGCAAGGTTAGAGTGTGTGTTCAGAGAAGCAAATGACATGGGATATGTTGATGAGTAGTTACAAAATTCTAGATCCTGAAGGTTCTTGTTTGCCTTATTGATATTTTGTATTTAGAGGTAATGGAATAATTATCAAAGGAATTTAATTCAGATAGACATTATTGATTGGATGCATGGTTTTAATAAAAATACTTTGGCGATGATTAGGACAATGGGTTAGAGTGAGAAAACACCAGGGTCTGGCCGACCAGGCAAGAAAGGGTATGAGCAGTCCTGTGGGTGAGTGATGCTGATCTAGAATAGATGATGGCAATGGACTGGAGCAGTGTGAAATAAGAGGTTGGAAATAAAATGCCTTTGTGTATATGTGACACCGGAGAACCTGCTGTGCATAGAGAATGTCAACCGGTTCATTATGGATTGAACACAGGGTGTGTAAAAGGAGATGAGCTTGAAAAGAGAAGTTAGAATCAAGCTATAAAGGGCCTTGAATGTTCTGTAGAGTTTGGCCTTATCAACAGGATTTATGAGCTATGCTCTCTAACTTCCCATGTCTTGGTAACCTAAACTGTTCTAAACATCTATTATAGGATTTCAATTTCATTAGCATTTTAACACATTACCACATTTTCACCCTTGAGCAGCCAAGCATGGTTATATCTTTATATTGGAGAGTAAGTCATAATCAGACAATTCAATACTTTCCACTCCATAAGGTTATTTTCTCGACATTTCCCATTGTGTAATAGCCAGCTATCTGCACGGTTCATGTAGAGGTTTCACTTACTCGCATTGGCAATTTCCATATTGTATCACTGCACAACAGCATTCAGGAAGGGATTGCAGTATCTGAACCAGAGGTGATCACTGGGAATAATCTCACCAGTCTCCACTTTATGTTTGGAGCATAGAGAGTTGACATGATTGGCTTAGGCAAATTCTACTACTTCAGGCTTCAGTGGGGGAAGAAAATGCTTGGTTCTACAAGCTTCAATTCTTAGAAAATGCAGTCTATGCTGAGTTCTGTTTGGAACAGCTCTGTGTGCCCATCATCTGATAATCTGAATTCATGGAGTAATAATTCAGTGTGTGCAGTGTGTGAAAATTTTCGAACATTTCCTACCCCTTTTCTTCGTTATGCATCATTTTGCTCAAGGTATTTAGCCTACAAATTATGCTCTACATTGTTGTGATGGGGTGATTATGTTAAGAGAGATATTGAACCTCTCTTGGTGAATATAGAGAAAGACACCAAGGAATAACAATTGTCATTAATATTTAGGAAGGCAGAAAATGTACCAAGTTCTTAAGAAAGTACTTGCAGGGATTATTAACATACATAATTGTCACTATAACTCTATACAATAGTTTTTGTTACTTACATGATTTTTAAATTCCAAAAGTATAACATGAACAAGTTACTTCTGGCTAAATATGATTAAGAACTGATGAGTGTATATGAGCCTAGCCTAATGGATAAAAGACCCTTAATCACTGTTGAACATTTCAGCATAGGTGCTAATAATCATTGTGGGAAAAAGCAAAAAGATAAAGCAAAGTAGAAAAACATCATATTAATGCTATTTGTATCAAGAATTTGCATTTTCAACTAACTTGCTGATTTTAGAAGTTTATAGCATCACAGAATCTCTTTATTTTGTTAGAAGTATGCACAATCTCAAATATTAATTATACCTGTTTTAGAGCAGTAGAGTCACAAGGGATAAAACATTAGGAGCCTTTAATGGTTCAGGCAAGGGATCAATCCTCAGAGTAAGGAGCTTTAAATTACAGTATCATCTGTCATATATCCATATGACCTCATATGACAGTAGGAAGGGAAAAGATTAGACATTTAGGTAACTGTGAACTGTTACTAAAACAGAGATACAAATACTTTATCTCCAAATAAAATTAAAAGGCAGGCTCCCTCTTCTGGCAATGTTCTGGGTAAAATAAAATGGATGATAATATCCATCAATTATCAGGGCAGCAAGTTTTGATTTTTCAGGCATCATGTTCTGCCTCTCATGTGATCCTGTATACCCAGTGATAGTTGTCTTATTTCACATACAAGGGAACCAGGACTTGATAAAAACAAAATAGGAATTCAAAACACACAAAACTATGACAGTAGTAGGTATAACCTTAAATAGCATCAGTTATCAAAACCTGCTAACTTTAATACAAATGTTTAACAGTATTATTTTAGTTTTAGTTTCTTACTTTTCTTGTCAACTAGTAGCATGAAAAGTTGTGTCTGTGCTTTATCTGTAAATATGAATATTCTTATTTATTTTAATCTCAACTTATATTCTTCTTATTCTTGGTGATATAGAATTTATAGAGTAAAAATAAATGGTTTAAAAAAGAAGTGAGTTATGTTTTGATATTATTCATGGCCTTACATATACTTCTGCCGTTTCAGTTCCACTAAGCAGTCTATGATCTCAAAATATCACACACAATAACAATTAGTAACTGAGATGTACAATTTGCTAATTGTTCTTAATTAGTTGATCTAATCTCTTAGCCCTGAAGCTACTCTCTCCAGTTTGTCTCTAAGCAATGGAGTCCTAGTTATTTTTCACATACTCTCCATGGGAACTATTACTCCTTTTCACAACATTTTCATTTTCTTATCTTAGTGTACACAAAATATATCTGTCTCTGACATTATATCACCCCCAATCATTCTTTTACACATCAAATCTATGCATCAGTAAATTGAAAATCAAAGTTCTTTTTCTCCATTGTTGGTTCCCTGGCTTTTGCAAAATCCCAGTCTTTCAACAAACTCCCTCTGCCTCTTACAATCTTTTCAACTGGTTGTGATTTACTATAATAGTCTGTGCAGTGTGTAAAAAACAATTGAAGACAGACATATGCATAATTTAATACTGACTAAGCATGTTATATTTGATAATATATATTAAATATATTATATATATATATATATATATATTAATATATAAAATATCCACATATGCATTTAATAGTTCATTTTAAAAAGAGGTCATGAATTTGAAAGAGAGTAGGTAGGGAGACATAAGAGGACTTGGAGGGAGGAAAGCAAAGAGGGAAATAATGTAATTACATCAAATTCTCAAAAATAATAAAATAAATAAGTTTTAAGAAGTCCAAACCTTAAAACATTTTACTACTTTCTATTTCCTTATAGTAGTTATCAACCAACACCTTTATGATTCTGCAGTGTAGTTGCTGGGTTGTTGTTTTCTGTTTTCCATTTGATGGACTGTTAGGAAGGATGCGTAGCTCTAGCTTGGTTGGAGGAGATATGTCACTGGAGGTAGTTTTTGAGGTTCCAAAAGCCCATACCAGGCCAAGTCTCTTTCTTCCTCCTGCTTAGGATCAGGACATATCCTCCTAGTTACTGCTCCCATTTTATTTACCTTTATCATTTTGGAAATTCCAAAATCCATATATCAAAGGCATCTAGCATTCACATATAATTTCATTGCAAATTCATGTAGACTTACTATTCACTTGGCCTCAGAATCTTAGTGCTCTGACCATACCCTTATATCATTATATACCTCTATATCATTATATGTGAAATTTCCAGTGTAAACAACTTTGTATGCCTTTTTGTTTAATGACTGCAATTTATCAGTACATATAACATCTCTCACCTTTGTTTACTTTCTGATTGTATTTGGATTCTGTGCAGATGATCTTATGGTTACCATATTATAGAATATCTCTGTGACTTATTAATATGTCTCTTATCTAGAAGTAGAGTGCCATTAATATCTCTCCCAAGTCTTTCCGCATACAGGCATTTGAATGTATCTAGATAAAGACACCATGTTCCACCTCAACAGTTTAGCAGTACTACAATATATCTGTATGGTCAATTTACTTCTACAGACATGTAGGTGACAGTATTCACACTTCACAGTCTTTAGAATACAGCCTTTCTTTCTGCCAGCTCAGCTTCACATGAACTCTCTAACAAAGTAGAGAATGTCCATCAAGCTATTTTAAACTCACATATGCCAGTCCTTTTCTTTCCATTTAGTACCTCTAAGAAATGTTGGTTTTTTATTTCTTTCACTTCTTCTTTCTTTGTTCTTTGCTTCCTTATTTTTTCACACCAGATGTCAATGTTTCCCTAAGCTCTCTGAATTCATCTCCTCTTACTTCCTCACTGTCTCCTGTTCTCATGCTTATGTAGTTTCTGTATCATCAGTCTCTCCTTCAGTATCAGCCACTTTCTTCCTCTTGCATACCTTGGCATCCCTTAGTTCAGTTAACTTTCTTTCTGGATTCTATGTCTCTGGCAAGTTGTTTCCCTCCTTTTTAACATCCTAGTCAATTTTGATTTAGAAATAATGCCACATTTCTAATACTTTTCAAACTGTTGCATTCTGTCTTCTGTTGAATAATCCACCAAAGCAGCTCTTTTCAATAGCACTAATGTTTTGTCAAATTAATTGTTTTCTTTGTCAAGAAAATTAATGTATTTCAAAATAAAATGGCTACTTGTATATTTTGTCTATGTTATTCCAAATCTCTCTCTCTTTTTTTTTTTTTTTGTTTGGAAATTTTTTTACATTTCAGATGTTCTCTCCTTACCCCATTTCCCCCCCTCCCAGGAACTCACTATCCCTTCCCCCTTCCTCCTGCCTCCACGTTGGTGTACCCTCACCCACCCTCCCCCATACCTAAGCTCTATACTTTTTCTCTTATTTAAAATAGCCAGTATTAATAGTCTTTTCCCTTGTGACTGATCCTTCTTCATGTTTTTCTCATCCTTAACCTGATCTGTAAATATTAAAGAACCCACAACATTCGTGTACTTAATTCATATATCTTTCTTATATAACACTATACATTTTCATAGTCCTCAAGCCAGAGTGTAGGCTGGTACCTCCTAAATAAATATCGAGAGCAAAAGTCTCATTGAGCTTCTGATTTCTCTAATTGTTTGCCCAATATTCTTCCTTATGCTTCTCAAACATTAAGGAATCTTGTTCTTTGTGCCCCCCTACCATTTCATAAAACTTTATTACTATTATCTAGTTGCTCAAGTCCTGATCCCTAATATCATTCTTTACCATTTGCTCTATCAATAACACTCAGCGTCTTCACTGATTCAGCTTAAAAGAGTTATTTCCACTGTACAGCCTTCTGTGCCATTCTTCCATGCTTTTCCAACTTCCGTAGTCTTTCTCTTATACTACTTCAGTGGATTATTCATACCTTACCTTTATCCAATCTCTTCCTCATAGGGAAGTCAGAGGAAAGCTTTAGATTTCTAACCATGAGATATATTAGTCTCCTGCTTTGAATACTCCAGTGACTTTCTTTATGCTTAAAACAAAATTATAGTACTCTACACTATACTACGAATCCTACATAATCTGGACTCTGTTAATATATCTAAACTTACCTGGCACTATAACTTCAGAATCTGTGTTCTAGGATCAGGAAAAAGGGACTGGATTCTTAGATAAACTCAGGATATTCATTTAGCATACTTTTTATTCTCCATCATAAATCTTTTCATATTCTATATCAATTCTTGAAAGTAATATATTTTTGCAAACAATGGTCTTAGATTACTCTTTTATTGATTTGTTTTAGTGTTTTACTACTAAGATATAAACTCTATGAATGCAGGGTTTATACCATTTTAATCACTAATACATAGCAATGGGGAGACTTGATATTTTATATATAATCAGTTACTGAATGAATGCTGTTAAAAAATAATTATCAGATAAGAGAAGTAGATAAATGGTATATTGGGCATTCAAAGAACCAGTGTTCTGACGGTACTTTGTGCAACTTCAGAATCTATTCTGAGTTCATCCTAAGTTCCATGTGGTATACATCATTTTAAGCCATCTAGTATATTATGAAATTAAACATGATTACTGGAGGTTTAGGTCAGTCCTTATCACTGTTATTGCAGTGGTCATCATCATAGTCATCAGTTTATTAAGCATATTTTCTGAAATTAAGGACTTCCCAGGTATAAAGTCAAGAAAAGGGAGATGTTGCACTTCTTGTCTCAAGTATATTTGTGGGAGAGCACATTGAAAGTAAATGGTAAGCAAGTACCTATTGGGATGTGACTCTAGGCTTGCTAATCAGATTTCCTTTGATAAAATCAGAATGAGGACAAGTGGATCCAGGTACTTTTACATGCAAATATTATCTTCATGCCCTCAAAACAGCACTCTAAAGCCAGAGAACAGAAAATTAACTCATAGTCTCTTGTCTCAAGCATTTTATATCCCGGAGAAATTAAACTCCAGCATTCTTATTATATTAATCTACACTCCAAATAGAGGATGTAGTTCTGTTTTTATCCATAACATTTCTGCCAGCTTAATAAAAATTTTCAAGATGTTAATGGATTGATTTCAGCATAATTGTAACTATATTAATTCAGTGCAATTACCTCTCAGTAAAATTTAAATGAAGCTAAATTGAAGAAATTAGAAATATTTGAAATCTCTCTTTGGAAGCCAGCAGGCATTGTCTATTTTTATTGCATAGCACCCAAAAGTTGAGTCTTGGAAGGTGGCAAGGGTTTCACAGAAGCTAAAAAGATTCAAGCCATAGTCAGCACTTTTAAATTTGCATTTATCAAAGTGATATAACAGGAAGTTAAATAAAAAACAACCCTTGAACTTCCCTAGGATTGAACAAGTGTAACCAATGGTTCCAACACAGTTTTTGAATTCTAGAGTATAATAGATGCCCAGAAGGAAATAGCCTGACATGGAAAATGTACTCTAGGAAATGTTGAGTATGATGTTATAGAATTGAAAACAGATCTCAAAGTACAACTCCTTGAGAAAGAACTACTTCTTAGAATGGTCACGTAATGCAATGAGATGTCCCCTAACCAAGGATGTAGAGGAACAGTGTTGACACTATCTTCAAATAGGTTGTTGTTTTTTCTCTTGTTTCATTTTTTTAAATGGTTCTTACTCTTCTCACTTGCAGAGTAATTGTGAAGATCAAATGAATTTAGGAAAATTTTTTTTTTGTTTACTACTAAACCTTTACAAATGTAACTAAAAGGAATGTTTGAGAAAAATATTTTAGAATCACAATTAACTGGAAGGAAGTTGATAGCAGAGTACTCCTGAAGGCAATATCCAATTTATGAAAGACTGGTTCAAAAATATTCCCTAAACCCCTAACCTTATCAACGTTCTTGTTTTATTTTCTCAGATACTAATAAAGAATGTTGACTCAACTCTTTTTACTGCTTATCTATTGTGGACGAGACTGTAAGGTAGTATCCACGATGTCTGGGAAACACAGGTTGTGATGTTTCACATTCCCTACAACAGCAACAAATTAGAAAAAGAACAGACAATGACAAAGCCGTACTTAAATGCTTGCATATGAATGTTGTGTCACAGTTTATTTTTATATAAATCTTGCAAAAAATTTAGAAAGAACATTTTCTCATTTTATATATGAGCTGTTGTCTACAGATACAAACTAGAATGTCCAAGGTTTAGGTAGCTTAAGTCTTTATTAAAATAGTGACTTTTGAAACCCATATAACTGTTATAATCAGTAAAATCTCTCCAAATTAAGAAAATGTTGTGAAAATAATTTTAAAAATAATTACATGTTACCAATTTGTGGTGGTCACAGTAACAATTTACCCTGTTTGTTTTTCAGAACCTTTGGGGTTCTGCATGAGTTTCACCCCTTCAGGCAAACTTACCCTCTCACTTATGTGAATACATTCAAAGACCATGGACAAGATTAATGACAAACGACATATTCTTTTTTGGTGGTGGCAAGGAATACTTGATACATACATGCATATATATTATATATATATATATTCAAATACATATATATATACACACACATACAGACATATGCACACATATTAGAGAGAGAAAGAGAGAGAGAGAGAGAGAGAGAGAGAGGAGAGAGAGAGAGAGAGAGAGAGACTGTATAGCCTTAGGTAGTCTGAAACCTACTAGGTAGACCAAACTGTTGTTTAACTCACAGATATCCATATTCTATATGCTTCTACCTTATACGTGCTGGAATAATAGGATTGACCCTCCATGGCAGTACAATGGCTCAGTACTTTTATTCTGAAACAAGGCCTCATTATGTTGCTTTGCCTGTCCTGTAACTCACTATGTAAACCAAGCTAGATTCAAGGGATCTGCCTGCTTCTGCCTCCTAGCTGTTGGGATTATGATATGTACCACTAGTAATTGGTAAATGCCTTAATTTTATCCAGAAAAATATATATTCAATTATCTCCTTCGATAAAAATTATAGAGAAGTATTCTACATCCACTTACCACATTTTGATACAGGTTGTTTCTTTGAAACATGGTATCATGAGTGATTGTTTGAAATTCACTATGTAACCCAGGATGTCTTTGTCTTGAACTAGGAATCCTCCTCTTAAGTCTCCCCTGAGCTGAGGTTAAGGGTCTACAGTACTTCTTACAAGTGATTGCCTTGTTCTTACTCTCAAATTTCTTCTGAGGCTGGTTTGGAATCTAACCATCCCTGTAATCTCTCAATAATTTCAGTGAACAACTCATTGAATCTGTGTCTCAATTTTTTCTTGTGAGAAGGTGGTCATCTCTATATATTTAAGGATTAACTATAATACAATTTACAAAGCATTCTACATATAATGCACATTAGAAATATTGACCAGTGCTATAGATCTGGTTTTAATTGCAAATCCAATTTTAATATTACTGTGTAGACATAAACATCATTTGAAACCTTGAATTTTAAGTGAGAGAACTGTTTTTAGCTGTGCTAAACATTAGGAGCTATATTCTCCATAGTCATACTTCTATAAAGTGAATCTGCCCTAAATTTTAACAATTCTCCACTACACAGATGCACAGATACATTTCCAACTTTCCACATCTTGGACCTCACCAGTTTTATTTCCCCTTAATCTTTACATAATATAATCTAGCCATACTGCATCATTTAGAGTCTCCAAAATAGCTTACTCTTACTTATACAATAGCTAATCTATGCAATTTTCATTTGTTGACATTCTTTTTCTACTGTCATCATTTGCTTGCCTGTATGGAAATCTTCATGCATTTCAACATCCATGCCAAATTTCATCCCTAAAGGAAGACAGCATTTGGACATTATGTTATACATAGAACACTCTGTGATGTATTTTTTCCTCTTATGATAATTTCCTTAGTTAGATAGACATATGTTTGAGGGAAGGATCCAGGTTTTATTCATGTATCTTCTTGTAGCCCAAAGTAGATATTCTGTAAGTATTTGTTGAGTAGGAAATGTTCATTCTGTAAAACAATGGGTAAGAAGATTGCTGGCTACTGAGAATTACAATAACATAGGACTATTACAGTTCATGTCCAATTTGCATGGGTCTTGAGATCACTGAAAACCTTCATTTCTTTAAGACAACTGATGGTACTGCCTCATATAGTAGAGAAAGATTAAAAACAGTGCCTACTTTTCTGTTATTCATCTTCTTCAGTAAAGCACTAACTGCACTTGGCTTATAAGGTGGAGTTTTCTAATTGTGTTTAAATCTCCCATCTACTGCTGGCCATAGACGTGGTAGCAAATAAAGTTTCTGTGTGTGTGGGAAAAATACAGAAAGTTTTGCCTCTTATAGCAGGGAAATAGTTTGAGGCTATGTTTTAATTAAAATGAATATCTGTGCTATCTTAATGTTATTGCCAGTTAAGTGTAGCAACGTGATTTAGCGTTCTATAACACAATTATACTCTGGTAATGAAGCTCTGCAGAATTATCCTTGGAATTTAGAATGCAGAAGGGAGCAGTAGCTCTCATTTGTAACCATGTTATAGCCTTTATTGTTACAGTATTTTCTGTTTTCTTCAAAGATTAACTCAATCGTATTTAAGTCTCTGGCTACGTTACAGAGAGACAGGGAAATGGGCAATGGAAACCCTTCCCTGCAGCCTTTCTTAATTCTCTATTCTGAAGACAAAATAGCAGGGAAATTTTACAATGATATTTTCACACTTAACTGTTTTAGCCCAAGCTTCCTGGATTCAACTCCCTGAGGTTAGTCCTTGCAGTGCCTGGATGATCTTATTAGGGAATACTGGACAGGAAAACTAGGGCTCAGACAAACATCCATAGATAGCTACATCCCCAAAAGGGTAGGAAAAGCTGCACTATTCTTGGTCCTAAATCCACATTAAACACTTGCCATGATGCTAGTGCAACTCTGGATTTGAATGAATATTTATAGTGGTTGAAATGATAAGATCTAAGAACAAAGTCATATATTACTCATGAGACATATGACCTTAGGTAAGGAGGTTTTCAGGTCTCAGTTTATTAATGTTAGTTGTGGGTAACCATAAAAAGAAGATAGTTCAGTGAAATAATTCAGTTAAGAATTATGAAGCTAGGTGGATGTACATGTTTGCAATCCCAACATAAATGAGACTAAAGGAGGAATATTATAAATTCAAGGCCAGACTGTTCTACATAAAGAGTTGAATGCTGACCTGCACTGAGTAGCAAGATCTTATCAAATACACAAAAATAAACAGTTAATTAAAAGGTATTATATATGTAACTTAAATCAGTGTCTGGTACTTGATTGAGTGAGCAGTAAGTAGTAACCAATTACTAGAAAAATATTCCATCCTAGCAAACTTCTGTGCAGTTTTTTTCAGGTGACATCATCTGAAAATCTGAGCTTCCTGACAGTACAATCTAACCGGCTATCTTAACTCCTTGCATCATGCCTTTCCCACAACGATGAATATCATTTTGAAATGCAGAGCACAAACTCATACTTTTTTTTTATTTTTTAAAAAAGTTCATACCCAAATTTTATCTGATTTTAGCTAATGCATAACACCTGTTATGCTATAAAGATTTTTTTACCAGGTGCATTTTAACTGAAGTAGAGATGAATTATATGCTAATTCTGTCTTCAAATAACTTGCAATGTAATATTGGGAAGCTAAGCATGAATGTTAGGACATTCAAAATTAGGGGGCATCATTAATGATGATGTAAATTAAAGGAAAATTCTCACTCGGTGGGGGCTTACTTAAGAAGTCACGGATAAACTTGACCTTGAAACTGAAAATGAAACTTTCACAGGAAGAAAATATTGGGTGAGGATTTCAGATTGAGGGTTCAGATTGATCTGAATCAATTTCCAATTCATACTGGGAACAAAATTCATAATAAAAGGCTAGTTAAAGCAGAAAGCTTATTTTGGATCATTGTGCAAGGAGCTTAAGATAGCTGGACACATTGTATCCGCAGTCAGAAAGTAAATGGTTGAGTAATTCTCGACACCTCACTTTCTTCTTTCTTCCCATGCCTTTGGACCCAAGACTCTATTCCAGGGATAGTACTGGATGTGTTCCTGTCTGTCTATACATCTCAGTTAAACCTCTTTGGGAGAACCCTCCCAAAATAGATAGAGAGACCAGATGTGTCACCTTGGTTCCAAGTTCAACCAAGATAACAGTGAAAATTAAACATTAAACATCCAATATAGGCAACGGTTGCTGACATTGTTCTATAGATTTTTGACCTGGGAAGATCAGGGAAGAGCTGCACTGCAGGAGATTTTTTTCAAAGATCAAAGTCAAATTATTTTAATTTATAAAATATACTTTGAAGAGGTTCAATATTATCATGCAATTTAATTATATACAAGTATACAGTTACTATATAAAAAATCTTTGATTTTATATCCAAATACTGGAAGATACAAATAAGTTTTTATTTACAGTGAAGTTTTCTCTATGGATATTCATCTTTGTTCTGTGTAGAATCTGTGAAGAGACTCTGTTTTCTTTCTCTACACAATCAACATTTTGGACAATTAGTTGTACCAGTTTATTTCTGCCTCAGTTTCTATGCTTTGAGCTGCTTTGTTCCGTTCATAGCAATTTACAAGCACATAGGTGTTTATTGACTGTTTTGAAGGACTACAGCTGATTAGCCAAACACTAGTCTGAATTGCTTGTTTAGTCCTCAAATAGTCAATCCTATTTGTCTTTTGAGTTTAAAAATGTTTAAGAAAATTGTCCAGGAACTTATACTTAATCAGGTTGAGGAACTCATTAGATAAACTCAACCATATTATAGAACCCATTTATACAACTCTCCTAAAGTTCTTAGGTTTATAGAATTGTTTGAATGCCCACATTTAGGTAAAAACTACACAATGAATTTCTCCTTTGAAGAGACTCATTCAGACTTTATTCAATATAGTCACTTTATATTTAGGATAGAAAAATCACCAAATAAAATTCTTAAAGGAAAGGTATAATTATGATAAAAAGATGATTTATTATAGGAGTGAGAACTGGACAGTATGTTACTATTCCAGTAGTCTCCCAAAAGTCTGTGTGGCATAGCCGAGGGACATGGGTTTTCTGTCCAGAGACTAGCACAAGCACCTGAATAGAGCTTTCTTAAGTCATGGGACTTTGAATGAATTATTGTGATTGGTTTTTCTATTACACAGCAGAGATGGTTATGTTCCTACTTCTACAAAGACCGGAACAATTTGGATAGATGTATCTGTGGTTAAGAACAAGTCTTGACTCTTGTGAAAGCATTGAGTTCAGTTGCCAGAACCCATACAGCTGCTCAGAAGCATCTGTAACTCCAATTCCAGGTGGATAGATGCCCTCTTCTGGCCTCTGTGGTTAACAGGCACACTAGTGGTATACATGCATACAGGCAGGCAGAATGCTCATAAAATAGATGAACCTAAAACATAAAACAAACAAACCAAATAATTTAAAAAGAAAAATAAACTTTAAACTAATGTAAATAAATCAGAAAAATGTCTGGAAAACACAGTACCTAATAGTGGTCACTTAACAGAGCTCTATAAATGGTGATTACTGAGATAACTATGGCACAGGTGCTGACTATGGCCTCTTTTATCATTTCAATAAATATTTATAAGTGGCCCATATTTCGTCCTGAAAACAGTCGGGGGAGGGTGAGTGGGGGTACACCATCATAGAGGCAAGAGGAGGGGGGGAGGGATAGGGAGTTCCTGGGAGGGAGAGGGAGAAATGGGGTAAGAGGAAAACATCTGAAATGTAAATAAAATTTCCAATAAAAAATATTTATTCTCTCTCTCTCTCTCTTCTCTCCTCTCTCTCTCTCCTCTCTCTCTCTCTCTCTGTGTGTGTGTGTGTGTGTGTGGTGTGTGGTGTTTGGTGTTTGATATTTGTTTGTGACTTTAGAACCTAGAATCTTCTGCAGGAAGAGGAAGTGCTTTTAACCATGAATTTATCTGTCTTGAACTCATATCCTTTAAATGAATAATCATAATTCCAGTATTTGTTATGAAATACCAAGTCAAGTAAACATGTTCAAACTCATATAATGCCATCTGTAAACCTTGGGAAATAAAGCCATGCTCATAATGTTACATATAAGAAATCTAAGACTTAGAGACAGAAAATACCTTCTTAAAAGTTATTAAGCAAGAGATAAATAAATGAAGGGGTGTATCCATATGGGTATTTACTTCCCTCACAGTCATAAAAATAGGATGGGATAAATTTGGGAGGATGTTGAGACATGGCCATGGAGCACTGTGTCATGATGAAGAGAGTGAGGAAATAAGTAATAGGAAGTACCAATGACAAGGTGGTGACACATTATTTTATGGTTGGAATGATTTGGAGCTGCTATTATCAAAGGGAAAGTTGACATTAGTTGGTGCTGTCAGAAAAATTGTGCACACCTTTGAGATAGGCACAAAGAGATGACTGGAGATGCTTTATAGGCTATGCTCATGGAGAAAAATAGAAGTTAAGTTTCCATTTTGAAATGAGTGGCCTAGAGCTTGAATATAGATAGAGACAATGAGTATCCGTATTGAACTGTCTTCATGCTGACTCATATCTCATTGTTTTTTAGCTATTTTATTATTCACTGAATAAAAATATATTGATATGAATGATTATCATTTAAGAATGCAAAATGCATCCAATAGGACACTCTAGATACTGACCAATTTTACGTCTACTTGAAAATCCACGTTTGTCTCTGACATTTTGTGTTCAGTTTCCTGTGCTATAAAATAAGATGGCATATATTCATTTAAAGTTTATATGAGTCCTGATTTTTAGCCTTTATTAAAATTGTTCTTAACTAGTACAAAGTTTATTATACACTAAACCAATTTAGATACATACAACTGGCTCTAATAGTAATATCAATGCTATGTTCTAGCTGAACATGCAATGTATCCAAAAGCTTTCTTCCATATTTTCAAAGATGGTTTGCTAAGAGGCAAATGCTACAGTGTCTTTGTTGACAGCTGAGAAGCCAGATGAGACAGCATGTGGAATAGACAGTGAATTCAATCATTTAGAATGCTGAGGTCTATGCCCAAATCTGCCATTCACAAGCTGTGTAACTTTGTCTATCTATAAAATGAGAGACAAAACCAAATTATCTCCAAGAACTTCTCCTGAACTGACAGTGTATAGGCATATGATGCTAATGACACTTGGTTGTCATGGCTCAATGCCTTGTGAGCAATTCCTACCTTAAGAGGCATGAAGTAGAAGCCAAGCAATAGGGAATGAACTTTTCCCTTGTTACATTTTTCTTCTACCAAGGATAATGATCCCTGGCCAGAAGATAGATATTATATAAGTCTATGATATGGACTTAAAGTTTAGAACTGGATTCTTACATAGAATATTCCTTAAAATGACTTCAGCCCTTATGATTATATATTTTAATTGTTTCCAAAGATGCATTAAAAGTCAGAGGTGAGGGAAAACTAATGACCATGAGAGATCTTACTTCTCCATCTACACTTTTTTTTTTCTGAGTTTACCAGGGTTTGCCATTCTTAGTACATTCAGAGTACAGGTAACTTTTTTCTAAAAGTATGAAGAGAGAATAATACAATTAGAGTAGACTAGTAACTTCTAATTTCCTCTCTACACTACCAAAACTGAATAATTATGATTGAAAGAGGTTCTTTTCATTGTCTCTTTTACCTCTCCTTCAATTTAAGTGGATGTTAATCACATTCAGTGAGGTTGGGTTGGGGTGCTTAGGTATAGCACATGATCTCTAAGACATACTTCTGTATTTTTTGGCTAATACCCACTTATCAGAGAGTACATACCATTATGTACTTTTGGGTGTGGGCTACCTCACTCAGATGATATTTTCTAGTTCCAGCAATTTGTCTGCAAAATTCATGATGTCCTGTTTTTAAATAGCTGAATGATATTCCATTGTGTAAATAACCATATTTTCTGTATCCATTCTTCCTCTGTTGGACATGTGGATTGTTTCCAGCTTCTGACTATTACAAATAAGGCTGCTATGAACATACTGAAGCATGTGTCCTTATGGTACAGTGAGGTCTCTTTCAGGTGTATGTCCAGGAGTGGTACAGCTGAGTCTTCAGTAGATCTATTTCCAATTTTCTGAGGAACCGCCAGCCTGATTTCCAGAGTGGCTGCACCAGCCTGCAATCACACCAGCATTGGATGAGTGTTCCTTTTTCCCCACATCCTCTGAAACATCTACTGTCAGCTGAGTTTTTTATTCTAGCCATTCTGATTGATGTATGGTAGAATCTCAGGATCCTTTTGATTTGCATTTCCTGATGACTAAGGAAGTTGAACATTTCTTTTAGTGCTTTTCAACTATACAAGATTCCTCTGCTGCGACTTTTCTGTCTTGCTCTACACCCCATGTTTTAATTGGGTCATTAGGTTTAGTGGAGGTTAACTTATTGAGTTCGTTATATATTTTGCATATTAGCTCTCTATTGGATATAGGGTTAGTGAAGATTTTTTTCCCAATCTATAGGATGCTTATTTGTCTTATTGAGGTGTCCTTTGCCTTACAGAAGCTTTTTAGTTTCATGAGGTCCTATTAATCAATTGTTGATCTTAAAGCCTGAGCCACTGGTTCAGGAAATTTTCCCCAGTGCCAATGAATTTGAGATTCTTTTCCACTTTCTCTTCTATTAGATTCAATGTATCTGGTTTTATGTTGAGGGTACTTGATCCACTTGGGCTTTAGCTTTGTGTGAGGTGATAAATATGATCTATTTGCATTTTTCTACATACAGACCTCCACTTCGAGCAGCACCAGAATACCTAGGATACAACCCATGGACTGTAAGAAGTTTAACAAGCAGGAAGGACCAAGTGAAAATGTTTCAATCTCATGTAGACAAGGCAACAAAATAATCACAGGAGGCAGTGAGATAGAGCAGTCTGTGTAGGAGAGTGGAGAGAGGGAAAGAAGACAAGATTGGGTGTTGAGGAGGGAACAGGAGAGAAGCCTGTAGGATCAGAAGAATGAATGGAAATATGCAGCCTTGTGGGGTGTGAGGGGAGTGGATGAACCCTCTAGAAAGTACCAGAGACCTGAGAGGTAAGAGACTCTCCGGACTCAATGTGGGAAACCTTAGCCAAAATATCCAACAGTGGGGAGACAGAATTCAAAGACTCCACCTCTAGTAGATAGTCAGAGTCTTAAGTGGTGGGAGGGGGTTACCAACCCACAGTCAAAATTTCTGACTCAGAATTGCTCCTGTCTAAAAGAACTGCAAAAATGGAGAAGAGACAGAAAGAAAGGCAGTCCAATGACCGGTCCAACTCAGGATCCATCTCATGGTGTGGGGAGGGTAACAAGGTCTGAGATTATTGTTGATGCTGTGATGTGCTTACAGACAGGAGCCATCATGACTGTCTTCTGAGAGGCTCTACAGCACCTGACAGAGTATGTAGTTGAATTAGGGGAAGGATTGAAGAAGCTGAAGGAGAGAGCAACCCCACAGGAAGACCAGCAGCCTCAATTAACCAGGACCCCCTGGAAGCTCTCAGAGACTGAGCCACTAACCATGCAGCATACACCAGCTGATATGAGGCCCGTGACACATATAGAGCAGAGGACTGCTTGCTCTGGCCTCAGTGGCACAAGTTGCTTAATCCCTGAAAGACTTGAGGCCCCAGGGAAGGGAGATGCCTGATGGGAGCAGGGAAGGAAAACAAGGGGGAAGAAGGAATGGGATAAGAAAATGTAAGAGGCAGGGTGGGACAGTCGTAGCACCTGTAATGTAAATAAATAGAATCATTTAAAAAATAAGCAAAATCAGAAAAAAACGACAAATTTTTGGACCTACATTAATAGAGGTACTGGTGTAGATATCACTGAGTTCTTTGAATTTTGAAATGAAAAGCTTCATCAGTATCCACACAGTGATTATGATCTAAGCATATGATCTAATAGAAACACTGGCCTTAGAAACAAGGCAGTTGACCTTGAACACTTACACCTGAGTTTATCAAGAACATTCATTAAGTGTTATTTTTTAAAATTGTCGTGTGTGTGTTTGTGTGTGCGTGCGTGTGTAACACATATGCTATGATACGTAAATGAAGGACAGAGTACAGCTTGCAAGAGTCAGTTCCCGTCTTTTACCATGTGTGTCCTGAGAACTGAACTCAGGTCATCAGATTTCATAGTAAGTTATCCTACCCATTGTACTATCTCAGTTGTTCTCCAAAACTTTTTGATCATGGATTTCTACTTGTAAATTTAATTGTATATAGAATTTTATTCCAGTAGAGTTTATTTCCAAGTTTTGAGATTGCCTAGGAATTCCTCTCACCTAAGCCCACACAACTGCTTTTGAATTATGAAGTTGATGCATCTCTCCAAATGTTTACTCCATGTGAGCTTTAATTTTTCAACATCCAAAATTATAATGCAGTTCATTCTGTGAATGAAGTTCTATGCAAAGAAACTTTAGATTTTGCAGGATGTGTACAATAAATAGAATTTATTAAAGGATGGTCAATTTCCAGTGTCCTGTCAATCAGAAATAGTGCCATGATAGCATTACTTAGTAGTTCAACTCAAGAATCCTTCAGTGAGCCATGATGCTGCAGTCTACCTATCCAATAGACATTGTGACCTTTGCCATTTCTTCAATTCTTGGAATCATTCTTCTAATTTTAATTTTTAATCAAATATTAAAAAGTATATAAAGAATGTGGTATAATGACTACTCTGTACATAACTTTTCAAATCAAAGTTGTAATCAATATCATCAACATCAAGGACCACCTAGTAATTCCTTTGCAGTGTAGTGACACTGGGTCAGCCATTTTCATTCACTATGTCTCAATTTCTCTATTTATAAAGATAGATGAAGGTAAGATGTTCATCAAAGGTACCTTCCTACAAAACATTTTCTATACTCAGGAGAGCAAATATGTTCCATTACCTATCAAAACTCAACAAGTAATAGGCAAACTTTAATGTAACATTCAAGCATTTATTTATAAACATAGAAAGCATTAACTTCCATTTCTAGAAATAGAAAAGACAAGATGCTTAAAAATATAATGAATACTTTTGCAAATAAATAGGTGAACTTCTAGAAGTACATTTAAAATTACAGATGTCAAATAATAACATCTTATTGGAGATTGACCACTACAAGCCTTGGTTGAAATTATTGTATCACTCTAGTCAGTAAAATTTAACTAGTACAGAGTCTAACACAAAGCTTGTGACAGTTATTATCTTGGAAACAACACATTCCAGTATAATTTTCTTCTTATAATATTATAATATTGGAAGATTACAAAAATATAATCATTTTTTTGTCTTGAAAATAAAGAATTATGTATCTTTTTTCATTTGGCAGGATTATTTCCTTACTTTTAAAATATTAAATTTACTTGCTTTACAGCCCAACCACTGTTCCCCTCTCCTCTCTCCTCTGTCCCTCTCTCTCCTTTCCCCTCTACCATTCCTTCTTCCCTTTCTCTTTAGAGAAGGTGAAGGCTCCCATGGATATCAATACTCCTTGGCATGTCAAGTTGCAGTAGGACCAGGTGTATCTACTCTTATTGAGCCTTCAAAAGGCAGCCTAATTAGGGGAGTGGAACCCAGAGGCATGCAACATAGTTAGACACAACCCCTGCTCCAGTTGTTAGGGGTCCCACATGCAGACCAAGCTGCGTATCTGTTCCATATGTGTAGGTGGCTTAGGTCCATTCAATGGATGTTCTTTGGTTGATGGTTCAGTCACTCTCATCCCCTGTGGGATTAGTTGATTCTTTAGGTTTTTGGATGTCTTTCACCCCTCTGGATCCTTTAATCCTTCCTCCCCCTCCTAATTTTGTGGTGATAATGATAGTGTGTTTCATTTTGCTTTATATTTCTTCAGGGAAATGAGGATTTTAACTCTTACTAGCCATGGAACAATGATGTCAAGTTTAACATAACACTTTCTGGTACTCGGTGAAATGTGAGCTACAGTGATGCTTTATTTTCTTGAGTTGTGTGTGGGAACGGTAGCTGGAGAATGGAGCAGAGCACATTGAGCAGGTGTGGCATGTTGGAGTCTACATGCTGTTAAACAAATGTAACTTCAACAAATTTTCAAGTTGAATTCTGTTAGAGAGAAATACTAAACTACTTATGATGACTCTATGAAGAGTTAATGATACTACATTTGTAAATGGGCAACAACAGTATCTGAAATTAGAAAGATCTACCTACTGACTGTCTACGTGAGCCAACTGTAATGTCATGAAAAGCCAGCCTCCATCTCTGTGACTCAAATAGGAATCTCTGGCTATTTATAAATCTTCCTTGGATAAGATGTATACTTATGCTGATCTGAAGAAGGCACCTACCTCTAATGTTGATGGTGCTTAGTTATGAATAGGCAGTAAGATGGCAAATCAACATGGGTCTGAATTGTATGGGATGACCCCACTCACAGGTCTAGCATTGCCTAACCATCATCTCGAGTGTGGGAGATAAATTTTACTATGCATAATTCATCATCCTGTCAATTAGCCCATGATTGTTCTTATGGTTTTAATAGTTTTTCATTTAATGTGTTCACCAAGAAAGGAATATGTGGAAAGAAGCATACATCATTTCAAGATTTCTTGAGGACAAATTTAGAATGAACTGTGTATCTTTTCCACATTCTATTGATTCATCCCCTTTAAGGAGAGTAGGAAAACATTCCTGTACTAATGGAACAGCCTACAAAATTCATGCTGTGGAGGGTATAGATATAGTGAGAGGTAAAAGATTGAAGCCTTTTCCTCTAGTCAATCAACCATAAGTTTTTGCAAATAGAACAAATATTAATCCAGAACTGAGCCATTCCACGATCCATTTCTTAAGGATGCTGAAATACAGATTCAATGTGCTTATCATTGCCATTTGGATTTCTGGGAACTTTTTCCTTTATAAGAAGATTTCAGTCTCACTCTTTCATTTCAATCATGGTACACAGGGTTAGCTGTCAGCAGTAGTTCCTCCCCAAGAAATTTCCTTACAGTGATGGATTGTATTCAGTGTTTGTGTTTTTCCAAAGATAAAAGAAGAAAACTACAAAAGCTATTGACAAAAATTTATTTTGACTATGAAAACTCTGTTGGGTAAAGATCGGGAACATACTAAACTGGGGATCAGTCATCAGGAAAAGGAAGGAAAAGTGAATGTCTCCTTCCAACTGATCTCTGGATTAAGAAACTAATAACCAATCAATCTTGAACTTCACTGGTGAGCCAGCCTGTCTTGAGCCAAAATATTTATGGAAACAGAAGCAACTCATGCCAGAAAATGACATCATTTTATTCTTAGAATGGAACTAGTCTGTTGTGAAGCAGACTGGATGACATGGATCCTTCTGTCCTGCTCTGCAAAACTCAGGTTTCAATGACTGTCTTCAATCTGAATGAACACACACACACACACACACACACACACACACGCACACACACGCACACACACATGTGTATACGTATATATGACTTTCAGTATTTTAATTTTTTATATTTTGTGTATTTTAAAAAATTCTTGACAAAGTATACAGAATAAAAAAATTAAATGTTTAAGATGTTCCCATGATAATCTAGGAAACTGAGGTATAAGAAAATGAGTTAAGCTCAAGGAAAAAACCCTGTAATCTTAAATTGTAATTAAGATTTGGGGACTTTAGGAAAGTGGGAGGGAGATGATGGTGGGTAGGTATGATCTATATAATTTTATAAATTTGTACAACTTCCCAAGAATAAAAATATTATTTCAAAAATTGTAATTAGTGGTGCTAGAGAGAAGGATAAATGATTAAGAGCACTGGTTACTCTTCAAGAGGACCCAGGTTCAATTCCTATCACTTAACTCATAGCTCACAACCACCTGTAATTCCAGTCTCAGGGGTTCCAATATACTTCTGTCCTCTGTTTACATACCATTGCACATATACAGATTCTTAAATAAGTGGTTCTAATTGATTCTTTAGAACACATACACATGCATGCATGCATGCATGCATACATATATACATATGTACTCAATGCACACATGCACTTAAGCACAAACTCATGCAAACACACACTCACATCTTAAGTTTCCATTGTATTTTTAGAAATATATCCCCATTGTATAAATTTTAAAACATTTCTCCTTTTACTGTAATTGTAAGATATCAGGTTAAATTCCTTCATCAATAACTAACAACCTGTACTTCTTTATTTTCACTCCAACTTGAGTTAGTTGGGGGACGTCCTCTAGAATAATTGCCTTTAAGAACCTCTTACTCAGATTCCTGGAGTAGCTTTTGATAGGATTCTCTTGTTTCCAGTTACTCCTGTCATTAAATCTCTCCTTTATGTGGCTGCTGATAATCTATTTAAAATGCAAATTTGACCACATTTTCTGGTGGATAAATTTAATCTTTGATAACTGTTTTTATGGTCTACTAAATTGTCAGTTTCCCTTTGCCTGCTATACAATGCTTCTATAACCTACATACAACTTAATAGTTCTCACTACTTGAAACTTCTATCCAACAATAATGTAAAGCAGCCTTGGTAGGTAATAGTTAACAAGGTTGATGGGGAAAAAATGCAATGAGGAAAATGAGGCATGCTATTGGTACATTCCTGTAATTCCAGCCCATGGGAAGGTTAAGCAGAATGATATTGAGTGTAAGGGTTACAAAGTGAGATCTTTTCTCAAACAAATCACATAAAATAACAAGCAAAGGACACACACACACACACGCACAAACACACACACATATTTATATATATAATCTCAAGTAGACAATGTACTCTAAACAACGGCATAGAGGTTTTCTGTACACTATTATATGAAAGGAATTCCAAGGCTGCTACTTTACTGTAAGAGAAGTTTCAAGTGCTGAGACTCATTAGGCAGTGTGTAGATCACAGAGGTATTGTATAATAGACAAGGGAGACTGACAATTATTTTATAGACAATGAAAAATGGTTAAAGGTATTAAATAGAGAATAAATTTATTCACAAGATAACATGATAATATTTGCATTTTAAATAGATTATGTGCAGCCACATAAATGAGAGATTTAATGACAGAAGAAACTGGAAGGAAGAAAGCCCCATCAAAAACTACTCCAGAAATTCAAGTAAGAGGTCATAAGGGACTCATTTGAGAAATTCTGTAGGAAGTAAGTGCAGCAAATCAAGAGATATATTATTTTGACATTTATTGAACATTAATTGTGTATAGAATACAATGGGAAAAATTAGCTATGTAATCCAACTTTCTATGAATGTTTCAATCTGCCTTACAGCCTCTCTGGTAAGCCGCTTTCTAGTCTCTGAAGACTTCCAATGTAGGGAGCTAAATCCCTCAAGCCATGCTTAATTCCCTCTTTAATTATTAGAAATGGCTACTTCATATGGCTTCTTTGGGTTGATTTCACATTGCTTCTGCTCCAACATCAGGTCCTATGCTCTGGAGCTGTAACGACAAATTTACTCCCTGTTCTTCACAACAATTTGAATATTTAACATTGGGAATAGTTTGTTTACAGTTTTTATTTTCATCTAATATTTTGTTTTAGTTTTTATAGTACTCACTGTCATTCTCCTAGTATATTCTTTGCTCCATATCTAAAAGTCTATCTTCAGTATTATCACAATGCCCTGAGGTCATGTATCTATGAATTCCAGATTCAAGTGGGTACTCAAACATGAACCCTGTCTTAAATGAGGGGTTTGGAAAAAGGTAAATCAAAATGAAGGCTGCACCAAAATAAAAAAATGAATATGGGAATTATGAGTCTTGCAACCCATGTTAAAAAATGTAAAATAAAGGAAAGAATTAAAATACATTTGGTGAGAAAGAACAGAGTATACATGTTAGGTGTTAAAGGTTTAAGCAGGGTAGGGAATTGGGAAAGGGGGCATAGGTAGATGGTGTGGATTAACCAAAACTAAGAATGTATGAAGAAGCTTTATGAGAACTTACTTCTTTGTAAGAATGAAAAAATATATAATTTAAAAAGTAAGTTTGAGCAAATGTATCATATATAGGTGGACAATGCTGCTCCTAAAACACATGGTTTGTTAAATGAAAATCTTCAGTGCTAGATATGGTTACCACTCTTTGAGTTGTCTGTCAGGTGGACACAGAGATACCACTTCAAAAGACTATTCCCATTGCTCTTGGTTGACGACGGCAACTAGTTTGAAAGAACCTAATACTGAGGAAAGACATTACTCTGTTTGATTGATCAGAAGACATATAGAAATCTACCTTGAAACACCAGGAAACATGATGGTCATTAGCTTTCATAGTTTTGGAAAGTAGGATAGTGGGAAAGAAAAGACATCAGTGGTCATTCCTAGCTTTGGATATTGTGTGCTTTGGTACTGATAGCCAGGCAATACAGTATCTATAATGGCAACAGTAGCAAGACTGCTATTAGAGTATCCAACCACTTTCTGTTTGGATTTAATGACAGCTTGAGAAGACAAAATTCATGCCTGGTAAGGCAAATATGACAAAAAAAAAAAAACCTCTCATATCTGAAAGGTCTTAGGACCTAGGAAGAATATACTATGTTTTTTTGTTTTTGTTTTGTTTTTGTTTGTCCTTTTGCTAAATGCTTTTATACTGTCATAAATATATACAAAAAAATCTATGTGTATAAGCACACGTGTGTGTGTGTGTGTGTGTGTGTGTGTGTGTGTACTTATACCCATAGATTTATGTTGCTCTGAACCTTCGTTATTGAAGCTTTGTGCAGTAAACAGTGGTTAATATAGAGATTCATAACTGGTCAAAGTGCTGAGTAATGAGAGAGTGTTCACCCATGAGTCAGCTATCTATAACAACCTTCTCTACATCGAGATTTAGGTAACATCATAGAAAAGGCCATAGAAAAACTGTAAGAGTACACAGATGAGGAGTGCTAACAAATGCTTTCTTTTAAACATTATACAGTTGCTGCATACACAGACTTCCAGGAGCTGTGGATAACTGTACAAGATCTATGTAAAATCAAGAAGCCTAAAATTCCAGCATGGGCAGAAGGGGGCATGCTGAGATTCTACCCTTAGGTGTGGATCCATACAGATGATGACTTCTAGGCAAGAATCACATTTTCTGTTGGTTTGACCTCTGCTAGGTTGCCTCTGCCCATGTGATTCACCTCACATCCATGTACAGCACTAGCTGGATATATGGGTATTATTTAAAAAAAAATCAAAAGCAAAGGACTTGAAATTGGGAGACACGTTGGAGACACCAGCTGGGGGAATTTGAGGTGCATCTATTAAATATAATTGTATCCCTGCATATTTTTTTAAATGATTAATTTAAAATTTAATAATATTTTTATGTTTTAAAAATGTATTTTACTGGATCATATACAATCAGTTTCAGGTAAGACTGTAGTGTATTTTGACCACATCCATCTGTCCATCAATACTCTTTTCTCACCTCTTCTCCCACCCTTAGTCCCCTCTGTTCCTTAGACAGTTTAGTTTCTGCTTTCATGCCATTGGTAGATACATAATTTTATATGTCTATATAACATCTAGGATCTACATATGAGAGAATATTTGTGATATTTGTCTTTTTGAGACTGACTTAATTTGCTCAATGTGATTATTTCTAGTTGCATCTACTATTCTGAAAATAACATAACTTCATTTTCTTTATAGCTGAAAAATTCATGTTGCATGTAATGTTGATTTTCTTTGTCTGTTCCTTTGTTGATAGACACCCAGGCATTTCCATAACTTAGTTACTGTGAATAAACATTAGCATGCAAGGATGCATGAGTCATTGGCTTATTGTCTTTGAAGTGGATACCCAGTGGCATAGTGGCACTTGGTCTGAAATCTAGTTTTCTGCGCAGTAGCAGTTGAAACTATTTCTCCATGGCTTTGATCTCTCTTTGCTCTTTCCATTTTGTTAAATAAGGTCATTACTGAGACAGTTAATCATTAGGACAGTTTAGCTGGTTAAACTGAGATAGTGTGATAGAGGAAGGGTGCTTAGTGTTTATACCTGAGATCAGATGGATACATCAGAATTGTTCCAGAACACATACAGTAATGGTACTTATCAGGCAGTAGAATGAAAAATCTCACCCAGATCTGATGGTCAGATGTCTGGGGTATAGGCAACAGCACGTTTACCTCTTCATAAACTTTCAGGGCACTTTCTACAAATGGTACCTTTTAGATAAATTCCTTTGCTGAACCTCTGACTATGTATTCTAGATTTCAAAAGCCCAAACACTTTAACTTTTAACAAACTGTTTTATCCATTCCACTTAGGAAGTGTAAGTGGCTTCCCTGGGAAACATGGACAACATCAGCATAATGTGCAGGCGTTCCAAACACTGGGGGAGGGAGAACTGTCCTAATTAAGTCCTATAATCCTGCAGTTGTGGAGAATATTTTTTAAAAATAGAATGAAAAAAGAAAACAAAACAAAACAATATGCCTTTGGCCAATCCATTACAGAGAGGACTGAGCTGCTGACCTTTTCATTCTGTGGGGCTGTGTATGCAGCAACACAGTAACCTTTTCCAGCTGGAATAGAAAGTTCAATTAAGTTTGTTGGCTCAGAAATCTGCCCGAGTCCCGGAGAGCAGATTAGGCATTTAGGGGCTGCAATTATCCATCTGCTGCTCTTGCAAAACTGAAAAGAATGCATACCCGTCATACCTATCTCTGGGCATATATACAAGCAGATCCATGCATATCTTTGACCATGTGCATATTCAAGGGCTACAGAAGATCAGTGGTGGTAACAGAGCAATTCAATCTCTCTCAAGGATGAGTGGGTTCTTTATATATCGTTTACTATGCGTTTTAACTTTTTTATCCATTGTCCTTAGATTTATTATTCTTTAAAATACAATAAAAAGGATGAAATATATTCTGGCCATTTTCCTTCTCCATCCCTCAACTCCTTCCTGTTCCCCTTACATTGCTAACCATCAAAATTTCTGTTCAATATCTTTTAAATAGGAAAACACAGAATACATGTGCATGAAAAAGCTCTGCCCCTGCCCTTACATGCATGCAAGTACACACACACATAAAACACACACACACACACACACACACACACACACACACACACACACACACACACCTAGATTAAAATAAAACCTAAGAAACAAAACTCAAAACAAATAAGCAAAGGACAAAACAAAACAAGACAAAACAAACAAATGCCACAACAAAATAAAAATTCCAGAGGAAAAGCATCTAGTTCGTTTGGCATTGGCCAGATCTTCTTGGGCATGAAGCCCACCTGGGAGAGAGGTTGATATGCCTGTAACATGTCATTAGAAATAACTGGATTGCTATTTGTCATTGGCTATCAGTTACAAATAGCAGTAGGTGAGGGATGGATCTAGTGGGACCCAGCGTCCACCTGTTGCTTTCAGTGCTTGAAATCCATCTAGGTTAAACCTGAGCAGGGCTCATATGTGCTGCCACAGTCTCGATGGGGTCATATGTACATCTGTGCTATTGTGTTTAGAAGGCACTATTTCCTTTGATTCATTCAATTTTGGTTCTTACAGTCTTTATACATTCTCTTCCATATAAATTCCAGAGCCATTAGGGAAGGCTTTGCTAAAGTTATCCCATTTAGAGCTGAGGGCCCAGTCTTTCATTCTCTGCAAACTGTTGTTATGAATCTCTGTGTTAATTCATATTTACTGAAATAAGAGGTTTCTTAGATGTAGGGTGAATGAGGCCCTGATCTGTGGGTATAGCAGTATATTATTAGAAGTTATTTTGTTGCTTTGTACTTTTAATAGAATAATAGTATTAGATTTCCTCATGCTCCATCTCGTCTCAGGTTCTTAGCCAGTTTAGCAATGCCAGCTATGGATCGCATCTCATGGGATGGGCCTTAAATCGAATCAAAACTCATTGATCACTCCTATAACTTTTATGCCAGGATTGCACCAGGTTATCTTGCAGGCAGGTTGTTGTTTTAGATTTCAGGTTTTGTAGCTGGGTGATATTGATGATCATGGTCCTCCTCTGATACTGTTAAAGAGTACCTTCCTGTACCCTGAAGGGACATAGTAGGGGTAAAGTTGCTGTAGGCACAAGCATTACTTCTCCATGTTTGATAACATAGGTAAGTATTGTCTTTAGTAATAGGATCTTATCATCAGGCTGTGGAGAGGAACCAATAGCCTTGGAAATAGTCAGTGATATTTAGGGATTTCCACTGGAGCCCTTAGGTCACTGTCTCAGTGAAAAGCAATCTACTCCTGGCACTAGAGATTTTATGTAGTGTCATATATTATCTAATTAATAGCATTGTTTCCACTGTTATTTGCTGACTGTTTGGATTTCTTCCGTATATTGTTAAAAGCTATTCTATTAGTCAGTTTTAATGAGTATTTTTCAAAAGGACTTTAGTGTTAGTTGTTTCATGCCTTTGCCTTTCTCTTTCATCCTCTTTTCTGTTTGTTTTATGAACAGCATATTCTCCCACTCTTTATAGGTAGATCTTCAGAGCAGTTCCTTAGTTATTTCCTAATTTGTTTGTTTGTTTGTTTTTTTATTGGATATTTTATTTACATTTCAGATGTTAACCCCTTACCCCATTCCCCACCCACCGGCCCAGGAACCCCTATCCCATCCTCCCTCCTCCTGCTTCTATGAGGATGTACCCCCACTTACCCCCACTCCCACCTTCCCACCCTCGAATTCCCCCACATACAGCGTCCAGGCTTCATGGAACCAAGGATCTCCTCTCCCACCTAAGCCTGACAGGGCCCACCTCTCTTACATATACAGCTGGAGCCATGGGTCCCTCACTATGTACTCCCAGGCTCATGGTTTAGATGCTGGGGAGCTCTGGTTGGTTGGTATTGTTGCTCTCCTCATGGGGCCTCAACCCTTACAGCTCCTCCAGTCTTCACTCTAACTCCTCCATTGAGAACTCCTGGATCAGTTCAATGGTTAACTGAGAGCATCTGCCTCTGAATATGTCAGACTCTATCAGACCTCTAAGGACACAGCTATATCAGGCTCCTGTCAGCATGCACTTCCTGATATCCACATCAGCATCTACCTTTGGTGACTGCACATATGATGGATACCCAGGTGGAATTGTCTCCAGAAGTCTCCTTCTTCAGTTTCTGTTCCACACTTTGTCTCCATATTTGCTCCCTTGAGTATTTTGTTACTCCTTCTAAGAAGGACTGAAGCACCCACACTTGGTCTTCCTTCTTCATGAGCTTCATGTGTTCTGTGAGTTGAATCTTGGGTATTTCAAGCTTCTGGGCTAATATCCAGTAATCAGTGAGTGAATACCATGTGTGTTCTTTTGTGATTGGGTTACCTCACTCAGGATGATATTTTCTAGTTGCATCCATTTACCTAAGAACTTCTCATATTCATTTTTAATAGCTGAGTAACACTCCATTGTATAAATGTACCACATTTTTTGTATCCATTCCTCTGTTGAAGGACATCTGGGTTCTTTCCACCTTTTGTCTATTATAAATAAGGCTGCTATTTACATATTAGAGCATATGTCCTTGTTATATGTTGGAGCATCTTCTGGGTATATGCCCAGGAGTGGTATAGCTGGGTCCTCAGGTAATGCTATGTCCAATTTTCGGAGAAACAGCCACACAGAGTTCCAGAGTGGTTGTACCAGCTTGCAATCCCACCAACAATGGATGAGTGTTCCTCTTTCTCCACATCCTTGAAGGCATCTGATTTCACCAGAGTTTTTGATCTTAGCCATTCTGACTTGTGTGAGGTGAAATCTCAGGGTTGTTTTGATTTGCATTTCCCTGATGACTAAGGATGTTGAACATTTCTTTAGGTGCTTCTATGCCATTTGTGTTTCCTCAGTTGAGAATTCTTTGTTTAGCTCTATACCCCATTTTTTATAATATTTCTGGGCCCTTCAACTCTATTCCACTGATCTTCCTGCCTGTCTCGGGTACCAATACCAGGCCGTTTTTATCACTATTGCTCTGTAGTACAGCTTGAGGTCGGGGATGGTGATTCCTCCAGAAGTTCTTTTATTGTTGAGAATAGTTTTCGCTATCCTGGGGTTTTTTTCTTATTTCCCAAAAGAATTTGAGAATTTCTCCCTTTTTAACTCTGTGAAGAATTGAGTTGGTATTTTAATGGGGATTGCATTGACTCTGTAGATTTTCTTTTGGCAAGATAGCATTTTTACTATATTAATCCTGCCAATTCATGAACACAGGGAAACTTTCCATCTTCTGAGATCTTCTTCAGTTTCTTTCTTCAGAGACTTGAAGTTCTTGTCATACAGTCTTTCAAATTGCTTAGTTTTGATTCACACTAGGTTATTTTTTATTATTTGTGACTATCGTGAAGGGTATCATTTTCCCCAATTTCTTTTTCAGCTGTTGATCTTCACATATAGGAAGGCTACTGATTGGTTTGAGTTGATTTTATATCCAGCCACATTGCTGACTTTTAAAAATCAATTTGGGGTTCTTTTGGTGGAAGTTTCGTGTCACTTTAGTATACTATATTCATTTGCAAATAGTGATATTTACTTCTTCCTTTCCTATTTGTATCTCTTTGGGCCCCTTTTTGTTGTCTAATTGCTCTGGGTAGACTTCCAGTACTATATGAATACACAAGAAAGAGAGTGGGCAGGCTTGTCTAGTCCCTGATCTTAGTGGGATTGCTTCAAGTTTCCCCTCCATTTAGTTTTATGTTGGCTACTGGTTTGCTGTATATTGCTTTTACTATGTTTAGGTATGGGCCTTGGATTCCTGATCTTCCCAAGGCTTTTACCATGAAGGGATGTTGAATTTTTTTCAAGTGTTTTCTCACACTAGTGAGATGATCATGTGGTTTTTTTTTTTGAGTTTTTGTTTATATAGTGAATTATATTGATGAATTTCCAAATATTGAACCATCCCTGCATTCCTGAGATAAGGCCTACTTGATCATGATGGATGATGGTTTTGAAGTGTACTTGGGTTCGGTTTTTGTGAGAATTTTTTTGATTATTTTTGCATCGTATTTTCTAAGGAAGATTGGGCTGAAGTTCTTTTTCTTTGTTGGTCTTGTGGGTTTAGGGATGAGTGTGGGTTGTAGCTTCATAGAAAGAATTGGGTAGTGTTCCTTCTGTTTCTATTTTGTGGAAAGTTTGAAGAGAATTGGGATTAGGTCTTCCTTGAAGGTCGAAAAAATTTTGCACTAAAACCATCTAGTCCTGGCTTTTTTGGGGGGGAACTTTAATGACTGCTGCTAAATTTTTTTAGGGGGTTATGGGACTATTTAATGGTTTAAATTTTCTCCTGATTTTAACTTTGGTCCTGGTATCTGTCTAGAAAGTTGTCCATTTTTATCCAGGTTTTCCAGGTTTTTTGAGTATAGGCATTTGTAGCAGGATCTAATGATTTTTTTAATTTCCTCAGTTTCTGTTGTTATTCCCCTTTTCAACTGATTTTATTAAATTGGCTTCCGTGCCCTCGGTTAACTGGCAAGGGTCTATCTACTTGTTTATTTTCTCAAAGGACCATTCGTAACTCTTGTAGACCTCTAAGGAGACAGCTATGTCAGGCTCCTATCAGCATGTACTTCCTGACATCCACATCAACGTCTACTTTTGGTGACTGCACATATGATGGATACCCAAGTGGAATGGTCTGCAGATGGCCCCTCCATTAGTTTCTGTCCTGCACTTTGTATTCATATTTACTACCTTGAGTATTTTGTTACTCCTTCTAAGAAGGACTGAAGCCCGCCCCACTTGTTCTTCATTCTTCATGATCTTTATGTGATCTGTGAGTTGAATCTTGGGTATTTCAAGCTTCTGGGCTAAAATCCAATAATCAATGAGTGAATATCATGTATGTTCTTTTGTGATTGGGTTACTTCACTTAAGATGATATTTCTAGTTCCATCCATTTACATAAGAATTTATCGAATTCATTGTTTTTAATAGCTGAGTAATTCCATTGTGTAAATGTACCACATTTTTTTTTTTTTTATCCATTCCTCTGTTGAAGGGCATCTGGGTTCTTTCCAGCTTCTGGCTATTATGAATAAAGCTGCAATGAACATGGTGGAGCATATGTCCTTGTTATATGTTAGAGCATCTTCTGGGTATATGCCCAGAAGTGATATAGCTGGGTCCTCAGGTAATGCTATGTCCAATTTTCTGAGGAACCATCAGACTGATTTCCAGAGTGGTTGCACCATTTGCAATCCCACCAACAATAGAGGAGTGTTTCCTCTTTCTCCACATCCTCGCCAGCATCTACTATCACCTGAGTTTTAGATCTTAGCCATTCTGACTGGTGTGAGGTGGACTCTCAGGGTTGTTTTGATTCACATTAAGGATGCTAAACATTTCTTTAGGTGCTTCTCAGCCATTCGCATTTCCTCAGTTGAGAATTCTTTGTTTAGCTGTATACTCCATTTTTTAATAGGGTTATTCAGTTGTCTACACTCTAAATTCTTGAGTTCTTTGTACATATTGGATATTAGTCCCCTATCAGATGTGGGATTCGTAAAGATGTTTTCCAATCTATTAGTTGCCATTTTGTCCTATTGACAGTGTCCTTTGCCTTATAGAAACATTGAAATTTTATGAAATCCCATTTGTCAATTCTTGATCTTAGAGCATAAGCCATTGGTGTTCTGTTCAGGAACTTTTCCCCTGTGCCTATGTATTTGAGGTTCTTCCTCACCTTCTCTTCTATTAGTTTCAGTGTATCTGGTTTTATGTGGAGGTCCTTTATCCACTTAGACTTGAGCTTTATACAAGGAGATGAGAATGAATCAATCTGCATTCTTCTACATGTTGTCTTCCAGTTGAACCAGCACTATTTGTTGAAATGCCGTCCTTTTCCACTGGACAGTTTTAGTTTCTTTGTCAAAATCAGATGACCATAGGTATGTGGGTTCATTTCTGGGTCTTCAACTCTATTCCACTGATCTTCCTGCCTGTCTCTGTACCAATACCAGGCCGTTTTTATCACTATTGCTCTGTAGTACAGCTTGAGGTCAGGGATGGTGATTCCTCCAGAAGTTCTTTTATTGTTGAGAATAGTTTTCGCTATCCTGGGTTTTTTCTTATTCCAAATGAATTTGAGAATTTCTCTTTCTAACTCTGTGAAGAATTGAGTTGGTATTTTAATGGGGATTGCATTGACTCTGTAGATTACTTTTGGCAAGATAGCCATTTTTACTATATTAATCCTGCCAATTCATGAACACAGGAGATCTTTCCATCTTCTGAGATCTTCTTCAGTTTCTTTCTTCAGAGACTTGAAGTTCTTGTCATACAGATCTTTCACTTGCTTAGTTAGATTCACACTAGGTTATTTTATATTATTTGTGACTATCGTGAAGGGTATCATTTCCCTAATTTCTTTTTCAGCCTGTTGATCTTTCACATATAGGAAGGCTACTGATTGGTTTGAGTTGATTTTATATCCAGCCACATTGCTGACATTTTAAAAATCAGATTTGGGAGTTCTATGGTGGAAGTTTTCGTGTCACTTTAGTATACTATATTATCATTTGCAAATAGTGATATTTTGACTTCTTCCTTTCCTATTTGTATCTCTTTGGCCTCTTTTTGTTGTCTAATTGCTCTGGCTAGGACTTCCAGTACTATATTGAATACACAGAGAAAGAGAGTGGGCAGGCTTGTCTAGTCCCTGATCTTAGTGGGATTGCTTCAAGTTTCTCTCCATTTAGTTTGATGTTGGCTACTGGTTTGCTGTATATTGCTTTTACTATGTTTAGGTATGGGCCTTGGATTCCTGATCTTCCCAAGGCTTTTACCATGAAGGGATGTTGAATTTTGTCAAGTGTTTTCTCAGCATCTAGTGAGATGATCATGTGGTTTTTTCTTTGAGTTTGTTTATACAGTGACTTATATTGATGAATTTCCAAATATTGAACCATCCCTGCATTCCTGAGATAAGGCCTACTTGATCATGATGGATGATGGTTTTGAAGTGTACTTGGATTCGGTTTGTGAGAATTTTATTGATTATTTTTGCATCAGTATTCATAAGGAAGATTGGTCTGAAGTTCTTTTTCTTTGTTGGGTCTTTGTGAGGTTTAGGTATGAGTGTGATTGTAGCTTCATAGAATGAATTGGGTAGTGTTCCTTCTGTTTCTATTTTGTGGAATAGTTTGAAGAGAATTGGTATTAGGTCTTCCTTGAAGGTCTGAAAAAATTCTGCACTAAAACCATCTAGTCCTGTGCTTTTTTTGGTGGGGAATCTTTTAATGACTGCTGCTATTTCTTTAGGGGTTATGGGACTATTTAGATGGTTTATTTGCTCCTGATTTAACTTTGGTACCTGGTATCTGTCTAGAAAGTTGTCCATTTCATCCAGATTTTCCAGGTTTTTTGAGTATAGGCATTTGTAGCAGGATCTAATGATTTTTTTAATTTCCTCAGTTTCTGTTGTTATGTCTCCCTTTTCAGATCTGATTTTATTAATTTGGATACTGTCTCTGTGCCCTCTGGTTAATCTGGCTAAGGATCTATCTATCTTGTTGATTTTCTCAAAGGACCAGATTCTGGTTTTGTTAATATTTTGTATAGTTCTTTCTGTTTCTACTTGGTTGATTTCAGCCCTGAGTTTGATTATTTCCTGCCATCTATTCCTCTTGGGTGTATTTGCTTCTTTTTGTTGTCGATTTTTTCAGGTGTGCTGTCAAGTTGTTAGTGTATGGTCTCTTCATTTTCTTTTATAGGCACTTAGAGCTATGAGATTTTTCCTCTTAGCACTGCTTTCATGGAGTCCCACAAGTTTTGTTATCATATGTTCTCATTTTCATTAAATTCTAAAAAGTCTTTAATTTCTTTCTTTACTTCTTCCTTTAACAAGTCATCACTGAGTAGAGGATTGTTCAGTTTCCACGTGCATGTGGGTTTTCCATTGGTTTTGTCATTATTAAAGACCAGCCTTATTTCGTGGTGATATGATAGAATGCAAGGGATTATTTCAATCTTTTGTATCTTTGGAGGCCTCTTTTGTGACTACTTATGTGGCCTATTTTGGAGAAGCTACAATGAGATGCTGAGAAAAAGTTATATGCTTTTGATTTAGGATGAAATGTTCTATAGATATCTGTTAAATCCATTTGGTTCATAACTTCTGTAAATTTCAGTGTTTCTCTGTTTAGTTTCTGTTTCCATGATATGTCCATTGCTAAATGTGGGGTGTTGAAATCCACCACTATTACTGTTGAGGTGCAATGTGTGCTTTGAGCTTTAGTAAAGTTTCTTTTATGTATGTGGGTACCCTTGCAATTGAAGCATAGATGTTCAGAATTGAGAGTTCATCTTGGTATATTTTTCCTTCTACAAGTATCAAGTGTCCTTCCTTATCTTTTTTGATTACTTTTGGTTGAAAGTGGATTTTGTTTGATATGAGAATGACTACTTCAGCTTGTTTCTTCTGACCTTTTGCTTGGAAAATTGTTTTCCATCCATTTACTCTGAGGTAGTATCTGTCTTTGTCACTGAGGTGCATTTCCTGTATGCAGCAAAATTTGAGCCCTGTTTGTGTATTCAGTCTGATAGTCTACATCTTTTTATTGGAGAATTGAGTCCATTGATGTTAAGAGATATTAAGGAAAAATGATTGTTTCTTCCTGTTATTTTTGTTATTAGAGTTGGAATTATGTTTGTGTAGCTATCTTCTTTTAGGGTTGTTGGAAGATTATTTCCTTGCTTTTTCTAGGTTGTAGTTTCCTTCCTTGTGTTGGTGTTTTCCATCAATTATCCTTTGAAGTGCTGGATTTGTGGGAAGATATTGTGCAAATTTAGTTTTGTCATGGAATATCTTGGTTTCTTCATCTATAGTTATTGAGAGTTTTGCTGAGTATAGTAGTCTGGGTTGGCATTTGTGTTCCCTTAGGGTCTGTATGATATCAGTCTAGGATCTTCTGGCTTTTATAGTCTCTGGTGAAAAGTCTGGTGTAATTCTTATAGGTCTGCCTTTCTATGTTACTTGACCTTTTTCCCTTACTGCTTTTAGTATTTTTTCTTTGTTTTGTACATTTGCTGTTTTGATTATCATGTGATGGGAGGTGTTTCTTTTCTGGTCTAGTCTGTTTGGAGTTCTGTAGGCTTCTTATATGTTTGTGGGCATCTCATTCTTTAGGTTAGGGAAGTTTTCTTCTATAATTCTGTTGAAGATATTTACTAGTCCTTTAAGTTGGGAATCTTTACTCTCATTCATACCTATTATCCTTAGGTTTGGTCTTCTCATTGTGTCCTGGATTTCCTGGATGTTTGGGTTAGGAGTTTTTTGCATTTTGCATTTTCTTTGACAATTGTGTCAATGTTTTCCCTGGTGTCTTCTGATATGAGATTCTCTCTTCTCTCTCTTGTATTCTTTTGACGATGCTTGTGTTCTATGATCCTGATCTCTTTCTAGGTTTTCTATCTCCAGGGTAGTCTCCCTTTGAGATTTCTTTATTTTTTATATTTCCACTTTTAGATCCTGTATGGTTTTGTTTAATTCCTTCGCCTTTTTGGTTGTATTTTCTTGCAATTTTTAAAGGGATTTTTGTGTTTCCTCTTTAAGGGCTTCTACCTGTTTATATGTGTTCTCCTGTACTTCTTTAAGGGAGTTACTTATGTCTTTCTTAAAATCCTCTATCATCATCCTAAGAAGTGATTTTAATTCTGAATCCTACTGTTGCAGTGTAATGGGATGTCCAGGGCTTGCTCTGGTGGGAAAATTGTGTTCTGATGTGGCCAAGTAACTTTGGTTCCTGTTGCTTATGTTCTTGTGCTTGCTTTTCGCCATCTGGTTAATTCTAGTGTTACCTGTACTCACTGTGTCTGACTGGTGCCTGTCTTTTCAGTTATTTTGCTTGTGTGAGAAGATGTCTCAGTGATCCTGTGATCCTAAGCTCCTGGGCAGAAGAACTACTGGGACTCAGGCCGCCTCTGGGATCCTGAAATCCTGCTACTCTGAGTGCCATGGTTCCTCTAGGATGGTTCAGGATATGGTGTATCAGACCAGCTAGGTGTTCACTGGTCTGAGTTGGTGACTCCTCTAGAATGGCTCAGGATACAGTGTACACTGCTCTGAGTGCAGTGGCTCCTCTAGGATGGCTCAGGATAGGGTGTCTCCATAGGAACAGACCAGCTCCTATGTGAGTACATACCCAGTTTTTCTTCAACATAGTAATTTACAAAATGTAAAAGATGAAGGTTGTCTTTAACTCCTAGAGCTTCATTTTCTTGATTTTAAAAAAATATAATAATATTAACTACACAAAAGGATTATGAAGACTAAACAAGACAAGAAACATGATAGTTTGGTGGAGTGTCCATGAAATAAATGGTAATTATAAGTTTTATGTTACTGATTATTATTATGACTTAAGACTGTGCTTTTGGTGGCTAGGTTTTCCAAATTTTTCTCTTATAACTATATTCTGTGACTAAAAATTGTCACATTCTCCTCCTTTGTCTTCATGCCTCCACCATGCCAGGACTCAGCTTTGCTTTGTTCTCCTATCATAAATTATGTCGTGGTGTCTAATTTTCACATCTACTCTAGCATCTTCTAAAGGTTAATCTTAGAAAACTAAAGAAGTGATACTCTTTAAGTGTAAGTTAGTTAAATTTCTGTCTTCATTCCCTTTTCAGATTTCTGAGTAAAAAGCTAACTATAGCACTTAAATAGGATGACACTTCCTCACAGAGGTCAATAAAATTTAGATATCATCTGGCTCTTACTTCACCCATAGTTCCTGGATTTCTAGATCATAGTTCATGGAAGAAAGCAAATGTTTCAGGCACCTAAACCCAGTTCTTTCCTGGCTCTGGAGTTTTGCATAGCTATTCATCTAGTGTACCTTTTCTACAGTTGTTAGTATCATTTCTTTTTATTGCTATGTCATGTTGCCACTTGGGAGACCCTTTCTGGATTTGCCTTTTCTATGCCAATCCATAGCTGTTATAGAATCCTCTATTCACTTGTCGTCCAGTATCCTTTTTTATTTTATTTATAAATCACTTGTTACTTTGTTATCTGTCTCCTTGCCATGAGATTGTAGATTTCACAAGAAGAGGGTATGGGGCTTCTCTTGTTCAACACATTCTTTCTAGAACATAAGAGTCCCTGCCATGTGAAAAATATACGGTTCATTCACTTATTATTTACACAGATGTCTATTTCTAAATACAAAATTCAATCTAATGGGCATGTATAAAGCATATTATTTTTCTCTTTTGGAAAATAGACTCTTTCTCATGCAATATATCCTGACTATAGTCCCCCCTCGCTTTATTCCTCCTAGCTTCTCCTCACCTCCTTCCTCCATGCATTCACTTCCTTACTGTCTCTTATTATAAAATAACAAGCTTCTAAGAGATAACAACCAAACATGACAAAATAAAATGTAACAAGATAAAGTAAAACCTATCATATTGAGACTGGACAAGACAACTCAACAGCAGGAAAAACAAGCTTAGACACAAGATCCAGAGACAGTCCTTATCATAAGCAGAATTTCCATAAGAATACCAAGCTAAGAGCTATAATGTATTCACAGAGGACCTGGTTCATACATACTTAGGCCCTGTGCTTGCTGCTTCAGTCTCTGCGAGCTCATGTGTACCTTGTTCAGATGATTCAGAGTGCCTTGTTCTCCTGATATCATTCATCCCCTCTGGCTCCCACACTCTTTCTATACCTTCTTCTGTGTGGTTCCATGAGCTCTGAGGGGACGAAGCTGAAGGAGATATCCCATTTAGACTGACTCTCTCTGTCCCTCTCCCTGTACCTCTCCTTGTCCCTGTCCCTCTCTCCCTGTCCCTGTCCCTCTCTCTCTTCCTCTCCCTTTCTCCTTCTCCCTTTCCCCCTCTTTTCTTCCCTCCCTCCCCCAACCCTTCCCCTTTCTCTCCCTCCTCATCCTTCTGCCCCTCCCTCTCCTCCCCTCTCTCTCTTGCTCTCTCACTCTCTCTTTTTCTTTCCCTCTCTGAATAATATCTTGCTGTGCATGTCTCCATCTGTTCCCATCAGCTGCCTGCTTAGATCATGACAGAATAAGGCACTGAATCACAAACATAGCAGTGTAACAATATTCTTAGTGAAATCTAAACTTTGTAAGTAGGTGAGATTTGAACTCGTTTGAAATCTGTTTGGGGTATTCAGTATGTAAACAGAGAGTGCAATGACCATAGCATATATAACAATAAAACTTTTACCCACAAACATCGGAAGCTGAGGAACCCAGTTTAGGAATTCAATGCAAGCTTCTGGGTCAGACCCATCAGACAAAGTTGAATATAGTTCCTCAAGTTGATATTCACTTTCCTTTTCCTAAACCAACAACACCCAATCATCAATCACCTGAAGATAAAGCTTTTCTTTTTCCTTAAAAGGTTCAAATATTGAAAGGAGGTGTCTATCTAATAGCCACACTCCTGATACAGAATGCATCTTATACCAGTCAAGAAGCATATGATCCAATAATTCTGAGTTGATTAGATTTGGATAAATACCTTGATGAGGTTCTGTGGTAAGATAGCATTGATGCATGGTAGTGGGGGGGAAAAGATAGAGGTTAATTGGTAGGAAATAGGACACATACAATACATGTTTGAAGAGAAGAGTGTGTGCTGGCCCTTTTGTCAGTTTACTTCCTTTTGGCTACCAAGAGTCAGGTATTCTGTCTTACCACATGGTTCCTGCCATGATAGTCAATTTTGATTCAGACTGACAGTTCGCCAAATGGAAACTGAAATCTCTAAAACTGCAAGTCAAAAATAAGTATTTCTTGGAGATTCATATGTGACACTTATATTAATACAAACAATGAACACAACCACCCTACTGATTATTTCCAAGTCTCTGTCAAACACAAGTAATTCTGACTGACTTTGCTAAAGTATATTCATAGTAAACATATTTCATTTCTTCTTATTAGATAATTTATGTTTATCTATACATGCTTGTTCTAATTATTATTGAGAAAGGAATGTTTCACTTCATGGTGTTTCAGAATTCAGGTTCTAAACGTATAATGTTCTCTGAGTAGTCATGCTTCTGACACAGAATCTGACTTCCAACTACAAAGATGTATATGTTGGTAGGACAAAGTAAAGCTACACCACAAGGACCCATTAACATAGGCAATTTAATTGCTCAGACTCATTACATGGCTTACTGAGATTCCAGCATTACAAGGGAAATAAACACTACCTTATAAAGAGGACTCATAGCATCATATTAGAGAAGAACAAGTGGACTGGGAAGTATTTTGACCATCTATGAGAACACAGTCTTGCATGCTTCTTCTCCCTTTGTGTTAGCTAGATGCATTGTCCCTATTTTCATGTCCTGAAGACAAATACTTATGTGTTCCAGGATCAGGATCTTTATGAACACTATTTTATCTCCCTAGAATGCCTACCTTCCCTAAGCTTGGAGAGTGAAGACTGACTTTCACTGTTAATACTAACTATAGTGATTCTCTTTGACAAATCAGTAAGAGAAAATTTTTTTGATATCCTTCAAAAAAACCTACATATAGAAACTAAATCACACCCTTCCCATTTTTTTCTTTCATTAAGTTTATCCAAGCTTGGAAGTATGTGTTTCTAGTATTCTTGAATGAATCCGCATCCCTCACTTTAGTGTCACTGCAGATGTTAAGTTTTAGTGGATTGTTGAGGCCAGTGTGGCCCTAGTGGGGACAGAGTGACATGGTTTCTATCCCTGGGATCGGGCCCTGGTGTGAACCTCCACAATTGTCTATGACTATTATATGAGCATAATACTTGTTTGGGTGATAATGTATATATTTTCTGGACCCACTCACAGTAGAGTACTCTTTCCTTCCGAAGAATGTCCTCCCTATTAACATTAATGACTCCATGTTAATTAGAAATGGCAGAAGTCCAGAAGTAGAGGGTGTGGCTATCTCTCAGCAAAATGGTAAATACTGGAACCTAGGACAGCCCTTGAGACTATGAGAAAGAAGTTTAAATAAACAATTTTGAAAACGTATACTTTCTCAACTGTGCAAAAATATAAGACTACAATATGAATTATATGAAGGGCTTCATGAATCTAAAGGAACAAATGGTCTGCACTGTAAACCAACTTGTTAGAAAATTACTAAGAAAGGAAATAAAGAGATTTAGGGAGTGGTGATTGCAGAAGATGCCACCCAGCTAAGATTTTGTTTATGCTTACAAAGGCAGATGGATTCCAGACTTCAAGAGCAGCACAAGGTTAGGCTCAGGCTTGGTAGAAATGATAATCTCAGGGAAGGGTCCCACCAAACTAGTTTAACATCTGTGTTAAACAAACACAGACAAACAGGAACAATTGTGTCAACAATTTTGCAGGTAGGTTGGTGACTCCATCTTTCCACTTGAAGCCCTATCTTTCTATTCAAGGTAGTGTCTTCAGGTTCCATTTCTCCACTGTTGGACATTTCAGCTAAAGTCATCCCCATCGATTCCTGAGAGGCTCTCACATCCTAGGTCTCTGGAACTTTCTAGAGTTTTCCCCCACTTCCATTCCCTACAGATACGTATTTCCATTCATTCTCCTGTCCTTCTGGACTTCTCTCTCCTGTCTCCCTCCATACCTGATCCTGCTCCCCTTTTCTCTTACCTTCCCCTCTACCATCCACGTCCTTTCCCCCCTCTGCCTCCCATGATTACTTTGTTTCCCCTTCTAAGTGGGATTTAAGCATACTCACTTGGTCCTTCCTGCTTGTTAACCTTCTTACAGTCTGTGGGTTGTATCCTGAGTATTCTGTACTTTTTGGCTAATATCCACTTATCACTGAGTACATACCATTCATGTCCTTTTGGGTCTCTGTTACCTCACTCAGGATGGTATTTTCTAGTTCCATCCACTTGCCTGCAAAATTCGTGATGTCCTTTTTACTAGCTAAATAGTATTCCATTGGGTAAATGAACTATATTTTCTCTATCCATTCTTCAGCTGAGGGACATGCAGGATGTTTCCAGCTTCTGGCTATAATAAATAAGGCTGCTGTGAACATAGTGGAGCACATGTTCTTGTGAAATGGTAGAGCATCTTTTGGGTATATGCAGGGACAGAAATAGAGCAGAGATTGAAAGAAAGACTATCTTGTGACTGGCACAACTCGAGATCTATCCCATGGATGGGCACCAAACCCTGACACTATTACTGATGCCATGTTGTGCTTGCAGTCAGGAGCTTAGCATGGTGGTCCTCTGATAGCTTTTACTAACAGCTAACTGTGACTTACAGCCACCATTTGACTGAGGTCCTGGACCTCTGTGGAAGAATTAGGGGAAGGATTAAGGGAGCTGATGGGGATGGCAACCTCATAGGAAGACCAACAGTATCAAATAAACCAGACCTCTTTGTAGCTTATAGAGACTAAGGCACCAACTAAAGATCATGTATCAGCTAGTCTGTGCTCCCATCACCAGCACATATGTAGTAGAGGAATTCTTTGTCTAGCCTCAGTGGGATAGGATTGCATAATCCTGTAGAGCTTTGATGCCCTAGTCAAGGGGGATTTGGGGATTAGGTGTGGGTGGGTAGGAGAGTACTCTTTCAGAGGTAAAGGGGAGGAAGGATGGGGTGGAGAATTTTTGGAGGGGAGGATTGGTAAGGGGACAACATTAGAATGTGAATAAATGAATAAAACAATTTTAAAAACAAAGGCAGACATATCTCTGAATTGCTTTGCAGTATTATGAAAAAATTTTATGCTTGCTGTCTCCTAAAAATCAAAGTTATGGGATCATGGAATGATGACTCATAAGATAATTACAAGAAAAATCTGGAGTAAATGATTGGATTGATATGCAAAATAGCTATCCAGAGAAAAACATAGAAAAAGCAAACTGCTTAGAGAACTGACACACACACAGACAAGCAAGCAGGATATGGACAGAGAGCTCTTAGAATAGCAAGCAAGCAGAATATAGACAGAGAAATCTCCAGAACGAAAGCAGAACATAGGGAGAAGCAGACCAGAAAAGTTGTATCAAGCAGAACACAGGTTGTCAGCTTGGATCCTTGATACGACTTCAAGTCATTTGTTTTTGCCACTGCCATACATCCCTTCTCTCAGAACCCCTTTCCAAGCAGAGACTGGTCCTTGTCAGTGGACAGGATAAAGTTCTGAGCTCATGATGATTTTGTATATGGAGTAGTAAGTCTAATTCCTGATGCTTAATAGCTGCTTAGAAGATTACTGTCATACACATCAAGATTTGACATTGCCATTTTTATCCTTGAGCTCAGTGTCAAAGTCAATACACATGGAATTCTCACTTGCTGACTGTCATTAAGATGCACAAATCCCTTATCAGTTGTTTTGCTCTCATTAGTCTCTAAAGAATGCAGACTGTACATGCTAAAAAAAAAAAAAAAAACCCTGGGAGAACAATTCTCAACTTCACATTAAAAAAACCAAAAACTCAGGATTGCTAAAACAATCTTGAATGATAAAAAAACAAAAAACAACAACAACAACAAAACAACTTCTGGAGGAATCATAGTGCCTGATTTTAAGCTGTACTATAAAGCAATAGTAATAATAATAATTAAAAAACCCTGCATGATACTAGTATACAAACAGACAGGTTGATCAATGGACTCGAATCGAAAACCAAGAAATAAACCACACCCAACAGACAGTTGATTTTTGACAAAGAAGCTAAAACCATACAATGGAAAACATAAAATATCTTCAACAAATGTTGCTGATCTAAATCGCTGTGAACATGTTGAATGAAAATAGATTCATATTTACAGTTGTACACAAAACTCAAGTCCAAGCAGACCTCTACATATGACCAGATACCCTGAATCTAAAAGAAGAGAAAGTGTAGAATAGCCCTCAATGCATTGGTGCAGGAGAAAACTTCCTGAACAGAGTACCAATGGCTCAGGCACTAAGAACAATTGATAAATGGGACCTCATGAAATTGAAAAGCTTCTGTAAGCAAAGGATGTAGTCAATAGGACAAAATGGCAACCTATAGAATAGGGACCTTATCTCCAACAAAGGGCTGGCATCCAAAACAAAGAACTCAAGAAACTAGACACCATTGAATTAAATAACCCACATTTAAATTGGGATACAGATCTAAGCCGAGAATTCTCAAACAGAGGAATCTCTAATGGCCAAGAAGCACTTAAAAAATATGTTTAAGGAAATATAAATAAAAACAACTCTGTGATTCCATCTTATACCTATCACAATGGCAAAGATAAAAAACCCAAGTGCTGGCACATTCTGGAGAGGATGTGGAGCAAGGAGAATACTCCTCCATTGCTGGTGGGAGTATAAACTTATTAGACCACTTTGGAAATCAATTTGGCAGTTTCTCAATTAGGAATAGTTCTACCTCAAGATCAAGATATACCACTCCTAGGAATATAGATCACAATGCTCCACTATACCACAGGGACACTTGCTCAAGTATGTTCATAGAAGCTTTATTCTTAATAGCCAGAAACAGGAAAAAACCTAGATGTCCCTCAACTGAAAAATGAATAAAGAAAAATCTAAACAATGAAATAGTACTCAGCTGTTAAAAACAAACGACATCATGAAATTTTCAGGCAAATGGATGTAACTAGACAGTAACATCCTGAGTGAGGTAACACAGACACAGAATGATGCATATGTTATGAGCTTGTTTATAATTGAACATTAGCCGTAAAGCGCAGGATAACTGTGCTACAATCTACAGACCAAAAATAATAGGTAATCAGGAAGGACTAATAAAGGATGTGTGAATCTTACATAGAAGGGGAAACAAAATAGTCGTCATAGGTTAATGGAGAGACTGAACTGAGTGTGGGAGGGAGCGAAGAGGTACATGGGGATCGAGATGAGGTGTGTGGGGAGAGGGCAGGAGAAGGCTGAGAGTGAGAGTGGAAATCAATCGGTGAGGGGCATCTTTGGAACTATCTGGAGGCTTGAGATAGAGAAGGGTACTGGAAATTTATGGAGTGACCCTAGCTGAAATTCTTACCAGAGAGGGATATAAGGACTGAAGTGGCTACCTCCTGCACCCAGACAAGACTTCCAGGGAAGGATTGGGACATAAACCTACCCCCAAAACTTTCATTCAAAATTTGGGACCAGAGACTGAGGGAAAGGACAACAAAGGACTGGCTTGACATGAGACCCATACCATGTGAGAGAGTCAAACCCTGACTCTATCAATGATACTTTGCTATGCTTACAGAAAGGTACTCAGCATAACTCTCTCCTGAGATGCTTCATCCAGCAGCGGATAGAAACAGATGCAGAGAATCATACCCAAATATCAGATGGAGCTGGGGAGTCTTGTGGAAGAGTGGGGGATAGAATTGAGCTACCCGGAAGAGTAAAGAATACCACAAGAAGACCTACACAGTCAACTTACCTGGACTCATTTAGGCTCACAGAGAATGAACCACCAACCAAAGAGCATACAGAAGTTGGACTTAGACACCTCACACATTTGTAATAGAAGTTCAGCTTGGTCACATATGAAGGAAGATATGTGTCCCCTAACAATTGGAGCAGGTGGGTTGGGCATGGGGCTATTTTTGACTTTGTTGGCTTCCATTGGATTCCCTTCCCATACCTCCACTGTCTGATTGGGTCTCAGTGGGAGAGGAGGTGCATAGTCCTACTGGGACTAGATGTCCCTAGGCAAGGTTGTATTCAAGGAAGGCTTATCTCTCTCTGAGGTGAAGAGGAGGGAGTGATGGGGAGGGAAGGAGAGGTATTTGTAAGTTCATGACTTGGAGGAGAAGAGGGAAGAGGACTGTGACTGAGATGGAAAGTAAACATAAAAAATAAATAAATTATGGAAAGAAAAAAACAGTCCCCACTCTAGTTGGCTTATGGCTTGATGAAAGAAGAAATATGTGACAAAGGACACTGCAGACCCTTGGTTATGTGACTATGATTAGAAGCAGAAACTCTCTGAAGTCCTCCAGCACTGACAGAATCTTGTGACATATTTGTAGCCCAGTAAAAAATAAAATTCTAAATTTAAAATTATCATTTCTCCTGAATATGTATAATTTTCATCAAAAGTTTGAAAAAAATGTCAGATTATTAATGTCAGGGCTCTCTGCATAGTGATAATGACCTTGAATTTGTCCCTAGGCAGGCCTTGTTTTGAATATATTACTGTGTGGTTTAGGAAATGTATTTGGATATCTCCCACCTTTATAACTTTCTTTTGTAGATTAGGGACAAGAAACAATGTATGTTTTTATGGAATCTTCTTAAGATTGTGCTAGCTAACACTCACAAAATATTTAACACAATGCTTTACAGACTTTATAATAATATAACTTTTTATAAACAATGGGAAATAGAGTTACACAGATTTAGCATAGAATTGACAATGCATGATACAACTTGCTTACACCTTGGCATTTCTGATTTTGCCTGATTGAACTTATCTTTGCCAAGGCAACTAGAAAATAATTCATTATTAGTGTATGCAAGAAATTAGAAATGACTTCTGTTAAACTCAGAGAAATTGACTTATTGGTCCTTTATGAAAATAAATAATTTGTTTTCTGTGGTTATTTTAACTTCTAAATTTTTCACTCACTTGTCTTTTGAATGCTTGGTGGAATAACAAATTACATGTTCCAAGAATTTCTCTTTACTTGGTGGGAATATAATGTGCTTTGCAAATAGCTAATATTTTGGAAAATTAAGCTGCTACAGATGTTAAAGAAAACATTTAAAAAATTCTCACTAGGTCCACTGATTGAGGCTGCATATGGCCCCAGAGAAAATCACTTTATATATATACCAGGGCCTTTATATGTACAACATGTTGACACAGCCCCATTTTAAAGATGACTAAACTCAAGGTCAGAGAACATATAATGTGTAGTGACAGTGACGTAGCAAACATTTGCACCCAAGTTTGTGATAGATTTTGCAGGCACTCCTTCTACTCTGAGTTTTCACAGCTTATTCTAGCTGAGAAGAGTCAGCAAAGCCTCAAAAAGTGATCACAGCAGAGAAATTGATACCAAGTTGCTTTACTCATAGCTGTCATACTCCAAAGCTCCAACATGGATTAGTATCCTGTCCACTTCCTTTAAGAGGAAGCACCCAGTCATGCTTGCTGGCAACTAGAGTGACAACCCGAGACTCTGCCTGTCCTGCTATTACACAGGATATGCCTGGGGAGAAAACTTTGCAGCCAAGTGTTCTGCCATTCTGATTCTTGACTGTGTCAATTGAGTAATTTATGGATGTACTTTTCCCTGTACTGCAAGGAAGATACACGGGGCTGTTGGAAATAATTCAATTTCTTTCAATGAAACACATTTGGTGAAATTATTGTTAATGCATCTGAGTAAGAGGTACTCAACCTCAACAAATATGTCATGCAATTATAGCAAAGATGAGACAGTGATAATCGGTGAGCATCAATCATTTCCCAGATCAATATTAGCCATGCAACATGCAATCAAACCTAATCAACACCCTGTGATTAAAGAACAGAACTTTTCTTTCCTGCTCACAGGGTCATAGTCCCTGGAAAGAATTGGCATGGAGTCCTTGACATGGAACAGGAGTTAGAAACAAACATATAACTATGAATTTTACAGCTAACCAGATTTGAATTGGATCCTATAAATACTGACTTTTATACCATAAATTCATTTGTAAAGTGATAATAATGATGAGGACTCACTGTTCATACTTTTAGTACTGTCAACTAACCTAAGTATTTCATCTGTATTCTCTCGTTTCACCATTATTATACATGAGATGTGTGTTCCAGTGAAACCTCTTCCCAATGAGGAAACCGAGTCTCAGGGATAAGTGACTTACTGTAGGTAAATAGCCATGACCTCAATCCAGTATTCTTGGATTGCAGATTTAGTAATTTTCATGCAGTTCTCAGAATCACCTGAAAAACATTAATGTGTACTTATTTATTTTTGTATATTTAAATGAATAACATTGAGAGTCACACTCACACAGCTGTTACTGTAGTGAGAACACCAATAATGTATTAAGTTTCCCCCCTTATTTTTGTACTTTCTTGTCAACTGCAGTCATCTGATTTTATAGTAGACTCACTTACATTTTTCTTTCTCTCACATAATCTCCTTCTCCTTATCAATTGTAGCTTCTGACACTTTTGTACTCTCTGCTTCATGAGATCCACTCCCCCAGAAACTATATGAGTTGGATCATATGAAATTGATCCTTCTTTTCCTGGGTTATACAAAGAGATCAAGAAGTCAAACTCCAAGAGAACCAAATAACTCTATTAAAAATTGGGGTACAGAGCTACACAAAGAATTCTCAACTGAGGAATCTCTAATGGATGAGAAGCACTTAAAGAAATGTTCAACATCCTTAGTCATCAGGAAAATGCAAATCAAAATGACCCTGAGATTCCATCTCACACCAGTCGGAATGGCTAAGATCAAAAACTCAGGTGACAGCAGATGTTAGCAAGTATGTGGAGAAAGAGGAACACTCCTCCATTGCTGGTGGGATTGCAAGCTGGTATAACCATTCTGGAAAGCAGTCTGGAGGTTTCTCAGAAAATTGGAAGTAATTCTACCAGAGGACCCAGCCATCGCACTCATTTTCATTTTATAGCTATATATTTAGTACTGGAATTGCTAGACCATAGGATAATTTTAAGTTTAAATATCTGAGGTACCCACTGACTGATTTTCAAAATAATTGAAATCCTTCACATTACTAATAAAACCTTACTAAACTTCTTATTTCTCCATAATTTCTAAACATTGACCAATGTTTGTGCTTTATCTGCTGCCAAGCCCAGGTTCATAGTTTCTTTTAGCAATGATTTCAATAGGAATACACACTGAGGAGTTTACATTAAAATGTAGCTCAGTGCAGTTCCACAATGACTGTAGTCTCAGATAAGAAAGAACAATACTATTTGATGAAGAAAGAACAGCCTGAGAATTATCTTGGTTAAAGTTTCTGATGACCATAGGCAAGCAGAAGAACCTGAATGACTCAGTCTCAGAGAAGAGGAAGTGGTCAGCTCCAGGAAGGATCAGGTCTATCTGTGTTGGTCTCTTAGATCTTTCTGTTGGATCTCAACTCTTTTTGATGTTGTCTTTCTCATGTACTTTTGCCCCTTATTTTGTCTTGTGTGTCTTCTTTGAATGAGTGTGCTTTCATCTTTTTCCTTTCTCCTTTCTAGAATTCTTTAAGTTCAATTTTTATTTTCCAGATCTTCAGATTACAGGGGCTTTGCTTTAGTCCTTAAATCAGAATGGATTCAAATTTCTGGTCTCTGGATGTTTTACCATCCCTGTGTATCTTCAATTTTTGTTATTTCTTCATTCAGACAACCAAGATCACAACTGTGACTCAAGGAACAGTTTAAAGTTACTCATAAGATCAGAAACTGACCATTGGCACTTGAAGGGTGTCCTCTGTGTGAAGAACCCAATTCTGACATAATCAGTAGATAATGAAAAAGGATTTACTTCATATGCTTCTTAAACTCTTTCTTTATAAGAGAAGAAATGTCTTTAAAAGACTGAGTGCAACAAGTTATGAAACGTGGGTAAAATCTTCTTAATCTATAGTCTTAACCTCTGAAATTGACATGATAAATAACTAGGGATTTTTTTTCTCAAAAGGTGAAATTTTTGCTTTAAGACGTTGAATATTCAGTACAAGATCTCCATAAGATTTTCTAATAAATTAATCAATTTCTTTATCTCTATAATAAGTATACTCTTTCTGTGTGGGTTTAAACTTGAAATTTGTTCTTTTAATCATTTACCAAATATTTACTGCATATCTACATTGTCTAAAGTTCGATTGCATATGCTAGATATTTAACAATTAATAAATCGTGCAGAACAGTTCCTGTGTCATGTAGTAACAACCATCAGAAAGAATAACAAAATTTAGGGTCTTTGTCATTTATGTTTACTGTGCAACTTGTTCATCCACCATACTAAGCATCCTCTCCTCTGTCCATGCTACTCTGTGGTCCACAGATGCTGGTTGTATTGGATAGTGTACATGAGGGTATTAGAAATACACTGAATAATTTTGAGACTATTTCTTAGATCTTGACCCAGTAGGCCAAAGTTTTTCCGAATACCTACTGAAATAAACTATGGTAAACATTCAGGAAACTGGGATCATAGAAGACAAATGATAAGATCCAAACATAGATAATGAAAGTAAAAGTCCCTGGAGAAACCTAGGAAGTCATATTGAAGATGCTGTATGAAAGTAAAGGAAGCAGCAGAGTGGAGTAAATATATCCTGAAAGAAGTTCTTAATGGATAAGAACATTTGGATGTGGTGTTAGAGGTGATGGCAATTTTCCCTGTGCTATTTATCTGTTAGTGGAAAAATCAGGTATCATTCTGAACACAAACAATTTGGTTATAGAAATATGAAAATAATTGTGAAAAATTTGGAGAGAAGTCATACAATTGTAAACTGTAAAGAAGACTTTATTTTGTAAAACATTGTGGGGTGGGGTGGCAACACAAACAAGGACTGGACTAGCACACATAATGGGTGGAATTTGAGAAAATGTCTATTTTTTTCTGATGTGTTTAGAGTTCATAAAAGGGATTTTAGAAGAAAGAAATCTAATAAATATAACAACAGTGATGTAAAATTCCCGTTTTCTTCTTCAATTATAAAACATAAGTCAGATTGTAGAGAGGCCCTGTAACAATGCAATGTGGTGAAGTATTATTGAGATGTCATAGATGCTTTAAACATGCAAAATAACTCATTTTGTAGAAAATCTGTATAAATGTAAAGCATGAAGTAAGGCCCTCAAATGATCTGATTTCTTTTATAGACATAAAATAACTCATACTGGAGGGAAACCTTATGACTGTTTGAAACATGATACAGCCTTAGATTTTGCTTGTCTCTTCAACTACCTGAAAAAACTTTTGCTGGAAGAAGCCCCCATGATATATATATATATATTTTATTTTTTTCAGATGTTCCAGTTACCTTCATGGACATGAAAGAACTCATACTGGAAAGGAATCTGATTAAATTGAGGAATGTAGGGTACCTTCAATGTCCTCATTTCCTTTAAAGACATGAAAGACTACATGATAAAGAATGACATAACCCGTCAGATGGCCCACTTCTTTTTAAAACATGGATGAGAAAGCTTGTCTCCATCCTGTAGGAAAGAATTGTCAGTGTAAAAAAATGTGCTAAGTCTTTACTTATTCCAGTGTGTTTGAAAGCATAAGAGAAATCATTCTAGGGGCAATCTCTATGAATGAAGAAAATGTGAGAATTTCTTCTTCTCTAAGAACCATGCTAATAAACATGAGAGAAGATTTTATTAATGTAAGGATACACATGTGATTGAAATTCTAGCATTTTAGGAATCAAAGGAAATATATTTATTTTAAAAATTACCCTAAAAGTCACTTGATAGTTCCCAATGAAATTAAATCCTATATTGTAAAGAATATTTAAGGGTTTATGCAAGTTAATACTCGTATGATGCTCTAGATGCTTTATAACATTCAAATACCTGAAATGCAATGTTATAAATCTTACATTACCAGATTATATGCAGAATAGGTGTTTCCTTGGCTTGCTTATCAAGAGAAAATGAGTTTACCATTGTACTGAAGGAAACAGTGAGGTACGGATATTTTCATATACTTTAAGAAAACATATTGGGCTTAAAAAGTGGTTGTGTTTTTTAATAGGATAGAAATATCTGTTGATTTTAAATAGTATTTTATCTAAGGATAAAATTGAATGTCTTTTTAATTCGTAGTTGGTTTGCTCATTTATTTTATCCTCACCCTCCCTCTTTCTTTCTTTTTTTCCTTAGTAATGAAGATCAAGCCCAGTTTTTGCACTTCCCACACATTCTGCCACTGAGCAGAAACCTCCTTCTGTATATAGGTTTAATTTTTATGCAGATATCTAATTGTTCTATGATTAATGTTCCATTCAAAATGAGTTTTTTTTTTTTTTTTAATTTTTGCTAGGATTTTTTCTACTATCATTATGTGACATGTTCTGCATATCCTTTTCCTGTAATATAATATTTTGCTTTTCTTTCCCACAAAATTAATCTTTCATTTTCATAATTGACATAAAAATTTGTTCTATTTTATATCAGTTGATAAGTATATGGAGTTCTTGTATAAATTTTTATTTTTATCTGATCATAGTTGACATTGTTTCTGACAGTTATTTGAAGAGCTTTAAAAGTATAATATGAAACCTAGAATAGCCCCTTTAAAATTCAAATAAGGTCTTGAAGTGTCCTGGCTACTGAGCTCCATGTTTTTCAGTCATGGTTGTTGTATGTGTACATATACTGTGAAATTACATTTGCTAGATTAAGTTAAGCATTTCTTTCAATATCACCATAAGTAAGACATCAATTCTTGTTTTTCCAAGAGATATTGAAACAAGCTGGGGACTTTAATTTTCTGTCATTGTTTGTTATTTCTTATTTCATCATGAAGAGTTACTGTTTTTCTTATTTAGAGTTTTTGTCTTACAATATATTTTAGTAATATTTTCCTATGATGATATTATAAATGTATTTTTCTTCATCCATTAGGATGATCCCATGGTTTTGCAATTATTTTTACTTATATATCTTTTACCAATTATGTAATTGACTTTCATATTTGAATAAGAACATTTTGTTTCTGGGTTAAATGTTTTTTCACTATGTAGTGCAAATCAATTTATAAATTAGGCTATTCTGTCTTCTGCTATTTAAAAGAGCTTTCCACCTATGTTTAAGGAGTATTGTATACTGAGTATAACAGTGTATAGTATAGGATTGTCTACTATAAGTAACATATGGGTCTATAAGTGTAATGTAAACATCAGTGATGTGTACTACATATAGTTATCTCATTTCTAATTGCATGCCTATCTTTAGAATTATAGACTACAAAATATAGCAATAGATTACTACAATGTAGTACCATAGTTTTAAGATTTATGTTTTAAATGCAACTTTAAAATTTCCTGTAAGCCCTTAGAATATTCTATTACATTCTCTCATGTGGACCATGATTCAGCTAACCTTCTTCATACTGTATTATTTTCTTCCTACAACCCTTCATTCCTTGGTCTGTTTTCAAGTGAAATTCCTCTGGAGTCCTGTACCTCTTTACAGAAGGTATGTAATCCTTATAGCATTACAACTTATAAATTGTCCTCTGCCTCTTGACTATCAGTATGCTAAAAAAAAAAAAAACAAAAAAAAAAAAAACAACAAAAAAAAAACCTTTCTACCTACCAAAGGAAAAAATTTGCAAAGTAGCAAGGCAAGAACAGGGGGATATTTTTGTTTGTTCATATAATTTATCTTAGATGTTCAAGATATAATTGGCAAAATTTGTATATACTCTAGAGAATAATGAGATGATTTAAGAGACATATGATCCATGCAGAAAAACAATCCAAATAATATACTCATCACTTCCTACATATATTTATAATTGTATGTATAGTGTATGAAGTGCTGGACAACTTCAAATATTTTTTAATCAGATTCAAGTAAACAAATTGTCAATATTAACTAGAGTCACCACACTGCTGATAAGATTCCCCAATATTTATCTTATAGATGAAATTTGGTACTCTTTGATCAAAATCCCATTTCTTGTGCTTCCTTTTAAATTTACACTCTATGTTTTAATTATAATAATGATATAAATTTAATTACAAATGACATTATATTGCTAATTTTCTTAATATTCTTGCTACTGCAAATGGCAGGTGTATGTATATGTGTGTATACATAAACACAGCTAGAGTGATTACACATCAAATACTTTTTCTTCACTGTGATCTTACTTCTAAGCTAATACTTTAACCAGAATAGTTGGCTTTGTATTGTAGAAGTTTCAGTTTCTAATTCTTTGACTACATTGCTTTGGAATATCATGGTGGAAGTAGCTGTCAACATAAGCTTGATCACTTCCTTGTGGCTAGGAAAAAATAAGAGAGTGAAAGAACTGAGTTTCTAGTATCCTCTGCAAAAGTGCCCTTCAATGAGCTAACTTCCTTCTAGTAGCTGTGCTCTCACTCATACAGGTGTACAGATTACAACAGTGCTCTAAGTCAGCAGCCAATCTTGAACCTATGGATTTCGGGGTTATTCAGTATTAAAAGTTAACATCTAGCAACCTCACTTCCCTTGAGAACTTCATGTAGTCGCACAACTTTTCAGTCTCTTTCCAGCCACTGTGTTTCATATCAAACATTGTAAAATGAGTAGTCTTTTGAGAGCATGGTGGCAAGATTTTAGATGTACTCTTTAAGAAAATTTCAATTATGCAAGTTGATACATTGCTATTATTATTATTATCATTATTAATTATTTGCTGTATCAGTGATCAATTCTGGAGCTTTGTATGAGATAGTCAAGTACTCTGTTATACTGGTACATTTCTAGACTGATGTAGTATTGTTATACACAAATACTATGCTGCAGACTTATTCTCCAGAATTCACTCTGCCTGAACAGTTGATACATTTTATCCCCGACAAGAGAGAGACAATTTCAGATTAAGTGATCCTGGAAGCTCTGTTTAAAGTTGCAAGGTGAGTAATCAATTGTAAGATAGTAGGCAGCAAGTACTTCATAACTCTAGGGAAAGAAGATACTCCTGTGAGAAAGGATAGCAACAAACCCTATGATGTAACATTTTTTCTAGATAGCATAGAAGCTGGTGTGGTTTTGGATGAACTCCAGTGTGGTTCAATGGTACTTACATCCTTCTAGTGATTCAAAGCTGGTAAGTGATACCTTACACTATACCAGAAGTTACATGTGACTTCCAATAGATTATAAATCCTTCTAGTGATTCAAACATGGTATGTGATACCTTACACTATACCAGAAGTTACATGTGAATTCTGATAGTTTATAAGAGTCATTGGTTGGATAGTTTTCAATCACCCTATGTTTTTTGTAAGCCACCATGCCACAGAGTTGCACAGATGCCCTCAGAGTTTCCATATAGAAAAGTCTAAGCACAGATCAGCTCCAAATTTGTCAGTCATGTAAGTGTCTTTCTTACATGGTCATGCAGGCCTGATCAATTCTCTGGATGACAGCATCTGCTGGGAACATCTAAAATGAGACCTTTATTAATAGATCAGTCCAGCTAAGCTTCCAATATTCATGACCAACAGAAAATGGGAGAGACATTAAATATTTATTCATGCTTTACAGCCTCTACACTTTGAGATGATTTGCTTTCAAAAGAGATGGCCATTCCAGGTGGCCAGGGAGTCCAAAACATAGTGTAGTATGAGGGGATGCTTTAGAATCATTCAGAGAAGAAACATAAAGCACTATTTTGTAAGCCTTTTTATTTGAGTGGGTCATCATGAATTTATTCTGCATTTAATAAAATGGCATTGCAAGACTTGCACATGGTGATGGCATTAAACTGGGTAGAAGAGTTTTCCAGGTTGCCATGTAGACAAATGAAAGGGTGTAAAAGCTAAGGCATGAAGACACATTAGAACATCATACCTTGGTTGATAAATGTGCAGCCTTATGGTGCCATTAACATTTTGGTTTCTATTTTGATAGGGTTTCAATGGAATTTCACGTATAGCATATGAAACTATAGAAAGTTAACAATCTTTTATCCCATAGGCTATAAGGGTTATAGCTGATGAAAATGAGGACAACTATGGTCATGATATTGAAAAACTAGGCTTGTAGGATATAAAATACAACATTAGGATAAAGTAAATGGATAATGAGTCACCATGAAAACTAATAAAGAAATAAGGAAGTGAAAGAAGCCACAAAGAATACAAAGATCTTGAGGCCACAGAAAAGTGATTTAAGAAATACAGTGTAAGTAATTGAGTCAGTCTGTTGAGGGCTTGTTTTGTTGCTGTTGTTGTTGGTGTTGTTTTGCAAGATGAATTGTAAGAATTAATACTAAATCTGGAATGATGAAGATAGTTGTTAATATAAAAGGTGAAAAGCATAGCCTTACGGAGATACTTGCAAATCTGTCAGGCACAAATTATATTTTCTAGGTTTTTATCTTCTTCTAGTATGGGAAAATAATACATAACTTGTACCATTAGTCTCTCATCTGCCAAGTTTACATAATGATCTCTTTTGTGTGTTTGAGGCTACTGGACACACTGACTTGTCCATGATGCCATACCTGGATTTATACCCTGGGGACTTGTGGTTAGTGGGAATCTGAATCAGTCCTGAACCAGATGTTGAATTTCGGTTGCATATTGGAAGAAGGAAGAGCTCTAGCACTTAACAATGGGTGAGACCCTGCAGCAGCAGGGATCTTATAAGGCTCTCCCGAAAGCATATGATATTCCTACTTTGCCATTGATGATTCCTACTTCAACAGGTGAAGGTGAGATAAGGTTACTACTGTTTCTGCGTGCAATTAAGAAGGCTACTCTTAAAATATGTATTATTTGAATCATAGAGTCATTGTCATAAGGTCTTTGTGGAATTCTAGGGATCTGCATAAATTCCAGAGAGGGGATATGGATGATGCGAAAGATTAATACAGCAATATAACTAATAATAAATCAAAAAAAATTTCTTACTTGAAAATTTAAAACACCAGGACTATTGTAAATTAATTATACAATATCTATTGTTTATAGACATTCCTTCAAGAAGCCAAGAGAGCTCCAACCTCTTTATCTGTCAATAACCATTTACTTTTGAGATAAGTTGTTCATGCAGGTGAACTAACCAACCACTGGAGGAGGTAAAGTCAGTTCACCCTCTTCTATATCTCTAAAGCTCCAGGATTTTCACACACATCTTATTTTGAATAGGATTGTCCATGAAAGGTGCTAGGTCTTATAAGGTTTCTAGATAAGACAACTTAATGATATAGATGTTTTGTTTGCTTTATATTCTCATTGTTGTGTATAATTTGTCTCCTTTCCCAGCAGTGAGCACCGTGAGCACCTCCTTCACAAAACCTGGTATAGTTTTTGTCAAATAGAAAGTACCAAATAGATGTTGACTTTACATTTAAATTTGGTGTTTGTGGGAGGAGACTTTTTGAAAATAGTACAGCTACTGTCCTCAACCATTTCAGTGATTTTTTTTTTTTTGTTGCTTTACAGTGTTTGAAACATTATCAGAAGCCATAGTTCTTAATTAATTACTAATTTTCCAAGGAATATTAAACCAACATTATCATTCATTCATTAATTCATTCATTATAATGATTTAGTGGGTTGTGATAATTTTTTTTTTTCTCCCAACTAACTAATGTAAAAGTGGTTGTGCCCATCTGAGCTTACAATAAGATTTCAAACTTTCTCTAGCAACCAGGTTCGATTCACTATGGACACTTAAAGCCATACACCTCCTGAGAGAAAGATATGACTCAGAGGGTAAAATGCTTGCCTTACAAGTGTGATGACCTGAGTTTGGATTTCAAGGATCATAAGTAATAAGATGGTGTAGTATATGCTTATAATCTTAGTGTTCTTACAGAAAATGTGAGGTAGACACAAAGGAATTGCAAGAAGCCTGCAGTCCACCTAACCTGGTATATTCTGTAGAAAAACAAAACAAAACAACAAACAAAATAACCAAAAGACTACCTCAGAGGAGTGAAAGATGAACACACTGATATCTGAATGTGTGATCTGACATCTCTACAGGTGTGGTGATGTATGTATGCCTGGAATCTCCCACACAAATATGTGCACACATACATACAAATATATATAACACATGTACATAAAGATAAATATACCTCCCATCAACAGTCTTCCAATCTATTGATTAATTATTTTTGGAACAGAGGAAGTAGTTTTCAAAAACTCATGTAACTCTGATGTCAGGGGCAGCCATGCTTATACACTGAAGGCCTAAAATCAGCCACAGGCCTGACATACATGCCTGCTAACACAAAGTCTTGGATCTCTGTGGAAAAACACTGAAACAGATAGCTATAAGATATTGTAAACAGGCAGCTTTGGTGGAAATTTACCAGCCTGGATAGGAACAAGTAGTCATAGGTCTTGTGGATAGTCATAGACCTTGGGTAGCCTTGGTGGATAGTACCCACTTAGATAAGGACAAGTGAATCATGGCAGAGTCATAGTGACCTATCCCCTGAACCTTCACCCAGCTGACACTCTGTTCTGGAAGATATCTGTATTCCCCACCTTAATACCTACGATCCTGCATCATCCCCTTCCCCACATCCTGCCTTTTTGTGTATGTAACCCCTGTGTGAAAAAGTAAAAATTGTGATTTGATCAGCCTATAGACAAGCCGTGTTTCTTTGCATTTACCCGTTTTTCCCCCATTCTCTCTTAGGTGATCTTCCTGGACCCTGTTTAATGCCCTGATGGACAGGACACTCTGACACTATTCTTTTATTTGGAAGGAACAGTACAAACACACACACACACACACACACACACACACACACACACGTATGTTCATGCAGGTGAATTAAGCAACCAATGGAGGAGGTGAAGTAGACTAATTTCTGACTATGCAACTTACATTAGAAGTATAGCAAAGACCCTCAACATATATGGCTCTTATTTTCTCTACCTACTGCTTGGAAAGTCAATAAACATAATTAACAGAAATGCACTTGGCTTGGCTTAAAATACATTTCTATATACAAGTCATAAGTGTAGTTATTAGCTATTAAACAGTGTTTACAACTACTTGACCCTTACTTACTCATATAAAAACACCTTATTGGGTCTTATAACATGTAAGTGTGAGGGCCTATTGTCTCTGTGGGAGAGTTGATAAGGTCTTACCAAATTGCTTATAAAATTAGTGTTTGATGGGATGTTAATGCAGTACCTCTGTAAGTCCATTTGTTTTAACATCTTGAAGAAAATTGTGAAATAATATAAATGCTAAAAGCACTCATCATTTAGTTGAAAATGTCCAATGTACCAAGTGCTGTGCTAAGCATTTTATTTAGAACAGAAAAAAAAAAAACTTAGAAATGTCTACTGGAGCAAAAAATATCAGTATATATTTTATAAATTTTTATCATAACTGTTTTAAAAGACAGTGTAACTAAGAAAAAGATATCTTTAATGGAAATATGAAAATCAGTATGCCTGCAATGATTCATGGTAGGTACTGTTACCACCTGCTTTAGTCCAGAATTGAGCTTACCGTTCCCACTGTGAGTTCTTAGAAACTGATAATAAGCATGGCTGCCTGTCTTCCACACAGTCCTCTGGTTCTGTCCAAGTACTCTGACTATTATTTTATTTTTTTTAAATTGCCTCTTCGATGTAGCAGCCATCAGATTCTCCAGTCAATTAACCTCTTGTCTCCATGGTCTACCAAGTTATGTAGCACAGTCTGAGCAAAGTGTCTTCTTTTACAGGCATGACCTAATATATGATCCCTGGCCTTTGCCTTCTCTCAGGAAACTCTGAGGCCAGTATCTTTCATATATTATCTCCCCTGGCCCTTTGGATATCACAGACAGAGAAAAGTTCTGTCGGGTATAAATTCCTGATGTTTCCTCTCATGATCTTCTATTCACCTCATTAGCCACTTGGTACCCTTTGTCTGGAAGACAGGCTTCCTGGTATAGCAATTTAAGCAGACACTTTAATTGGAAGATAAGGAAAGACCTAGTGTTCAAACCATCATTTGAAAATAGACTGAGCAATAGTCCATTTTAAGACTTACTCCTACTCTTTCAGTATCTCCACATTTTAAATAATTTTCAAATTTGAGAAATTCTTATTTTTAAACCACAAGTCTTTTGTTAGTTTAACTCTCTGTCCAAATATTACATTCACAGAACTGCCTTTTTAACAGTCCTCACTAATGAGGCCATCCCTTTCTCCTGAGACTATTATATTGTGGTAGTATATTGATTGTTGGCCTTGTGTTCTCATCCATTTGGCTTCCTTACCCTTTTTGTGTTACCTAGTCATTCCTCATTCCAAATGGGATGAGGCAGATAAAATGTAAGGTTAGCCATAAGGCAGTTTTGCTACATTTCATACATTTTCTTATTCTGTACTTTTGAGTGTGGCAGAACACATAGCTTGTTCTAACTACCAAGACATGACACATGGCAGTCTGGGATGACAAAATGAATGGATTATATCATGACTATTAATTACATAAGTTCATACTGGTTACGATCATGTTCCTCTGCTGACTTTGCAGGATCCACATATCAGAAAGTAAGTAGACTCTATGGAAAGATCAGGAAATCTGAAGCAGCAATGTTTATGGTCTAAATGAGAAACTGTTTGGATTTAAAATTACAAGGAAAGAATGTGGCTACAATCTGAATGAAGTTGAAAATGTGTTCAGGTAGGAATTGAGCCTTAGATGGAATGAGAAACAGCAAAGCCTTGTCCAGATATTTGGACCTCAAATTCAATAGATCTTTAACATGCTTCTTCTAATTCATTATGCATTTTCTATTCATTATTATATCTTTAAATCTGCAACAGCAGTCCCCTATGTATTATTCTACTCTTCTCAGTGAGGACTTCTTTGTCTATCTGGGATCTATTCAGCTTCCATGTAAATTTTCGAATGATGTTGTTCTATTACTGAAAAGAACATTTTGCGTAGTTGTACTGGAATTACATGGAATATGTAAATTGCATTTGGTAGGATCAGCATTTTCATACTATTAGTTGTATGGATTAATAAACATGGAATGCCTTTCTTTTTTAATCAATTATTTATTTACATTTTAAATGTTGTTTCTTCACAAGTCTCCCCTCCACCCTATCCTCCTTCCACTTTGCCTCTACATTGGTGCTCCCTCAACCCCTCCATCCCCACAAACACATTCCAGTCTCACCCTTCTAGTATCCCCCTTGCTGGGGCAACAAGCCTCTACAGGACAAAGAGTCTTCCCCTATTGATGCCAGATAAGGCAGTCCTCTTCTACATATGTAGTGCGAACCATGGATCCCTCCATGTATACTCTTTGGTTGGTTGTTTAGTTCCTGTGAACTCTGAGGGATCCAGTTTGTCAATATGCTTGGGTTTCCTATGTGCTTCTCAATCTCTTTATTCAGAGTTGACAGTTTCATCACTGTAAAGAACTTTCACTTTCTCAGTTTGATTTATTTTATTCTTGTCCAGTCTATTGTCAATGGGAATGTGACCATGACTTCTTTCTCAGTTAAATTTTGTGTAGAGAAGGGCTATATTTATTTTTGTAAGTTGATTATTCTGCAACTTGGATGAAATTATTGTGGTTATTTTTTTTTTACATTTTTTTCTGGGGAAATTTTGAGTTATTTAATATATATTATCATAGTATCTTTTTTGTTCTTATTTGTACCCATTTAATTTCATCTTCCTGCTTTATCATTCTAGTTAGTGCTTCAGACACTATAGTAAAAGAAGAGTGGGTAGTTGACAGCCCTGTCACATTCCTAATTTATTGAGATTGTTCCACATTTTTTTTCATTTAGGATATTTGATTTGAGTTTGTCACATATATCATTTATTACTCAGAGGTATGTGTCCTTTAGTCCTATCATTTCTAGGACATTTATAATGACAGCATGTTAACATTTGTCAAAGTCTTTTGCTGTACATATTAAAATACTTATGTGATTTTTGTGTTTAAGGAATATTTTATAGTCTCTTAATTTTTTTAACGTATGTGTATTGAACCATATGTGACTTTCCAAGATAAAGCCCATTTGACCTTGATGGAGTACTTTACATATACCTCCATTCCGTATGTTAGTATTTTATTGAGGATTATTACATCTATGTTCATCTACATGCAGATATTAGTCTGCAGTTTTGTTTTTTTGTTGTGTCTTTAACTCATTTTTGTATTAGAGCAACAGTGGCTTTTACCAAATGAATTTAGTAGTGTTCCACTCTTTCAATTATTTTTTAATAATTTAAGAAGTATTAGGTGTAGATTATTTTGATGCTCTGGTAGAATTTCTTTGTAAATCTATGTTTAGGATTTATTTATTTTTTTAGTTGAAATGCTTTTTATTACTGTTTCAATATTAATTTTGGTTTTAATATTTATTGTTATATTTAGTTTAGGTTGAAGATATCTGGTTAACTTCAGTGGTTTGAATATATCTCAAAATTTATTCATCACTTTTAGATTTACAATTGAATTGAGAATAGGGTTTTTTTAAGTATTTCCTTATAATATTCTGAGTTTTTAATGTTTATTATATTATTTCCTTGTTTATTCCTGATTCTATTAATTTGGGTCATGTCTTTCTTTATTTTGGTTGGTTGAATTTGTCCCTAGTTTAAAAAATTATTGATTCTTTGTATTGGTCATTTTTTTTCTATTTCATTAATTTCTGATGGAACTAGTCACTATTTCTGGATTTTGGTTTGGTTTGTTCCAGAATTTCCAGATTCTTGCTTGTACGTTCTTTAATTGGACTTGATTTGATTTTTTTTTTTTTTTACATAGGCTCATAGGATATACATTTCCCTATTAGAACTACTTTTTATATGTCCCTATGGTTTTGTTGTATTTTTATTTTTATGTGGACAGGAAATAATTTTATTTTTCTTAATTTTTTGACTTATTCCTTTTCCAAAATAAGCTGTTTAATTATCATATGTTTACATACTTACTACAGAGTTGTTTGCTGCCAATTTAAAATGTTGTTTCACAATAGTAAGGTAGAACACATGGAATTATTTTATATTTTCTGAAATCATTAAAGTTTGGTTTTTGCTCCAAAATATGTTCTATTGTAGAGAAGTTTCCATTGGGTACTGAGTAGAATTTCACTTAATTAATTCAAATTACTGTCATGTGAAGATAGGTGTTTTTCCTAGTGTGTGTGTGTGGGTGTGTGTTTGTGTGTGTGTGTGTGTGTGTGAGAGAGAGAGAGAGAGAGAGAGAGAGAGAGAGAGAGAGAAGAGAGAGAAGGGGAGGAAGGAGAAGAAGAGACAGAGAGATACACAGAGAGAGACATAGGGAGACACACAGAGAGAGACACACAGAGAAAGACAGAGAGAGAGAAAGAGAGAGGGGAGGGAGAAGGAGAGACAGAGGGAGAGATAGAAAGAAAGAGAGAGACAGAGACACATAGAGACAGAGAGAGAGACAGAGACAGAAAGACAGACAGAGAGAGACACAGAGAGAAATAGGAGAGAGAGATTGATTTTTGTTTTCTGGGACATATGTGGCAACATTCCTACTTATTAGTTTTTATACCTTTTAAGTTGGGGCAATTTCATCTTTTCAGACGGTTTCTTTAAGGAGTAAATAAATTATGAAAGAAGGATCCAATAAAGTTGAGTAATAATAGTAGTAACAATTATTTTTTAAAACACAGGGAATAAGGGACACTCAGAGAGCAGTCCTATTCTGAAGCTCAGGTGCAGATCAGGATCCAGAAAGATGTGGGTGTTTGTTTATTCCTCATCTGGAAGATGGACTTTCCCTACCAGAACAAGCTGGTTGGTGACATCACAAACTACAGCCAGCACTTCTGGCAAAGCAACACTAACTACTGCAGGGTCTCCACAAGTCTGGAAGAGTTGTGACCCTTGCTGAAGATCCTGAGGGCAGTGTATGGGATGTTGCTTACAAACTTCCTGTAGGAAAAGAAGAGGACGTAAAACATGCCTTAACTTCAGATAGAAAGGAGGTTACAAGAACTACTACAATTATTTTTTAACTGAAAGATTCCACAATAAATCTGAGTGTAGCCACTAGAAAGTTCCAGATGTCAGGGAAGCAAGACTTTAGCCAAAATAGCCAACACAGGGGTAATAGAACCTGTAGAAACCACCTCCAGTAGATAGGCACTGCCCACAGTTGAGATAGCGTCATCCACCCATCTCAAAATTTTTAACCCAGAATTGTTTTTATCCAAAGGAAAGGCGAGGACAAAAAAAAAAAAAAAAATAAAAAAATAAAAGAAACAGAGACTGAAGGAAAAGCCATCCAGGGACTGTCCCACTTAGGAATCCATCTCATCTGCAGCCACCAAACCCTGACTCTATTGCTGATGCCAAGAGGTGCTTGCTGATGGGAGCCTGCTATGGCTGTTCCCTGAGAGATTTTGCCAGCAGCTGACTAATATAGATGCAGATACAGCTAACAATAGAGCTGAGACCCCAGTGGAAAGCTAGGGGAAGCAATCCCATAGGAAGAACAATTTCAACTAACCAGATCCCCTGGAACTCCCAGGGACTAAACCACCAACCAAAGACTATACATGAAGGGATCCATGGCTCCAGATACATCTGTTGCAGAGAATAGCCTTATCTGACATCAGTGGATAGGGAGGCCCTCTGTCCTGTGGAGGAGGCTTGATGCTCCAGCATAGGGAGATGCTATAGCTGTGAGAAAGGAGTAGGTGAGTTGATGGAGGAGCACCCTCATAGAGGCAAAGGGGAAGGGGGAAAGAGGAGGATGAAATGGGCGGTTGTAGAGGGGAAACTGGAATGGTATCATTTGAAATGTAAATGAATAAAATAATTAATTAAAAAAATCCATTCAGTGTTTTGCTCTACACCGGAAAGTGTGGCAATCCTAATTATCTTGGACCTGTACCTCTGAAAAACACTTCTGAACAAATTTTTAATGTAGTTGGTCCAAGTGGAAGAAATCGTGAGTATTTTTTGGAAACTGCAGATTCTATTAAGAAACTTATGCCAGAGGATGCAGAGGAGCATCTCTTCTCTTCAGAAAATTTAGTAAAGGAAAGCTTAGAAGAAAAATAGAACCTGAGTGGGACACAGTTACCAACTCCCCGAAACAGGCAGACTTTTGGTCTTCAGAGAATAATATCAGTACAAAACAGAAGTATGTTTTAGACATTCTTACTTAAAAAACTTACTATTTAATGTTGCAATTGAAGTATCATCTAAATTCCCAATTTATTTGCAAGTGACCTAAAACATATTCAGAAGATTTGCATAAAGGGAAAGAAAGAGTTCAAGTTGTACAAACGATTTCCTAATTATATGGCATTTGAACATTTGTTAATTAGAATACAGGTATCAATTAACTTCCTGTTTCTATTAGAGTAACTATGGTTTATTGTATATAAGTTTAAAATAATGTTATTGGATATGGTAATAGGTAAGCTTCCAGCACTGATTGTTAATTTCCTTGTTGTTTGGGACTAAAGGAAACTAAATTGAGACCAAAAGAAACTGTTCTTTTTTTATATGAATTGTTCCTTGGAATTATAATGTGCTGTGCTGTTTTCTTCTTTAGGAAACAAAGAAAAACTATATATAGCTATATAAATCAATCTACAAGTGATAATGACATTTACTTTGTATTAATCTCATAATAAAACTGAAAAAAGATAGGCTTTCTGAAAATTACAACTGGTGGAAATATAATAAAAATTGTGTTTAAAACAAAAACAAAAATGTGGGACACTCAGAGAGTGCCCAAATGCTAAGAGGACTTAAAAATACTTCATCTGTTTTGCACATTCTCTTTGATGTTATGTTCTTCTCAGCCAGCAATTATATCTTACCATTCACAGACCTACCACACTCCGTTCTGACTTCTTCATGCTGAAGCTAGAATGAGCTCTCAAATTCAATTCAGATATATCCTATTCCTGGTCTTCAATAATTACAAAATAAACAATGAAATTTATAATGTTGTATCCAAAGGTGACCTTTGAATTTTCTCCCACTGCATCCTCTTCATTCATTGTACCTGAGATCAAATTATACTTGATTTCCAATTCATTCTCAAATCTATGTAGGGTTGGTGGTTAAAGGAATTTGGTAGATTCTCTCTCTCTCTCTCTCTCTCTCCTCTCTCTCTCTCTCTCTCTGAAGCAAGATTTACTTTATACAACCATTCTGTAAAAGATGAGGGCTTTAGGCACGTTAGTCAAGAAGAGTTCCTTTTTAAAAACTATTATTTTAGCCATTCTGACTGGTGTGAAGTGGAATCTCAGGGTTGTTTTGATTTGCATTTCCCTGATGACCAAGGATGCTGAACATTTCTTTAGGTGCTTCTCTCGGCCATTCGCATTTCCTCAGTTGAGAATTCTTTGTTTAGCTCCTTACTCCATTTTTTAATAGGGTTATTTAGTTGTCTAGAGTCTAATTTCTTGAGTTCTTTGTATATATTGGATATTAGTCCTCTATCGGATGTGGGATTGGTAAAGATCTTTTCCCAATCTGTTGGTTCCCGCTTTGTCCTGTTGACCGACCGTATCCTTTGCTTTACAGAAGCTTTGCAGTTTTATGAGATCCCATTTGTCAATTCTTGATCTTAGAGCATAGGCCATCGGTGTTCTGTTCAGGAACTTTTCCCCTGTGCCTAGGTATTCAAGGGTCTTCCCCACTTTCTTTTCTAGATTCCACTTCACACCAGTCAGAATGGCTAAAATAAAAACCTCAGGTAATAGCAGATGCTGGCGAGGATGTGGAGAAAGAGGAACACTCCTCCATTGTTGGTGGGATTGCAAGATGGTGCAACCACTATGGAAAACAGTCTGGCGGTTCCTCAGAAAATTGGACATATCACTACCTGAGGACCCAGCTATACCACTCCTGGGTATATATCCAGAAGATGCTCTAACACATAACAAGGACATATGCTCCACTATGTTCATAGCAGCTTTATTTATAATAGCCAGAAACTGGAAAGAACCCAGATGCCCTTCAACAGAGGAATGGATACAAAAAAATGTGGTACATTTATACAATGGAATATTACTCAGCTATTAAAAACAATGAATTTGATAAATTCTTATATAAATGGATGGAACTAGAAAATATCAGGACAGTAACTGAGTGAAGTAACCCAATCACAAAAGAACATACATGGTTTTCACTCACTGATTATTGGATTTTAGCCCAGAAGCCTGAAATACCCAAGATTCAACTCACAGACCACATAAAGCTCATGAAGAATGATGACCAAATAGGGGAGCCTTCAGTCCTTCTTAGAAGGAATAACAAAATACTCAAGGGTGCAAATATGGAGACACAGTGCAGGACAGAAACTGAGGGAGGGGCCGTTTGCAGACCATTCCACCTGGATATCCATCCTATGTGCAGTCACAAAGGTAGAGGTTGATGTGGATGTCAGGATGTACATGCTGACAGGAGCCTGATATAGCTGTCTCCGTAGAGGTCTGCAAGAGTCTGACATACTCAGAGGCAGATGCTCACAGGTAACCATTAAACTGATCATGGGGTTCCCAATGGAGAAGATAGAGTGAAGGCTGAAGGAGTTGAGAGGATTCGTGACACCATGAGGAAAGCAACAATCCCAACCAACCAGAGCCCACAGGGTCTAAACCACCAGCCTGGAAGGCTTAGGGAGGGACCCATGGCTCCAGCTATATATGTAAGGGAGCTATATATAAGTGGGAGAAGAGATCCTTGGTCCCATGAAGGCTGGACGTCGTGGGGGTGGGATACTCGAGGGTGGGGAGGTAAGGTAAGGGGGAGGGTGGGTGGGGGTACACCAATGTGGAGGCAGGAGGAGGGGGGAAGGGATATTGAGTTCCTGAGAGGGAGGGGTGGAAATGGGGTAAGGAGAGAACATCTGAAATGTAAAAAAATTTCCAATAAAAAAAAACTATTATTATTTTTTTTTCATTGTCAAAGGGCATTCAGATTCTATACAACTTCATTGTACCTCATTCTTGGTTGATGTTAACAACTTTATACCTTCTGAGAGAAGATTACACCTTTTCCAAATGAGTATGCAAAAGAGCAAAGCAAAACTCCATTGGAATATTAAAATAGATTTCTTAAATAAGATTCAATACATGATAAAAAGAAAAACATTAGGGTAAATTTCATGGAAACTAATGATTCCAAAATGATGGCAAGTCACAGCAGGGGTAAATGCAAAGATATATCTGATGGAGATTTTTAATCTAAAACTCACATAGCAGGAATTATAAAACAATTTTAAAATGGGGGAAACAATTCAGCTAATATTTTATCAAAGATATAGTAACAAATAAATATGAAAATATTCATCATTAGAATCATGAGAGTAAATGTCTCAATCTGTGGGTCATGACCCCTTTGGGTATCAATCAACCCTTTCATGGAGGTCACATATCAGATATCCTGAGTATCAGATTATTTCCTTTACGATTCATAACAGTAGTAAAATCAAACCAATGAAGTAGCAACAAAATAATTTTATGGTTAGGCTCACCACAACATGAGTAACTGTATTAAATTTGCCAGTATTAGGAAGGTTGAGAACCTCTACCTTAAAGGAATATGAACCACAAATATGAAGTCAGGTTGGAGAGATTCCTCAGTGGTTAAGAGCACTTGTTGTTCTTGCAGAGGACCTGGATTTGATTCTCAGGACCCACATGATAACCTATGACCATTGGTTATTTCATTTCTAAAGGATCCAGCACTCTTTTCTGACTTCTGTGGTCACTTTATGCACATACCATACAGATAATCAAAATTATATATGTGTGTGTGTGTGTGTGTGTGTGTGTGTGTGTGTGTGTGTCACAGTGTTATTATTACCAGAATTAAGGTTAGAGTCTCAGATTCTATGTAATAGTATACAATGGTGTAGATAGTGTGACAAACATTTGTTAGTTCATTAAAAGTATAATGAATATTTGTTACATACATTAATTGCTGAGGGTGGCATAACAGGACTTCATGATTTATCAAAACAGTTTTTTCTTTACAATTCTAGAGGCTAGAATTCCAAGATAGATATTTTTTTATTTCTGATGTCTGTGTCTAGCTTGTCTCTAACATGTCTCTTTCAAAATATGTCCCCTATATTCATATTTTAAGGCACTAACATCTTAAGTCTTTAACATAAAAACTTTATTTTGAGGGGTGGCACATGACAGCCTATGTCGTTATATACTCCAAAAATCTCACATAAGTATTTATCCAAAAGAAATGTAAAACCACATGTTCACACAGAGCCATGAACAGGATTGATTATAGTGTCTTTATTCATAATTATTCCAAACTGGGAATAACCCAAATGTCCATCAACTGCTGAATGGATAAACACATTATCACTCGTCCGCACAATAGATTGCTTTTCCACAACAAAAAATGAACAAAGGATGAATACAGGCAGAAACATGAATGAACCTCAAAGCATTATGCTAAGTGAAAACAAGTTAGATACAAAAAGCTACATACTGTAAGATCCTGTTTATATAAGATTCTACAAAAGAAGAAACTATGGGAACAGAAGTGAGATCAATGGTTGCCTGGCACCAGGGAAAAAGGAGAGAACTGAATTAAGATGTGTCTCAGGGAACTTCTGTGTATGATGAAAATATTATACCTTAAGTGAGGCAGTGATTTTTATATGGCTTTTTATTTGTAAAAACCCACTAAATTGTATATCTAGAAAGGAAAGTTTTACTGCATATAAGTAATATTTAAATAAATCATGCTTAGGTTTGTGGAGATGACTGAGCAGTAAAAATGGTTATTGCACAAGTGTAAAGCCTTGAGTTTGAACTGCAGAACCCATGTAAGGACTGGGAAACTAGCGGATATCTGAAACCACAGGGCTTGTACAGGGAAATGGAGAGAGGAATCAGGGCAGTCCCTGGAATCTCACAGGCTAGCTAATCCCCTATACAGCAGCAAACTGCAAAAGTACCGTGTCTCAAATAAGGTAAATGGCAAGGACTTATATTAGATTGTCCTCTGATCTCTATATACATGTTCTAGCACACACACTCATATACACATGTGCACACACATGGATGGATATGCACATGTTTCATGTACAAGTGTAAAAACAAATACATTAACTACATCACAGTTACAAAGAGAAAAATTGTGAACCAGAAAGTCTTCTGAATATGTGCAAAATCTCTCAAGAACTTATTTATACACCTTCAACTTTCCTTCACCATCTTTTCCTTTCTAAATAGTATTGAGATGATCCTGTCCTAAGGAGGCTCCATCTGAATTGATGATAATCTCAAAAAACTTCCCTTTGGGGAAGAGAAAAGCATATTGATCTCAGAAACCTTGGACCTCACTCTTGGGACAGTCACATATATTTTATAACCGAACAATTTCATTTCTCTAAATGTATTACTGCACATACCAGGATTTGTGAGTACCTAGACAAATCCAGTGCTTTTATTTAAGAGTAACAATAATGTCTAGTATTTTAAAGAGTTTAATGGACAGAACTCACTGTATTAATAATTTATGTATGTGATAGGTTCTCCTTTCATTTCTTCAATAGTTCCTTACTCTGTAGATAAAATGCCTAATACTTAGAGGCAAGATACAGGAGAAGGTGAGAAGTAGGATACAGGAGAAGGTCTAGGCATACAGCATGCCTCTCACCCCATTCTTCTGGCCTGACTAGTAACTACCTCAGATATTTCTGTATTAAACCTTCTGTTCCCACATATGTTGGTTAGAAAGGAACCCTCTTCACAAACATTAGCAAGAAAATATATATAAGTATCCCAAATCTATTGCCACTTCATGAGATGACTGTAGTTTATGCTCTAAACCACTCCATAAATTTTATATCTATATCCTTGAATTTTCATATTTTGATGACTACCCACTTTACCTAGTTTAATATCTATGCTTTCTTACTGTTATTTACATATATACTCAAACAAAATAATAATATGTATACCCAATCCTTATCTCATGGCCTGCACTTGACGATCCAGGCTAAGAGCCACAATTTTTTCTTGAATGCATGCTGTTACAAATGCTATGAGAAGCTCTCCTCAAAGGAAAAGCCTCAGATCATTAAATGACATTGTAGAGTAAAGAAAATGTATGTCAGAAGAAGGGAATTTATGGAGAGTTATAATACAGAAGAAAAGCTTTTCCTAGGTTCTGAGTTCAATGTTTTGTTATGACTTAGAGTTTAGGTGTCTTTTTTTTCCCATTTTTTTATTGGATATTTTATTTACATTTCAGATGTTATCCTCTTACCCCATTCCACACCTCCCCCCTACAAGAACCTCTTATCCCATCGCCCCTCCTCCTGCATCTCTATGGATGTGCCCCTATCTACTCCCCCAATCCCACCTCCCCACCCTCGAATTCCCCCACACATAGTGTCCAGCCATCATGGGACCAAGGATCTCCTCTCCCACCTATGCCCGACAGGGCCATCCTCCCTTACATATACAGCTGGAGCCATGGATCCCTCCCTAAGTACTCCCAGGCTGGTGGTTTAGACCCTGGGTGCTCTGGTTGGTTGGTATTGTTGCTCTCCTCATGGGGCCGCAAACACTTTCAGCTCCTTCAATCTTCACTCTAACTCCTCCATTGGGACCCCCTTGAGTTTAGGTGTCTTACTTGAAGTGTGTGAACATGGCTGACATTGCCATCATGTGTGAAAGGAAGCAGTCATGTCACTGTAAAGTGGGAAGATGCAAGGTAGGCCAGGTCCCTAAGATAGATAGAAAATGCCTAGATGTTTTGCTTCCCAAAATACTACTTCCCCAGGAGGTAATGCTCTTCTGCCTAGAAAATTAATCATGTCTTCAAATCATGGGATTTTATACGACAGGTGGTCCCTGAACTATGAGTGTCCCTGAATGATTGGCTTTTAATCCAGGACTTGATGAGAAAAAGTATCTTGAAAAGGTGCAGCATGACCTCCAGGACCTACCTCTTTTTCAGGTTCCAGGAAGAATATCAGTGGATCCTGAGCATCACTCTGTGACCATTTGCCAAATGGCACATCTATCATATAGTAGCTACAAGAAGCTATAGGAGATCATGCTTGGCCTGGAAATAATGTGAGACCTGTTCTCAGAGTGTAGCCCTAATATAAATCATTAAGGTATCTCCCATGTCTGTCCTCCTCTGTGAAGACTTTCATGAGCTGATATGTGTGGTGTACCATCATTATACTCAGGAAGTATTGTTAAATATTAGTCTATTGATAAGGAAGAAGGTGATATTGCTATGGTGGCATAGGCCATGCCTTTTCAAGTGCTCTGGCCATGTTTAGTCCACCAGAGAAAAGAGAAGATTATATTCTGAAATGATTAAAAGTATACTTCGGGAAACCTCACTTGCAAGATTCTCCCAAGGCATAGATGTTTACTTTACATGTTTCTCAGTCTTTGCCATCCAGGTCTACTTTTGGCTGAAAATCAGAGAGCTCTTGATAGGGATATTGTTTGGACCAAAACTAGAGTCTACATGAAGCAAAAATTATTGATACAGACTATAAGTGGAAGTGCTGATACTACAGTCTAGTTCCTATTGGTTCTTGATTTGTTAATAAAGAAAGCTAAGAGCTGATTGTTTGGCAGAAGGTGTAAGTGGGACTTATGGGTCCCAAGAAGAAAAAGAGATGCAGGGGAAGAGAGAGGGGCTTTTTTTTTTATGCCATTCTCGGGAACGTTTAGAAAGGAGTACTCATGTAAGATCTCAGGGCAGCCTCAGCCTGCAATTCCACTGTGCGTGGGTTGCCCGAGATGTTTGGGAGGGGCTGATTGGATAGCCACTGAGTTTGAGGCCAAAGGAGAGAGACAGAGATGGTAGTTTGGTAAGGGCAAACATTTCCAAGTAGGAGGTATCTGCTTCCAGCAATTGTGCCACAAAAGGCAAGCTGTAAAGTGACAAACTGAGTATATGTCCTTTAAATGTGGATTCAATGGTCTCAGGTGGGACTAGCAATGAGACCCCTCCCAAAGAAAGGATCTCAGGAGTGGCCTGGAGGAGGGGCTTGACTTCCAGAACAAAGGTGGGTAGGAAAGAGAAGTTGGGTCAGTGCTGGTAGCACCAATCCAGCTAAACTGAGTGGAACAAAAGAGAGCGGGAGTAGGCTGGTAGTGCTGCCACGGTCCTGGGAAAAGCATGTTTGTAAATCTAAATGCAGCACCAGTGCAAATTATCATCATAGGTCTGCTAATCCACCCAGATCTTCTCATCTGCCTCTCAAAGACCTGTCAGATCCCCATTGCTTGTTCTATCTCCACATAAGGAAGACAAAAACTGATTAAGCAGAGAGAGCATCAATATCTACCTGTTCACCTTTCAAAAAGATGACAAGCAATGTTCTCAGTAGCTGCCAGGGCAGAACTTATTTCCATATCCTCTTACAATTTGACAATAGACACTGTCCTTCCTTCCTTCCTTCCTTCCTTCCTTCCTTCCTTCCTTCCTTCCTTCCTTCCTTCCTCTCTTCCTTCCTATCTTCCTTCCTCTCTCTCTCTCTCTCTCTCTCTCTCTCTCTCTCTCTCTCTCTCTCTCTCTCTTTCCATTTTTTTCACCAAGAAATGTGGGGGTTTATCCTTGCTCTAAAAAGAAGTCACTTCATGAAAGTGGCCAACTATGGACAAAGAACTGTATAAATGTTTTTAAATCCAGCTCTGGAATTCAATTGTTTTTAACTGGACTTTGTGCTTGTAGTTTATGAAAAATCAATAGTTTAATATAGAAAAAAGAAAGAGTCCCCCAACTATCTATTTAGAGCCACATTTCCTTCACTGTAAATCTGTGTCTGCATCTTCCCTGCCAAGAATTCTTAATCAGTATGTCTACCACAGATTCAACTCAGCCCTCTGCCTCCCATTCTCCAGCTTCGGGAGAATAACACCAATAAAATGACAAGGGAGGATGAGGGAGATCTCAATATCTCTATAAGATCTTAGAGAAGCTTCTGTGTGCTGGGTACCTACTGGGCTTTACACTGTAAATTTTATTCAGCATCTCCTTCAGCATACTTCCTCAAATAAATGAAGATGGTTTCCATTTCACACATGAAGGAACCAAAACTCGAAATTTTTCTAACTCACCTAAGGTTGATGACAGAATGTACAACCAAGATTAAAAGCATCTTCTTCATCCTGATAAACCGAGAGCTAAGTCTTCTGAACACAAGACAATATAATTTAGATTGATTTAGTGATGATCCCCTAAACACCCATGGTTTTCACAAATGCTTACATATTGAGTTTCATCACAGTGGTAAAGGAACGAGCATTAACACTTTCAGGGAGGCAGACTTTACTTGGCTCAGTGTTTCAGATGATTCAGTTCAGGAGTGCTTGCACTTGGGAAGAAGATCAGGGAAGCAGCAGAATAAGGTGAAAAAATATCTTCACCCCACCTTGAAAAGGAAATACCATATATATTTCACATTCCAGGACCTCACCTATAATGATCTACTTTCTCTAGTCTAATACCACTTCCTAAAGTTCTTACAACCTCTTAAAGTATCACAATTTTAGAGTGAAACATTGTCTTACTTTTCTTTATATCTCTATAATAAAGACCACGACCAAAAATAACTCGGGGAGGAATGGGTTTATTGCATCTTATAAGCTCTCAAGTTATAGTCTGTCACTGAGGAAAATCAGGGCAGGAAGTCAAGCAGGAATCCAGAGGCAGGAAGTGGAGCAAAGACTATGAAAATACTGCTTATTGGCTTGCTCTAATGGCTCACTCACATCTCGTATAAACCCCAAGACTTGCCTGGGTGCCTTTTTTGAAGATTGCAGCTTGAGAAAATTCAGGTATTTTTGTGTCATAACCCCATCCATTCATCAACATCCTAGGTAGCTCTGTAAACCTGGAGGTTACATAGGCCCAGTTGATTCAGTATAAGAAACACAGAAATACTAGAAGAGTAAAAAGCCTCAAGTTTGTGATCTGCACATTACAGAAAGTTGATATCAGCTTTACTACACAAGGAATTCAGGTTGTGTAGAACTTGTGCTTGTAAGTGGTGCCATTTTAAGATTGTATGTTGGATGCCATTGTTTAGAAAAAAATTCATAAAGTCCCTTCATTTCACGTGAGTTAGATTTCCTCAAAACTGATAATACAGAATCATAGATTACAGAGTTACACATTGTTATATTGTGAGATATTTAAACTACTGAGTGGAAATTTTCATTTGTACTTTTTTATTTTTAAAAAATAAATTTTTCTTATTTTTTATTTTATTTATTTATTTATATCCCAAACACTGCTTTTCTTCCCAGTTCCTCCCTCACAGAATCCCTCTCCTTCTCCCTCCCCTTTTCCTCTGAGAAGGTAGGCCCCCTTGGGTATTGCCCCCACCAAGGCACATCAAGTATCTGCCAGATTAGGTGAATCCTCTGCACTGGACCAGAAAAGGCAGCCATAGAAACTGGGCTGCATATCTGCTATATATGTATCAGGAGCCTCATTCTAGCCCATGTAAGTTCTTTGGTTGTTGGCTCAGTCTCTGAGAACTTCCAGGGCTTCAGTTGATTCTGTAGATATTCTTGTAGTGTACCCATCCCCTCAGGGCCTCCAAACCTTTCCCCAACCCTTCCATAAGTGTCCCTTTCCTATGTCTAATGTTTGGCAGTAGGTTCTTGCATCTGTTTCAGTATTCTGCTATTATTATGCATGCAAGTACAAGTGAGTATGTGGCCACACCTGTGCCATAGGCTACATGTGCAAGTCAGAGGACAGTTTATAGGAGTCTGCTCATTCTTCTCGCAGTGTAAGTGCCAGGGATTAAAATCAGGTTATCAGGATTGGCAGCAAGCACCTATACATAATTAGCTATTTGATAGCCTTAAACTAAGCTTTTTTTTTTCTAAAAAAAAAAAAAAGAAAGAAAAAAAAAGAAGAGCTTTATAGATTTTATTTGTGTGTGATTGTAGCCTAATATTACAACCTCTTCTACCTCCAGGCTCTTTGATCTTTGCAAATCTTACAGGCTTGTAGCTTGGGCTTATATATGCTTGTGTATAAGATATTCAGGCTCCCGACAATTGAAATGTCACTGTCTTGCTTTACTGTCTCCATCCTATTGTTTCTAACAGCTCTACTGAGGTATAATTTATGTGCTATAAACTTCAATGGTTTTACAATCTTTTTTACATTTAAATGTACAAATCAATAATGCCTAACAAATTTGCAGAGTTGAACAAGCATTGCTGTAATCTACTTTGCATATATTCTTAAGTCAAGTTTACATGCTTTCTTGTAGTATAGGTTCTTTTTACTCTATTTTTTTCTAATTTATTTTATGTTAATAAGGTGATATGTTTCATGAGAGTAGTACTATGTCATATGCAGGTTCGTCAATGGAGACAGTTGACAATTTGCATTGTTTATTCTTCATTCACATTATTTTCTTGTCATCTTGGGCCTTTTAAATGTAATGGACTAAGTTATTCAGAATTCAAAGGACAAATGATTTAGTTTTGCTCATTCTACTAATGTTGAAGTCCAACTGACTGTTTCAGGTGATGTGATAGTTCCTCAGTATAGCCAATTGTGAGAAGGTTGGAGAGTGTTCCATGTATCCTAATTTACCAAAATGAGCTACCTACAGGTTTTTGTTTCCCCAGAATCTTGGCATTGTGTTTAAGTTTGGGTTAAAATTTTGGTTCGGCCTTTCATTAGCTCTATGACATCAGTGATTTAGATTTCTCTACTACAGAAAAGAGCAATAAAAGATTCCTGGTTACTGTGAAGATTGGACCAGTTAATCTATGTAAAAAAAAAAAAATCTTAGAATGATATTTGAAAGAGTAAACAGCAATAAATTTGCAAATTGTTCTTACTGACCAATCTTATTATTTCCTATTAGGGTAAAATCAAATATATTTATGGGACCATTTGAAAACTCTCCTCAAAATCAAGGCTTAGTGTCTTAGTCTATTATCTGATATAATAGAATATCAGGTTGGGTAGAATGCAATAAATTGTTTTTCCATTTGGGTTTCTAGATGCTGCTAGTACAATCATACAGCACTGACATCCAGTGAAGACCTTTTCATAGTTATAGTATGGTAGAATCCATCACAAAGCATGTAAGTCCAAGAAATTGGAGCCCAATTCTCGATTTTTGTAACTAATACCTATGGTGGCAAAACTCAAATTCATTCATAGGAATGACGTTTCTATGACCCAATCACCATTCAGAGTTCCAGTACTAATGTCTTTCACTGAGAAAATTAAACTTGAAAATACTTCTCAGAAGAAGCATTCAAACCATACTGTGGAACATTCATAATCAGTAGGAAGAATGCAGAAATGTAAGATTCAAGGAGGGGCTGGAATACTGTGCATTAGTGATACAAACCCTGTTTTCTTATAGAAACAAAGTCTAGATAAAAATCAATTAAAAGTCTAAGGGAAGAGAGAAGAGGATGGGGAGAATAAATGAACACAATTCTAGAGGCTGTGTGAGAAGGATTCTGTAGAGTCTGTTAATACAAAAAAATTCACCAGGTTTAAATATTGAAAACTTTGAGAATATTTTACCTTAAAATCATGGAGATAATGCTCTGGCTTTTCATTCAAACTAAGACACCAGTATCTCATTGAATGTGCACATGTCATTTAAGGGAGGTATGTTTAAATATCCTGCCACAGAGAAGGAAGAGAAACTTAAGGGCATCTCTGGGATCTAAGGAGGGATGTATGGAAGAAGAGACCATTGGTAAATGAGGTACAAATGATGTTTAGAGGAAACAGTGAACACAAAGAGGAAATTTTGGGATACCAGGAAGGTACTATGGGCAGCATACACTCAATTTTTGCTAAACAATAATGTGGATAGTAATACATACCATATAGTTTGGGATGGAAGCTACCTCATTAAGTTACTTCATTTGTTATTATAATACTATACGATAGATACTGTAGAGATTCACAGAGACTACACAACTTTCTTAGTGTGACAATCTTCCAAGGTGAATCTGACTTTACCTAATTCAAGTGCTGCCCTGTCAACTTATGAAGTACTTTGTGGTAGATGTGGTGTACATAGATGGGAGAGAATGAATACATGGTCACCATCAATACTTGAATTTATGTGATTGCTTACTGTAAACACTATTTAATGGCTTGGTGAAGACAATTCAGTCAACTGAAGACTTGGGCATGTCATGTCCTTCCTTTAAGTATGCCTTTTCCACATCCACCAGAGAAGACTTAGAATAACTACTTTCTGGGTTTGATCTGAAAAAAAAAAAATAAAGGAGATAAGTCATGTTAAATGTTCCTTAGTGCTCTCTGTAGGAAGAATAGGCAACACATATAGTTGTACTAAGGTCCTAGCACTGTCATAGAGTTTTACCATGACCAGCATGGCCTAAAGAAACAAAAATTCATTTATTTATAGTTCTGAAAGCTGAGTTCAAAATTCAATCACAATATGACCACACTGTTTTCAAGGGACTCTAAAAATACGCTTTCCTTGCTTCTCCCTAGGTTCTGTCACTTACTGAAATGTTTTGGTACTCGTGTAATAACTCAGCTTCATTACACCTACAAATACTTTATTTTCAATTGAGAACACCTTTTGAAATTCTGAATGGGTATGAAATTTTAGTAGATATTGTCCATATTGCATAATAATTATTTTTACTGATTAAGGTGAAATATTAAGTTCCTGATGAATTCTAGGATAATGATTATTATTGATCAAATGAAACAATCATAATAGTGGAATCAACAAGAACAATAGTAATGAATATGATTTCTTAAAACATCATCTATATTCTCAAAGCACCCAGCATACCCAGAAATGTGTACTAGTGTTTTCAGGAAATATTGGTGGAACACAACCCACAATTTCTTGGACAAAGCATTACCTTTTATCTCCAAGAACCTGACATCTGATATAGGAGAGAGCAGCCAGCAGGGCTATCACCTGTGAACAGGAGGTGTTAGTAGATGATAGGTTAGCTTCCGGCTGTAGGCACTGATAATTGTGCCTAATGAGACACTGTGAGAAATGAACTCTGTCCATGGAGCTGTAGTTTAATCCTTCCAAAGTCCACAGGACTTAAGCCCAGTGACATCACCTGTTTTCAGATTCCTTTCTGGAAAATGACAAGTTAGTTTTGCCTTAAAGGTGCAAAAATGGACTCATGGGAACTATACTACACTCGTTACAGCTTCCAATACAGAGAAAAGAATGGTAAGAAGCATAGTATCCGAATCTGTCTCTGTATAGAAGACCTGAATCTCCATGGCCTGGTACTCTTCTATCTATAACTCTCATTCTCTTCATTTGTAGGATAGGCATAACCTATCTGTTATGCCTATACATAACATTTTTATGAATCTCTCTCTTTCTCTCTCTCTCTCTCTCTCTCTCTCTCTCTCTTTCTCTCTCTCTCTCTCTCAAGTCACATACTTAGAAAATCATATTAAATTCAATTAGACTCTGATGTCCATGAGTGATGATACTGTCAATTACTTCCTTATTTTTTACTTTCCAGTAGGGCTCAACCTTAGGCTTGATCAATGTCTATGTTAATTCATTCAGTTATTTAAGCATTTATCCATTTGTCCTTGTAGCTATCAACCAGTTAACCACTAAGTATGGAGGAGATGCCTCATATTGGGAATTTCCTAGTTAAAAAGGTCAATGCAATAGAATCCCAATCTTTATGTGAGAACTAAGACACAGGAGTAAATATCCCATGAATACCAAGTACTACAAAGAAAGGCAAAATGTTTGTGGTTTAGGGCAAGTGTGTTCCACTGTATAAACCTTATCTATAAAAAAAACAATCATTTTAATTGTCCAGAAACATTCCTTTAAAAAGGGAAATCTCCTTTGGAATCTGGGAATCAGCATAGTCCACCTCTTAAGCTAACTGTGCCAGCATACTCAAAATAAACTTAGAAGAGTAGTTTTCCTTCTACAAGCCATAGGAATATTGTACAAGAGAACAATGTGTGAAAAACTTTGCATTATAGTTCACATTCAGTTATAAATATATGGCTTAGAAAACTTCAGTTGATGAGACTACTCACCTTCTTGACTTAGAGCCAGTGCTACAAATACTGAAGCTGAAATTCAATAGATAGCCAAGAAAAATACAGCAGAGATGGAGCTCAGAGGATCTTCATTTGTCCACAGTTGTTTCTAAGATAGTTGCCATCCCACTGGGGCTGGAGATTTCTGTCTTCTGCTCTTGCAAGCAGAGCATCAAAACAACAGATTCATAGAATAGACACATACATTTCTGTACCAAGGCCATCCCATCTTGTCACCATATCTGTTTTATAACCAGGGGTGTGGAGGTGTGTGATTAAGGAGATGGCAAGGTTTGGCAGCAAGAGACTGCTGATGGGAAAAACCAGGCTGAATATGTAGCTGAATCAACTTTTTGGGAACAAAGTAAACATGTTGGCTAAGTCAGCAATAATTTGTATGTTGTTCTTTAACTTTGAAAGCCCAAGGAGTAGTATGAGTTGTGCTATATAGGTGGCTACTCAGGGAGCTTCAAAATTGGTAAGTAAAGCTAGCCAATTATAGTAGATACACAGCTGCCAATATTTTAAGCTAGCAAATCATTTCCTAAGCTAGCAGATAAAATCTTCCAGTGAATTCCCAAGTGACTTCAGATTTAAAAATTAAAACAAAACAAACAAACAAACAAACCAAACCAACCAAACAAACAAACCCAAACAATCAGCTAAACAAACAAACAAACTTACTTTACTGCACATGCTCTTCAGAACACCAAGCCTTTGAGACTTTTCAACTTAACCTAGAAACTAAGAACATGGGCTTAGGACCCATGCTGATAGCATTTGATTTTCATTTCTCTCAATTACTAGCTGTGTGATCTCAAGCATATTTCTTTACTTCTCTACACTTTAGTAACACCGTGTACACAATTCAAACAGTAATTTAGGTTGTTAAGGTTATTAAATGAGCTGATGCTTAAAATACACATTACATAATAAACATTAGGGAAGTCTAAACTCTGTATAGAGCTGATGATACTATTTACACTTGTTCCACTAATAACAATTAGGAACTTTTTAGGACACTGAAGCAAGGTCAGGGTTTTGAGATTTGATCTTATAAGACAGAAAGCTGTACTTTGTTTAATTGGTGTCAAGGTGTAAAAATTTTTTTCCTTTATATTATACCTATGAACACTTCAAAAATGTTTTAGAAAATATGTTTTCTTTTAGAAATGAAAAACAAAACTGAGGTTCAGAAATGAGAGGGTTGTCAGAGGCATCTATATGTCCAGTTTTCTCAAAAAAAAAAAAAAAAAAAAAAAAAAAAAAAAAACCAACCAACCAACCAAACAGAAAACCACACAGCAATGCTGAGGTATTTGAGGACAAGGAAAATTTGGAACTGATCAAATCAATGGAAGTCTAATTGAAGCCCAGAGCTACCACCAAAGTAGAGGGGCTTCTTCCAACAATATGTTAAGAAATCCTCCTTGAAGAAGTGTGTAGACCAAGCATAGTGCAGGGACAGGAGTGGTTGACTTAGCCCACCGCATGTGCTCCATGCGGTGAGTGGGTTCCATGTGGTGCAGTGCTGGAAGGGATGCCATGAGAACTTGAGAGAATCGCAGGAAACAGACGGCCATTATTCCATGTTCAGTTTAGCAAATATCTCACAGAGTTAGCTAGGTTGAGCTTTCAAAATTCCCCAAGTCCAGTTTCCACACCTGTAAACAGAAAAAACATTTCTAAATGCTGTGTCTCTTTTCCTTCTAGGGTTTTTTAAAACTCTCATATTTTCCAGATCTCAAGATGCATTTGACCATTCTCCATTTTGCATCTTTTGAACACTGAAGACAAAATCTACACTTCAATCGTATGCCTGCTTAGGTAAGATTTTAGGGCAAACTGATGGTTATCAACATCAAAGATATTGTTTTCTGTGGATCCATTGGTATTTCATGGTCAAGTTTATTTTTAAAAGATGCAGACTGGGTACCTGAAGAATACAAGGATATGAAATTTGCCTGGGAGATTAAACTAAAGTTCAATTTGTGTTATTTTTAAGGTTATTGTGAGCAGTCAAAAGAGGGTGAATCTGGGAAAACAGGTTACTAGTGAGGAGTTAGAAAAAAGTTGCATGTTAATAGAATGCAGTGGGGAACTGTGAAGAACCTTTGATCAGATGAGGCAGAAGGGAGGATAGAGGGGTATTAGATAAAGGCCCTTGAAGTCTAAAAGAGGGAGGTCCACTTCCATTTTGCTTGGAATTAGAACTGCTCCTAGAATATCCTCCCCCTGCTGAATTATCTTTCATCCATCTTTCTCACACAGCAGATGTGTGATCCTTAAAAAAACAGAAATATGCCATACAGCAGGATGCAGAAAATCTAATTTCCCTTAGTTGAGTTTCAAAAATGCTATGCTGTTTAACTTCTATTGCATCATAACCTTCCCTTTATCCTGTGATATCTCCCACTGAACAAAGAGCATACCTACTTTTCCTAAACAACAAGCATCTTTCAATGCTCTGAAGTTCCCTTCCTTGACTAGTCTTATTTACCTGCTTAGTTATTGTTAGGTCCCAAACATGTCCCTTAAAATGAAGTGTTGCTGTCTTAACTTCTACTTTGTGTAAATGGGACATTATTGAGACACCAGGTCCTTGTTATAGTAGTTGTGGAAATAAGACACATTGGATTAGCGTAGACTTCAATCTAATAACTGGTACCCTTAAAAAGCTAAAGGAAACATGCCTATAGGGTGAAAATCATAAAAGACACTTCCCAGGGACATCACTAATGGCCAGTAGTTTCCAGAAGCAATAGAAAGACAGAAAAGACAGTGAAAAGTTATTTCTGAGGTGTGAGGTTTTTTTTTTTTTGATGGATATATGGCCTGAAAAACAACTCGTGTTTAAATATTTAGCCTTCAAAATTATGATAGAGTAATTTGTTTGGTAGTTTAATCTACCTAGCCTGTGGCATTTTATACTGAAAAACTTTGGAAGTTAATAAAGTTGCTATTCTATATTCATTTTCCCAATTAACAATTTTTGTTATTTACATAGCTAGACAGTTTCACATATCTAAATAACAAATTTTCATCATTTTCCAATCTCCTTATTTCTCTCTCTCATTTTTTTTCTCCCTTTCAACAAGTCCCATTTTTAGTGTCATGTCTTCTTTTTGTGTGTGGCCCACTGAGTTTAATTAGAGTTCTTTGCCCAAGTATAGGTGTGAGATTATTTTATTAGTAGCAAATCAATGAAGAAAATGAAAGTCTCTCTACTCATAATTATTAATTATCAATGGACAATCAAGAAATAATATAACCTCATGGGCCTCTCCTCCGTCCATGATGGAATATTGACAGGCCAAATCATGTACAAGTATTGCGCAGATGACTATAGCTGTAGTGATTTCATGTAATATGAGTGTAATCATTATATCACATCTAGAAGACATCATTTTTCCTTACTGGCACAATTTATTTGGGTTTGATAGTACCAAGACTATCTCTATGGAATTGAACTTTTTTTTTTTTTTTTTTTTTTTAACCTAAGAGTTAACTACTGACCTGTCAGGCCATTCAGATATTTCCATTGCAAGTCTAAATGTTAAGAGTAGGGTGGTAACTATGAATAAATTGCTGGAGCTGATGTCTACCTTAGACATAGTTACATAGAGAGTCTGGTTTTGTTTTGCTTCTCCATAGATCCCTAAGCAGCTCATTTCTCTATTTTCTAATGTCTCTCAGATTCAGATGGTCTCATCCATGGGAACCTGGGAGAAAGATCCCTGAGTTAATCTGTAAAGATACCTTTTATAACGTTTACATCAAGAGAAGAGACAAGTTTCTTTTTGTATCAGTAATTCTGGGAAAGAAAGCGACACACAATCATTTAGCTTTAAATGACCAAATGGTAGGACCCTCTGCAGATTCTCCAACAGCGTTGTACATTAGATAATAAAAATCACAAAATTTAGTGTATTTGACAACATCTCTTATCACAACTCTCACAGGGCATCTTTCTGAAATTTTATGAGGCCCTTGCTAATTTACTACAAAGACAGAAGTAGAACTAAGTAAAGAGTAAGGCTTCCTGTGGGGGGTGAATATTCAAAATTTAAGGATGTACTCATTGTCATGATATGAACAGTATGAGTGCTATTCTTGAGAATAAGTGCTTCCTCAGAAGAACCCCAATATGCTTTCTTTTTTAATTAAACTACTCAATATGCCAGAACTTAAACAGCGAATCTTCAACTATCCAGTATAATGACCTATTCACTGGTAGTATTATTTAATTTTCCCATAAAAGTGACAGATATGTTGCAAGTTGTGGTGGGTGCAATTTCAAAGAAGAAATATCTGACAACTAAGAGATAGGAAAAAATAGGTCATATTTCTTCATTTCTGTTTAATAGCCAGGTAATTTTAGAGACATCTGCTCCATCAATTTGTCCATCAATTCTTTCACTTCTGAAATGAGTGTGAAAATAATGTTTATTATCATGTGGACAAAACAGTATGAAAAATAGGAAGTTCATGGAAAGCACAACATAAAAGTTAGTTATTGTTATTTGACTGGCTTGTTCTGGGTAAAACTCTTTTTTCCCCTATTTTTATAAAATGGGGCTTAATATTATGTTGCTGTGTAATGGTGCTAATAATATATAGTACTATTTTGTATTTTCAGATTTCAAGTGAAAGATATGGAGCATTATGTTTGAGCCAATGAGAATGGCTCATTTGTACTTGGGGAGTTTCAGTTCAAGTGTTGTCTAGAAGTTCAAATATAAACCCTGGCCCTATTTACCTTATGGTTTTGCCTCCAAATCAGGCTAACTTTCAAAGACTTGTTGCAGCATCTAAAATCAAGGCAACAATACTCTCTATATCTTATAGATGTTTGTTGGCAAGAGGGAGAAATGATGGTGCAAACACTTTGCATAGTTTATGACACACAGGGAGGAATCAATGGTGAGTTATTGTTATTATTAACCTTGTGTAACTTTCTGTCAAAATGAGAGTTAAAACAACAGTTGCCTGTGAGTTCAGAGGTTGATTTATAGGAGCCAATGGTTTTCTTCAGCAGGCACTGGGAAGGATATCAATCCGGAAAGTAAGCTGTAAGTGAAAATTGAAACTGTCAGATGGTGTGGACTCCCTGCTCAGGCCCTGGCAGTTTTTTCTTCTCTCATTTAATTAAAGTTTTTGTCTTCTGATGTAGAATTGGAATAAATCTCTTCTGACCTAAGCCCATTCCAGCCCCACCTAGGGCTTTAGACTGTCTAGTCATTTAGATGCCTTCTTTGTTGGGGAAAGCAAAGCTGAGGCCTGCTACCTAGGTGAAACAACAGTTAGCACAGGTCATAATAGCTTTGTGTCTTTAATTCAGTTTAACATCTAATTCTGGGACTGGCAAGATGGTTCAGCAAGTACAATTGCCTGCCACAAGGAATGACAGACTGAGTTCATTTCCTAAGTCCCATATCATTGAAGGAGAAAAAGTTATCCTCTGATCTTGTCATGCACATGAATTAACTCAATGTGTGGTCCATCAACTGCATGTACACATATGCAGATACACACACATGACTCATATGCTCTTGTACATGTATATGCAAATATTAAATAATTAAATGTAATTTTGAAATGTTTAAAATAATTTAATTCTGATAATTTCAGAATTTGGAGTCTGACAAATTTTCCTAAAACAACATTTAGCTGTGAAAATAAAATAGAGACAACAATGTCTGAGCTTAAGGCTTGTTTTTATTCTTTAATAATATAAGTAACAGAATTACATTTGAGAATATTAGGAAAAATCCCTTCAACCTCAGTAAGTAAATACATGTATGAAATTGTCAAGACCATAAAATGAAGAGAACGTATGTCTATCCAGTAACAAACAGAAACTAGAAAACTTCTGGATAATGTTGGTCTTTTTACCTCCATCCTTTCTGTCCCTTCATTGTCACTTTCTCTAAAAAATATATGCTATCCTAATCTTAAAAAACAGTCTTAACAACACAGTGTGTCCATGTTGAAGAGCACAAATGCGGAATACTGCCTGGATATGGAGATCAGTTGCCATAACACTATGTGACTTTGAGTCTCTTAATTTCTTATGGGTTTCAGTACTGTCTTGTTCAAGAATTCAGAGATCAGATGTATACCTTATCTTGTGTCCATCAGTTGTCAGCTGGTGCTTGACACGTTTCCTTACCCACTTGTTCTGATATATTCATTCATTTGCCTGGATCTTTAGCACTTATAAGCCTGTTTCCATCACACTGATTCAGCACTTCTTCTTATGGTTTTTATTTTTTCTTCATAGGATGAAGGACTGTAGGGGTTTTATACAGTTCATCAAAGTTTCAAGAATAAAAGTGTTCTATGAAAACCTTCTTAACCTAGCCTCCAATACCTCAATATATCACTCTTGCTGCCTACTTCCAACTGAACAAGTCATTAACATGACCTAGATTCAAGAAGTAGGGAATTGAATTCTCATCTCTTAATGAGAGAAGCAACAGAGAACTTATGGTCATATTAACTTAGCATTCCATTTGAGCCATAATTTCTACTCCATGGAATTTTTAGAGGACTGAGATAATGAACAGAAAGAATTTAGCAGCTGTCCAGTATGTAATAATCAATCACTAAGCCTTAGTTGCTATTTTAGTCACCTCTTCTCTAGATAAACCTTCTTGGGGCCTGCTTCCCATTTACCCCTCTATCTGATACACAAAATCATAGTTTTTTCCACTTACAAAGGAGAATATGGTAGCCCAATGGAGAGACAAGTTTAAAGTGTTTTATGATTTATATTTGGTCAATGACTGTAGTTAAGGAATGGATGGCATGGATAAATTCAAGAACTAATTGGAATTACAGTAATAGGACCTCAGTGACTGGTTACCACTTGTTAGAATTGAACTGATATATTTGTCAAAGGAAATAGGCAAATCAAGAATGGTTCCTGGTTATGGGTCAGGATGACTCAGCTAGTGGTGTATTTCTCTCAAATAACTATAAAATTTAAGTCCTTTCTAATACTGTTTCAGTTTCTTATACATTCATCTTCCCCATATCTAGCAGCACGTAGACACCATAGGAATTTAGACATTGCCCTTTCTGTGACAGTGAGTCTTGAAGCTTGATCACAGGAGTGACATGAAACAACTTGTTCCTTTGGGAGATTACATGGCTCACAATTAAGCAAAAAGATGACTATAGCTGTGTCATTTTGGTCTTCATGTTTAAGACTCCTCATTTAAGATAAGATGATCTCAACTTCTACATGGATGAATTACAGTCCTCTAGTTCAAAATTGCAACTCTAAAAGATGTTTAAAGAATGTTATTTGGTTTGCTTTCCACTAAATAGCTTGGGTCACCCTAAGTTCCAGAAGAAGAGCATCTGTCAACTTGATCATTATTATTTTCAGGTTCCGATCTTTATATTGCCATTAGCCTAATGTGGCATCTCAAATGTAGACTGTCTGTCACATTGCTTTGTATACTCCATCTAGCATCATCTTTTATCATCTTTGTTTCATGTCATGGATCATAACTTCTTGTATAGCTCGTGGCTTCTGCAAATATTCTCTGGCCAGGAAGGGTTCTTTTATGATATTTAATTTTCCTTACAACTTCAACCAGAGCCAAACAGGTCTAGTTTCTCTGCAAAGTAAAGTCTCCACTGAGAAAACTTGTGGAAAATCCAATGGCAATGAAGTAAAGAAGTTAGGTTTAATATAAGAGGGAATTTCTTCCTTTCCACAGTGGTCTTCCTCTACTCTTTCTTGAATACTTATAATAATATTGTCATACATTTAATCCAGCTGAGTATTTAGATATCATTTTGAGTGCTATAGTATAATATTACATATAATAATAATAATAACAATAAAACAGCAAAGGAACTGATTATAATAACAATTATAGTAATAGCAGTAGCCAATTTTAAAATGTGCTTGTTATATCTTAGATATTGCAATAAACATTCTATATATGCTTATATCATTTAATCATCACAAGAATCCTATATATAGATGGTTTCATGTGACTACCACAAAGGAATTTCAAAAAGACATGTAATTTGCCTGTGGTCAAGATTCTGCTAAACAGTGAAGCTGAAATTGATATCCAGTCTTTCTAACTTTGTTTCCCTGGTGAGTAGAGACATTCATATTACACTGACCTGGAAGGTCTCTTAGAGATATTGAATTAAGCTAAGCTTTGTCTTGTTGATTCCAGAGCTGCAGACTAGACTAGCTTATATTGTCATGTACTAGACAAGGTCCTGACTTTCTATTGGATGAGAAATGATAGAAACATATTAGGCAATCAAAATATAAGTGTTTCCACTCAAAGGGAAATTTGTTGAAGACATAGGGACTGGAGATCCGTCACATTGGAATTCAGCAGCAAGGGCAAGAGATCTAGGTATGGTAATAAGTTTCAGACCAAGGGGATATCTGAAAAGTAGTGATTTAATTAAAGATAGCAAGCCAAGATTCACTCCTTTCTCCACTCCACCCTGCTGCTACTGACACAGGCAAACGGCATGGGCTCTGGTGGATGGGTGAAAACCAGTGTCAATCAGAGAGGTTTCAGAGGAGATTTTCAGGGACTTTGTGTCTGAATTCTCTTCTGTCTAAAATCTCAGACTCAACTCCTACATTTATTATGCCACAAGATGTCAACAGCATATAAGACTGATGAGGGCCAGATATCAGAGAATGTGGAAGCAGAGCTTCCTGAGAGCACATTCCCCTGCTGAGGTTGCCACCTCCTCTTCACTGAAAGTTATGGTTAAGATGGTTCTTTTCATCTAGCAAGAAAGTTGGACGCACAATACCTTTGCAGAATCTGAATAATCTGAACTAGTAAGAAAAGGAAAGGTTTCATATCTCTTCTGGTCAAGACATCCCAACATTGTTGTTCAAATAAAGCCCTCTTATTTCTGAATGGTATGCCACTTCTTCCGGAAGCCTTCTACATTAGCTTTCTGGTCTGTTCTAATGAACAGCCCGGTGATTGAAAATAGCAACAATGCATTTTCTCACCATTCTAGAAATAAGAAGACCCAACTGAAATCATCAGGAAAAGTAAACTACTCCTTGCTTCTTCCTTGTCCTGGATTTTGGTGGTTTTCTGGCAGGTTTTTACACCCTTATTTCGCAGATATAGTACTTTAACCTCTACCTTCATTATACGGACTTCTCCCCTTTTTTCTGTGATTTTGTGTCTTCTCTTTTTATAAGGATATGAGCTATATCAGATGAAAGCTGTATTAGTTACTTTTCCTTGTGACTAAGTACCTGATAATAAGTAACTTAAACAAGAGGGGAGGTTTTTCTGGGTTATAGTTTAAGAAGAGATGTTGTATATTATGTTGGGATGTAAGGCACCCACATTCGAAGTAGAGTGGGCAGTGGCTTAAGCTATTACATCTCAAAGCCTATTCCTATGGCCTGTGTCTTCCAGTGAGACACTACATCCTAAAGTTTCCACAGCCTCCCAGAAGAGTCCTACCAACTGGGAACCAAGTGTTCAAACACTTAGGCCTATGGGAGACATTTCAAATTCAAATCACAAAAAGACCCAATTTAATGGCCTCATCTTAACTTGATTACATCTGCATAATGTCTGTTTCCAAATTTGGTTATATTCATAGACATCAACATATATTTTTGAGGGAAGGGACACAAGTTAATTCACAACTCTTTTCCTTGCTTCATCTTTATCTCCAGACCATATTACTTCACCTTCTAATTGGGTATTTAGGGTTATTGGTTAAATGCATACCACTATGATAGATACTAAGTAGGTGAGGCTAGCTTCACTGAAGTAACAGTAAGATATCAGTCAATAGGAGACTATTTCATAAATACATCTGGAATGAGTCTACACTGAGCCCACATTGTTTATTTATCACTTATTCCTGATGACCCTGGGTACATGGCTTTTCCATTTTCTTATTTTGTCAAACACTTTCCTGGCCAGGGGACTTCACACATTCTTGTTGTCTGTGTCTGGAAAAAAATAGTTCCAAATTAACCTTGTAGTCAACAGCTCTTCATCATGGCTCACAGATCAAATCATTTTGCCCTGCATCTAAATGAGAGCAGTCTAAAATTTTTTTATCTCTATCCGTTACTTAAAAATCTTACCACAGTCTGTAATCATTTTTTTATTGTTGCATTTAATTTTGGCACTGTTTCTACATTGTTCCTTTCAGAAATATTTTGGCCATGTCTGAACTGCTTCAAGTGTGAAGCCCAAATGTGACACCCCAACTGAAGTTGCAAGGTGTCTGGTGGATGTGGTTGTTATAATATTCTATGAAGGTTAATGTGTAGTATCAGATTCTGAGGCTATACAACTGAAGTTGTGTTTTCCTTGTTCTCAGTACAAATTGGGGAAATAGATAAGTGCATCCACTCACATTGGGAGAATTGCTGCTAAAAGGGGGTACAATTCTATGATCACCAAGGGCATGAAACTTCAGAATCATAGCCCCAGTGGTGAACAGCTTGGAGCCTGAATATGCTATCATTCTGAAGAAGTATCTAATGCATGTTCAGTATCAAGCAAATGAAATTTCTATTTCTCTTTCTTCCCTTTTAATCTCCTTTTGGACCCTGTTATTCTTCTCATTACACTATAAATAATACAAAGTTCCTTGGTTTCTATGAGACTCTGGTTCTAGGACCTGTAGCATCAAGGCTGTAGAGCAAATGAGGTAGCATTTTTACATAATCTATACATATCCCACTGTACATTTCAGATCATGCCCATATTACTTATAATGCCTAATATAAAATGTTTAGAAGTAGATATTACACTATAATATTTTAGTGAAGTATGACAAAAAAAACAAGTTACTATTGAACCATCTTCCAAGACCCTGTATAAGTAAACTCTACAAAAAACACAAAACTTTGAAATGGTTAAAAACATGAAAACTAAAGTTTACTGGATTTCAGAGAAATGTTAGCTAACCTTGAGGGCATTCTGTAGTTATCAGGTCCCCACAGCAAGGTTCACCTTTCACTGTCTTTTAGCTATTGCACAACTCTAAGTGCCAAGGAAACCTGGGAGCAGTGCTGATATATCTTGTCCATATTTGTTCATTTGAGGCGAAACTGACTCCCTGAACTTTTCCACTTAGTGACTTTTCTACTTCCGTGTGGATTTCCTATGTCATAACACACCTATTACAGTTATCTTGAATACCTACACATGTTTACATCTAAGTGCACCTTTGAATTGGTTTGCAACACCTTACTGATCTCTAAATAAACTAAAAAGTTTCACATGTATTCATGTGATATTTGGATGAGACAGTTTTACTTTTTAAGGTTGGTTTTGGGCATAATTTATGCTCATAGAAAAATACACCATCATTTGGAGAAAGTGTTTATACTACCACCAATGCCAAAGGGGCCAGCACAAAGAAAATCTAAAATTTGTAGTTTCTCATTTATTTTTCTTTGGTACCCTCTGAGTCTAAGTTTCAAACTAAAAGGCTTTTCTCTATTTCAGGTTGTCTCCTTGCTGGCATAACTTATTCTGCTGACATAATTCAAGTCACAGCCTTAGCTGCTACTTCATAGCATGGACATACTAACAAGAAATCTGGTGGGGTGAATGGAGAAGAGTATTTAATCTAAGATTTAAATGGTTCTTCAAGGACTGAAAAATGGCATTTTCTGGTCAAGACACAGACATTGCAATCACCAACTCACAATACTAGCTGATGCCTGCACAAGGTCTACACAAGAGTAGTTCCATCAACATCCAGTCATGGATAGAGGAAAGACACCCTGGGTATTTTCTGCTGATAGGGTCAGTAAATAAGAATCATTGATTTCAGTGTATACTCGCTGATGACAACCTCAAGTTCCAGTATGCATTAACAATCCAGTGATCACACAGGGCTCTGGTTAAAGTACTCGTAATAAGAAGTCTTTGAGAAAGAGATTGGTGTAGAGATGTGAAAGCTGATTAGGGATGGGAGATAAAATAATAGAGAATAAGTGGGAGAGAAGACCAATAATGTATTGTGTAAATATGTGGAATTATCCAATAACTGCTTTATTTAATAAAAATGTTTCTTTAATGAACTGATATGCTATTTTGCATTTCTGATGCTACAATAAACACTATGACCAAAAGCAATTTGGGGAAGAAAAGATTTATTTGGTTTATACTTCCAGTTTATCTGCCATTACCAAGGAAATCAGAATGTGAACTCAAACTGGAGATAGGAACTTAGGAGGAAGGCTGCTTACTGGCTTATTCACTGGCTCATAATCATGTAGGTTTATAGTTCAAAGTCTTTACCCTTGGGATGGTCCTACCCTATTAATTGTCATCAAGACAATCTCTCACAAAATGGCCAAAATCACCTCATTGAAGAAGTTATTCAACTGTGATTCCACTTTGGGTGACTCTGGGTTGTTTCAAGTTGACAATAAAACCTAACCAGGATTCCTGCCATCACATTATCATTTTTACTTGACAGAAAAAGGGAAAACTGCAAAACACCTTTCTTCATCATCCTTGACCACTCTAGATCTCCAGGCTCTTGGGTCAGACTCCCTTTATTCTTTTTGCCTGTGTCTCCTTTCTCATGCACCTGAATTTCCCATATCTTCTTCTTCTACAATCTATTAATTGGGTCGTACTGAGTTGAATACTGTCCCTCAAAGTCATGTCCACTGTTAAATTTGAACCTCAAAAGGTGATGCTCTTGGAAACTGCATCTTTGCAGGTGTATTTATTAAAGACATCTGGTTGGCTTCACTTGGACTTAGGAAATTTTAATAAGAAAAAAAAAAGAAAGAAAGAAAATGGGGAAACTGGAGGTTAGAGCAACCATAAGAGCTTTGTTTCAAGTCCCTAGAGTGCTTGTGTCTATTTTCCAGACTACATTTTCAGGACATCAGGTGTGTGTGTGTGTGTGTGTGTGTGTGTGTGTGTGTGTGTGGCGCGCGCGCGCAATAGGGCACTTTTAGGTGAAAAGAAGCTGGAGAAGGGTTGCTTATTAACAGCATCTTTGGACATGCCTGCTTAGGCTGAGCAGGCATTTGGATTTTTATTATAGCTGTCGTTTTCTCGGTATGACCGTGGCAGGAAAGTGTCAAGCTGGTTCTCTATTGTACACATCAATGTAGCCGTGTTGTTGCTGGTGTATGCCTTTTATCACAAGTCTAGGCCTCCTGGTAATAGACTAAACATGAGCTGCTGCTTGCCTCCTTCCCTTCGTGGATGTGATCAATGCAATCACAGAACAGGTGGGCAGGGGAGATTAATAGGGAAGGAAAGAGGAGGGGGAGAAGGGATCTACTCAAGGGGGGGGATAGCTAATTTGACCTGAACCTCAGAGGTACTCTCTCCTCTGGCAAGACTGCCACAGTGGTTATCTGTGGGAACAGCCTCTCTCCAGCCTCTTGGTCTCATTTCCAGTCCGGGCATGCTTGAGAAGCCATTACCATATTTATAGAGCTACCTGGTCCCACAGCACACGCATGAGAGGGTTAGAAAGACCTATCTATTTTTCCAGCTGTGCGGCTATCCTCAGCGGCAATGCTGGAGGAGGAAAAGGGGGAGGGGAGTTCCATTCCAGCATTAGAAGGAGAGTGAGGACTAGGCTGCAGAGCTTGCCTAGAGAGAGAGAGTGCATCTTCTCTCTGTGTCTCTGTCTGTCTGTCTTTGTCTCTTTCTCTGTCTCTGCCTGTCTCTCTCTTTCCCTACTTTTCCATCTGGTAAAACTAAGTTACTGGGGCTTACTATGGGTCTGAGAACTCTCAAAAAAGCTGCATGTTCACCACTGGCTAGAGAGATGTGTAGGAGGGTTGCCATAAATACCTATACACAGTATATTACAAACTGTTTCCCTTGTTGCAAGTTGAAGATCACAGTGGTGAACGAGAACTTGAAAAACAGGACTAGAAACTGAATAACCATGAGGTCAAGAATCAAGGAAACTATATTAGTTGTATGTTCGTAGGCAGATTCTCTCATTTCTCCTTAGTCATCTGCACAAAGGAAAATAAGAGTGAATTGTTGGGAAGAAGTAATTACAGACACAGTTGAATGTGTCTCAAAAATGGTCATTTTCTTTCTAGGACTATACCATTCTGTCTGACACATAAGTTCTGACTTATACTGTGCACTGTAGAATGCTTTGTTATAGTGTCTAGGTTAAAGTTTTCTGCTCTAAATTATCACAGACTCCATTAGTAAATATGTGCTCTTACTTTCCTTGTTCATATTCTATGTGTCTCTGTCTCTCTCTGTCTGTCCTCTCGTGTGTGTGTGTGTGTTCTTTCCCTCCATTTAACATATGTGTAATACACATACATAAAAATAGTACTATTTTTCTAAGTACTAAATATGGCATTTCTACCCCATTTCTTACATAATTAAATTGGATCTAGATATCAGGATTTTAACTCCAAATGAGGATACCATGATTTCTATGTCCTTTTTTTCACCTCGCTTTCTCATGCCTATCTTGTTTTATTGTTAAAGTTCCAATGACAGAAATTAATAGCATACTTTATCTCTTGTCTTTGATTCATCTTAAAGCCAATCATAGGATATATTTTGTCATTTGTCCTGACTGGATAATGAGGAAAGGACAAGTGTCTTGAAGTAAACTCTTCTACAAGAACACTAAAAGTGAGACAAGAAAGGTCTGAGACAAGCATTGCCCAGTCACATCTACCTCTTTTATGAGGAGGGTAGGTTTGAGAGAAGAACTGTTATTGGCTGATTCGAGAATAGGTGGTATGTATAGTTTTTGATGAAACAGAACATATATACCTCTATACATAGAAAGTGAATGACTCTAAATTCACAGTCATAGAGGCTAAGAAGTCTCACCATGTGTGTTATGCAAGGATAAAGAACCAGGACAGCTGATGACATAATTCAAAGTCTCCAGAGCAAGAAAGGGTATGGTACAAATTTGAGTTTGAGTCAAAATGCCCAAATCAGGGAAACCAAAGCAGGAGATCATTCTCCATAATGTATCCACTACAATGATTAGCCAGTATTTAGCTCCTCAATAGGAATGCCACTGCATGTGAAATCATTTGCTTTACCAGTCACCACTACATGTATTGTTTTCTAAACATAGTTATGACAAAGAATGAGTTTAGTACTATCTGGCATCTGCAAGCAAGTGATGCACTAACTGACATCAAGAACAAAGGTATAGAGACAGCTGAGGTGGGTACACAATTATTGTCAGGAAGAATCAAGAAAACTGCCTGGTGAGAGGGTAGAAAGTTATCAAGAAATAAGAGGCTAAAAAGGAATAGAGATTCTGAAGTTAGGTGGGAAGGTGTGTTGATATAATTGCTATATAACTGGAGAAACGCAGATGATGGAAAGGTGTCTTATGAAGGTTTGCTGTGCAATATGTGATATGATTGCTTTTTCTCCACAATGAAGTCCATCAATCCTTCATAATACAAGGTGCACATGTGTGTGCATATTTGTGTGTGTGTGTGTGTGTGTGTGTGTGTGTGTGTGTAATGCATACTGGACCTTAAAATGCCAAGTTGCATTCAGTCTTAGCCCTTGAAACTTACATGCAGAGACTTACAGGGACTAAACATTGACACCCAAGATTTACTGGAAAATAATCTTAGAACAATCTCATTTCAGGGACGGAAACATAGTTCTCTGCCTATAGCCCATCAAAATCTGTCTCTGCTCTAACATAGTAATTTTCTTTCAAAATTTATATGTCTAATACTAGTATGCAGGAAAGTAGTTAGAAATGTAACTTTTGATTTTGGAGCTCTACTAAGGTTTTTTCAATAGCCATACAATAAACAAACTATGTGACTCTATGATTTGGAGACCCCTCATACTCATGAAACCAACTCCCTTAACTAGACAAATACATTCATGTGTGTGTTGGGGTGGGTAATACCTTGTCTTTAAATATACATTAGATACATTGCTTTCTATTTTTGTCAGTATAATCAATGAACTTGAGTTAAATTTGGGCTAAATTTTTTTTGTGATACTCTATGTCTACTATCTCTTTTTCTAGGATTACATTACACGTGCATATTGCATATGCTATTTCTTCTAACTATGGGAATTACATTGGCCCATCATGAAATGGGATCGTTCTAAGATTATTTTCCAGTAAACCTTGGGTGTCAATGTTGAGTCCCTGTGAATCCCTGCATATAAGTATGCCTAAAAATGATAAACTATGTTTACATTTTGTATTATACAAATTCTCAATCAATAGTTGAAGTAATAGTACAGTGTTTGAATAAATCACATTTGTCTAAAATAACTCAAAACACATTGTTTGTGCATGTTTATTAAGGTTTTTAGATGTCACGTGACAGCATTTGAAACAAGTGGGAGCTGACCTTTAGCACAGATCTAGTGATTATTCTTGGCTATGTGGCAGCTGTACATGTTAGATGTCATTGTAAATGAGTCTTTAAAGATCACTCCAAAAGCCACTACAGAAAAGCCTGAAAAGATGACATTGATGAGATGATTTTTGCATCCTCCTAAATCCCTCATTAACAAAAAGAGCTACAATGATAAAACTCAAAGCCCTTCAACAATATCATCTATCTAAGCAGAAAAAGAAAATCCACCAAGATTTTAAGGTATTTTCAAAACCTTAAATTATGAACAGAAGAAGATAAAGTGTGATTGCCTAGGAGCTGCACAGCACCAGATTCTTCAAAGGAGGAGGTAGAATTGTAAAGTATGAACTAAAACAGAGATATTATCTCCTTCAGGCATTCATGAGGAGGCAGGTAGAAGCACATGAGGGAACATCTTAATCTACTGGGGTTCTCCCACCCCCATATGCACTTCGATACAGAAATCCTCAAGGATGCTCAGAGAAGGATCTAGGTAAGCTGCCTCTCAGAACAAGAACCTATCTGAGTGAAAAATTTCAGGAAAAAGAATTAAGTTAAAACAGAAGAAGAAAAGAAAGCATATCTTGAAAAGTCAAAGTTAATGTTCTGCAAAACAAGAGACAACTTTAGTGCTGTAAAGATAAAGTATTGCTAGACCCAGTGCTTTCTCGAAGAGCACAGAAAACTAGTTCTGCATAAGACTTGGTAAGACATAATGCAGTTTGAGCTCCATACACATTTAGTAATCATTGAAAGGGAGAGTAAGAATAATGGCACATCTGTTTTCTTTTTTTTTCTTTTTTATTGGAAATTTTATTTAACATTTCAGATGTTTTCCCCTTGACCCCTTTTCCCCCTCCCTCCCAGGAACTCCCTATCCCTTCCCCTCTCCTCTTGTCTCTATGATGGTGTACCCCCACCCACCCTTCCCCATACCTCACCTCCCCACCCTAGAATACCATCCCCCCACGATGTCCAGCCTTCATGGGACCAAGGATCTCTTCTCCCACTTATAAATAGCTCCCTTGCATATATAGCTGGAGCCATGGGTCCCTCCCTAAGTGCTCCCAGGCTGATGGTTTAGACCCTGGGGGCTCTGGTTGGTTGATATTGTTTGCTTTCCTCATGGTGTCACGAATCCTTTCAACTCCTTCAGTCTTCACTCTATCTTCTCTGTTGGGAACCCCATGATCAGTTTAATGGTTAGCTGTGAGCATTTGCCTCTGAATATGTCAGACTATTGCAGACCTCTAAGGAGACAGCTATATCAAGCTCCTGTCAGCATGTATTCTGCCATCCACATCAACCTCTACCTTTGGTGACTGCACATGGGATGGATACCCCGGTGGAATGGTCTGCAAACGGCCCCTCCTTCAGTTTCTGTCCTGTACTTTGTCTCCATATTTGCTCACTTGAGTATTTTGTTACTTCTTCTAAGAAGGACTGAGCCCCCCCCCCCCACACTTGGTCTTCATTCTTCATGAGCTTTATGTGGTCTGTGAGTTGAATCTTGGGTATTTCGCTTCTGGACTAAAATCCAATAATCAGTGATGAATATATGTGTGTTCTTTCGTGATTGGGTTACTTCACTCAGGATGATATTTTCTAGTTCCATCCATTTACATTAAGAATTTATCAAATTCATTGTTTTAATAGCTGAGTAACATTCCATTGTGTAAATGTACCACATTTTTTTGTATCCATTCCTCTGTTGAAGGGCATCTGGGTTCTTTCCAGTTTCTGGTATTATAAATAAAGCTGCTATGAACATAGTGGAGAATATGTCCTTGTTATATGTTAGAGCATCTTCTGGGGATATGCCTAGGAGTGGTATAGCTGGGTCCTCAGGTAGTAATATGTCCAATTTTCTGAGGAACCGCCAGACTGTTTTCCATAGTGTTGCACCATCTTGCAATCCCACCAACAATGGAGGAGTGTTCCTCTTTCTCCACATCCTCGGCAGCATCTACTATCACCTGAGTTTTTGATCTTAGCCATCTGACTGGTGTGAGGTGGAATGTACATGCTGACAGGAGCCTGATATAGCTGTCTCCTAAGAAGTCTGCAAGAGTTGACATACTCAGAGGCAGATGCTCACGCTAACCATCAAACTGATCATGGGGTTCCCATGGAGAAGGTAGAGTGAGGCTGAAGGAGTTGAAAGGATTCGTGACACCATGAGAAAGCAAAAATACCAACCAACCAGAGCCCCCAGGGTCTAAACAACCAGCCTGGGAGTGATTAGGGAGGAACCCATGGCTCCAGCTATGTATGCAAGGGAGCTATATATAAGTGGGAGAAGAGATCCTTGGTCCATGAAGGCTGACGTTTTGGGGGCGGATATTTGAGAGTGGAGAGGTGAGGTACAGGGGAGGTTGGGTGGGGGTACACCAATGTGGAGGAGGAGGAGGGGGAAGTGATAGTGAGTTCCTGGGGGGAGGGGGGAAATGGGGTAAGGAGAGAACATCTGAAATGTAATAAAATTTCCAATTTAAAAAAAAAGGAAAAAAAGAAAAGAAATTAGACTCAGACAACCAAATAACCTATTAAAAAATGGGGTATGGTGCTAAACAAAGAATTCTCAGCTGAGGAAATGCAAATGGCTGAGAAACACCTAAAGAAATGTTCAGCTCCTTAGTCATCAGGGAAATGTAAATCAAAACAACCTGAGACAAACTGTTTTCAATCTATCCGATGTCAATGAAAGCACACATTGAAAAAAAATGTGCTCAACATTAACTAGAATAAATTTTAAAAAATGTGAAAAAAGAAATGAAATCACCAATCAAGAAAAGAAAAAATGAACTGAGATATGGAAACGTTCAACAATCTTAAAACTTAAAATAAAATGCTATTTCAGGAAAAGTATTTAAGCTAGGAAAATCACAAGTGCAATGAATATGGCAGGCAATGCCTTATAGAAATGAATAAAGAAGATAAACATTTTAAAGACATATTCTAATTGTTTTTATTTATGTGCATGTGACTGTCTGATTTAATACAGGCTTTGGACCTAAAACAATAATAGGTCTGTGGATGCGTGAGTTACTTCGTGATTGGTTAGCCCTTCACTGCAGGGCAATGAAATTGATCCTGAGTTCCAACTCTATTTACTGAGAATTTCAGCCCGAGCAAAACTTTTAAAATTAAAAAATAAAGGAAAAATATATAAAATAAATTTGAAAGAGAGTGAAAGAGGTTTAAAAATAGAAAAGTAACCACATATTTTTGCATTATTTTTATTTATGTAATACTTATTGTATTGTGTTATGAATTCACACAAAAAGCAAATAAAACAAAAGTACAACATTTACAAGAGAATAGTTTAAAAATTAATGTTAAAGTAACAACACAAAACATCAGAAACCTTATATTAAGAAGGAAGTGCATATGCTTCTAAAACAAGACTCAGAATAACGAGTACTGAAATATATAAAAATTACATTTTGTTCTCTGAGTCAAACTACTCAAGTCCCTCACAGTAGGAAGATAATCCCATTCTCATCAGACTTTTGACAGCTATGCTTTATGTCAGAAGACAATAGGGTGACATATTTAAGATACTCAAGAAAAGAAAATATGAGCCATATGTTATGAACTCAGTCAAACTTACTTTCATGTATAAAAACTGTAGACAAACTGCTACCAAAAAGCACGAATCCACAAAATACTGCTCCCAGGAGCCTTCCCTGAGCAAACCACCACAGAATGAAACTGACTAGAGAACATTGACAGAAGGCCTGCTGGTAAGCATTAAATATATATCTCTCTGTACAACTAAGTAGGAATGATGGCTAGAAGGAGAAATACAGGCTTTGAAACCCACATGCTGTGAAACTGTAGGAGTGGTGTGTCTATTTTTAAAAGGCGAATAATGACAGTATGAAAATAAGGTTAAGCTTATGATTGTTTGATGCTTATTAGCTGGAAGCAATGGGATGCCTCAAGTCATATTCTTGAATGTAGATAAATTTTACAAGAACCGTAGTGGTGGTTCTAAAATCTACCCAAGATTTCCACCAATAAATCCACAAGAATTAAAAAAAATATACTGATCAATGTTGCTAGATATGTCTAGGTAAAATTATTAATAGCAGTATACTAAAAATATTAAAAATCTACTAGGTGGAGTTTACTCCAAAAGTGAAAAGATCATTAATATGATTCATCACAGCAGATGACATTTTGCTAAACTTGTCTGACACCTACTGATGCAGAATACCCTCAGTGTCTGTTATGGCTATCCAAAGTTCTTCCCTTAAGCTCTATATTGCTATTTATTTTTTACCATCTACAAACCTCTTTGTAACAATTCCAGATAATAAGGTACACAGCCTTCCCATTTTACTTACAAGAATTTGAAAGTGAGATAAATTATTCAAGAATATGTATGATTAATATGTAATAAAGCTGGCATTTGAATTCAGAGTTACTCGATTCTGACTTCCATTCACTTCTATCTATATCATTCTCCCATCCACTTAAAGTTTCCTTTATTTCTGTTTTATTTTTTTTCTTCTCTCCTTCTGTCTCTCTCTTTATACAATTCTCACCTTCCTTTCCCTCTCTTCTCCTTCTTTAGTTTTTCTTACATTGGATTCTTTCCGTCTATTTTTCTGTCCTTTTCTGTCTTTCTTTTTCAATTTGTTTGAATTTTTGCTTTTGATTCCAAACCATGTTGTGAGATTCCTGATGAAGGGAACCTTCATACCACACTGGCACACCTGTGGATTGTCATTAATCCTGTTCACTGCAGAGACTCTTATGCTTGTGCATAGTTCGTTGATTGCTAAGCAATCATAGCCTGACAGATCAGACTGACTGCAGGAATTCAGTATTTAGAACCAATTCTTATCATCCACACAGCAATGTGATCATCATACTATATGTTTTGATTTTATTTATTTAGCATCATATCCTTTTGAAGATACGATGACATTTGCAGTCAAGAGATATTAGAATCCTTGAAAGAGGCTGGAATCTTCCTCCATGTACCTCTAATTCAGGGTTTAAGTGAGGTATATAAAGATGTACACACTTTTGCCTCTGTGCCTTTTAGAAGCATCTTGAATTTGGCTTCTAATTTATAGCATTTTATACAAAAGGTAAAAATTTAACCCTATATTGGTAGAAACCACCATGAAGGCTGATAAATCTTATCAGCTTTGGATATATATATGAGCCTATATTTAACAGAAGTATTACTGCAGTCAAAAATCAAAATGAAATGCTGGAGAGATTGCTCAGTGGTTAACATCACTACTCTTCCAGAAGAACGATGCAAGATTTCCAGTACCCATATGATGTTTCACAAACGTTTATAACTCTAATTACAAGGGCTCAGATGCCCTTTTTTATCCCTTTATGCACTGCACACACATGGTGCATAGACATACCAGCAAGCCTAACTTACAGACACACAGAGAGAGGGAGAGAGAGAGAGAGGAGGGAGAGAGAAGAGGAGAGAGACGAGAGAGAGAAGAGAGAGAGGAGACAAAAGAGAGAGGACAGAGAAGAAGAGAAGGGACAGGGAGAGATAAAATAGATAAAATAAAATTGAGAAGAGTCACATCACCTGGTATGCAACCTATCATTTTTGAGGGCCTCCCTTTTCTTCCTTTCTATCTTTCCTACTCATTTCCTTTAGGGTATTCTGAGATTTCTATTTGCATTTGTTTCTATTATGAAGGAGAGTGTGATATTCTTATCTTGGATTTAAACCCACCATATCACTCTAAAACTGGTTAAATGTTACACTTATTTCTCTATAAAGACACAACTTTATGTTTATTGTCTTGTGATGAGGTTAATAAACTTCCTTGTATTGGTATAACTCCAATACTGGTCTCCACTGTGGAGATCACAGCAAATAGGACAGGGGCTAGTCAGAGGACATAAAAATAAAAATAGTTGAGTGGTCATTTGAATATGTGGTATTTCTCAGGGATGGCCGAAATAGTTAGATTGTAATATGCACTGTTGATTGGGGTAAACTAGTTAGGCCATTGTATTGAGGATACCCTTGAAAAGCAAGCTCAATATGACAGCTATCATAGATATAGGATAAACTAGGAAAGATGATGAAGTGTCACTGGCATGTGTGTTGTAGATCCAGCTACTTAAGCTGAGTTAAAGCTTTACCTCAACAGGACATGTAAACTCAGCTGAAAGAATTCTGCTCAGATTTCATGGCTGACCCAGGATGAATACAGGACAAAATGATTCCAGGTAATATTTGAGCATGTATTCAAGTCAGTAGAATATTACTTCCTTTTCTGTTCTATCATTCCATCTTTCTTGAATAAAATTTGCTCTGTCTTAACAGATAAGTTCACAAATCTCTAAGACTTTGACACCTATAAAATTAGAGGGACCCCAAAATTCTGCCACCTAGACTTTTAGGTTGGCCTGACTTGACTATTAGATGACCTGGGTTGCCTGTCATTTTCTTTTGCCAAAATGTTGTATAATCTTTCTTATGGTAAGTTCCTGACTAAAGGCATCCATTATATTCCATATGATGTTTATAGATTAATATCATGCTCCTTATATTTTTATTTTTGTGCTTTTATAAGTTTTAATACTTAGTCATTCTTTCAATACATATTTGTGAATCATTTACAGAATGTTAGACATTGGGAAACATGCTGGTTAAAACAAAATAGAAATTGGGTATGGTTCTAAAGACTTTACAATTTGCAACAAATAAATCCTGGAGTATCTTGATGGGAGTTTCCTCTAGAACAAAATATAAGGAAATATAGGACAGAAGTTTGTCTTTGACATGATTGGGATATGAGCAGGAATAATCTGACAAAGGCTGGAAGGATATCTGACCACTGGGACCTCTAACAGACCACAAGAACAAGTTACTTACAGTCAATAAATGAGGAAGTTGAGACCCTAGGAAACTGAGACCTAAAGCTGTTACTTAATGTCATATAGGTAAAGTAAAAGAGTTTAAGGGAAAAGCAGGATAATTTTTATTTTATGAAAGTCATCTAGGCAAACAGCCCTCCTCAAGATTAAAAAAGGATTTAATTGCATTTGCATTACATTAAAGGATAGCTTCCAGCTAATTCAGTTGGAGCTGATTATGGTATCAGCAACAGGACACATGGAGACAACACACCTTCTGGGACTGAATCTGGTGAGTATGTCCACCAAAGTCTATATATTGAAATCTCCTTTTTTGTGTGTGTGTTAGGTATCCCTGTCTCTGTCAAAATCAGAAATTATTGACAAAACCCAATTTAATCTCCCAAAGCGAAAACATTCTTGTACTTACTTTCAGAGGGCACAATTTCCCAAAAGTGCCCTGCTTCACATTCTTATATATCAGCATATTCATTATTTCAGTATAATAACTATTAATCCACAGAAAGGTGTCCCGAATGATGAGTGAATTTCTAGGTATCATAAATGGAAAATAAGAATGTGCAAAAAAGAAAGAAAAGCCCGTGATTCCAATGGAAATATTCAGGAGCTGTGCAAAATTTCTTTACAACAAATTCCAACATGTGGAAAATAAAGACTTCTCCTTTCTTGAGTCTGAATCACAATGACATGAGGATTTGCTTGTCAGTATTGGAAGTTGGCTTTGGCTCATGGTATTCTAGGACCAAGGGAATGCTCAGTGATTTGCTGTGGTGTTGCAGTGACTGGGGTGTGCAGGTATAGTAAGCTCTAAGTTGGAACAGTTATAGGAGAGAATAACTCTCAACTATTAAATACATTGCTCATAAGATTTATGCTGAAGAAAAAGTGAGACCGGAGCTCCTTTCACATGACTTCTAACCTGATTGTTGCTCTGTTAGTGGAATAATTGGCCCAAAGACAAAGTTATTGAAATACCTCCAAAAATTTTCTTGTTATCTCTCTAAATAAGCACATCCCAGCCTTCACATAACCACTCTGAGTTCTTGGGAGGACATACTCTACATGTTTGAAATTTGTAAAATGACTACAGACTTAGGGTTCTTATTTCTGAATTAAAATGAGTACATTTCATGTTCTTGGAATCTTTAAAGATTCTAATGCATGACAAAGTATATCTTACAAGCAGAATAGATGATACTTGTCTCCTCATGGACTATGCTAAAACAAGAATCCTTGAAGCCTAGGCTTCTTGAAACATACCCATAGCTGCTAGATGTTACTATTCATTTAATGTTTCACCATACATTTGATAAAGCCAATGTGTTGTTTGAGTCATAAAATTCAGAAATTTCTGTCTTTATGAAGGCATTCAAGTATCATTTTGCCTCTTTTCCCCTTTTTTCTTTTGTCTTTGATTGACCTTATTCTTTCACGAGATCAAAGTGTTACCTTGGGAAAATGATGCTATATGTTGAATGGGGTTGCTTTTTGTTATAGAAGTATACAGACAGTATTGATGGACTTCCTTAGAGTAGTCTTGGGAGATGTGTTTAGGTCAGGCTGTGGGAAATGTTGACTGTCTTATGAAGAGTATGACTTTGATAGTGTACAAAATGTGTTTTTACTGAAGATTTGGAAGTACAGTGATAGCATGCCCAAAGAGAAGAAAGAAAAATGACATTTTCAATGTAGGAGTGACAGATTTTCTGTGATAAACCCTAGAGTCTGAAAGATCCACTTGGAAGTTCCAGCCCTGTGAGGGGTGATGAGATCTTGAGTAGAATATATAGGAGACAGTGTCCATAGTTATTACATGGTGCTAGTTCATAGACAATGGACTGAATCTCGTGGAAAGTTAAACTCTACTCTCAGGTACTCAGTCTACATGTTTCATATTTGTTTTAGGGAAGAAGTAGAAGATACTGGTTTAAAACTAAGGGTTGGCATGAAACCCCTATTTGATTCTTGGTTGTAAATATGTGAAACTAGGAAATAGTGTCTCCTTCAAATCTTAGCTTTTTCATCTATAAACGGGAATGACAACAATAGCAATCATATTGTACCTGAAAGAGCAGTAAAATAATTTACAATGTTGTAGCATATTTAACATGACCTAGAAAATTACCGGTTTTATTAACATTAAATGTAATTAACAATTATTGAAGTTAGAATCTTGAATTATTCTCATAAGATGACAGAACCAATAGTTGAATGTTATGACACACATTTTCTACATTGTTTCTGCTTGACTTTTGCAAAGTTTTAGATTCTTAGAAGCCTTTGTTCCCAAGTTGCAAGTAGCATGGTTCTGGTCATTTGCTGTTCCCTAGAACAGCACTTAAAGATTTTTCCAGGAAAAAATTCTGATTGACCTCCTGTGGCCAGATCGTCACTTTTTGGATAATCAGTTTGTGCCAGACATTGGATAGTGAGGTCAAGTGCTCTCTTTCTTACCTCATACTCAGAGTACAAGAAAAGTAAAAAGACCAGAGACATTTGCAGGGCTCAATGTGTACTTTATTATACAGAGTATTTTTTATTTGCCATGGTGCATATATCTCCATTGTCATAACTTTTCTTGCTGGACATAGAGACAACAAATGGATGTCCTCCCTTCTCTTCCTTATTGCTTACAATATCCAGTGTTTTCATTATGGGGTCACCTGACCAGATGCCACCCCTTATTTTTGAATGTCCCCAGCCTGTGCATTCTGTCCCTGCATGGGCCAACTCTTCTGCTACCGCTCCTGATTCTGGGCAGAGCTGTGAATGAACACATTTCAAATGCTATCAATATTTTATGAATTTCCATCCACTTACTTTAATGGGGAACTGTAAAAGCATTTAAGCATATTACACCCCATCTCTCAAGCACTGCATTATTCCAATAGAGCTGTTTTATTGAAGGCAACCCCAGGGTAGTTGGTAAGGCTTATTCTCCCTTTTATCAGTCCATCTGCCTGTTTGTAAGCCTATTTCTCTGTCTACCAACTTATCTCCAATCTATGTATACTTTTCAAATAAAACCATTTCATAACTTGGTAAGGCATGGACAAACACCTGGATGTGTGCAAATACATTCCTTTGTACAGCAACTAGTATACTGAGAATTGATTCATCCCTTATCCTTACTTGATTAGAGTTAAACTTTAAAAAGGGTTTTTTTAATTTTTGTTTTTATTTTTTTATTTTTTTACAAATGGCCATTGGGTTTGCACATGCATCATCCCTTCCCTTTCCTTGTGGGAATGCATTTCTCAGAAAAGCATATTACTTGGTTTGAATATCAGAAATTGATGGTCAAGTGACCAGGCACTGAAGTCAGGCAAATTTTTCCCACCTAATTTATGACATTGAGGAAATCACCTTCACAGAGTCACTTCTATAGACAGGATTTTATATCTTTCCAGCACACTGATGTTCCAAGAGGAGATATGTGAAAATGCCTACTGATGTGCCTACAGATAAAAAGGATGCTAATCAAAGAATGAATGCTAAAACTGAACGAATCAGAAGCTCTTCTTTACCAAACTCCTGGATTTCTCGGAGTTCCAGTCTCTGTGATACAGTTCTTCTCATTCTGACCAGATGGTGGATCAAGTCCTGCAAGGCTACCTTCTGAGGAAGTTCCTCAGTCTCCCCCTGGTATGTGAGGAACCTTTTTCTGAGTGCTTCCATCACCATCAACTCTGTCCCCCACAGTACAGAACTTATCCCACTCCTGCAATTGCATTTCCAAGCTCTTGGTGCAAAGAGATGAAATGTTATTCCTATCACAGCTAAATCCTTTGGGATTTAATCCATACCCAGTTCATCTCTCAAGGTTTATTATCACCCCTTCTTTTCTGTTCATTGAGTTTAGCTATTTTACTTATTACTTTACTCTGTGGAAGACAGAATTCTTTACATTGTATTTATAATATAATTTTGCCTAATATCATAAAGACAGTAAAATATAAACTAGAATGACCCTTGTTGTACAATAAGGACAGTGGAGTTCCAAAAATTAGAAAACCAGTAGGAATAAGAGCTCATCTTCAATCTCTGACATCCTCGTTCTGAAGCTGTTCTCTTTATTCTTTTTCTTCTTTATTAGATATTTTATTTACATTTCAGATGTTATCCCTTTTCCCCATTTCTCCCCAACCCAGAAAACTCCTATCCCACCCCGCCTCCTGCTTCTATGAAGATGTGTTCCCACCCACTCCCACCTCCCCACCTTCAAATTCCCCCACACTGGGGCATCCAGACCAAAGACCTCCTCTACACCTATGCTGGACAAGGCCCTCCTTCCCTACATATACAGCTAGAGTCATGGGTCCCTTCCTATGTGCTCCAAGCTGGAAGTTTAGATCCTGGGAGCTCTAGTTGGTTGGTATTCTGGACCTGTTCGTATCCATATCAGATTTAATGTCGACTACTTGTCTTTTACATGCTAACAAATCCTTCTCCCTGAAATGAGTTTCTGCTTTGACAATATAGTTTCTACTTTCCTTCCTTGGTCAGCACACCTTCCACAATGTCCCATCTATGGTCATACTGACAGCCTGTGTCTCTCTTGGAAGTATTTAGCAGTAAAATTGTGTTTCCAAGAAATAGAGTGAAATAGAGAATAAAGTCCAAATTTCCAATCAAAATCAACTGGACCCAGATGCCTCTTTGTCACCGATGAACTCACTGGGCAGAGGCACTGCTCTACAAGATTCTTGGTCACAAACGTTAGGTAGTTCCTGTTCTTTGGATTTTAGTAGTACACTCTACAGAGAAGAATGTGAGTCTTTTCACACAAACGTGTCTTTAGGCTCAACAGGCTGGTCAGCAAACACATCTGCTACCACAGAAATCCACAGGAGAAGGGATTTTGAATTCAGACACACTTTATAGTATATCCATGCAGACTCCCTTCAGGAGAATGAAGCCCAAGAGACGGTTCACTTTCTGTCATTTGTTGAGGAGTTCTTGAGGTTGCTATCTGGATGGTCTTTTGAGTAGTTGGGTAAGGACTGGGCTGGGCTGCTTTTCTGCATCATACTGGCTCCTGAGCCACCTCCATGGATCTTTAAGCTAGCATAAAAATCATTTATGACAAAGAAATGAAATCAACTGCCAGGCCTCATGAGGTGCCTGCAATCTTCTTCTCCCTGTTTCTGGCAAAACCTTTCTCTACGCAGACAGAAAACATTTCAGCCTTGTGACAGGACCTTGTCACTCTGACAGCCTGTGTCTCCATGCTGACATGATAAGTGTGGATATGAGACAGACAGTGTTTGTCTGGCACAGGAAGCTTTGTAGTGGAATCACAGGCTATGATGAAGGATACAGGTTATGGCTGGGAATCCAGGAAGAGGTGACCCTGGGGAGAGCTTTCCTTTTTCTCCCATTTCCTGGCCAAAACTCTGACAATGTAACAAAAGACATCTTGGTCTAAAAGAAATGCATTTCATTGCTTAAGGAGCCACCAGCTTTAAAACATAAAACAAACCCGTGAACCTGACAGTTTTCAGTAAAATATCTCAGTCATTTCAGTCCAATATACACTTACTAAGAAGATCCAACTTGGTAGTATGCTAAGATACTAAGGAGGAGGAAAGAGAGAACAAAGATTGAATGAAGAGGAATGAGGATAGAAGAGAAGGTGGAAAAGGAGGATGACCTTCATCATATGGTGAGTTCCAGCAGTTGTTACTGTAAATTTGCATTTAATTATCTCAATAATACAATGAGTAAGGTATTAACATGCCCATTTAATAGGTTCCCGGTTTAAGAAAAATGTCTCAAAGAGATGAAATACTATGCCAAACTTATAGCATCATAACTCTGAACTCTTCTCTAAGATTCTTTTTGGTCCCATGATTCAACTGTTCCCTTCTGTGCTCTATTTTCTCCAGTGTGCCAAGCTATTCAGTATTTATAATACAATATATACACAAACACATTCTAGATGAATTAGATAGATAGTTGACAGATAGATAGATAGATAGATAGATAGATAGATAGATAGATAGATAGATGACATGTAGTATCTAGTATCCACTGAGCTCAAGTCTCTGGAATATAAGGCAGTACTGGGGATGGAACACAGTATCTCCATGATGCTTGCAAACACTAAGGTACATCCCTATCACTACGATTATTCTGTTTTAACTTTTAATTATTATTATTAATTATTATAATTATAATTATTATAAATATTAATTATCATTTAAAACTACCTTTAGTTAGCATTATGTTATTTATTTTTATTTTTCTCTTTTATTGAAAATAGATTCCTCTCTCATACATCTTGATTATAGTTTCCTCTCCCTCTACTATTCTTACTTCTCCTCTTCTCTGAACTCACTTTATTTTTTTGTCTCTAGAAAATTTTTTTGTCTTTTATGTTTCTAAAAGATAACAACGAAAAGTGGCAAAATAAAATATAGTAAGATAAAACAAAACTCATCAAATCAAGGCTGGACAAGGCAACTCAATGGAAGGAAAAGAGCCCAGAGATCAGGAACACGAATCAAACACCTACTTGTTTGCATACTCAGAAGTCCCATAAAAATGCTAAGCTGAAAGCTATAATATGTCTGGAGAGGACCTAGTGCTGACATGTGTTCTTGCTGCTTCAGTCTCTGAGTCTATATGAGCCTTGGTCATTCCCTTCTGCTTCTTACACTCTTTCTGCCTCTTCTTCCTCAGGGTTCCTTGACCTCTTGGAGAAGGGATTTGGAGACATTCCATTTAGAGGTGTGTGTTTAAAAAAAACTCTCCCTCTCTCTTTGTGCAATGTAGGTCCATGCATGTGTTCCCACCTGCTGTAGGAGGAAGCTTCTCTGATGATGACTGAATAAGACACTGATGTATGCAGAAAGCAGAATATCATTAGGTGTCATATTATTGATATGTTTTGTTTGATTTAAGACCTGTTGTGTTTGGTTTTATTCCAGGTTTCTGGACTTTCCAGTTTCTAGCTCATGGTCACCCAAGCAGTGTTAAGTATGGAGTTTATGTTATGTAGCATGCCTTAAGTCAGATCAGATATTGGTTGACTACTCCCATCAGTTCTGTGCAACCAATCCTAGCATATCTGTCAGGCAGGTCAGATTTGATTTACAGATCAAAGGTTTTGTGGCTGGGTTAGAGCTTAAATTTCTTTCTTGGTAGCCTATAGGGGCACTTACCATATTAAAGACACCAGAATGCAGTTATATTTTCATACATATTTGTTATTATTATTATTATTATTATTATTATTATTTAATTTTTATTATTGTATTTTGTTTTTATTCACTGCTCCCATTCCCTTGCTTTCTTGAACCTCCTGCACTTGTTTGTTACTGACCCTCTTTTCTTATATTAGCTCTTCTTGCTTTCATGCGACAGATGTTCAGTTATCCTCTTAACACCCACTCTTTACTCTTTTACGGCTCTTACCCCCTCCCATAACTTTCTTTGAACTTTGATATCCTAAATATGTATGTGTACATAAATATAAAAATATATTTAAGTCTACATACTGTGTATGTATGCAAAAGATGATATTTGTCTGAGTCTGGCTTATTTCGCTTAACATAATGCTCTTAAGTTTTACCTTTTCCCTGCACATTTTTAATGTATTTGTTCTGTGGTAATTTCATACATGAATAAAATGAATTTGGATCATATACTCAGCTGCTCATGGACTGTTTTTCACAACTCCTCTTAAAATGTCTTTTTTCCTTTTTTTTTTAAAAAAAAAAAACAACAACTGCAATCCAGTGACTCTAATTATCCTGGCAATATAGATAGGGGTATAGAAGCATCCACAGAAGCATTGGCAATATACCTTGGCCCAGATCACTGAAGAAAACTGAGGTTCCCCAACAGTGCCTGTCAACTGCCAATGCCTCCTCAACTAAGAGAAGCACCTTCCTTATCCTTGTTGGAATGTACACAGACTAAGTGAAACTTATTTTCAGACAATGATAGTGACTATTAGTTCTTTAGTGTAATGGCTCTGCATGTTCAAATGATATTATTTCATAGAAATCTTCCCTGACTTTGGCTCTTACAATCTTTTCACCCTAATTTCCATGCTGTCCTCTAAACCCTGTCAGGGGAAGGTATAATATAGATGTCCCATTTATGGCTGAGCATGTGGTATCACTTATTTATCAGACTTTAATATGCTGTAATTTCATTTTCTATAGTTGAATAAAATTATATTCCATATGTGGGCCACATATCTTTATGTATTTATCTATTAGGCATCTAAATGAATTCCATTTCTCATCTATTGTGAATAGTACATCATCAAACATGAATATGTGCTATGCTTGCTTCAAGTCTTTTAAGTATCAAGAGAGTGATATAACTGGGTCATGAGATTGTTTTACTTGTGGTTTTTGGAAGGAAATTTCTCACCATATTTCATAGTAATTTTACCAGTTCACATTCCCACTAAGTATATGAGTTACTCTTTCTACACATCCTTTCAACTTTCTAGTGTTGTTTGTTTTATAATAATTGTTCTGAGTAAGGTTTGATGAAATCTCAAAATAATTTCATTTTCATTTTTTTCAACATCCTTCAACTGGGTGATATATGTGAAACAGAAACATTATTTAAATGGTAAGACAGATAACGCTGGTGAAAAGACCCTAAACCACTATCCTCAGTACAAGCCCTCATCTCAAATCTAAACTCCTAGGAAACTCTCTACTTTTTTCTGCATGAAGAGTTTGTTTCATATAATATATTCCCTAACTAGAAGTCTTATGACATTGCCTTCTATGTCACAAACAGTAATAAAATATACCATTTCACCCCAGAAATATCTGCCCAAGGAATTACTATGTCATCAATAACTAGATTCTCTCCTGTTCCTTCTCATAGCAGGACAAATGTCTTTTCTAGGGAAGGGCACAACAATTACTTAATTCCAAATGGTTATATCTGAAAATACATAAATATGAATAACACTATATAGATTAAGCAGTTGTATTTATGTATACATGTATTATGTATTCCCAACAACTAAAGAAAAAGAGGCCATGAACTTGAAAAAGTATAGTAGATGGATACATAAGGAAGTTAGAGAAAGCAAAAAAAGGGGGTGAAGATGTAATTACATTAACCTCAACATAAAAAAAAAAAAAAGAGGTAAAGTCCATTAGAACTGCATTAGGACTCCCTGTCTTTTCCCTAAGAGTTGTGTCACACTTTAACTTTCCAAATAATTGAAATCCTCATATGCAATATGAAATAATGTTATCTGTGCTATGTAATTGTAGTAAAAATTGAGAGAGAATTTATAGAAATGAACAGCCAGCAAGAGAGTCTTACTTTATGCCAAGCCTTTTGGTGCCGTCTCATTGGATTCCTGGAAGAACACGGTTGTTATGGGCAATTTTTTTTTTTGTATTTTTTATTTTCCAAATGATAAAAGAGAGTTTAAAGAGGGTAAGTAATTTGTGAACTGAAGCTAACAAATGGTGTTGTAGGACTTGGACCTAAGTTCAGTCTACGCCCTAAATCTAAGTTTTAGATAGACAAGTTGGAGTTCATTGAGAGATAGGTTGGTTTAAGATATGTTGCAACATTACCAAAGATGATGGCATATCTTCTTTCACAGTCATGCCAAACTATTCCTTTTGTCAGGAGAGACTACTAGAAAATGTATGTCATAATGTTGATCTACATAGGAATATTTCAATTTATATGGTACATGGTATGGAAATTACTCCAATATCCTCTTCTCACTACTGAACATAAAGCAATTATAAGCATACTGAAGGAAATTAGAGATTTTTTTAATACCTATGAAATTTTCTTAAACTATTTCTCATAACAGAACAGGTTCATGTACTAAAGATTTTTTTTTTTAAAGAAGTAGGTTAATACCAATTAACGGGTCCAGATACAAGTTGAGACCATAACATGTTCACTGACGAGTTATGATTTCATGTCATCTGACACATGCATAATTACACACACTAGGAAGCATTCATGAATGCACAATCACAATAAATGTGTACTTAATTACAAGTCACCATGCATATATGCTTAATTATACATCCTGCTACCTGCAGGATTAATTACATGTCGTGCTACATGTATACAATCAAAAGAGAAGACATGTGATGACATTAAAGGGCCAGGAGAACATAAAAAGCAATCTTTAAACAGTTTCATTATGTGTGTGCTTTATTCACTTGCTGCAGAAGGAATCAAACAATAATTTCTACTCAATCAATCAAGAGACACATTGAAATAGCCGTGACAATTTCACTTTCACAGTATCTCCCACATCTATCCTTTCCTTTCCATTTTTGTGATCACTAATTTCATCTCTCTGCTGACAGCCTGAGGTAATGGCAAAGACACTGGATTCAGATGTCCTCAGATTGCACTCTGCTCTAGGCTGCTACTGTTCTCACCTGCAGAGGAACCTAACAGATTACTTACTTGTTTCTGATTCTTATGCTCCTGCTTAGAAACAATGAAGCTTTAAAGAACTTGCATGTGGCCAGCTCAGATCCTAGTTTAAGACCTTCAAAACAGTTTGGTTTTCTGTGCAGAATGAAGCTTGTCATTCTAAGAGTTAGCGTCAAATCTCTATGTCCTATCAGCTGCCCACCTCCTCTGCTGCTTTCCTATTAACATCTTCCAAATATCTCTTATTAAAGTCCAGTGATAGACCTTTTCCTCACCCTTCTGCAGAGTTGATTCCTCCTGACTTATAATTGGTGGATGCAAAGCTATCATTTTGTATATAAAGTGGACTCCTTTACTTATGAAATAAATCCTCACATCTCATTTAATTTTCTTTTTGTCCCAAGAAAGCATTCACTAATGAACTGGGTCATGTTGTATCCTAATATTATGTTCTAAACTTCTCCTATGTGAAATGTCATCACAATACAGTTGTGGTTAGAGAGATACCTTTTTGCTTAAGAATACTTACTACCCTTGTAGAAGACCTGGGTTTAGTTGCCAACACACACATGGAAGTACACACATGTTTGTTACTCCAGTTCTAGAGAGATCTGATCTTCCTTCTGATCTCCAGGAGTTTGTGCATACATGTTGTGCACATATGTATATTCAGGTACACATATACATGAAAATAAAATAAATTTGATAAGAAGAAATTATCACAAGAATATATTTAGAATCTCACTTGTGATAATTTCAGTCAATGACTATCTCAGTCACATGGTTACATGAGAATTATGTTTGACTATATTTCACATTTACTATGTTGTTAAGACTTAGTAAGGTCCTGGCATATTGTGAGGGCCCAAAGAAAAGTTATAAGAAACAGAAGAGCAGGATTTCTGCTTCATGGTAGTGTTCTCTAGACATGACAGAGAAGCTGTGAAATCTCCACAATACGGCCATATAAGCAAAACATGCATAATGATAAAATTAATTGACATGACAAAGTGGATGGGTAAAGTTACATAATTCCCCCCATAGACAAAGAACTACAGCTAATCATTGGCTATTAAGAAAAAAATATCAGTTTCGTACAGCCCAATCCCATGATATATTATCTAGTTCAAAAGTAGCTAGCCTTAAACACATGTATGTATGAAAAAAAAAAAAAAAAAGACAAATGGACTCAGTTGTTGTTTGGTGGTGGTGGTAGAGTTTGATGTGTGTGTGCATGCATGCATCTGTGTGCAAAACAGTAATTAATGGCAATGTCATGAATTTGAAAGGGAGTGGGGAAAACATGGAAAAAATTGGGGAGGAAAGGGATGGAAGGAAATGATGTAAATTTCAGGGTTAGGGCTAGTATTAGACTTATACAATGGTTATCAATTTCAAGAAATACAGACAGAGGATTCATAGTATATTTATATTTCCCATCAACAATGATATCTAGATTGTAGGATAAGTGAATCCTTTGCATTGTTTAAGACATCTTGATACTAAAATGCAGCCCCAAGTTGCCTAAAATAAAATCAACAGAATGTCCTATATTTTTCCAAGCAACTCTCCCTTTAGGTGCTTAATTTCTGGTGATTGAATATGTACATTAATGGATAAATAAAATAAATTTTAAAAAAGACAAATATACAGAAATTTACAATAACTTAGTTCCAGTTCAACACTGGTTCCTGTTTTAACTTTAATAATTGCTCCATTTCTCATAAAGAAGGTCAAAGACATACATAATCAGGCTCTTATAATTATGACTTGAAATGGTTGAAATTGTAAGCCAGCTCTGTTTCTAGAATTTGGGGGCTGCCTAAATTTCTCATTAATATCTTTGAAATCAGCTCTTTTCTTCCTTCCTTCCTTTCTTCTCTCCTTCCTTCTTATGATAATCTAATATATACACTCATATATGTATATATTCTGTTGTATATTTATATATTACCTATTGATCATCTACTTATGTATCTGTCTATCTAGCATCTACTTATCTACCATTTACATTTCTGTCTACCAACTATGTGCCTCTATGTTTCCATAATCTATCGACTATATATCATTGTCTATTATGAAACTCTCATCCATCTTTCTACAATTTATTTAATATATTTTTAGACAAAACTTTGCTGAGTTACTTAAGCTTGCCTCAAACTGTTTATACCACCCAGGCCTACCTCAGACTCATGTCCTCCTGCCTCAGCCTCAGCTCCGGGGCTTTTTGGCATGCAACACAATGTCACATATATCAATTTCCATTTTAAGTCTTTCTCTTTTATGAACCAGAAGACTTTTAAAATTACAAATCTCCCCTTTTGCCACACGCTTCCATGTCCTTCGTAATCTAATACTATCACATATTATCTATAACAGCCAGGACTGGAGCTGATATTTAATGTTAATATATAAAAAAATCAAAATCATTGCCAAAAATCCATGATGAATAAAATATTAGAAGTTTAAAGAAAAAACAGAAATAATATTACTGATTTTTTTCTTTTGCTTCAGACTCCAATATGGCTTGGCACAGAAAAATCTATATAAACTTTTGATGTTTTACTCATCATGGACTTACTTGAATTGATTGTATTCTTTTAAAGTATTAAATTAGTGTGCTATTTGTCTTGATTACTGAATGTTTTGGCATCCCCTTCCATTATACTCCCAAGCCAAGTGCCTCTCTGATCTAACTCTAGTCTCGGGCTTGATAAACAAGGATGCCTTTTAGGGAAAAAAAAGGTACAGTAGAAACATAAGATTTAGGTTTTCAGGGCTCAAAAGATCAGATGAAAGCATAGTTTATCCTGAGCACAAAGTGGAATGGAGATGTTTTTCAGCCAAACAGAGGGGAAAATATCTAACTTGGTATTTCCAGTGTTATTCTGGCTACTGGTCTGGTGCAGAGAATGAGTTTCTGGAATTATGTGTGGTGTCTATGGAAGAAATCCACAGCATTATCCATGTGTGAGATGAAGAAGAGGAAAGAAGTAAGGACTTTGGGAAGGGACATGACCAATACAAAATAAAGTAAGATAAAATTGTGTTGGTAGAAGGAAAACTTTCTCCCTCCTTTTCCTTCACTTCTTGGCTATTCTTAAATGCATCAGTTTATCATATCTTCTTGGAAAAAAGCAGAGAGGGAAAGAACACAGAGGGAGGGCTTGTTAGCTTCAATAACTAGAATTCTGACTACATGAATGTGCCGTGATTTATTTGTAGACCTTCTAGGCATTTCTCAACCCCTATATAAATTAGTTCCCCAGAGATCCATACACTGAATTTCATACTCATTGTTCCCTGAATTATATGTTCCCAGAGGTGGGTCAACAAATCTACTTTCTGAAATGATCATAGAAAAAATATGCTATTGACATACTCTCCTATGTTGTTTGTATTCCAAAAGGCAGTGTGTTTAGGGTTCTATCATTTAATTAAAACTCATCTAAGACTCCCATGAAAAGAAATAATAATGCAGAATCCCCAGCCCAAGAGGACTCATTTCACTTTTAACCTAAAATACACATGAACTCATGGTGTGACCTTGAATAAACTACAAGGTAGTATTATGGGTATGGAGTGGAAGCTGAGATTTTGACCATTGTGCTGGTATTCATCTTTTGGATGAAGTATGATAAGTAATTTTGCTTTTTAGTACTGCATTACCACCCTTTCCTGTCAAACACAGAAGATGATGCCCTTTCTTGTAGGGTTGCAATGTTATGCAAGGGTTTTATGTCTGGAAAGTGTTTGAAACTTTCTGGGTTTTTTAATATATATATTACCTATCCCTTCTCTGTAATGGTTAATGGACATAGGCAACAGAAAATAAGGTGCCAAAAGCAGAGTAGAATATCATAATTTTTTTTTTAAATTTATTTATTTATTTAAATCACATCATAATTTACTTATTTATACAGGTCTTAATCTATTTGTTAAGTGAGTGTTTACTCCCAAACATTAAGGTCACTTTTTTACCAATAGACATATCTTTTTTTTTTTTTTTTTTTTTTTATCACATCGTAATATACTTATTTACACAGAGATTATAAACACAAAAAGGCAGGATGTGGGGGAAGGGAATGGCACCGCAGCATAGGTGTTCAGGGGGAGTACAGATACCTTTCAGAACAGGGTATCAGCTGGGTGTAGGTTCAGGGGACAGATCACTATGGCTCTGCCTATGATTCACTTGTCCTTATCTAAGTTGGTACTGTCCACTGAGGCTGCCTATTTATAAGACCTATGACTACCTGGGCTGGTAAATTTCAACAGAAGCTGCCTGTTTCAGTGTTTTTCCACAGAGACCCAAGACTTGGTATTATCATGCATGTATGTCAGGACTATTGCTGACTTTAGGCCTATGGCTGATTTTAGGCCTTTAGTGTATATGTAGGGCTGCTCCTGACATCTCCTCCCTTCTCTAAGTATAAAAGGGCCTTGGTGATTCTATTCTTGCGAAGACGGGGATACAGGCCTGGCCTCCAGTAATTGAAGGGGACCTTGTAATGGCTCAGGTCCTCCTGTCGTTGTCCTGTAAGGCATGAGGGCCATACCCATCCCGATGTCTTTTTCCTGGAGAGGGGATACTTTTGACATCAACCCCTATGCAGTCAGGCTTGTCCCTCAGGGAACCCAGATAGATATTTTAAAGTTTTATTTATATTCCCTTGCAGTGCTTTGCCTCGCAGCCTAAGCAAGAATTCAGATCGCCAGAATATCATAATTTTTTAAGGTGGATGAAGAAAACTAAGTGCAATTTCATGCCAAGATATGCTGATATGATAAATAGTGGGGATAATTTTACAATTGTGTATACAGAATGTCAAGATTCTAAATGCAAATGTGTCTCTTCGAAGTTGAGTCACTCAAGTTAGTTGAAATAACACAGATGAAAGTGCTGTTTGCATTTGTGATCTAGTAACACTTTGATTATGCCATGTGAAAAATAATAATTTTTATCAATTATATTTTATAATTTAGTGAGTAAAGAAGCATGGCACAAATAGAGATCACCACATATGATGTGCTTACAGATGGGAGCCTGGCATGGTTGTCCTATGACAGGCCATGCCAGCACCTGATTAAGATAGACACGGTTACTTAAACCCAACCATTGAACTGAAGTCAGGGACCCCTAAGTTTGAATTAGGGGAAGTATTGTAGAAGCTGAAAGGGAGAGCGACCCAATAAGAAGACCGGAAGATTCAGCTAACCTGATCCCCAGGGAGCTCCCAGAGATTGAACAACCAACCAATAGCATACACTAACTGGTCTGAGATGCCTGATACATATACAGCAGAGGTCTGCCTGTCTGGCCTCAGTGGGAGAAGATGCACTTAATCATTGAGAGACTTGAGGCCCCAGGGAAGGGGGAATTCTCATGTGGGGGAAGCACCCTCCTCATAGAGGCAAGGGGAGGAAAAATGGGATGAGAAACAGTCAGTCGGGGGACCAAGGGGTACAGCGACTGGAATGTAAATAAAATAACATAAAAAAAATCATCATCATAAGAGTAGGGATGCCTCTGTTATTCTTGTTGAGAAGATGTTGATCTTTCCACTTAAATGTTCCACTTGGATATATACATAAGTTGAATCTCAAATCAAAATAAGTATTGTCCCAAACCATTGTGCCATACAACTTTCAATGTGAAACCTTTTCCTGCTACCTCTAAGTGGGGTGCAGGCTTGCTTCTGAGGTGTGGTGTGATGACTGAGCAAGATAGCAGGTGAAAACAGCAAGGCTTATTTTCTCATATAAAGAATCCAACAAGTATTGAAATACCATTGTTACAATAAAGTTCTTTAGCCAATAATTTGCTAATTTCCTATTTTCATTTCTCTTCATGAATCAAATAAATAATCAAATGTTATTCTTTTAAAAGTTATGATGTGAAATTGTTTCATGTAAATAAATGCATACAAACATCTCTATTGATCAGAAATGCAATTGATTTCAGAAAGAAAAATGAGCTTACTAAGAAACCCACAACATAAATGCTTCTAAAAGCTTATTCTATCCCCAATAACTTTTGACTATCCTCAGGTAATTTTTTTTTTTTAGTTTATTATTGCCTCTATGAATTTTCTTATAAAATACTTTAACTTGATCTCTATTTTTAAAACTTATCATTGCCTTTATGGATTTTCTTATAAAATATTTTAATTTGATCTCACCGTTGCACCCTTTGAGTCTACATGGCATGCATTGCTTGGTGGTGAACACAGACGTCAGGAGAATGTGCCCAATGCTTAAGGTCTTCATGGAAGGAATGCCTAAGCTGAGCAGTTTCCTAGACTGAAGAAGTCTAGGGACTTCCTGAATGTCAGGTAGCATGATTGGGTAGGATATAGTATCCTGGATACTTCCCTAAGGCCTTCCTGTGAGTGTATACTTAAAGATGAGGCGAGTTACTGGTGACTACATCCAAGCTGGAAAGTGATTTATGTTCCATCTAGCTCTATCCATCTATCTTTGCTCCCAGGGCATCAACCAAATACCTACATATTAAATCGATTCATCTTTCCTGAATTGCAGAATTGGGGATGAGGTGGCATTTGGCTAACAAACCTTTTCAGAATAGCACACTTCTGCAAGTCAGGTTCTAATTAACTTGAGAAGCAGCAATTGCCTGTGACCTGTTAATACTTCAGCTAAGTTCTTCCAGTTGAGTAGTTAAAGAGCTGGCAGCCATGTGAAAGAACAAGCTGGGCTCCAGATTAACCCTACATCTAACTTTGCCCTTTTTCTGCCTCCAACTTCCTTACAGGAAATCTGTCTCAACTTTAATAGCTCCAGTATATCAAAACTGTGTAATGATGGAAGTTTAACTTCAGATGATCTTATGGTCAACCGTGATTACTATCTTTGACCCACCATACTTTGCTCCTTAGGGTTGGAATATCTTAGAATATACTGTAGTCCTTGTTGTTCATTTAATCAATTATTCTGCTTGTCAATATCTCTGTGCATTGGCCTCAATCTCATTAAAGATTCCTCCAAACAGGTAACTCATCACCATCAGAAAATTCTTTCTCTTTCATGTAGTTTAGAGACAGAGTTAAGGAGGTCTTATTGATGCTAAACCAATAGGATATGCTTAGTTCCTTTGGGAAATAATGCTTAAACAATTATAACATTTTTAACTTGCAGAACCATCTCTACCAATTAATTGTCGCAGTAAGAACATTTTCTGGTTTGATTCTGATTATCATGCTTTAGTGATCATGGAATATATCTTATATAATGGAGTAAGAAATTTTATTTACATGTGTCTAGTAGCTACTTGTAATTTTGAGTCAACAAATAAAATTATCAGTGATAACATGATATTATTTTTTTTTTATTTTTCTATACAGGGTTTCTCTGTGTAGTCCTGGCTGTCCTAGAACTCACTCTGTAGACCAGGCTGTCCTCAAACTCAAATCTGCCTGCTCTGCTCCTCTAGCCTGCAGCTCTGCCTGCCTCTGCTGCCTCTGCTCCTGCCTGCTTCCTGCCTTGCCTCTGCCTGCCTCTGCCTGCCTCTGCCTGCCTCTGCCTGCCTCTGCCTGCCTCTGCTGCCTCTGCCTGCCTTGCCTGCCCTGCCTGCCTCTGCTGCCTCTGCTGCCTCTGCTGCCTTGCCTCTGCGCCTGCCGCTCTGCCTGCCAAGTGCTGGAATTAAAGGTGTGTGCCACCACTGCCCAGCAGATAACATCATATTCTTATGTAAATTATTATATACAGCTCATAAAGAAGTACATTATATCATAGGATTATTATTTGGTGAGAGCAGATAACTATTTATTAGCAGTTTTCAAGACTATTGTTACTATGCTAATCAATGTCTCTTAAATTATTGCATTTAAGGATTATTTTGTATTTTTTGTCCTGATTTCTTTCTTCAAGCTTGCTTCATTTTGTTAGAAAAATTCTACTCCTTTTATGATATCAGCTTTTTTCATTTTTATTTTGTTGCTGCTTGAAAATACACTGAGCCTCTCCCATGATAGCCTACACTGAGCTATTCACCCCAGCTGGAGCACAATATTTTAGGTTCAACACTAGACTACAAGGGCAATCCATATGCCTTGGAGCACAAGGAATTAATTCAGCTAGACAATCATAAACTTGTCTGCCACCAGTCCCTCCAACTGAGTCCTCAACACAGGTTCATACTAGTGTTTTCCTCAATGCCTTCTCACCTTCAAATGTGTGAAAGACAGAAATCATCTCTTCACAGGCAACTGTGCTCTAGGACATCATCTCCATGTGTTCATTTTAAGAAAAAAAAAATTATATTTTGCAAACTCTTTCTCAGACTTTACCTTCTTTCTATCTGCACTGCCAATATTCATTGCAGTCAAAGAAATAAGAGCTATATCCTTGGGTTCTCACTTCTTATAGACCCAGGAAACAATGCCTGTTTGCAGATTTTCAACAGTCCATTCTTTTGCTTTCCATTTAAAGACATACACACACACACACACACACACAAACACATGTATGTATGTATATATACAAATATATCCTTTCTTATCTTTACCACTGGTGCTTTCATTCCTGCACCATATGTTCATTTCATAGGTCCTAGGAGATTTTCGTTTCTTGAACTATTCCTTGTCTCTTAGTTTTAGATTTACCTGGACATCTACAGTCATTATCTACACAGTTTCAGTGTTCTGAGAGATGATCTTAAAGCTTCCAATTCTACTGTGAGCCTATCCTTGAAGTCCTCAGATGACCTTTGGTACAGGATTGTCATAACTGCTTTCTACTGCTTGAAACACTGGGTACTTATGGGAAAAGGGTCAGGATAGCACCAAACTTACAGTGAGTTCACAACAAATATTTCTTTATTTTTTTCATTAGTTGAATCACTAAATTAATGAATATGACTCATGCTCCCTGCCCTCTTGTCTTCCTTTCTTTTTGGTAGTCTTTAGTTTTGTATACACACACACACACACACACACACACACACACACACACACACTGATGTACCTTTTGTACTCTTCCAGATGGGAATCTTTTCTATGCCATGATTTCATTCTACTTTTGTTAAGGCCACAAACCCTGTGGCATTCCCATACACCCACTCTCCTTTTACTTTAAAATGATGTCTATATATAAGTTCAAATACAGCCCAAGGAAACTTTTAAATATTATAATGACTTTTAGACAGTATGTCTTGGATTGAGTGTCAGAAGAACTCAGTTTTCCTCAAAGCAGGAAACTACTTAAAATATGGATTGTAGTTAGTAAGAAGGATAAGGATTGAAAAAAAAAGAGAAGAGGAAAATAAGGATTGGTAGAATATAAATGAAGAAGAGAAAGAAGAAATAGAAAGAAGGGTAGAGAGGAGAAAAAGAAACATAGCTTGGCAGTTAGAATATATCCATTGTTTGGTTGACTGTCTGGATGGTGGGATACAGGATTTACATTTGGGTAAGAATTCTATTAATATGTCTAAGATTTTCTTAGACTACACTAATCTTTAGTTCAGAAATAGGCTGTGACTAGAGATGGCTTTTCAAATTGATGTCTCCCTTGTATTTGGAGGTATTCAGCTAGAAAGAGCTGAAAATATGAATGGCTGATGTACCTTTTGTACTATTCCAGATGGGAATCTTTTCTATGCCAGGATTTCATTCTCCATTGATTTCCACTTCTTTCTCTATGTCTAGGAAAATATGACAGATATGTATAATTTCTTTAAACTCCATGAAGCAGATGCCATTGAGACATTGGTTAAGCTTAGGACTTGCCACGTTAGGAGATGAGGAGCTACTCCATTAAATAGAGTTGTAAAATATCAGGGACCCTTCACTCTACTTTTGTAACTCATGGATTCCAGGACTATTCTAGTAGCTTTGCCGTTTCCTGCAAAGCCATATGCCTTTAATTGCTACCACAATGAAGATATCCCTCTCTGAAGGAGGAAATAAGGACATCTAGGTCTTCCATCCTGTCTGCCTGCTTGATAAGAGGCATCATTTGTCATTCTTTGTCTCATTCTGACCCTTGTTTATCTCTTCCTTCCCTTGCTCTATTTTGTTGTAATTTCAGCCATCTGGAAAGGAAGAAAACGTCAGATGTGGAGATATCACTGCAAGCAAATGGTATTTAATGTGGCAGCAAATGACCTCTTCTTTGACTTGGATATTTTAACTTTCTTAAGGAAGAACAAAATATTGTAATTCTCTTTTTCAGAACAAAGGTCAGTGGAAATTATTCACCTGGATCATTAACCCTAAAGGCATGATTTCACCCACTGCAATAGTCTGTGCAAGGCATCTGCAGTTGGGAATAGTGACACAGAACATTTACCTACAGATCCTAGGCAAGGACCTCCTATTTTCATCTGCTGCTCACATGTTGTGAGATGATAGGCTAACTCCAGAGCCTCAGTGTTCCCATGTGGAAAATAAAGGTGACTTCTCCTGTATTGCTTGGCATGATGGAGGCTAGAGTATCATGGATTCTGTCTAAGCCTTTGGAAGCCATAAAAATAAATATATTATCTGTTATTATTCTTAAGCAAGTACTATAATTAATTAATTTACATCTCTCCCTCTTTTGAGATATTCCCTATCCCTGTCATAGACACAAACAGTGTTTTCAATGTGTGAGCCTTGTTTAAACACCATATTTTTGAGATTTCATGGGTGCAAGTTCCTTGTCAAATGTGGAAGACAGAGCTATGCAGGGGATATCCTAGCCTCTTATTCTTACAATCTGTCTACCTCCTCTTCTTTGATGCTTCCTACACTTAGATATAAAGTTAATGCTATAGATCAACTGAGGACAGGTACCTCACATTCAGTTTTTCTCTTAATTTTTATCAGTGTGAATGTCTGTAATAGTCTTTCTCTTCTGCAAGATGTAGCATGTTTGATGCAGAGTGAGAACTAAGCTTCCTTCTTGCTACCTTTTGTTGTACGCCTGTTCTTTTATCTTTCTTCCCTTCCAACACCAACATCTCACTCTTCTATCTCTAGATTCCCTGGATCAAATCTTCCTCTCAGAAGAGCTTCTCATTCTCATCACTTCCATGCTAAATCAAATCTCCTTTCTGATTAAATGGATGCTGAAGAGAGCCACCTGAGTTATTTGTCTGCAACACATGTCGGATCTGCTCACATCTTATCTCTGTGATTCCAGTTTCTTATAAGTTTATGTAGTTAATGTGGTCAGACAAATTTTTTTATTGGAATTTTATTTACATTTCAGATGTTCTCCTCTTACCCCATTTCCCCCCTCCCTCCCAGGAACTCCCTATCCCTTCCACGCCTCCTCCTGCTTCTATGATGGTGTACCCCCACCTACCCACCACCGTACCTCACCTTCCCACCCGCGAATACCTCCCCATAACGTCCAGCCTTCATGGCACCAAGGATCTCTTCTCCTGCTTATATATAGCTCCCTTGCATATATAGCTGGAGCCATGTGTCCCTCTCTAAGAGCTCCCAGGCTGGTGATTTAGACCCTGGGGGCTCTGGTTGGTTGGTATTGTTGTTTTCCTCATGGTGTCGCGAATCCCTTCAACTCCTTCAGTCTTCGCTCTAACTCCTCCATTGGGAACCCTATATTAAGCCATCATTTACTACACTTGTCAGCTACAGTTGTGCAGAGTGATTGACTTATCCTAACTCTGTACTACTGCTGACCAAGAAGAATTATTATATAAGCAAAAGGAAACTGGCAGGAAACTTGGAAAATGAATAAGGAAGGCTATCATGAGTATGAACAATAGCCCACTTGCAAGGGAATCTTATGCAAAATGGAGAGAAAAATAATGTGCTCAGATTTCACCTTTGGAAAAGATCACTTTGTCCAGTGGAGAATGGAATTTTTGTGGCAGAAATTTAAAAATGACTTTAGAGCCCTTTAGCAGTCACGTCTGGTTTCCATATCCAGCACATTCCTGCCATGGTTACACACATTCTGTGTTCTTAGAATCATTCTCTACATAACATGAGCATCCATGGGTTCAATTGTGCACTGGTTATTTTGCTGTCCCAGGTGACCTCATGCACCTGACCATCCATTCTTGAATGCGGGTTATAGAGTATTTTCCCAGGTCTGGATCAGGGAGACAATTGGCAAGTAGATATTCAGTACTTGCACAACCTATATGTCTAGCACTGTGGTTAGGTCCTGGTGTACATGCGTAATGAGACATATCTAGCTAGTCCTTATCTTCAAGGAAGTTGCATTCTAAGAGAGGAGAGAAAGTACAAAAGAAATCTAAAGTACATCAGGGGTCTATACCATATAACATAACCCAGTGCTGGGAATGCTCAACTTTAAAGTTCAGAACCACAAGTCTGTAATAGCCTTGTGGAATCGGAATCGTGAGCTTACATAATCAAATAACCCAGAGAGGAAACAATATGGAATTAGAAATGAATGTTTATCAAGCCTCTGGGTTAGGGGTGGCTACATATGCTTAGAATTGATAAGAGAAGGTACAAAGGAAATGGCATAAAGCAAACTAAAACTCTGCAGCAAATAGAAAAAAGGATTACTATCTTATTATGTAAAGAGCCCATGAAAATCAATTAAACTCACTAAGACCTCAGCAGATAAATGAACAGAGAACATCAGCAGACAAGTCCCCAAAGAGGAAATACATAAAACCAGTTAACAAGCAAATGAAAAAATGGTTCACTCTCTAATAACCAAAGAAAGGCTTATTAACATCACTAAATAATATTTCCGCCTATTTAGTCGGCAAATCAAAAGTTCAAACAAAAACCAGAGGGCTGAGTCTAGCCAAAGCTTTGAACAGGCAATGATGTCAAAACTCATGCATTTCTGGCAGGCCTGTGAACCAGGGGAACTGCTTTGGAAAATAATTTGGCATTGTGAGCAAAAGATCTTAAAATATGATTTAATTTTTAGCAATTTAATTTTAGATTTTTTTACATCCCAAAATAGAGAAAACATATATAGAGACTAAGATTTTTTTTCCCTTGAAAATTATTTATAGTAGATAGAATGTATGTGTGTGGGCCATACAAGTAGAAAACTAAAAGTGTGCATATAAGCATGTCAGGAAACAGTCCAAGGCTATTTAAAAACATGTTTATGAAATTCTTATGCTCTATACTAGTTCAGAGAAAAAGGAAGACAGAAAAATGTTCTCATTTGCAGTATGATTGTGCTCACAGTAAAAAAGTTACAGATTTGTTGTTATAGATTTAAGGCTGTCATATAGGTCTAGAGACCCTTAGAGAAACTGAAATGATCTGGGAACAAGATTGTAGCCTGAGCTGTGCCCTCTAAGGCTGGAAGTTTGGTATAGAAGTGAGGATCTGTCTGAGGGTCCTTTGAAACTTAACTTGGTCACCTAAGTCACCTACCTTTCAACTGAGGACTTAATACTTCAAGGTTGTAAGATTTCAAGAAACCAGACTGGGTTGGCTCTTCCATCTTACACATGAGGAAACCTCAAAATGGTTCCTTAATTCATCAAGGTTGCACAGATTTATGCTGTAAATGGGGAAGGGAATTCAGGTCTTCTGAATCAAAACCAGCAGAGCACATGACCTCAATATGTTTATGAATTGGTAGAAGAGCCTTTCATTTCTCTTTCCTTCCCCTCCTCCTCCCCCTCCCCTCCTCCTCCCCCCACCCTCCTTCTCCCTAAACCTTTCCCTTTTCCTTTCCCTCCCGGTCTTAGCGTGTGAATATTCTCTGTTTGTATATCCAGTGGACAAATAGCCAAATATATAATTTTCTTGAATTTGCTGAGCTTCCACACAATATATAAGTCCACACAAATATACTGAGTTTTCAGCATTTCGTGCACAGAGGCTTTATAGAAATCCTATGACTTTGTTGGTGGGTCTGGGGTGGATTTTCTGCTCCAAACCGTCTGCCCTTTTGGCTCTAGCCACTCAGTCGGCTCCACAGCGTCTTCATCTCTGGGCCAGACTTTCCCTGCTTCATGGGCCTGCTGCAAGAAGGGCTCGGAAGAAGTCCCCAGGACGGCTACCCATGGGACTGGGTCCACTTGCAACCACCGCGGCTCTATCCAGCTGGTTTCTTGGAAGCTGATAATCGTCTCTCCCAGCGGATCGCCGCCTCCCTCAGCCCAGGAGTATTTCTGTTTGCTTTCACGAAGCAGAAAAGCATTTGCCTGCTGTCTCTCGCGACTTAATTAGCTCTAATGGGGGTGGAGGTTGTCCTTGGACGGCTTCCTGCAGCTGCCCTCTGCTGGTCGGGAGATGCATTGAAGACTGGAGTCTGGGGACCCTGAAAATGTTTGTTTAGGCCACTCTGAGACTGAGGGGCACTTACAGCAAAAGTCTTCCTTACAAGTCCTGGCACACTGACCAACGCCAATTATTCCCTTCCCGAAAAAAATAAATATACAAAAGTTCTTTCTGTGTGTAATGTGGAAAATGAAAATTAGTCTGTATTTTGAAAGCCCAATTTTATTCTCCTCCTCCTTCTCCCCACTCCTCCTCTTCTTCCTCTTCCTCCTCCCCCTCTTTCTTCTCCCCCTCCTCCTCCTCTTTCTCCTCCCCCTCCTCCTCTTGTTAATAAATTGGCTCTATTTCTACTACATCTTCGAGTCCTGGGTCCAGTTTTTTGTTCAGAGACACAAGAGACTGAAAATCTCAGCAGGTACCTGTCTCCCCTCAGTTCCACATGTGTAACATTGGCATCTATTGGACTCTTAGAGGCATAATGGAGCATACCTTCCAAAGAGGCATGCTCAATACCTGCTGCACAAGTCACATTAAGTGAATGGTCTTCTTATTCCTAATGGAGTTATTATCACTGCAATGAGCTGAGTACAGTCTGAGAAAGGCTGCGAAGGGGACATGCATTCTAAGCTGGAAGAACAGTGTGTACAGGAGTTCCTAAAAGGCAAGAGAAGTAGAGAAGTAATCAATCACTAGGCCAACATCAGTATAATGAAAATATATTTGAAATAAGTTACAGAAATGTTATTTTCAAAGTAAATAATATAAGAACCAGAGGACTGGGGAGATGTGCAGCAAAAAGAAAAAGTCTTCTAGACATAGCACGACCACTGCACTCAGGACAGCACTATAGCAATGGTTGTCTTTACAAGAGTGGGACCATCGACATTTTATCTTGGATGAAAGAGGGGCCCATGAGGCCCTAAGCCTCCCAGAGGGACTACCAGCAATTAACTTTTGGGGGGTGGGAATGTCATTTTCTTTAGTGCTATGGCCAGAAATAGGCTGTTCTTGCTGCACTGAATAACTTCTCACCTAGGCTCTGGAAAAGTAGCTGGTTAAACTCACTGGCCACTCACAAAATGAAGACATTAAAGCAGAAAAGGGGGTTGTTGAGAAAAGGTGTGCTAGTTGACGGTGGGGCTGAGAGAGGGAGGTGGGATGAAAATAAGTAAAATTCAATATACAAATGTATTTTGAAACAATTGTAAAAAATATGTTGAAACAGAAACCCAAAACCTTTTTTCTGTTTCTCTGTCCCAGGCTTCAATCTTTTGTAAGCTCCTAAGAGAGGTAATGGATGCCCAGAACTGCAAAGTAGATAGATTCCTGCAAAATGGAGGTAATTTGTATTGAGAGGTGAAGTTTGTCTATATTCTTCATTGACTAAACAAATCATTTGCTCCCTTTAGTGATAAAGACAATCAGAGAAACATAAAGATCATGGACCTTCAGAGCTGGGAGACTTTATCTGCTCCAATCTCCACTCATTGCTGGAAAAGGAATACCTGTCAGTCAGGAGTTTGTACTCTTTTGGAATGCTCCCAGGGACAGGGTACTCACTTGTTCCAAGATAAGATGTCAATCTGTCATTAGATAAGCATTTACATTGAGTACTTTGCTGAACTTTCCCTCTTACAGCCTCAATCTAGACCACCAGTTATGTTAATTTTGCCCTTAAATATCTCACAGCATCCTCATCAATATCTCCTCTGTTCAAATATCACATCTATTGTAATGATAGTAATTTTCTAATTAGCTGTCAACTTAAACTTTCTCCTTCCTTGTCAATCCCAATCCATTCCTCATAATGTTTTTTCAAATGTAAATCTGGTTTTGAATTTCTATCTAAACCCTTTGCCTTTCCCCTGTCCTTAGCAAGCCCTGTGATGTCCTATATAATGCAGCCTATCTTCTAGAACAGTAACTGAGAACCTGTTACATGAGTCAAATACAATCATATGTATAGCTGGAATTTTGTCTATTTTGTGGCTTCCTTTTTACTTTCAGCCTTCACCACACCTCTCCTTTTACCCTCTCAAACCCCGAACACTAGGTAGGAGAGAAAAAAGTATTGAAAGGAAAGGGGGTGACAGAATCATTAGAACAAGTCCTGCTAATTAAAGGTGTCCAGTTCCTTGGGCAAGTTTGATCTTCACTGTCAAGATATTGAATTTCTTCTTCTCATCTCTTCACACACAACTACTTGACAAACTGCAACAAACCACAAACAACAGCAACCAACTACTAACTGGCCAACCAGCCCACTTTATCTGGCATCTATCATTTATACACCCTCTGAAGAGTCCCCAGAATTCCAAACATCACACATTCACTGCAGCTGTTATCCACTCCCCTGTTAGAGCATGAGGCAAATCATAGTCAGCTGCTGTAGACAATCTAAAGTAACCCACACATGGGATTAAAATAAAACCATTCTTATATTTCTATGTTTTTAAACAAACCACCATTCTCACTATCTTCCCCCTTGCTGTGTTAAGCCATAAATTCTGCTGTGTTTATGGGAAATTTTAAACAGAGACATCTAAGAAATAAGTGCCTTTCAGATCAGTGGTCACGGTTTTCAGGAGAGATGTATTTCTCAGCTCTTTATCCATTTTGAGAGTTTCCACAGTTTTTCATTTCCTGTGAAAACAAAAAGAAAGCCACATCTCCAGTAGGAAATTTATCAGGCTTCTATTTTGATGTCAACATATCCGTATAGTACATAGGTTGATTTAATACCACAGGGTTCCCCCCACCCCCCGCCGGTGTGTCTTAGCTGCTCTTGTCTAAAAAAGCTCTTAATTTTTGTTGCCACCCCTCTTCTGGCAGCATAGTTGGTTCAAGATTAACTGTTTCTCTCAAAACGGGCTATTTTGCCTTTCCTATAACCTGGCCACTCTGTGGTGGCACAGTATCCTTCCCTCTTTCCTCCTGTTGCAAACTTCCGGGTCTGAACCTTTTATTTTTCCCCTTTCCAGCACTACTCACTTCCCCATTACTTTCATTTCTACCCATAATTTTTCCAGTTGTACAGCCAACTCTGCAACCCTTTCACAAATGAGAGATCAGAGTGAACCTTTTAGTTCTTCCAGTACAGCTATTTTTGTTTCTCAAGTTACTCCATTTCCACCTAAAAATTTTACAACTCATCAGCTATTCTCCCAACCTCTTTTGAGACAGACTATAGGAAAAAAAAAAAAACCCTCAGAAAATCTCCTCTAGAATTTAAGCAGGGGATATCAAAGTGCAAGCAGCCACACTAAAGTTTGTGCTAGCATCTTGAAAAGAAACATCCATTCCTTCCTACCCTGCCATTTTGTATGGTATTTGAAATCAGATTTTCCATTTGTAGCCAAAAATTTGACTGTTTTGTGGGTTCTTCCTCTTCCATCCTTTGACACCCCTGTTCTTCCATTTCTCCAAACACTAGCTAGGAGAGAATAAAGGATAGAGGGGAAAGGGAGCAATGACATCATTAGACTACTTCCTGTTGAGTTCCTTCAGGCAAGTTTTATCTTCACCTTTAGGATATCTAAGGTCTTATTGTTGTCTCTTTTCACAGAACTACTTAAGAACGCAGCAACTAACAGCAACCAGCCACCAACTTGCCACACAGTTCCTTCTACTGGGTCTCTAGCATTTTTATACCATATGAAGAGTCCCCAGAATTCCAAATGTCACACACTAACAGAAGCTATGTGCATCTGTCAAAAGCACTCCCCTGCTAGAGCATGAGGGAAATAATAATCAGCTCTTGAGGACAATCTGAAGCAGCCTCACACCTGGAATTAAAACAAAAACATTCTTCTCTTCTGTGTTTTTGAAAAAACCAAAATTCTGACTACACATATGCTGCTATAAAACCTACGTGTTATGTGTTGATCCCTGTTCAGCAATTAAAGTACTTAGAAGGTATAATAGCTGTGGTTTTCGAACAACCGTGATGCAGCTTTTTCCAAAAGCAGAACTTTAGCATTAGTATTATGATGCTTGAATTGAAGGCACAAGAAATTTAGGAGTTATGGAACAAAGAGGTTTTCCAAAAGAAAGCCTGGAAGACCACACACTATGTGCCATGGTTAGGGATCCTGCAAGTATCTACTGATAAGACACACAAAGCTCTGAGAAGGAAACTGAAGCTGCAGTGGCGACTGGAGGAAGTTTGAAATGCCAGGTACTTGACACATCTTCTGAGAGAACCTGTAGGCCAACAGTAGAGTCACCTCCAGAGAGTGGCCATTTGGGATACAACCTCAGAGAGAATAGTATACACTTGTCTGGTAGCACATCTCAAAGATTTTAGCCATGATTTCTGGCTTTCTGTGACCAGGGCTCCTATATTTTGCACTTCTGATATCATCCCAGTACCTATTTAAGACAACAGTGCTATCAGTGCTTACAAATCTACTCAAATGAATTTGATGTCCAGACCTCTCAAATGTGGTCCATGTTGCTGCCTTAGGAGTGCTTTGACATTCAGCCTGGATAACCATCTGTCTAAATATTTAAGTGGTTCACCAGAGAGCAAACATGTGTCTGAATCTAAGAACTTGAAATGTCCTGTAGATTTTATTGGTCTGGATGTCATAGAAATAGGACAAGCTCTGTTACATGGCTCTCTCTAGAAGATTGGAAATTTTAATGGAGAAAGGCAAGTTTCAGTCATAATGTCCAAAATTTTAGTACATTTACATAAGGATGATGTGTTTGCTTTATAATAAATAATATTATATAACATTTTAATGGATAATATCATGAACTTGTCTATATTTGGGGTCATTAAGGAGACACATCTTTTAGTGTGTCTATGATAGTGCAAGAGAAGAAGATTCTCTCTAAATCAGAACAGCAACATGACATATGTTAGAGTTTTAGCCTGAAAGAAATACAGAAAGTTCCTTGAATAACAGTATTCATTTTTCTATGTTTCCTAGCTGCAGACATAATCATGACATACCAAGCAACCTCATGCTCTTAAGACCATGAGTAGACTAGTTGTACATTCAAATTCTTAGTAAAAGTAAACTCCTCTCTGCTTATATTATAATGTATTATATTGATAATAGATTTGTCTCTCGAATTCAACCACTATTTACCCTCCCTCAACTCCTCCCAGCCTCAACCCCCACCTTCTTTCTCCCCTGGATCTATTTCCCTTCCATCTCCTGTAAGAAAAGAGCAGGCCTCTTAGAGACAATAACCAAACACAGAAAAACAAAATTCATTGATACATGGCAAATGCCCTCACACCTAAGTTGCATGAGGCAATGCAACATATGGGAAGAAGTCTCAATAACAGACAAAAGAGTAAGAGACATATCCACTTCCACAGTCAGGAGTCCCCTCCAAACACCAAGCTAACAGCTGCAACATGTGCAAAATACCTAGTGTAGACTCATCGAGGTCCAAAGTTTACTGCTTCTGTCTTTGTGAGTCCATATGCTCCTTGCTTAGTTGATGCAGTTGACCATGTTCTCCTGATATGCTCCATTCTACCTGCCTCATACAATTTTTTATTGTTATTTTATTTACATTTCAAATGTTATCCTCCTTCCCAGTTTCCCCTCCAAAACCCCTCTATCTCACCCCGCCCCCTGCTTCTATTAGGGTGCTCCCACACCTACCTACTCACTCCCATTGGCACTAGAATTTCCCTTCAAGCCTTCACAGGACCAAGGGCCTCCCCTCCCATTGATGCCAGATAAGGCCATCCTCTGGTACATATGGAGCTGAAGCCATAGGTCTCTCCATGTGTATTCTTTGATTCCTGATTTAGTCCCTGGGAGCTCTAGGGGGTCTGGTTGATTGATATTATTGTTCTTCCTATGGGGTTGCAAACCCCTTCAGCTCCTTCAGTCCTTCCCTTAACTCTTTAGTCAGGGTCCCTGAGCTCAGTACAATACTTGGCTGAGAACATCTGCCTCTGTTTATCAGGGTCTGGCAGAGCCTCCCAGGAGACATCCATTTCAGGCTCCTATCAGCAAGCACTTCTTGGCATCAGCGATAGTGACTAGGTTTGGTAGCTGCATATGGGATGGAATCCCAGGTGGGGGCAGTCTCTGGATGGCCTTTCCTTCAGTCTCTGCTCCACTCTTTGTCCCTGCATTTCCTTTAGACAGCAGTAATTCTGGATTAATTTTTGAGAATGGTGGATGGCCCCATCCCTCAACTAGGGCTGTGCTTAACCTCTGGATATGGTCTCTACAGGTTCTCTCTCCACTTTTTGGGGGTGTTTCAGCTAATATAATCCTCGTTGGGTCCTGGTAGCCTCTAGCTTTCCTGGGATCTGGTACTTTCTGTTGGCTACCCCCCAGTTCCCCATCTCCCATTGCTACACACCTCTGTTCAATTTCTTGGCCCTTTGTATATCTCCTCCATCTCCTCCCACACCTGATAATGCCCCTCTTTTTTCCTCTCCCCTGCTCACTTCCTGCCAAGACTCTCTGACTCTCTACCTCCTTCTAATTAGGACTGAAGAATCCACACTTTAGTCTTCCTCTTCTTGATTTCATATGGTCTATAAGTTGTATCATGGGTATTCCAAGACCCCCCCTTGTCGCGTCCGCCTTGGCCCGCAAGTAAGACGCGACACGGTAGGATCCTTCTCAGTTGGCTTTAATCCAGGAACGGCTCTTGACATAGGAATGGGGAACTGGACGGGGGACCTGGACCAGGAAGGAGATGGAAGGGCCTGGACCCCAAGCAGCAGAAAGGAGCTGCTTATATAACTGCCCTAGGCGGGCTGGGTGATGTGTCCTCCCAGGATAGGTTAAGCTGCCAACACCTTATTAGCATAAGCCCACTCAGAAGGGGCACGAGGCCGACGCATGCTCAAAGGACTTGTTTGCTGGCCAGCTGCTTACATTCTCAGGTGCTGGTCATAACCACGGCTGCCTACAGTTTACCAGTTCCTGAGCTGGCCACTCTGGAAGCCAGCTGCTTACATTGTCAGGTGCTGGTCATAACCACGGCTGCCTACATCTCCCCCTTATTTATTTATTAAATTTGAATTAGGTTACCTCCGGACCCTTCAGACCTTAGGCATCCCACACCCAAGCATGCTTGAACTCATTCATTAGGTGGTTGGCGTGAGGCGATAAAGCACACCTATAAAGTCGCCGCTAGCGCAGCAAGTCAGCGGTGGAAAACAGAGGTCCGAGCCCTTGTGCAAAGTGAAGGCATTGTGATGGGAAAGTTTATATTTCTGCCATACCCGCCTTCGTGCCTTTTTTCAGGGAGAGGTACATTTGGCACAAAACCTCTATGCACTCGGACATGCTTTCAGAGAATCTATCTCAAGATTGAGAACATCTCCAGTCGAGGCACTCCTCGTACTCCCCGCTTCAGAAACATTGAGGTGATGCTGTAGCCTCATGAGTGTACACCTTTGGCAATGGTCAAGATGGTCAGGATCTAGGGATTATGCCTGGATGGCCATTACCGGGTCCAGAAGGCTCCCTACTATGCCTAAGGGAGGCCAGCCAAATACCTGGGGAGTGCCTTCCTCCATGGCAGTCAGCGCCTGGTAAACAACAACCTTATGTCCTGCATGGTCATGGCACAAATGACACAAATGACACAGAAACCAAAGGCAGAAACCACATCCTAGGAGAACAACACCTCCCCAGATAAATACTCCCGCTCATTCTTTAAAGAAAATTGAGGGCACCCTTGACCCAAGTGGTGAGCCCCTCCAAAGTAAAGGGATCCAGGCGGGTGCCATTCAGGGTAGCGATCTGCAACAGGAGCCTCCTGGATAGGTCCTCGCCTTCCTTCGACCGATTTCCTTTCAGGTACTCAGACAGGAGGCGACTCTGATTGAGAGACTGAGAAGAGTTATATACCAAAGGAGTAATATACAGTCCCCTGAGAGAGGAGACACAAGAGAGCTGAATAGGTTTATATAGGTTAGCCAGCAGGAAGTGCATTTTGAGCACAAGAAGTAGGGAAAAAGGTAAGGAGGATCGGGGAGTTAGAATGGACCGGCATAGGCACTGGCCAGGTGCGTGTGACGGCCCACAAAGGTATAAAGTCACCCGGTATCCAATGCAAATCCCTCTTTTATTTTAATGCCTCTTGCACGCATTAGTTCTTTTAAAGCACTTCTCACGGGGTGCAATGGTGAGTTCCCCATGGTTTCACTTTCCTGATTTGATGCTTGCCAATACCCCAGAGAAAACACAATTACAACACCAAGACAGACCCACACCAAACAAACACAAACAGCAAACACTAACATGATACTTCTAAGGTCTCTCGTGATTCAATTGCCACTTTACCATGGACCTATGACCACGGACCTTGTGACGGCCCTATCCACCGGGCACTTTCTGTGACGCCGCTTTACCGCGGACCTTGTGACGGCCCTACTCACTGGGCACTTTCTGTGGCAATAAATATACCTGTACCGCCATTCCTAGCTGCTGAGTTCTGAATCCAACGAAGGTGAAGTCCTCAGTTTCCCCGGACGGGCCACCATATGTCGCGTCCGCCTTGGCCCGCAAGTAAGACGCGACACGGTAGGATCCTTCTCAGTTGGCTTTAATCCAGGAACGGCTCTTGACATAGGAATGGGGAACTGGACGGGGGACCTGGACCAGGAAGGAGATGGAAGGGCCTGGACCCCAAGCAGCAGAAAGGAGCTGCTTATATAACTGCCCTAGGCGGGCTGGGTGATGTGTCCTCCCAGGATAGGTTAAGCTGCCAACACCTTATTAGCATAAGCCCACTCAGAAGGGGCACGAGGCCGACGCATGCTCAAAGGACTTGTTTGCTGGCCAGCTGCTTACATTCTCAGGTGCTGGTCATAACCACGGCTGCCTACAGTTTACCAGTTCCTGAGCTGGCCACTCTGGAAGCCAGCTGCTTACATTGTCAGGTGCTGGTCATAACCACGGCTGCCTACACCCCCTCAATATCCACTTATCAGTGAGTACATACCATGTTTGTTCTTTTGTGATCATGTCACCTCACTCAGAATAATATTTTCTAGTTCTATCCATTTTCCTGAGAATTTTATGAAGTCACTGTTTTTAATGGCTGAGAAGAACTCCATTGTGTAAATGTACCACTTTTTCTGTATCCATTCCTCTGTTGAAGGACATCTGGGTTCTCTCCAGCTTCTGGCTATTGTAAATAAGGCTTCTGTGAACATAGTGGAGCATGTGTCCTTGTTATATGTTGGAGCATCTTCTGAGTATATGCCCAGGAATGGTATAGCTGGGTTCTCAGGTCCTATGTCCAATTTTCTGAGGAACCACCAGAACGATTTCCAGAGTGGTTGTACCAGCTTGCAATCCCACCAGGAATGGAGGAGTGTTCCTCTTTCTCCACTTTCCTGCTGGCATCTGTTGTCTTCTGGGTTTTTGATCTTAGCCATTCTGACTTGTGTGAGGTGGAATCTCAGGGTTGTTTTGATTTTCACTTCCCTGATTTAAGGATGTTGAACTTTCCAGGTTTGTAAAGAAATTTGTTGGTATTTTGATGAGGATTGCATTTATTTGTAGATTGCTTTTTGTAGCATAGCCATTTTTACTAGATTAATCCTAATTCATGAGCATGGAAGAACTTTTCATTTTCTGATATTGTCTTTAATTTCTTTCTTTGAATACTTGAAGTTTTTGTCGTACAAGTCTTTCACTTGTTTGGCTATAGTCACCCCAAGGTATTTTATAGTATTTGAGGCTATTGTGCAAAGTTCTGTTTTCCTGATTTATTTCTCAGTCTGTCATTTGTATATAGGAGGACTGGATTTTTGCTGGTTTGTTTGTTTGCTTTTTGTAATTCTTGTACCCAAAAATTTCACTGAAAGTATTTATCAACTGTGGGAGTTCCCTGGAGGAACTTTTAGAGTCTATTTTGTATATTATCATATCATCTGCAAATAACATTACTTTGAAATCATTTAATATTTCTCAATCATTCGAGTTTCCTCAGTTGAGAGTTCTTTGTTCAACTCTCTACCCCATTTTTTAATAGGGTTATTTGATGGTCTGGAATCTAGTTTCTTCAGTTCTTTGTATACCTTGGATATTAGCCCTCTATCAGATGTAAGGTTGGTGAAGATCTTTTCTCAGTCTGTTGGTTCCCGCTTTGTCCTGTTGACCGTATCCTTTGCTTTACAGAAGCTTTGCAGTTTTATGAGATCCCATTTGTCAATTCTTGATCTTAGAGCATACGCCATTGGTGTTCTGTTCAGGAACTTTTCCCCTGTGCCCATATGATCAAGGCTTTTCCCTATTTTCTCTTCTATTAGTTTCAGTGTAGCTGGTTTTATGTGGAGGTCCTTGATCCACTTGGAATTGAGCTTTGTACAAGGAGATAAGTATGGATCAATTTGCATTCTTCTACAAGTTGACCTCCAGTTGGACCAGCACCATTTGTTGAAAATGCTGTCTTTTTTCCACTGGATAGTTTGAGCTCCTTTGTCGAAGATCAAGTGACCATAGGTATGGGGGTTCATTTCTGGGTCTTCTATTCTATTCCATTGATCCTCCTGACTGTCTCTGTTCCAATACCATGCCGTTTTTATCACTATTGCTTTGTAGTACAGCTTGAAATCGGGGATGGAGATTCCTCCAGAAGTTCTTTTATTGTTGAGTGTAGTTTTCGCTATCCTGGGTTTTTTGTTATTCCAAATGAATTTTAAGATTGCTCTTTCTATCTCTGTAAAGAATTGAGTGGGAATTTTGATAGGGATTGCATTAAATCTGTAGATTGCTTTCGGCAAGATAGCCATTTTTACTATATTAATCCTTCCAATCCATGAGCATGGGAGATCTTTCCATCTTCTGAGATCTCCTTCGATTTCTTTCTTCAGGGTGTTGAAGTTCTTGTCATCAGGTCTTTTACTTGCTTGGTTAGATTCACCCCAAGATATTTTATACTATTTATCACCAACCGTGGAGCATACCTAGTCTACACAGATCTACCTCCATGGGCTGAACCTAGGCCTCCCTGCACATATGTTGTAAATGTGCAGCTTGGTTTTCATGTAGGTCTCAAACATCTGGAGTGGGGGCTATCCAGGGCATGCAGCCTGTATATGGAGTACGGTCTTCTAAAAAGAGAAAGAGAAAAAGAGTTGTTCAGTTATTCATGGAATATTTTTTTTATATCTCTTGTGTTCGGTTTGCAACTACTTCATTGAGAATTTTTGTATGTGTATTCATGAGGGATACTGGACTATAGTTTGTATATTTTTGTTGGGTTTACACTTGATTTCACTATTTCAATATTATTTGCTTTGTGAAGGAGCTTATTGTGGTTCTGAATTTTTTTAAACATAACTCAAAAAGTGTTGCTTGTTTGAAGGCTCTATAGAATTCTTGTATAAGTATATCTGACCCTTGGTATTTTGCTTGTTTGTTTATTTTCATTTTATTCTGTTTGAATGCTTTTTAAATTTTTTTGATTTGCTGAAAATAAAAATTAAAAAAAAAAGAAATCATTTAATAATACTTTCCAATTTGTATCTACTTGATCTACTTCATTTTTCTAATTACAATAGATAAAGCTTCAAGTACTGTATTGAACATATATACATAGCACAGACAAACTTGTCTTGTTCCTAACTTTAGTGGAATTGCTTTGAGATTCTCTCCATGTATTTTGATGTTAACAGCTATAAGCTTGCTGTGAATTGCTTTTATTATTTGTAGATATGTCCCTTGTATTCCTAATCTCTCCAGGACTTTTATCATGATGAGGTGTTGAATTTTCACACAGCCCTTTTTTGCATGTAAAAGATGATCATATTCTTTTTCTTTCTTTCAGTTTCTTTATATAATGGATTATATTAATTGAATGGTGTATGTTGAATCAATTCTGCTTTTCTGGAATGAATCCTGCTTGACATGGTACATGGTATATTTATGTATTCCTGGATTTAGTTTACAAGAACATTTTTTTGATCATTTTATTTATTAACATTTCAAATGTTCCCATTCCAGGTCTCCTCTCTGCAACCCTCCCCCCCCATTCAATTTCCCCTCTCCATTGCCTCTAAGAGGCACCCACACTCGCCCACCCACTCCTGCCTCACCCCTCCAGTATTTCCCTTCACTGAGGCAACAAGCCTCCACAGGACCAAATGCCTACCCTCCCATTGATGCCAGGTAAAGCAATCCTCTGCTACATACACAGCAGGAGCCATGAACCTACAGTGTCAACTCTTTCCCACTTTCTCCTCTATTTCATTTAGTGTTTCTGGTTTTAGGTTGAGGTCCTCGATCCACTTGGATTTGTGCCTTGTGCAAGGGGATAAATACGACCTATTTTCATTTTTCTACATACAGACTGCCAGCTGGACCAGAACCACTTATGAAAAATAATTCTTTTATACACTGTATGGTTTGGCTTCTTTGTTGAAGATCAAGTGTCCATAGGTGTGTTGCTCATTTCTGGATCTTCAATTCTATTCCATTGTTCACCCCATCCATCTCTGTACCAATGCCATGAGGCTTTTTATTATAACTATTGCTCTATTGTACAGCTTGAGATCAGGGATGGTGATTCCCCAGAAGTTCTTTTATTGTTAAAAATGGTTTCACTATCCTGGTTTTTTTTTTTTTCATATGAAATTGAGAATGGTTCTTTCATGTTTATAAGAATGGTTTTGAAATATTTATCAAATTACATGGAGTTGGTGAAGACTTTTCCCAATCTGTAGATTGCTCAGGGTAGAACAGCCATTTTTACTATTTTAATCCTATCAATCCATAAGTATATGTGATCTTTCCATCTTCTGAGGTCTTTTAATTTCTTTTTTCCAGAGATTTGAAGTTCTTGACATACAGATCTCTTATTTGCTTGGTAAGAGTTACACCAAGATATTTTATACTGTGTCACTTTTTTAGAAAAGTGGGTACTCTAGTATTTAGTATATGGATGTTAGGAATTAAAATGTAATTTTTGTGGATTTTTCCTTTGATGAGTATGTAGTGTTCTTTATAATTTCTTTTAGTAAGTTTTGGGTTGAAGTCTATTTTATTATCTGTTAAATGACTTAACCACCATGCTTCTTAGGTCTATTTGATTGAAATAAGTTTATTCAACATTACAACCTGAGCTAATATCTCTCAGTGATATTGAGGAGTGTTTCTTGAATATAGCAGAAAAATAGATCCTTATTTATCATCTATTCTGTTACTCTGAGTCTTTATTTTGACTTGGAGCAGGGGGATTGAGACCAGTTATATGGAGAAATATCAAAAAACAATGATTGTTGGTTACTGTTATTTTGTTGTTGGTAGTTATGGTAATGGTAGTTCTCTGTCTCTGTCTCTCTCTGTCTCTGTCTCTCTCTGTCTCTCTGTGTGTGTGTATGTGTGTCTGTGTGTGTGTGTGTGTGTGTGTGTGTGTATGTGTCTGTGTATTCTTTTTTGGTTTTGTTTGTGGGCGAGTATTTATTTCTTGTGTTTTCATTGGCATAGTAAACTTTCTTGGGTTGAAGATTTCCTTCTAGTACCGTCTTTAGGTCTGATTTGTTAAATTTTGACTTTATCATGGAATATTTCATTTTTAAATACATGCTGATTGAATCTTTTACAGGGTATAGTAGTTTACACTGGCATCTGTGGTCTCTTAAAATTTGTAGCACATTTATCCAGTCCCTTTGGCTTTTAGTGTCTCCACAAGAAGTCAGGTTGAATTCATATAGGTCTGCCTTTATTTACTACTTGATCTTATTCCCTTGTAAGTTTTCAACATTTTTTTCTTTGTTCTGTATATGTAGTGTCTTGATTATTATGCAGTCAGGTAACTTTGTTTTCTGGCTCAATCTATTTGGTGCTCTGTAGGCTTCTTGTTCCTTCATAAGCATCTTCTTCTTTAGCATAGTTTTTTTTTTTTCTTCCTATGGTTTTGTTGAAAATATATTCTGGTTTTTTTGCTGAGATTTTTCTCCTTCTTCTATTCCTATTATTCTTTTGTTTGGTATTTTCACAGTATTCCATTATGTGGATGTTATGTGTCAGGAGCTTTTTAGATTTAACATTTTTTTTAATTAATGTATTCATGTCTTCTGTTTTCTATTGTATCATCAATATCTGGGATTCTCTCTTACAACTCTTGTATTCTATTGGTGAAGATTCCCTCTATTATTCATTTTCAAATTTCTAAATTATTCATATCCAGTATTCCCTCAGTTTTTTTTTTTATTGCTTCTGATTACACTTGTAGGTTTTGAATATATTTATTTCCTTCTGCTATTTTTTATGGAAGTTTTTAAGGGATTTATTTATTTCCTCTTTAAAAACTTTTATCATCTTTATATAGTTTGTTTTAAGACTTTTTCTTGTATTTTAGATATATTGGATTACACAGGGACTTCTTTGGTAGTATAGGTGAGCACTAGTAGAAATATATTGTCCTGGCTGTGATAGGTTTTATTGTTATGCTGCTCCTAGGCATCAGGGTTTGGGATGGTTTTAGGTCTAAGTGCTGATTTTTGAGTTTGTCTTTGTTGGGTTGGTGTGTTGTTCCTTGGTTTCTGTTTCCTCCTTAGATTTTGAGAGTATGAGGGTTGCCTATTGCCTGATTTCCTGGACTTCCCGGGTGGTGTTTTCACAGGGAATGCCTGCTGGTATTGGAGGCTGGAATACAATGACAAGTCGGGAGAAGGAAGTTAGGAATACATGATTCATTGAATACACAGGAGAGGTTGGCAGAGGGGGAGGAAGGCCACAGCTGAAGATCCCTTGCAGTGATAGATATAAGATTGAAGCATTGGATCTAGGAAAACAAAGAGCATGGTGATGTTATGCATGCAGGCAGTGTACCTCATCTTCTGGAAGGCATGGACTGTGGTTGAGCTGTACTAGTATTGGGGGCTGGGAACATTGATGAGAGGAGAGAGAGAGTCCTGAAGGGAATGGTTTGTGGGACCCACAGGAGAAATGTTCAGGAGACAAGAGAGCCTATAACTGCTGTTCTGTTGTAGCACCAGGGAGGAGTCTAATATTAATTTTTTTCAAAACCTATTTTTAATGATGGTTCTTAAACACTTTAACTCCCATTTTAGCCTACTTCCCACCAGAGGTAGTGGGAAAGAAAGGATACAGGGAAGTGGACCTCTTTTAAAAGGTTCCATCTGTGTTGTCTGGAAATCAGCAATTCAGTTCACAAGTTTGCAGTGGCAGCTAGATCCACTTACAAACACTTCACAGATAAACTAGCAGTCCAGATTAGTAGACTTGGATAGCAGCAGTGGTGGCAGTACCAGGCAGAGACATTCAGGTAGCTACCTCAATACAAGTCAGTAGGAGGGATCAGGAGGAACACCAAGAGAGGTTCTTGGCTGTGTCTCTATCAGGGAAGCAACAATCAGCTAAGACACATGACCCACAAATATTGCATTGCTAGTTTTAACAAGCCTAGCTCAGTCTCCATCACTGTCAAGTCCTATTTATACCATCCAAATACTAAATGTTCTCCATATATCTTGCCTCAGCATGTGTCTTGCCCCACCATGGGTGTAAGATTGTAGGACCTCATCTGCTCTGTCACTGCCACAGCCACTTGGGAAGGCTGAACATATACAAAGTCTAATTGCACTTAGCCCATGCTGCCAGAGGTGGATGCTGGGCTGTAAGGAAGCACTGAGACACAGATCCAGGGGTGGGAAAGCACAGTCTGTGACTTGGAAAAGCATTAACTGGTTGAGGTACCCAGGTCTGCAACGAGTTTGGGGCCATGGGGTTCTTAGGCTCTTGGACATCCAGGTGCCACTGGAACTTGCAGAAGAGGAGAGAACAAAGCATCTAGCCTGGGGAGCTCAGACTAGTCTTAGCAGGAATAGTCCTTGGCTTGGTGGCAATTGGCTTGGTGACAGTTATGGTTGGGAGCACAGAAAGGACTTCTATGGGAGATTAGGTGTGGCTTTTTTCATAGCTCTTCATGGCTGATTTTGATGAAAAGAAGCAGATCATGATTCTAAATAGTTTATTTTCATGGTGGAAAATGGATGGATAAAATCATACCTCACTTCTCAGGGTGGGCCTGAGAAGTGGGCCTTTGGCAGGGAGGAATGTTTGGTAAGGGAAGCTAATTGGTAACACCCTCTAGGCCTCTAGGTGCCTAGAATGGAGAATTCTGTTTTGAGCTTACTTGACTGTGGTCACATCTCTTTTCCTATTGTCTTGGTCTGAGAAGTTAGGAATGCCTCATCTACATGTAGAAGGGATTGGGGTGTTGTCCTTATGTGACTGATGGCTACAAAACTATGAGGGCTGCTTATATGACAGGGGCCTATTGCTGGGAGCAAGCTAAGCTCCTACAGTCCCTTCAGGGTCTCCAGGACTTCTAGCCTTTAGCTCAACCTTAGTAGGATTCCTTTCACAGTCCACTACCCCACACATGTGTCTTGCCTTTCCATGTGCATCTGTCTCCGTTGACATCACTCTGCCAATCAGAAGTGGCAAGAAACTGGAGCACACCACCATTAGTTTTTCAGTGTGTTTTTCTTTATGGAATCCTGAAAAATGGAGCTTTACTACTCAATGTAAGGCAGACCAATACATGTGGATGGTTAGCAAATCCTTCATCACTTGTCCTTTCACATGCTTGCTTTAGCAGAACATCCTTTCACCTGTGTCCACTTCAGCTAAATGTTCAGCTTCGTGTGTTTGCCCCAGCAAAACATCATCTAACTGAATTTTCCATAGAATCTTTGGGTTTCCTCTTGAACTAGAATATCCTTTTTTTTTCTTTTCTCTTTGCATGCCACTCTCATTGGCTTGTGGCTTTCTTCATGATTCACATAATCTATACATCCCTCATTCACCACTGTCATGTTTCATGACTGCGTTCTACCAGAGAGGGATTGAGTTTCATTTCTTTTTCTTTCCTCCTTATTTGGAGATTCCAGGTAAAAACTCAGCGACTTAGGTTATGTATATTCTGAGTAATTACATTGTCTTGGAAAAAGGCCATTGATAGTCATCAGTGTCCCACCCCAGTAGGATATACTAAGGTAATAGTCAATATAAAAAGAGTATAGTGAACTAGATGTGCATTTCAGTCATACACACTTAGAGAAACTTGGACTTGGACCCCCCCCCAATTGTATAATGTTCACTTAGGACTGAGTTTTTTTCAAAGGATCTATAACTAAAAAGGCCTGTTGTCTTCAAAGGGGGGAAATTGTGAAGAATCCTATGTTAATTATTTTATGTTTAATTCCCAAATCAACCATAAAAATTAATTATTTGTATACCTATCTTATATAAAAAGCAATGGGTGCTTGAGGAAGTTGATTAATCTGCATTAGATATTTTGATACTGGATGTTTTATCTAGCCTGGATAAAAAGTGAGACTGTTCTTGCAGGACAACGTGCTCTTGCTCATTTCTTTACGTAAACTGACCCTCCCGAATCTGGAAAGTTACTTTATCCTTTGGGACACTTGCTACTTCAATAGCATCAGATATTTTCCAATTTAAAATTTCATCTTTTCTAATTTTATTTTTGCATTTTCACAATTTTTTTTTCTTATTCTCAAAGACATGTGTGCTCAAACTTCTGACAATTGACTCATTCTTGTTATCACAGAGGAAGGACATTCTTATGAGAATCAAGTTGAGGCTAATCTGTCCTCTGGCTTTCTGTGGCTAAAAGAGACAAAATAAAGGATCTTGACTCCTGGCTCTAAGTATTACTCTTAACCTAGTTTTTGTGTAAAGTTCAGGAAGCTGCTTCTTTCTTAGAAGCTCACTTTTCTGTTTCCAAAGAAAAGAAAGCACTTATAGTCCACAGTCCCAGGGGCATTGTTCTATGTGATGGAAATGCTAAAATCATTACTGTGGGGAAGATTTCAGTTTTCCAGTCTTCTCAACTCCCTCTTCTTCTAGCTTATTTTTTCATTTAACAAATTACCTTGATTTTATGCCTCTAGTTTCTATGCTACTGAAAACATATATACACACACCCCCATATCTGTAAGCCAACCACCTATTCACTCTACCAACAGGGAATGTTGTCCTTACATAGCCATCCTATTCCAGTTTGCTTTATTCATCCCATCATTTTAGCGATTCACTCATCCTCTGTACCCTCTTCATCCTCAGAGATAATTTCTAGCAGCAGGGCTCTGTCCTCCAGACTCTTGAGGTGGCCACATATTGAACTAAATAAGCTGGTAACTAGCTTGGGAAGGGCAGCATTTAGAGTGTTGTCTTGTCTTTTTTTTTTTTTTTTTTTTTTTCTTTGCTTTCCTTGAAACAAAAGCTGATTTGGGGATGTTTAGGGGATATTACTAATTGTTGCTTGGATTTCTTTCTTTAAATGTGGAGATAAAAGGAGAAAAATTTTAAATCAGTGTATTACTTCTCTTTTCTTTAGTGTTTCCTTACTTATAACACTGAAGGGTTCTTAATCTCTCATGTCCTCCAAAAGTTATCTGTCTGTACCCAGATCTGTCCAGGTCTAAGAATATCAATTTACCTTTGGAGGCATTGAGTTTTTCGAGTCATGCAGACATGAAATGACATTATGTTGGTATAACTGCACGCCACTATGTGATAACACTATCATCAAGACAGAGTGATGAGAAAACGAAGGTGGAATCAAAGGTAAAGGAAGAAAACTACTTATTGGCTTCATGAGGATCTGAATATTATTCTTTGAAACCACATTTTAAAAGCTAGGCCTGTGTTATGGTAGAGCATGTTTTGGGTACATGCCCAGGAGTGGCATAGCTAGGTCTTCAGGTAGAACTATTTCTAATTTTCTGAATAACTGCCAGATTGATTTACAGAGTGGTTATACCACTTAGCAATCAAACCAGAAAAGGAGGAGTGTTCTTCTTCCTCCACATCCTTGCCAGCATCTGCTTCTGTCTGAGTTTTTGATCTTATCCATTGTGATTAGTGTGAGGTGGAATCTCAGGTTTGTTTTGATTTGCACTTTTCTGATGACTAAGGATGTTGAACATTTCTTTACATGCTTCTCTGACATTTGCGATTCCTCAGTTGAAAATTCTCTGTTTAACTCTGTAGCCCATTTTTTAATTGGGTTATTTGGTTTTCTGGAGTATAACTTCTTCAGATCTTTGTATATTTTCAATAGACCTCTATCAGATGTAGAGTTGGCAAAGATCTTTTCCTAATTACTAATTAAGAAAATGCTCTATAAACTTGCCTTTAAGAAGATCTTACAGAGAAATTTTCTCAATTGACATTTCTCCCTCTCAGGTGACTTTAGCTTGTTTCTAGTTGATATAAAATTATCCAACACAATCAGGAAATTATAAACACTTTCCTTTTTGTTTCTGTCAGCATGCTTACATATGGTAAGAGCAATGACAATCTACTATCATAACAATTTTTCATTTCATAACACAATATTATTAAGTACATTCCATGTGCTGTATACTAGATCCCTGTACTTCTTTCTCCCTTCTACCTAGCTAAGCACCATTACAGTCTATTTCTATTTGTTTGAAATTTCTCTGTTTTAATGTTTCAGGAACCTGAAAGACCGCAATACTTGAAAGATATAGGTAGCCAAGATGTACAAATATATTTGATGAACCTGTCAGAATCCACTAGCTGTTGTGAAAGTGAAAGAGGAGCCTTAAAAGAATTTGGTAAGTGCGTTTTGATGAAATAAGTCTGGGAGCTTCCTAGGCATTGTTTGTTTACAGGTAGGTGGATAGTGCCCTTGAATTAAGGGAATTTGTGTGAGACAGAAGCCAATCCACAAGTTAAATATTCTGATCACTGAGATCCAGGATTAATATGCTTGAGTCTAGTCCCATTAGTCTTGAACCACTCTCTGTCATTCAGGGTAAATTGTCCATCAGGATAGATAGCAGTTCAGAACAGTACGTTGCTTCTTGATCTGAATTGGTTCTGAGCTCGTAACAGAGACTCAGTTGCCTAGATAGAAAAAAATTCAGATATTAGAGTAGCGAATACCCAAAGGTCATAGATGGACATATATCTGAAAGGATGTTTCAGGTGCAGAGGAATATAGGGGAGGAAGCTGACGTACATAATGCCTGTCACTCTATTGTGTGTTCATCGTTTCTCTAGCTTTGAAAACTTTCAGTTATGTGTGACTTTGAGTCAACTAGACACTTATCAACTGGGGCTGGTGAAAACAACCACTTCAAAAGGGAGTTGTGAGGATGCAATGAATATCAGAGTATTCTCTAAGGTATATAATAAGAGCTACATATGTTTCTTCTTTTTCAACTCCTTAAAATTTAATCAGTTTAAGGGAATAAAAATGGGGAGCATCAGATGAAAGAGGCTGCTACTGTGGAAAGGCGAACACAGAGCTCTGGGGGACAGAAGCCAAGAGGAAGGAAGTGTTCACTTGGGGAATTTTGGAGCCACTCAACATAAGAGGCCCAAACTAATCAATCCCTCTCAGCTCATCATCGGACTTGCAATCAAGGCTCCACCTGCTCACCTGCTGCTCGGCCCTTTGGAAAAGCTGTCAGAGCCAATCACAGGGCATTGTTCACCTACCTCTTCTCCTTAGAGAAGCAATATGAGGAGAGCCTAGCCAGGATAACAAGCATGGGAGGAAGGGAGGACACACAGGATTCCAGACCTGAGGTTTAGATCTTGCTACTTAGTTCAGAACCTTCAATTATTTCAGATGAATGAGAATGTGATATGACTTGGCAGAGTAAGCTGCTTGGGGAAGTGTTGATAACTTTAGGTATCAGTTCTTTTAAATTTATTCACTTACTAGTCAATAAATGTTTAAATTCATCCATTCACAGTATTCAGTGCCTATTGTGTCTTCTTATTCTTTGAAGTCACACTTTATTTCAGGTCCCATGGTCTTTCCAATATTTAATGGATTCTCCAAGACCCAGGAAATCTTATGGTGACTTTATTATGTTTAAGGTAAGGACTTTGTAGAAGCTCCTGCCTGCTCTTTGCCTCCCCCATAACAATCCCAGATTCTCAAGCTCTACAAATTGCTCAAGACACCAAGAAAGTATAGATGTGATTGGAGTCAGTGGAATTTAGTTTATTTGAATTGACTCAAGCTGAATGAAATGGAATTACTAAACTAAATGGAAATAATTGAATTGAAATATAGCAAATTGGATTGAATCAAGATTAATTGAAATGAAATCAATGGAGAATGTATTGAATTATGGTTCTGCAAGACGTTTGGACATTGCTTCCCTGACCCTACTTGCTATACAGTAAGATACTAAAGCATAGCTAAAGGCAACAGGATAAGAGGGAGCGTCTGTTACTCTGATAAATTCCAGAAAGATAAAGAGCCAGGCTTCAAGGCCAAAATCTCTGTCACTGTGCTATATTACTGCCAGGATTTGTGGGGTCTGAGGTTGCATTTATGAAAAATTAGCCAAGATTCAATAAAATTCAGCACATGAAAAGAAACTTGTGGAATAAGTAAGCCTTATAATAATCTAATACATACCCGAGCTTGTTCTTTCTCCTCTGAGTTAGGGTTTGCAAGGAGCTTCATATCTTATTTGTGGGAGGAACACAGAGAGAAATGACAACAGCTAGGTAACTGTTGGGTGGAGCTCAGACAGAATGCTAGTAGAGCCTATGCTCTGAAATTAGTGAGAAGTGATAGAAAATAAATTCATTAAGATGGCCTTTTATGAAAACACAGTATCTTTGAACAATAAAAATGGCATACAGGTAGCTGACCTCTCTCTTTGAATTCTCAATTATAAAGTCACTATTTCTATGCATTTGCTGCTAGTATCATTCTTTGGCAAAACATTAAGTCCCTATTAAAGTACTAACTGGTACAGACAGCATGTCTAATAGTCAGATATTAGTTTGATAATCTTATTCTATTGACTATCTAACACTAGAGTGAAGGCTTGTGTAGGGGCTGCAAAAAAGCATGATTTGAAGTACAAATGCTGGATGTAGATCCAATGGTATATTTTTAAATGATAAAAATTTGTTTAACCATGGATTTAAACCTATATTTATCTATAAGAACTAGGTATGAATAATAAGATAAATGTAATTCACAGAGTATTATATAATATAGTGACAAATTGATAAGCAGTAAAATTCATAAATAGCATCTCCCTTATCTAAAAGTTTTAAGTTTAGGTATGTTAATGTTTTGGGTTTCTAATTATTTTTGTTATGGGATATTTTTTAAATTTTAAAATATTTGAAAATGCATATTAACACACCACTAGCAGATCTTACATACAACAACTATTTGTACATCAATGTGCCTTACACACAAAGAAAATTTCATATAATATCTTTAATGCACTTGCATTTTGACTTCTACCTGTCATTTTTTATTGGATATTTTATTTACATTTCAGATGTGATCCCCTTTCTCCATTTTCCCCCCACCCAGTTACCCCTATCCCATTCCCCTTCCTCCTGCTTCTATGAGGATGTGCCCTCACCCACCAGCCCACTCCCACCTCCCCACCCTCAAATTTCCCAAAACTGGGAAGCCAGTCTTCACTGGACCAAGGACCTCCTCTGCCACCTATGCCCAACAATGCCATCCTCCCCTACATATACAACTGGAGCCATGGGTCCCTCCCTATGTGCTCCCAGGCTGGTTCACCCTGTCATTTTAATTCAGACATGGAATTTACCACTGGTGTCATGATTATAACACTTTCAATTTTTGAAAGTTTGTAGTTTTGCATTTACTTTTTGTAGATTAAGCATATTCAACATGCTGAAAAACTCCATGGTAATCCTCATAACTTCAGGAGATAAGCCAGGTGGCACTGTCGATCTCATCGGACACTTCTGGAAATGAATTTAGAGATTTTATGTCACACAGCACATGCACAGAGACGAGAGGATCAAATCTTGACCCTGGACCCAACAAATAATTCTTCATTATTGGGTTTTTGATATTTACAGGTAAAGTGGATTGTGTGAAGCAGGTGTGATAGACAGAAGTCATGGGAGTGGAGTCTTCTCTAAACAGAAAAAGGCTCCAGTCATTTCACAGATGAGAGCCTCCAATGAGTGCAGACTTTGGAATGTGTAATCATCCTAATGAGTGGTGGCACTTGTCAAGGTATGTGGTCCAAATTCTTGCTGCTTGTGATCCAAAGATAATTGGCCCTGCCATAGAAGTGGTAAACCAGCTCCCAGGTTCTTAGCAAACCACAGGCACAGTGACATCTAGAGGCATCCTGCCATTACCACTGGCTCCTTACTTCTCCCATGTTTATTATCACAGCCATAGCTTACCACTAGGTCCTAAAAGCAGACATGAAAGCCATTTAGGATGATATAAAAGGCACATTGGGGGTAGATGCTGATGACAGTGTCTCATTAGCTCAATCTAATTACAAATACAATTGAATTACATCCAGGAGGGACAACCACAACAAAAAAGATTTAGCCTCTGACCTTAGACTCACACATCTCTACTTCCTAGGACAACAGAATCTACCTCAGGGCTTGGCTGTGCACTAAGCCCATTGTAAAATCCATGCAGGAACTTTCGACTAACATCTGAGTAATGTCATATGTAACTGGCATATTTTTCATTTCCATCTTTAACGGTAAGTGGGATCAGTCATGAAGTCTTACTTTTAATACTAGTTTGTGCCACTTGACTCTAATAATTCATTACTGAATATTTAATCAACACTGCTTATATGTGGGGTACTGTACTGAATTCTAGAGATACAGGAGTCAGTGGATAGATATAGTTTATAGAGACTGTATGCCAGGAGTAGATAAGTATGCATAAAAACAAGAGAATATCCACTGAAATGTGCAATACTATAGCAAGGGCTTCAAAACCAAGAAACCAAAGAAAAAACATCAGTGGTGTTCATTTCCATTGGCAATGCCATTAAAAGAAAAGGGTGACAGAATTTCAACAGAGATCAACATTGTGGAAAACTGAGTCCTATACTTAACTTAGGAGAGTAAAAGAGAGAAAGTCCCAGAGAGAGTGACAGAACATTGAGATACAACATGTGGGAGTGACTCAAAAGTCTAGATGAAATGAAGAAAGTAGAAGCAAGAGAGAGACAGGTATAAAATGAAGTTATAGAGCTGTTTCACTGAATCTGCAGGCTTAGATTTTTCAAACACCTACTTTAATAAGGGTTCTTAAAAGCTTCAACGTCCCTTCTAGACCATTGAGCAAAGGTAAGGAAGAAGAAAGGTTAGTAGGAAACAGGGAGTGTGGAACTGTTTAGAAGAAGTTTTTTGGGGCGGTTCCAAACACAAATCAGTAGTGGCATTCTGTTACAGTTGCGAACTCCAAGCATTAATCAGTGGCAGTGGCTGGATCAGCAGAAGAAGCATCACCAAGAAGCAGCTAGAATCACTTGAAAAGTTTTTTGGTGCATTTCTCTCGATAAAGACACAAAAATCGGAAATCAGTGAAGATCAGCAAAGCGTTGCAAGTCATACAATGCAAGAGCATCTCTTCATTGTCTAAATATCACACATCCTCTCAAATATCTCTGCAAACATGCCCTGAAAACATGCCCTCTCATGAGACAGCTTCCAGAAAAAAACCCATGTGTCTGTTCTCAGCAAAACATCCTCTCACACTTCTGCTTCAGGAAAACATCCTCTCATAAGACAGTTTCCAAATAACCATCACATGACAAAATTTAGTCTCCAAAGAAAACAGAAATTTCCACTTCAGGATCTACAACACAGCCTTGGAGTCCAGCACAAGTGTTTAAGAATCTTCAGTCCTGTCTATGCACGGCCAGATCACTCTGAGGTGGGGGTCCTCCTGTTAAGGTACCTATACATGGACTCAAAATGACTCCTCAGAAATGTTACCCATCAACCATAAAGCTGACTGAGAGCAAACGTGGACTTCTTTCTCTGAGACTATGTAAGTCAGCAGTAGAGATGAATATTGTGGACCATTACATGGTAGGTCTACAATGCCGTATGTTGGACTACTGGTCATGATTTTTTTCTTTTCCTTAGATTGATGCAAATTTTACTTTAGCATGAATTTGGTCCCTGTGGATGTCCCATTGGCCCCATGTGAGTCTACATTACTTCTCTTGCACTGATAATCTCTAGAAGCACTCAGAGAGATATGGCCTTACTACTATGGTGAAAGAGGAAGCAATAATGTTTTAAAATATTGAAAAAGTGATGAGACTTCTTCATTGCTATTGGTGAGTAAAACTGGTCCCAAGCAATCTCTCAGGCTCTGTTCTTCTCACACTTCTCACACTTATTACTCACATTGAATCATTTTCACACATTGTCTCCACAGCAAATGTGTGTGTGCCTGGATTCCCACTTCACTGGAGCAACTTTTCAAGAGAAACCTTCTTCTAGAATTCTTTTGATGATGACAAGGTATTACATACTTTTCTGAAATTTCCCTGTGGCTTTTGGTAGTCCTATTTATGTGAAACCAACAAAATATAAATCACCTAACCAGGAGATCTGCTTACTTCCGTGGCTGGGATGGATGATTGAACTTAATGGCTAAATGCCTTGGTCCCTTATGGCTAGGTGTATTGTATGTGTAATTCTAGCCAATGAGTTTTGAGACATAATTATATTAATCATATTGAGTATTTAATTCCCAATGCAAGATGTCCAAGGCATCACACTCCTCACAGCATGGTAACTAGCAGTAAAAGATGATGGACCGCTAAGTGATTTTTATAACAACCTTGTTTTCCTCATCTGTCATATACTTAAGGTAACACTAATCTTAAGAGATTTATGAGGAAATTATTTGTTACTGCAGTACAACTCAACTCACTCTAATTAATACATGTTTTATATTATATATTAATATGCATATATATATATTTATGTTTACATATTATATATTCTTTATAGAAATGACAATTAGTTATTTCTTAGTACCTGATATTCCTTTCTTCTATAGTAAAGAAACTTTTCCTGCTATTGAATGGAAAGTAAAGAATGCATTCCTCAGGCTGCTAGCAGGTGATATAACTGTGAGGCTAACTCTGGCAGATGAGATATGAACAGAAGTGAAGTTTGTTACTTTTGAGCCTCATTCTTGCAGACAAATGTGCACTCTGTCATTTGTATTGGCTGGGAGCTGGAAAGGATGATTATATCCTTAACTAAGCAGACAAAAGAAATGCCCTCAAAATGACAGAGCAAGGAGAAAAGAGAGTCTGATTTCTCTGACACATGGACCTCCTTTTTTCTAACCTGTTATATGATAAAAAACATTAAGTCATTTATCTATTTTAACTCAAACCTTATCCTCAAACATGTATCTTTACCAATATGTTATCACTAGTTAATACTCTCATTTATTTGTCTGAGTGGTATCTATTGGGACTTATTCAATATATGTACATCACTCTTTTCATTCATACATACACAATTATTGTACTTTGTGAGAATAGACATTATTTCTTATTCATCATTGTGTCCACAGATTAATGCAATGTCTATAATTGTGTAAATTATTGTAGTAATCTAATCTAGTAGATCTATAATAATAATTGCAATTACTGGTGCAATGATTACTACAATCATTTACATAATATCAGCAAGGAAGGTTCTCTATCATCCTTCATAAAGATTTGATCACATGACAATTCATTAGGCTTCTATTATTTATATGCTTGTGAGATCATTTCATGTCTTCAGTTTTTTAATGAATTACTTTCTGAAACAATCAGATTATGCATCTTCAAAGTTATTTGCCATAATGTGTGTGTGTGTGTGTGTGTGTGTGTGTGTGTGTATGTGTCTATCTGTCTGTCTGTGTGTCTGTCCATCTATATACCAAAGCTCAGAGAGAAAGTGACATGTAAATCACACAGACATGTCAGAATTCAGTCTCATGTGTTCATCATCATGAAAGATTTTAGTCCTGCTTGGTTGGCGTATTTATTTTATAAGTCATAGTAAATGTGAACTATCACATGGTGTTGTGATATAATTTTTACTTTTTGGACACATAATTATCATACAATACCTACAATTTTACACTTTAGAAAATATCCAAATTTGAAACCCCCAAAAGCCAAATGATGAGAAAATTCCCTGGAATCATGTTAGGTAGCTCCGTAGCATTTAGCATGAGGACACTATTTGGTACCCTTGTTCCTCTTCAGTATATTGAAGAGGACATTCCAGAATTTTCTATGAATATGATCTTGATCATATAATGGCTAACTTGAGATGGTTGAGTACTGGACTTCTGGAGAAAATGTATCCTAAAGGTGGGGGCATGGGTTAGGAAGGCACAGGGGTCTCAGAAAAAAACTTTTCCCAAGCTGAAAAGAAATATAATCCAATCTAAGAGTACAGATGCAATAAACACAAACACAATGAAATCACATAAGTGGTTGAATCTCCTTTCTTTTCCAATGTTACTTATTTGACACACAGTAGAAGTGAAGCAAAGACAAGAAAAATTATAATGCTTCCTCACATCAGAGCAATTGCCCAATAAATGTCATGGAAATCAGTTTATCTGACCTTATTCCATTGTATGTCACTCTCTGTTTCTAATCACCACTGATCCTTTTTAGTTATAGACAGGTAAGGGCTGCGGGTCCTTCAACTGGTCTAAGAAGTTCCAAGAAGATTTGGTTAACATGATCAGTGTTAATCTACCCTATTTTAATCTAATGTGCACAAATTAACATATCACAGCTTGGGGATGACTCCCAGCAGGAAATGAGATGAAGCAAAGATGTTGAACTCAACTTTATTTTCCACAATATTTCACAAGAGCATTTAAAAAATAAATCTTTAATACATTGTCCAGTTAAAGTGCTGGGCCAGCACTCCAGTCTGTGATAGTTGACAAGGGGCTGGTCAGCTCAACTGTACCCCCTCCACCAGGAAGAGTTCTTCTGTGCTGCCCAGGTAAAGTGTGGGCCCACTCTCTTGAGTGTGACAGCCTGTTAGGGGGTGGTCTCCAGCTCTCAAGTGGAGAGCTGGCCCTGGTTGCATGGGCTCAGGAGAGCTGGAGACACAGACTAACTCAGCAATATGCAGGACCAGATCCAGGAGTTAGAGTTATGACACCTAACATGTAACACATGTATGAACTGCGGAGCACATGAAGAGGCCTGTCCTGCAGAACGAAAGCTGTAGGATTTCCATGACACAAGGAGTCTTGATGAGGTTGCAGTATTGAAAGTGTGGTAGAAGCCAGCATCTTTGAATCAGACCAAAAACAAATTACAATGAACATTTACAGGTGAAGCTGTTTGGATAAGAGTATTTTGTTTGACACACTGCGAACGTGGCAGCATCCATTGTGAGACCTCTTTTGTCTTGATTTATTTTGTTGTCTTTTGTTTAGGAGAAGGATGCAAGAGTGGAGGGCAGGTCTAGTAGGACAGGGAGATGAGTGGGATTGAGGTACATGATATGAAATTCACAAAGGGAAAAATATTTAAAAAATCTGTACTACATGAGACTCTTGAAAGAGAGGGACCATTTATTTACTATTTTAAAAGTATCTTTTTTTTTAGAACTTCATGCACATATGCAATGTTATATGATAATATCTAAATACCACTTCCAGTAATTCTGCTCCTGTACTCCCAAGACATGTCTCCACACTCGATGTCCTTTGCTTTGACAGTCTAGTAATTTCAGTTAGTGCTTTGCACATACACATAAACACAGTTAATTTAAAATAAATTTTAAAATATTTAATTTAAGATGGTTGTATACATTTTCTTATAAAACAATAATTATTTCTCTTCTGATGATCAATTTTTGATGTAGCTAAGGGTAAGATAAGTTATTAATTTTTAAGTCACTGTGAAATGATCTGGGTAAAATTTTTATATGATTAACTTGTACTGTTAAATATGTTAATGTTTTGGCTGAACAGTTAGCTTAGAGTTAAGAGAACTTGTTGCTCTTAAAGATGACACAGTTTAATTTCCAGCACCCATTTGTTGGCTTACAACCATATATGTGTATCAAATATACTAATACAGAAAAAAATCTTGAAAAAAAATCCAAAAAGTTTTGAAATTTTGCTGTATAAAAGTAACAGGTTATCCTGCAATTCATACATGTCTGTTCCTTTTACCTATTGATGCCCGAAGTAACTATGGAAACCACTTATCAATGTTGCAAAGCCTCATTAGTCAAGATTAGGGAAAACTTATGTTGAACACACAAACAAGTTTCCATATTCATACAGTCCACATTCTCATCTGCAATAATTAACACCATGTTTTCTCTTATCCAAAGCATATTCCTTGAATCCCAACCATTAATTTTATACTTCCCTTTGCTTAGAAAAGTATTTAACATGAAGTTGATATTTACTGCCTAATGAATCAAAACAAGTAAGTTACAGAACATTTTATACTACAAAGCACAAGTATTTCATTAAACATTTGGAATATTAATCTAGTCCAAGACCCTAAACTTTTACATGAAGCATGTAGAGATTTTGAGAAGTGGATTTTTTACAGTGAGAATCCTACACACAAATCTACATGTCCAGACTCACCATGACACTAGCCACACAGTACAGAGATTGCCCAACTCTAAGTGCAGTTTAGAGTGGCCAATGTTTACTTAAACAGCTCCTCTACAAATGGATGCTGTTACAGAAATACGTGACCAAGACAAACTGTTGTGAAATAAATGGCTTTACCAGCCAGGGGATCAGCTCTATGCCCTTGATCATTAGGAACCATTTACATGGAGAACATCACTGTGACAGGCTCAGTGAGGGATTTGTTTATCTCATTTAAAGTACTAGAGACAGGTGATTAATCAACTGAGCAATGCTGTGCCTTACTTCTGTAGCCCCACCCGAGTGCCCACCATCTGCACCTGATCAGTTCCCCAACAATACCTAGACTGTGTTCTGAGCCTTTGGTATCTGGTATGAATCTATCCAAAGACAGGGAGGACCAACCAGCTTCATAACACTGGATTAACCAGACAAAAGTCATTCACAGGCTTTTCAATGCTCCCACAGATTTCTTTCTTTTCATGACTTCACTTTACATCAGGAGTACAGCCCCCTTCCTCCTATCCTCCCAGTTCCACCCTCACATATTTATTCCAGTATAGTTTCCTACCTTTCTCCTCAGAGAAGACAAAACCTCCAAGGGTACCTGCCCACCTTTGGACATCAAGTTGAACTAAGTGGATCTTCTCCCACTGAGTCCAAACAAAGCAGCTTACCTAGGGAAAGGAGATCCAAAGACAGGCAGCAGAGTCAGAGACAGCCCTAGCTGCAATTCTTAGGGGAACCACATAAAAACCAAGTTACACATCTGCTACAAATATATAAAGGGAATAGGTCTAGTCCCTGCATACTCTTTGATTGGTGGTTCAGTCTCTGTGAGCACCATGGGACCAGGTTAGTTGGCTCTGTAGGTCTTCTTGTGTTATCCTGACCTTGCTTGATCAATTCTTCCACCAAGTCTTGCACAAGTTTCCTTGTGTTCCACCTAATGTTGGCTGTGGTCTCTGCATCTATTTCCATCAGCAGCTGGATGAAGCTTCTCAGAAAACAATTCTGTTAGACTCATGTCTACAAGCATATCAGTATTATTAATGGTGTCAAGAGTTGGTGTTTTCCATAGGGTAGTCTCAAGTTTGGCCAGTTATTGGTTGGCTATTCCATCACTCTCTGCTCTATCTTCATTCCTGCACATTTTGTAGGCAGAACACATTTTCAGTTGAAAGTTTGGTGGGTGTGTTGATGTCTTCTTCCCTCCACTGGAAGTGCTGCCTGATGTCAGAAGGTGTCCATTTCCATCTTCCTAAAGAGGTTAAGCAACAAGAAACAATGCTGACTCTCACTCAGAAGGGGATATAAAATAGAAATTGGAGGTGTCCCAGGCTGGTGGTTTAGACCCTGGGGGCTCTGGTTGGTTGGTATTGTTGCTTTCCTCATGGTGTCACAAATTCTTTCAACTCCTTCAGCCTTCACTCTGTCTTCTCCATTGGGAACCCCATGATCAGTTTGATGGTTAGCTGTGAGCATCTACCTCTGAGTATGTCAGACTCTTGCAGACTTCTAGGGAGACAGCTATATCAGGCTCCTATCAGCATGTACATCCTGACATCCACATCTACGTCTACCTTTGGTAACTGCACATGGGATGGATATCCAGGTTAGGGAGGGACCCATGGCTCCAGCTATACATGCAATGGAGCTATATATAAGTGGGAAAGAGGTCCTTGGTCCCATGAAGGCTGGGCGTCGTGGGGGGGGGATATTTGAGGGTGGGGAGGTGAGATACGGGGAAGGGGGGTGAGGTACACCAACGTGGAGGCAGGAGGAGGGGGAAGGGATAGTGAGTTCCTGGGAGGGAGGGGGGGAAATGGGGTAAGGAGAGAACATCTGAAATGTAAATAAAATTCTCAATAAAAAAAAAAAGAAATTGGAGGTGGATGGAGGAAGGAACTGGGTTGAAGAGGCAGGAGGGAAGGGAATGAGGATGGGGATGAAGTTTGGCAGAGGAATGTTGGGGAGAAGTCTGAGAGAGAGAACACAAACTATTGGGGTTGGGAATCTCTGGGATTAAGGAGGATTCCAGGACTCTTGGTGGGGGGGACTCTAGCTAATACCCCTAGCAGCTAAAATATAGAGACTGGAGTGGCTTCTATAGAATTCCTGATCCCTTATACAAATTTTATTTTAAATCACAGTATGGTCAGACATTTTCAGCTTCCATTCTTTTTTTTAAATAAGCTTCTGTTAATTCTTTAAAATTTTTATGCAATGAATAAAACATATTTAACCCCTTCTACAAGTCCTCTAAGATATAGTTTTACCACCCTTTCTTCCATACCCAAATTTTATTTTCTTTTTTTCCATGAAGTACATGTGTTGCCCAACTACTCAAATACCATTAAGAATTGGACCTGCCATGAAGTATGGTCATTCTACCAGGTATTACCACTAAAATGATCCCATTAGCCAAAAGCATTTGGTTAGGTTTCCAGTACCAGCTATGGTGTCATCTTCATGAGTGGATTTAAGTGCAATTACAGAGCTCTCGGTTACTGTCTAAAAGCACTATTGTACCTTTAAGTTTATTGCATGATGCTGGTCACTGATGTGGCTCATAGTTATCATTGCTGAAAAAGACTGGTTCTTGCTTTGTGCCTATGGTAGCTTGCATAGTGTCTTTCGGTATCATGAAAGCTAGTTTTAGTGGGAGAGATGTTCAGGCTTTGTAGCACAGGAGGCTGTGGACCCTATATCTAAAATGGATGGTGTCTTCAGCAAGGGTTCATCTTCCACCTTTGATGGATAACCAGGAGTAATAATATTTTGGGTGTCTATTGGGCAAGTAGGTTTTTCATATCTGGTGCCTTTGTTTTGTATGTTTGTTTGTTTTGGGTTTTATGTTTTTTGCTTGGTTTTGGTTAGATATCTTTGGCTCTTGGATGTAACATTTTCAGACTATTTGAAAATTTGATTCAAACTATATATGTATATTTATTAACAATTTAAATGTCTTATATGTTTTTATTCTTTGGTAATGATATCATGATCTTGGAGTAGAAACTACAACTATACTTTAGTAAACCTGCATAATTTCTAACTATATTTTCAATATTTTTCATTGTGCCAATCAACAAGTGTAGTCCTTTACCCCTCATCAATGCAACTTTTCTTTGCAACAGATGAAATAGACCATTACAGAAAAAGATAACCAATAAAACTGCAAAGTTGTGAAGCCCAGTCCCAATGGATACATTTATAAATCAATTTCCACACCCAAATCTCAGGAACAACTGAAGAAGAGGGTATGGAAAACTGTATGAATCAGAGGCTCAGGGAGATTGCCATGAAGTTGTATCTCCTAGAAACGTCACAAGCTACCCACAGAAAATCTCATTGACATATCTGTGTAAACATGACCCAAACAAGAACAATACAATTAAACATGCTAACATGGAAGGGGGAAAACCTTGAAAGACTCAATCCTAGGGAACTATAAAGAACTGAGAGATATCAGGGAAAGGCAGACATGAATTTGAAAGATTGCAGGAGAGGTATTGGGGAAGGTTTGGAACAAATAAAGAGGATACAATTATAATCGTAAATTAAGAAATTATAATAAAGACAAAACTAACTACCCTTTTTGCAGTAGCTATCAAATGTCAATAAGTCCTCAGCTAATAGTGAAATTTCATGTCCATCTTCCTCCTCAATGCTGGGTTTTGTTGGGCTTGAGTTTGTAAATGTCATGTGTATGCTGTTAAAATTATTTGATTTCATATTTGCAAATTCTCGCTTTGTTCAGAAAACACTGTCTCCTTGAGATTATTCACCATTTTACAACTTTGTATTTTCCTTTCATAATGAAGCCTGAGACAAAATTCCCTGGGGAGAAGGCTGTGATACATACTTCCCACTTAGGGTTAAGTAGTCTATAGTCTTTTACTTGCTATATTACAACCATTTGAGAGTCTCTGTGTTAATTACCATCTATTTTCTGATGATGGTTCAAAGATACATTGATCTCTTTGTAGCAATAAGTCATTAGGAGCCATTTTAATACTGTGTTCATGTACCACAATAATATCATTAAAATCACTTCTAGGACCTAGGATCTATCTAGAAACCTGTCCATAGCTTTATTAACAGTGTCAGATATGGATTCCATTTATTATTGGCTTCTTTCTTCAAGTACAGTGGATCAGCCCTTTCTCCTTCCAGTGATCACTGTCCTTCCCTATGTCCTGCATTCTCATCCCTTGTCAGCATCTGTATTATAATGCAACTCTGTATTCCATTTTCAACAATTCCCTGTGCTTTTGGCTCTTCTCAGCAATTAACAAGTATGTTCTTCTAACTTCCTTTTGGATGTACTTTCGACAATGAGAATAAACAATTTGCCCAAGATTGGTATAATTAATTCATATCATACTTTTCTCTCTATAAGCATAAATTTTTCTGTTTTTCCTTGTATCAAAACTTGTAAAAAAATTCAGCATGTAGTTTCTATTATTTACCACATGGATCCACTTTCAAACAAACACACAAAACTTGTATCTTTCTACCTCATAGCCTATATATCTTATCACATCTTTGTCCCTTCTAGAAATGTTTACCATTTACCTGAGAAAGCCAGGAGATTTCTTTCCTGATCTAGTATACTAGGTCTTGCCATACTCCTATTACAAGAACATGTTTGTAAAGCACATCAAAATGCTTTGACCTCATATCATTTATTACCAATATTTTGGTTATAAATAATTTATTATAAGCAAACATTTAATGTGCATTTCTTTTATTAGGATATGTTACTTACAGGAATGGGCTTTAAAATCTTCTGCATCATACTAAGTAGCAGTTATAATATTAACTATGTAATCAATGTGCAATAAATACATATAGATCAGTCATTCTCTACATTCTTAATTTTGTGACCCTTTTATCTCATTCATCATGTTTTACTGACCAGTCATTTCAATTGTTTCATCACAACTATAGTTTTGCTACTATTTTAAATCATAATGTAGTATAGATATCCAATATGTAGAATATCTGATGTGACTTCTGCTATAGGGTCATCCCCAAAAGAGTCACAACTAACAGATTGAGAAACAATAACGTAGACTAAAAGTAATGAATTCTGTAGAGCCTTCTTCAAAACTGAAAGGTGTGGCTTCTCTACAGTGATTAGCTACTCATTCAGTTCTAGAGTATTCCACTTTAGGCACTTAATCTGTATATATGGGTGGGTCTTATCTGAGATGTGAGAAGCAGGAGCTGGCATTATCTCTTTTTTATAGGGAGACTACACCATGAGAAGACATGTAGGAGTTGATGGAGCTTTGTAAATGTGTTGCAAATTCTTTTAATGATACTTTGTTTATTTAATGAGAAGAGATAACTGTTTTGTGATGTAAAAATCCAGATTTAGGTTCTGGGTAGACGACATAGCCTTGGAAAAGTCAGTTTTTCTATATAAATCTCAAACTCTCTAGTGACAAATTAAAGTGCGATTGGGGCCAACATGATCCCCCTACAGAGGCTTATATTATATGCCATTCCATGATCAATAACAAACCAGACATAAAATTATAGATTACTTGTTCAATGACTTGGCAGATGATTTTTATTTTATTAATGAGAATCCCTAGGAAACAGCAAGGCTCATCTCTGGAGCAGTCTACCCCACATCAACTCAGTTGAGCGCTATGGTCCATTCTCAGAAGCAAGGTAAGCATTTCACACATTAGTTTGTTCAGTGTAGCATAAAACCCAAATACACATCCCGTTGTGCTACTAGAACCTCAGTTTTTCTTTATGAAATTTAAGTAGAAAGGAACAGATAATAATTTTAATCAGAGTGTTAGTCATTAACTCAAGAATTGTCATAAATTATACTTCTTAATCATTTCTAACAGGTAGGCATAGGACACTTATATGGACATAGAGATAAGGACAGAGACAAAGAGAGACATACGGGGAGAGAGATACAGAGAGAGACAGAGATACACACACAAAGAGAGAGAAAGAGAGAGAGAGAGAGAGAGAGAGAGAGAGAGAGAGAGAGAGAGAGAGGGAATAAGAACAAGTGTTTGTAAATGATAGTCTAAAAGCATAACATTAACACAATTATTCTCCTACCTTATTGTAATCATAATTAGGACTGAATTGAAAGGGATTTATTTTTCTTTGTATGAGTCAAAGGAAGTGTGTCTGTATGTCTGTGTGTTTTGTGTGTGTGGTGTTTCTATTTAAAAGTCAAGGCATTTTGTTTCAATAGAGCAGCTCTCATATTGTGGAGTGCCAGATGAGTAACATATGCTCTTATTCCCAGTATTTGTGATGTTTAACATTTGATAATTACCACTGAGAAATCTGTAGACCGCCATTATTCTATTGGGTATTTTAATTACATTTCAATGTGAACCCCTTTCCCCTTTCCCCCCACCACAGGAACCCCCTATCCCATCCCCCCTCCTGCTTCTATGAGCATGTGACCTCACCCACATGCCCATTACCACCTACCCCCACACAAGTTCCCCCACATTGGTACATCCAGCTTTCACTGTACTAGGACTCCTCTCCAACCTATGCCTGATAATTAATGTCATCCTCCCCTACATATACAGCTGGAGCCATGGGTCCCTCCCTATGCACTCCCGGGCAGGACTGGTGTTTAGACCCTGGGAGTTCTGGTTGGTTGATATTGTTGTTCTCTCCATGGGGCCACAAAACCTTTCAGCTCCTTCAGTCTTCTCTCTCACTCCTCCATTGGGAACTCCATGATCAGTTCAATGGTTAGCTGTGAGCATTGGACTCTGTATATGTCAGGCTCTGGTAGATCTTAAGGAGACAGCTATATCAGGCTCCTGTCAGCATGTACTTCCTGAAATCCACATCAGTGTCTTACTTTGGTGAATGCACAAGGGATGGATACCAGGTGGGGACAGTCTCCAGATGGCCTCTCCTTCAGATTTTTGTTCCACCCTTTGTCCCATATTTACTCCCATGAGTATTTTGTTACACCTTCTAAGAAGGACGAAGCACTCCACATTTTGGACTTCCATTTCTTGGGCTTCATGTGGTCTGTGAGTTGTATTTGGGTATTGAAGCTTTTGGGCTAATATCTAATAATCAGTGAGTGCATATATGTGTGTTCTCTTGTGATTGGGTTACCTCACTCAGGATGATATTTTCTAGTTCCATCCATTTGCCAAAGAAGTTCGCAAATTCATTGCTTTTAATAGCTGATAGTATTCCATGTGTAAATGTATCACATTTTCGGTATCCATTCCTCTGTTGAAAGACATCTTGGTTCTTCCAGTTCTGCTTTAATGGGCTTCTATGAACATAATGGAGCATATGTCCTTGTTATATTTGGAGTATCTTCTGGGTATATGCCCAGGAGTGGTAGAGCTGGGTCCTCAGGTAATGCTATGTCTAATGTTTGAGGAACTGCTAGACTGATTTCCAAAGTGGTTGTACAAGCTTGCAGTCCACCAACAATGGAGGAATGTTCCTCTTTCTCCCATCCTCGCCAGCATCTGCTATCACCTGAGTTTTGATCTTAGCCATTCTGACTGGTGTGAGGTAGAATCTCAGGGTTGTTTTGATTTGCATTTCCTGATTTCAAGGATATTGAACATTCTTTAGATGCTTTTCGGCCATTCCCATTTCCTCAGTTGAAAATTCTTTGTTTAGCTATGTACCCATTTTTTAAATGGGGTTATTTGGTTGTATGGAGTTTAATTTCTTGAGTTTTTTTATATATTGGATATTAGCCCTCTATCAGATTAGGATTGGTAAAGATTTTTTCCCATACTTAGTTGTCATTTTGTCCTATTGACAGAGTCCTTAGCTTTTACAAAAGCTTTGCAATTTTATAGGTCCCATTGTCAATTCTTGATCTTAGAGCATAAGTCATTGGTGTTCTGTTCAGGAACTTTTCCCCTGTGCCCAGGTATTTGAGGTCTTCTCCACCTTCTTTTCTATTAGTTTCAGTGTATCTGGTTTTATGTGAAGGTTCTTTATCCACTTGGACTTGAGCTTTGTACAAGGAGATAAGAATGATTGATTTGCTTCTTCTGACATGCTGTACTCCAGTTGAACCAGCACCATTTGTTGAAAATGCTGTCCTTTTTCCACTGGACAGTTTTAGCTCCTTTGTCAAAGGTCAAGTGGCCATAGGTGTGTGGGCTCATTTCTGGGTCTTCAATTCCATTCCATTGATCTTCCTGCCTGTCTCTGTACCAATACCATGTAGTTTTATCATTATTGCTCTGTATTACAGCTTGAGATCAGGGATGGTGATTCCCCAGAAGTTATTTTATTGTTGAGAATAGTTCTCACTATCCTGAGTTTTTTGTTATTCCAAATGAATTGACAAATTGCTCTTTCTATCTCTATGAAGAATTGATTTGGAACTTTGATGGGGATTGATTGAATCTGTAGATTGCTTTTGGCAAGATGACCATTTTTTACATATTAATCATGCCAATCTACAAGCATGGGAGATCTTTCCATCTTCTGAGGTCTTCTTCGATTCTTTCTTCAGAGACTTGAAGTTTTTGTCATACAGATCTTTAGCTTGCTTAGTTATATTACCACCAACATATTTTATATTATTTGTGACTATTGTGAATGCTGTCATTTCTCTAATTTCTTTCTCAGCTTGTTTATCCTTTGAGTAGAGGAAGCCTATTGATTGGTTTGAGGTGATTTTATATCCAGCCACTTTGCTGAAGTTGTTTATCAGGTTTAGGAGTTCCCTAGTAGAAGTTTTGGGGTCACCTAAGTATACAATCATATCATTTGCAAATAGTGAAATTTTTACTTCTTCATTTCCTATTTGTATCCTTTGACTTCCTTTTGTTGTCTAATTGCTCTAGCTAGGACTTCCAGTACTATACTGAATAGATAGGGAGAGAGTGGGCAGCATTGTCTAGTCTCTGATTTTAATGGATTCCTTCAATTTTCTCTTCATTTAGTTTGATGTTGGCTACTGCTGTAGAGTGTGTGTTTATATGCTATGTTTGGTATGGGCCTTGAATTCCTGATCTTTCCAAGATTTTTACCATGAAGAGATGTTGAATTTTGTCAAATGCTTTCTCAGCATCTAGTGAGATGATTATGTGTTTTTTCTTTGAGTTTGTTTATATACTAGATTAATTTGGTCGTTTCGAATATTGAACCATCCCTGCATTCCTAGGATAAAGTTACTTGATTATGATGGATGATTGTTGATGTGTTTTTAGATTAGGTATGCAAGAATTTTATTGAGTATTTTGCATTGGTATTCATGAGGAAAATTGTCTGAAGTTGTCTTTCTTTGTTCTGTCTTTCTGTGGTTTAGGTATGAGTATAATTGTGGCTTCATATAATGAATTGGGTATTGTTCCTTCTGTTCTATTTTGTGGAATAATTTGAAGAGAAATTGGTATTAGGTTTCCTTGGAAGGTCTGATAAAATTCTGTACTTAGACCATCTGGACCTGGGCTTTTTTTGGTGAGGAGACTGTTAATGACTGCTGCTATTTTTTAGGGGTTATGGGAACTGTTTAGGTGGTTTATCTGCTCCTGATTTAACTTTGGTACCTGGTATCTGTCTAGAAAATTGTCCATTTCATCCAGATTTCCAGTTTTGTTGAGTATAGGCTTTTGTAGTAGATCTGATGATTTTTTGAATTTCCTCTGTTTCTAGTTGTTATTCTCCCTTTTGAGTTCTGATTTTATTAATTTGGTACTGTCTTTGTGCCCTCTGGTTAGTCTGGCTAAGGATTTATCTATCTTGTTGATTTTATCAAAGAACAAACTCTTGGTTTTGTTGATACTTTGTATATTTCTTTTTGTTTCTACTTGGTTGATTTCAGCCCTGAGTTTGATTATACTACCATCTATTCCTCTTGGGTTATTTACTTCTTTTGTTCTAGAGCTTTCAGGTATGTTGTCAAGTTGTTAGTGTATGCTCTCTCCAGTTTCTTTTTCTGTAGGCATTTTGCTCTTGCTTTATGGAGTCCCACAAGTTTTGGTATGATGTGTCCTCATTTTCTTTAAATTCTAAAAAGTCTTTAATTTCTTTCTTTATTTTTCCTTGACCAAGTCATCATTGAGTAGAACATTGTTCAGTTTCCACATGTATGTGGGCATTCCATTGTTTTTGTTATGTCAATACCAGCCTTAGTTCATGGTGATCTGATAGGATGCAAGGAATTATTTCAATTTTCTTGTGTCTGTTGAGGCCTGTTTTGTGACCAATTATATGGTCTATTTTGTAGAAAGTGCCATGAGGTGCTGAGAAAAAGGTGTATTCTTTTGTTTTAGGATGAAATGTTCTAGAGATATCTGTTAAATCCATTTGGTTCATAACTTCTGTTAATTTCACTGTGTCTCTGTTTAGTTTCTGTTTTCATGATCTGTCCATTGCTGAGAGGAGGGTGTTGAAATTCCCAACTATTATTGTGTGAGGTGCAATGTATGCTTTGAGCTTTAGGAAAGTTTCTTTTCTGTATGTGAGTGCCCTTGCATTTGGAGCATAGATGTTCAAAATTGAGAGTTCATCTTGGCAGATTTTTCCTTTGATAAATATCGTGTCCTTCCTTATCTTTTTTGGTTACTTTTGTTGAAATTCGATTTTATATGATATTAGAATGGCTACTCCAGCTTGTTTCTTAGGATCATTTGCTTGAAAATTGTTTCCCATCCTTTTACTCTGAGGTAGTGTATGTCTTTGTTACTGAGGTGCATTTCCTGCATGCAGGAAAATTCTGGGTCTTGTTTATGCATCCAGTCTGTTAGTCTACATCTTCTTTATGGGGAAATGAGTTCATTGCTTTTAAGAGATATTAAGGAAAAATGATTGTTGCTTCCTACTATTTTTGTTATTAGAGGTGGAATTATGTTTGTGTAGCTATCTTCTTTTGGTTTGTTGGAAGATTACTTTCTTGCCTTTTCTAGGTTGTAGTCTCCCTCCTTGTATTAGAGTTTTCCATCAATTATCCTTTGAAGTGCTGGATTTGTGGGAAGATATTGTTTAAATTTGGTATTGTCATGGAATATCTTGATTCTCCATCTATAGTGGTTGAGAGTTTTGCTGGGTATAATAGTCTGGTTTGGCATTTGTGTTCTCTTAGGGTCTGTAAGATATCAGTCCAGGATCTTCTGACTTTTATATTTTCTGGTGAGAAGTCTGGTGTAATTCTTTTGGTCAGCCTTTATATATTATTTTAACTTTTTCCATTACCGCTTTTAGTATTTTTATTTTTTTTGTCCATTTGATGTTTTCTTTATTATATGATGGGAGGAATTTCTTTTCTAGTCTATTTGCAGTTCTGTATGCTTCTTGTATGTTCATGGGCATCTCTTTCTTTAGGTTAGGAAAGTTTTCCTTTATAATTTTGTTGAAGATATTTACTGGCCCTTATAAGTTGGCAATCTTCACTCTCATCTATATCTATTATCCTTAGGTTTGGTTTCTTGTTGTGTCCTGGATTTTCTGGATGTTTTGGGTTAGGAGATTTTTGCATTTTGCATTTTCTTTGACAGTTTGTGTCAATGTTTTACATGGAATCTTCTGCACATGAGAGTCTCCCTTCTATCTCTTGTATTCTGTTGGGTTGCTTGCATCTATGACTCCTGATCTCTTTCCTAGGTTTTCTATCTCCAGGACAGTCTCCCTTTGAGATTTTTTATTGTTTCTACTTCCATTTTTAGATTCTGGATGGTTTTGTTTATTTCTTTCACCTGATTGGTTGTGTTTTCTTGCAATTCTTTAAGGGTTTTGTGTTTCCTCTTTAAGAACTTCTACTTGTTTAACTGTATTCTCCTGTATTTCTTTAAGGGAATTATTTATGTCATTCTTAAAGTCCTCAATCATCATCATCAAAAGTGATTTTAAATCTGAGTCCTGCTTTTCTGGTGTGATGGGGTCCAGTACTTGCTATGGTGGGAGAACTGGGTTTTGATGCTGCCAAGTAACTTTGGTTTCTGCTGCTTATGTTCTTGCGCTTGCCTTTCACCCTCTGGTTAACTCTAGTATTACCTGTACTCACTGTCTCTGACTGGATTGTGTCTTTCCATTTATTTTGCTTGTGTCAGAACTCCTGAGAGTCCAGATGTCTCTGTGATCCTGTGATCCTGAGCTCCTGTGTGGATGACCACCTGGAACTCTGGCTGCCTCTGGAATCGTGAAATTCTGTTGCTCTGAGTGCAGTGGATCATCTAGGATGGCTCAGGATATGGTGTCTTCATTGGAGCAGACCAGCTAGATATCTGCCCCAGCTAAAAAGACCAAGTGGTGCGGGGGTGGGGGGGGCAATGGGAGTGGTATTCCAGAGTGGTGCGGGTGGGAGTTGGGTGGCTGATGGGTCCTGAGTGTCCCAGGCTCCCAGTTGTAGCTCTGGGGCATAGGGCAGTGGGGGAGGGTTCTTCCTGGCTGCTCTAAGTGCAGTGGCTCAAGATATGGTGTCTTCATGGGAGCAGACCTGCTAGGTGTGTCTAGACCATCATTTAGAATGAAGTGAACTTTCTTAGATTGTAGTGAAGAAAATGAATCTAGAGAGAGACAGAGAGAAAGAAAAAGAATGAAAGAGAGAGGGAGAAGCAGAGACTCAGAGAAATACAGAAGGTTGCTACCATAAGTTTGGTAACAAAGGGTGACACATGAAACTTCTTACTTGAAAGTAACAAATAGTTCTCAGATCTTACCCTGCAGCACAGAGTTCAAGCTTTATCCAGAGATTGCAAAATTGGGCCTAAACTAATTTGATACCTTGGGCTATGCTCTGACCCAAGATTTATTACTGTAGGCTGCTCTGAGCTCAGAACTCTGTACAGTGATGAGAGTCCATCTTTCTAGAAGGTAGTGTTTACTCTTCTGAGGAAACCACTATGGAGATGAATATGAATTCTGCATTCTAATATTCCTCTGGCAATTCCACCTTTGACTATGTCCTAGGACTACCTAGTGTCTACCATGTGATATGAAGCCAACAACATCTGAAAGGAAAAGTGGTATCTCTAGCATTTTAAAATGCAAAGGAGGAGAACATCAAATACAAATGTAAAACTTCCTATTTCCACTTTTTATCATCTTTTTGAACTTGTAAAGATAGATTACATAATTGAGCCTTTAGTTTCTCTCTAGACAAAATAATGTCTTAATGCATATCATAGAATTATATGAAAATAAAAAAAGTAAAGAAAAAACTTTTAGCTATCAGGCTGTATAGTGTGAGTAGTGCTTTCTATCATTCAGTATTTCTCAGTTTTTGCTGTACCAATCACATTTCATTGTTCAGGTATGAACAACCAGCCACAAAGCTGCCTGCATTCCTGGAGGCCTGCCTCCACTAGGGACAACCAGATAGTTAAAGGCCACTATAAGAACTCAGTCAATAAGAGACAAGGAAAAATGGCACTACCAGAGCACAGGTACCCTTCTAGTGGAAGCCTAAATTATCATAATACAGATAAAACATAAGAAAATTACCTTAAATCTAAGCTTATGTAGATGATAAAGGGCTTTAAAGAGGTAATTGCAAAGAAAACAACAGTAGAAATCCTGGAAATGGAAAACATAGGTAAAAGAAGAGAAACTACAGATGCAAGCATCACCAACAAATACAAGAGAAGAAAGAAAGAATCATAGGAGCAGAAGATACAAGAGAAAAAAATTAATATATCTTTCAAAAAATGTTAAATCTAAAAAATTTCTCACACAAAACATGTAGGAAATTTAAATACATTGGAAAGGCCAAGCCTAAGAATGATAGGAATAGAAGAAAGAGAAGATTCCTAACTCATAGGCCCAAAACTTCAAATATATATGTTATATGTTGTTGTTTTTTTTTTAAATTAATGTTTTTGTTTGTTTGTTTGTTTGTTTGTTTGTTTTTTACTTCCAGGTTTTATCCCCATCCTTTTCCACCCTCTGACTGTTCTACATACCATACATCCTCCCCTCATCTCCATGAGGCTGTTCCCCCTACACCCAACCTCACAAGACCTTCCTACTCCTTGGGGCCTCCAGTCTCTTGAGGGTTAAGTGGATATTCTCTAACTTATATGATAGTATATATAAATGACTCCAAAAACAATTAATGGGCTAAGAACAAAATCAGGGAAGCAATAAACTTCACAATAGCCACTAATTATATAAAATACCTTGATGTCACTCTAACCAAGCCGGTGAAATACTGGTATAACAAGAACTTCAAGTCTTTGAAGAGAAATTGAAGAAGATTTTGGAAGATTGAAAGATATCTCATGCTTACGGATCAGTAGGGCTGACTTAGTAAAAACATTATATTGCCAAAAGCAATCTACAAATTTATTGCAATTTCCATGGAAATTATTTACAGACCTTTGAAGAACAATTCCCACCTTCATATGGAAAAACAAAATCCTAGGATAGCAAAAACAATACTGTACAATAAAAGATCTGGACATTCCACCATCCCTGATTTCAAGCTTTATGACAGAGCAATGGTAATAAAATCTGCATGGCACTTGCATAAAAATAGACAGGCTGATCAATGGAAGTAAGACAAAGATTCAGAAATAAACTGATACACCTATATATATTTGAATTTAAGCGAAAATGCCAAAACTACACAAAGGACAAAAGAAAGTATTTTAAACAAATGGTACTTGCCTAGTTGGTCAGCTGTGTGTAGGTGAATGTAAAGAGACTCATTATCACCCTGCACAAAACTCAAGTTCAAGTGGATCAAAGACCTCAACATGAAACCATAAACACTAAATCTGATAAAAAGAAAGAAAGAAAGAAAGAAAGAAGAAAGAAAGAAAGAAAGAAAGAAAGAAAAATAGAAAAAAAGAAGAAGGAAGGAAGGAAGGAAGGAAGGAAAGAAGGAAGGAAGGAAGGACAGAAGGAAGAAGGAAGGAAGGAAGTGAAGAATAGCCTTGAAAGCACTGGCATGGGAGAAACTTCCTGAACAAAGTACCAATAGCACAGACACTAAGATTAATAAATGGAATCTCATGAAACCGAAAAGTTTCTGTAAGGCAAAGGACACAATGAAAAGGACAAAAGGGCAGCCTACACAATGAGAACAGATCTTTACCAATCCCACATTTGACAGAAGGCTGGTATCCAATATATACATAAAGAACTCAAGAAACTAGACATCAACAAACTAAATATTCTAATTAAATAATGGGCTACAGATCTAAACAGAGAGTTCTGGACAGAAGACTCTCTAATGGTTGAGAAGCACTTAAAGAAATGTTCAACATCTTTAATCTTCAAAAAATGAAAATCAAAATGTCTATGAGATTCTATCTTAACACCAGTCCGAATGACTAAGATCAAAAATTCAAGTGACAGTTCATATTGGTGACAATCTGGAGCAAGGGGAATATTCCTGTATTTCTAGTAGAAGTTCAAACTTGAATAACCACTTTGGAAATCAATTTGGTGGTTTCTCAGAAAATTGAAAATAGATATACCTTAAGATCCTGTTATAACCCTCCTGAACATATATCTCAAAAAACATCTATTCTACCACAATGACACTTGTTCAACTATGTTTATAGAAGCTTTATTCATAATAGGTAGATGATGAAAACAACCTAGATGTCCCTCAACTGAAGAATGGATAAAGAAATGTGGTACATTTACACAATGGACTATTAGCAATTAAAAACAATGAAATCTTGAAATTTGTAGAAAAGGATGGAATTAGAAAATATATCCTGAGTGAGGTAATCCAGAGCCAAGGACACACTTATAAGTAAGCAGTATTCATAAAGTACAGGGTAGTCCTGTAGTGTGCTACAAATCACAGACTTGAAGAAGCTAAGTACCAGAAGGGACCAATGGGGATATCTGAATCTTATTGAGAAGGAAAAATAGATTAGATATCACGGGCAGATGATGGAGTGGGCTGGACTGGATGAGGTAGTGGTGGGTAAGCAAACAGGAGAGATAGATTGGGGTAGGACAGAGTAAGAGAGTACTGGGAGAGACAACTGGATTCGGGCGGGTGCATCTCCACAATAAGCTAGAAACCTAGTACAATGGAAAATACCAGCAATCTGTGAGAGTCATCCTAGCTGGGACTCATATGAATGGGTTATAAGGAGCCTGAACCGTGGCTCCAGCTATATATGCAAGGGAGCTATATATAAGTGGGAGAAGAGATCCTTGGTCCCATGAAGGCTGGACGTCGTGTGTGTGTGTGGGATATTCGAGGGTGGGGAGGTGAGGTACGGGGAGGGTGGGTGGGGGTACACCAATGTGGAGGCAGGAGGGGCGGGGAAGGGATAGTGAGTTCTTGGGAGGGAGGGGGGAAAATGGGGTAAGGAGAAAACATCTGAAATGTAAATAAAATTTCCAATAAAAAAAAAAGTAGGTCTTTGAAAAAAATCAAAGCAACAGTTAAATATTCTTATTTCAATAAAAGTGTTTTTATGGAAAAAAAAAAAAAAAAGGAGCCTGAACCGGACATCGCTTAAAACCAGACAAGAATTATAATGGAGAGACTGGGATACCAACAGCGCCACAAAACTTTAGACTCACATTTGTTTTTTCTGCCTACAGAATGTGCAGGGTTTGGGGTGGAGCAGAATTTGAGGAAAGGTCCAACCAATGACTGGCCTAGCTTGAGACTCATCTCAGGAGAGGGAACCCACCTCTGACACTATTGATGATATTCTGCTATACTTGCAGACAGGAGCCCAGCATAAATTATCAGTAGAGGGCCATCACACATCAGTTGTTGTAAGCTGATGCAGAGATGCACAGTCAAACATTGAGTGGTGTTTAAGGGAATCCTGTGGAAGAGAAGAAGGAAGGATTGAGGGAGCCAGAGAGGTCAAGGGCCCAATAAGAAAAATCTAAAGAATCAACTAATCTGGGCTCATGGAAACTGAACTGCCAACCAGTGAGCATAAATGGGATGAGTCTAGGCCCTCTGCATGTGTTTAGCAGTTGTGCAGCTGGATCTTTATGTGAGCCTCCTAAAGCTGGAGCAGGATCTGTCTCTGACTGCAATGTTTGCCTTTGGATCCCTTTCCCCTAGCTTGACTGCCGTGTCTAGCCTCAATGGAGGAGAACATGCCTAGTCTTGCTGCAGCTTTATATTCTGGGCATGTTTGATATCCATGAGAGGCTGTTTCTTTTCAGTGGAGGAAGAAAAGGTAGGGATAGAGGGGGTGGAATAAGGGTGGTAGAATAAGAGAGAAGTTGTAATCGGGATGTAAAGTGAATAAATCATTTAGTCAATAAAAAAATGAACAGCCACAATTATCAATGATTGCTTAATAGTTACTCATCTCTCAGGGTCTCAGCTAGTCCCAGTTAGGTGTATCCAAGTTATAAGCACAACCACACTCACTTCATAAATTTCTTGTTCACCTTAAGTAAATAATTTAGCCAGCAGTTTTCTTCTCACAGATCTTAAAGAGATACGTAAAATCAAGTAGGAACCTGAGTAGACTTTTAAACCCCATTTCCACACCCTTATTTCATTGTCTAGTAAGTAAAACTATGAATGCAGAAGAAATGAAATAGTGGGGCCATTTGTAAAATCTCTCATAGACATTTTATTTTCAGAACCATCCTCATATCTAGAAGGGAAATCTACCATGGTATGTGACATGAAAGTCTCATATCTCCCTTCCTAAGCTATAGAGGAAAACATATTTCCTTCTCTTGTTCTGGCAACTGACCTATGGAAAATAAGTAAAGCAGACTATATTAGTTTTGCCTTAATAAAATACCTGAAGCATGGCAACTTAAAAGTGGAAAGATTTATTTTGGCTTGTGGTTTAAAAGGACACAGGCAATCAATACTGTGGATACATGGCAACCAGTGAATGCAGGGATTAACCATGTTACCTTTACAATTGGTTGCAACACAGAGGACAGGAAAGAACATGAGGCTAATAAATATCAAACCCCACCCTATTGACCTTCATCCTCAGCAAGGCCCTATCTCCTGAATGCCCTAAAATTTTCCAATACAGCACAATCAACAAATTACCAAATGCTCAAACACATGAGCCATGAGAGGATATTTCATATTCAAACCACAACACAGAACAAGCGCATATTCACTCTTTCCTAAGGTATTGATTTTTTCTTTAATGGTTATATTTCTGCAAATCCTTTCATCCCATCTTTATTAAGCAACGAATACTCATATGAAAAATTTGAAGATTTAAGATTGCCATATGCAATAAAGATATATTTCTCCTTTGTCTCATTCTTTTATCAGATATTCAATTGGATATGTAGATTGTCATGGAGTTTGAAGAATATCTTCACTACTGTTTTTTCCCTAAATATCTGCTGTAAGTTTTAGCCTTTTCCCCATACTTGACATTCTTGGCCAAGGCTTTGACAGTAATGATAATGTAGGTGGAGCCAGGGTTAGTTAACACTGCTCATTAACTCTGCTGTACAAGCTGGTTAACAGAAAAGCTACAAGGAAATAGTTGAGATTTAAGTTTCATATTTCATAGTCTGTGTCTTCACTTAACTACATTTACATGCAGTTTGTGTGTGGTGTCCACAACCATATTCCAATCTGTCTTCTTGGGAATCCTCATTTCCACTTTGGTAGATTCTCAAACCATAATGCTCATAAAGTAGATCAGTTTAAAACGGCTGTTCATTCTTTTCCCCTTTGAGTGTATAGCATGGTTTTCTGCCCAACTTTGGAATCGGCTGTATATTTTCGTGAGGTCAGAGCTGTTGTTATGCGCCACTAATTTCTGGAGTGGTTTTGTTCATAGCATGTGTACAACAGTATTTGACTGGTACAAAAATTAAACTGAATAACTTACCACTACTTTTATAGATTTTGTCTGTGAGAATTTTACTTGCAATATCGTATTCCTCTGAGATATCCTTTTTTTTATGTCATTGTCATTGCATACCTAACACATATTAAAGAGGTACATACTTGATATAAAATAACACAGGCTTAATTTCTGTCCATCTGTTGATCAGCATGGGTTGATTATTTATATTCTAGTGTAAAAGGACTTAATTGCATAGAATATTGCAAAGATTTAGTATCATGAATTCAAACATTGACATTTAAAATATAATCAGTGGATGCTTCTAATTTATAATAAATGTTTTATTTTTCAAAAATGTTATAACACTCTTTTGAGATGTATTTATGCCCTTTGAAAGATAAGAAAACTAAGGCTCAAATTTGATAATTCATTTCTCTTACAGTTAAATGTCACTATACAAACCAGGCTACTGTTTCTAGATTCTGAGTCTTCACCAGCCTATTGTTTTTCTTACATGATTTGCTGAAAGTTCTTTTAGGTTTCTGCTTTATGGTTCTTTCCTCAAATATGTGTCAGCCTAAGTAATGGAAATGCCTTTGTCTAGACTAGCTCTTAGCAAAATATAAGATGCTCATCTAGAGTAGTTCTGTAGGTGATGACGAAGAGACAGTTCTCTGAAGATACTGGGAAAGGCTATTTCCTTCCGAATTACTTTTAAATGTTAAAGAAAAAGAAACCTTAGTTGGGTGTGTTAACATCTTCCATATTTCTAACATTTGCTAATCTGTAGTAACAATTCTGGAGATTTTTTGTTCTTTAAAAAAACACAGAAATATTATAAGAATATGATTTTGCTTTTAACCCCAGGTGAGGGATATGGGCCTGCTTCAGATTATCAACAGCAGCTGACTGTGATTTCCTTCCAGCTCTAGCAGGGATGTGATTTTGAGAGCCGCAGATAGCACATTCAAGTGTATAATGATTGGGAATCTGGGAGCATTTTTTGCAGGATGTATAAATGCTAGGTCCCTAAGAATCTGGTAGGTTATTGAATGATTGTTTCTTGCTGTTGATCTGTGTTGGATGGCAATGATCAGTAACTGTTAAGCAATTGTCTGCAAAGAGAAACAAGAAGAATAAATTAGATATCCTTGCAGTGAGGATCAAAGTTGTTCCGAGAAACTTTATGCCCTTGCAGGAAGTAGTCTAATGATAAAGTTGCTCACTTTCTATTTTATCACTTTTGCTTGTATTGAAATGAAACATTTGGTTAAAATTAAACATTATATGTGAATAAGTTTTACAAGTGTACTTTTGAAATAATAATTCATTATCTCCCTCATAGCAAATGTGAGTGTCTTCTTGTTTTCTCCCAGCACACCACAGCTATTCAGTCAGCACACTGGAAGCTTACCAAGAAAGTATAAAAGGGAATCCTACCTTCTATTAGCATAAGTCCCAGAATTCCACCTGTCTGAAATTGTAATCTATTAATAGGTGACAAGACTGTCACTAGAAGTTCATTTATAATATTGTCATTGGAACCTAATGAACATTTAGGACATATTTTAGGAGCTGTAATTTTTTCTTTTGCCTGTAAGTATTAAAAAAGGATGTAGCAAAATGATTTTCCACTACCACCGTTAAGCTAGTAAATGTGGTGAAATTTTCTTTTGGAATTTCAGTTTTTACTTTTTATATTATAGAATCATATAATTAATATATATATACACCTATACCTATAACCTATACTTAGCCAGTACCTGTACCTATACCTTCCTGTCAGAGAAACAGAGTGGGGAAGGGGAGGGAGAGGGAGAGGGAGGATGGAGAGAAGGAGGTGAGAGAGGGAGGGAGGGGGAAAGGGAGAGGGGGAGGGGGAAGAGGGGGACCTTGAACACTGATGAAAGTGCAATACTTATTGTGAAGGTAAAGTCTAGAAAGTCATAAATTCATCAAATTCATCATTAACGGTATAGTCCTGATGTCTTAGTAGCCTCTACACTAAATTTTCTCCATAATGCCAGCTCGTGACATTTTTCTGGATGATTCTTCCTGTTGTGAACTAAAATCTTTGGGAAAACTCCTTTTAAGAGAAGAAGTATTTATTTGGGCCCCAATTTATGGGCTCCGTCCATCACAGCAGGGAAGCCACAGCAGTAGGAGACTGAGGTGGCTGACACATCTGCAGCCAAGCAGAGAGCAGTGGCTGCTCAAGCTCAACTAGCTTTCTCCTTTTCTTTCTTTCACAAGCATATGCTTTTTTAAAAAATGTATTCGGTATTTTATTTACATTTCAGAAGTTATCCCCTTACCTCATTCTGCGCCCCTACCCCCACCCCCACCCCGGCCAGGAACTCCCTATCCCATCCCCCCTCCTCCTGCTTCTATGAGCATGTGCCCCTACTTACACCCCTACTCCCACCTTCCCACTCTAGAATTCCCCCACACTCCATGTCAAGCCTTCATGGGACCAAGGATCTCCTCTCCTACCTATGCCCCACAAGGCCATCCTCCCCCACATATAACACTGGAGCCATGGGTCCCTCCCTATGTGCTCCCAGGCTGGTGGTAGACACTGAGAGCTTGGTTGATTGGTATTGTTGCTCTCCTCATGGGGCGAAAACCCCTTTCAGCTCCTTCAGTCTTCTCTCTTACTCCTCCATTGGGAACCCCTTGGTGAGTGCAATGGTTAGCTGTGAGCATTCACCTCTGAATATGTCAGCCTCTGGCAAACCTATAAGGAGACAGCTATATGAGGTTCCTGTCAGCATGCACTTCCTGACATTCACATCAGTGTCTACCTTTGGTGACTGTACATGGGATGGATACCCAGGTGGAGCAGTCTCTGGGCAGCTCCTCCTTTAGACTCTGTCCCATACTTTGTCTCCATATTAGCTCCTGTGAGTATCTTGTTACCCCTTCTAAGAAGGGCCAAAGCAGCCACACTTTGGTCTTCCTTGTTCATTAGCTTCATGTGGTTTGAGAGTTGTATTTTGGATATTGTTAGCTTTTGGGCTAATATTCAATTATCAGGGAGTACATAACCTGTGTGTTCTTTTGTGACTGTGTTACCTCACTCAGGATGATATTTCAACAAATGTTTGCTGGTTCAAGTGGAGGTCAGCATGTAGAAGAATGCAAATTGATCCATTTTTATCTCCTTGTACAAAGCTCAAGTCCAAGTGGACAAAGGACCTTCACATAAAACCGGACACCCTGAAACTAATAGAAGAGAAGGTGAGGAAGACTCTTGAATACCTAGGCACAGGGGAAATGTTTCTGAACAGAAGACCAATGGCTTATGCTCTAAGATCAAAAATTGACAAATGGGACCTCATAAAGTTGCAAAGCTTCTGTAAGGCAAAAGACACTGTCAATAGGACAAAGTATCAACCAACAGATTGGGAAAAGATCTTTACCAGTTCTACATCTGATAGAGGGCTAATATCCAATACATACAAAGAACTTAAGAAATTAGACATCAGACAACCAAGTGATACTATTAAAAATGGGGTACAGAGCTAAACAAAGAATTCTCAACTGAAGAAACTCGAATGGCTGAGAAGCACCTAAAGAAATGTACAATATCCTTAGTAATCAGGGAAATGCAAATCAAAACATCCTTGAGATTCCACCTCACACCAGTCAGAATGGCTAAGATCTAAAACTCAGGTGATAGCAGATGCTGGTGAGGATGTGGAGAAAGAGGAACACTCCTCCATTGTTGGTGGGATTGCAAGCTGTATAACCACTCTGGAAATCAGTCTGGCAGTTCCTCAGAACATTAGACATAGCATTACCTGAGGACCCAGCTCTACCACTCCTGGGCATATACCCAGAAGATGGTCCAACATATAATAAGTACATATGCTCTACTATGTTCATAACAGCCTTATTTATAATAGCCAGAAGCTGGAAAGAACCCAGATGTCCTTCAACGGAGGAATGGATACCGAATATGTGGTACATTTACACAATGGAATATTACTCAGCTGTTAAAAACAATGAATTTGAGAAATTCTTAGGTAAATGTTTGGAGCTTTCTCCTTTTTTATACAGTATGGCCCCAGGCCCAGGGAATGTCACTACCCTCCTTTAGTTTACTACCTCTATTAACTCAATTAAGGTAACAACTCACAGGCATGCCTAGAGACTAACCTAATCTAAACAATTGCTCACAGGTATTCCTTATCTACTAAGTGATTCCAGACCCTGTCAAGTTGACAAGCAATCATTCAAGCCTATTTGAAGTATGTTAATAATGCTGTAGTATAACATTAAGTGAAGTCAGTTATTATTTTAATTTAGTATCATCCATTAATTGTGCAGAATAAAAGGTTTTATTATGACATTTTATACATGTATATAAGATGCTTTGGTCTTCAGTCCCCTGCTACTATTTCTTTCTCTCCTCTGTATTGCTCTTTCCTATACCTCATTCTACTTTCATGTAATATCACTATGGTTTTCTTTTCTTGTTATTGTTGTATTTATATATTATAGGAATGTATATATGCATTTTGTTTTGCTTATTTGTATGTATGTTTAGGAATGATAATTTGTATTGGATAGCCAATTATGGGGTTCACCCTAGGAGGTGACTGATTCTCACTGTCTCCACAGCCAATAATTGCTTGAAGCTATTAAACTAAGGGTGGGGACTTGGTAGATTTTTTCCCCTTCTATGTTAGCATTTCATCTGGTGTTGTTAATAGTAAGTAACTAATTCTTGGTACTGTAAATCTATGAAATGCCTGGTAACTGGAATACTACTTTCACTTTCCTAAGCCAGCATAATTTCTGATTGCAATATAAATACTAAGTCTTATGATGGCTTAGTACATTTACATGGATAAATGCAGCTCTCACCTTCTCATCAAAGAAGTTTCATTTTTGCTGCAGACAGAGACCATTACAGAAAGTGATAATCTGTCAAAATGCAGAGAACAGCTGAACACAAAGTACTGAGTGTGGGCTGTTGCACCTACCATAAAACCCTATACCTAGGACCCAGGAAACATCATGGAAAAGGAGGTGGAAAGATTGTAAGAACCAGAGGGCTAGGAAGGCTGCTGTGAGATTGTATTTTCTATATATGCCAGGAAAGTTACACTTAAGAAATATCAACTATATGGTAGCCTAAAGAAGATCTGAACATCAAGTGTTTTGATTCAGAGAGATTGTATATTCAATAAGAAGTGAGAATACTATTTCTAGGTTCTCATACTTCATAGCACCTAATCCTAGACCAAAATGTATAATACAAGTGGAAATGGATAGTAGTTTAAAATTAAATGTAAAGCCTAGTGATTTTAGTAATCATAATGCTTAGCTAAGTTTGTAAAGTAGTTGAAGATGGGGTGGAAACAAAAGGAACACAGTCCTTAGATACTCATAATACAAAGTAACTTATGGAGAGGTAACTTTATGATAGAGTATGTTAAGTCTACATCATTAAAATAAACCTTACAATTAAATTAATTTGTTGTACATACATATACTTATAACTATGCAATCAGTCTGGAAACTCATATTCCATGATCAGTGTGCATGAAGGACTATAGCAGCTCACAATGTTTTGGTCTCCGGATTGTCAGGATTGTAGGCTAATGAAGAAATGAAGAAATATTAGACCTGAGACAACAAGACAGAAGGAAAGCAATATGTATGAGTTTCCCAAATCTGTACATCAAGTAGAAAGTATTCGGTAATCTTGACAGGCATAATATACTACACTAGTGACAGGGGAAAAGGGCTGATTTTAAAATCCAAAGTACCTGTATTTCTCTTTTCTACTACCTTTAGAACTTTAGACCAGTTGATTTTATTTCTCAAATTGATCTCCTCTGTATGGAGAGAGTTATACTTAATAAAGATACTTACTTAAACTAAATTAAGTTACTGTTAAAATTAAAGATGAACACTTATAAAGTGTTTTGGATAAGCATATTTTATACCACAAAATCAATAAAAGGTGGTGATCAATAATAGTCATGTTATTCATAGTTATACCCTGTAACTAAAAAACAAAACAAAACAAAATCCTGAGAGCACTTAATGACATTATTTATAATTTGTGATACATTATGCTCATATTCTATCTACTATAGACTGTTAGCTTCTTGAGGGAAATCAAACACTAAATTAGAGTACAGGTATAAAATTATAACTGATTACACACACACACACACACACACACCACACATATATATATACACACACACACACATACATATGCAAACATACTAACCTGGTTTTTCCCTTGACTCTATTCAAAAGGATAGTCTTCAATCTTATCTGCCTCTCTGTCTCTTTCAGTTTCTATCTGTGTCTTTTTGTTTCTCTGTGTCTCTAGGTCTCTTTTTCTCTCTATCTCTCTTTTTCTCTCTTTCACATATGCACACACACACAAACACAAATACACACACACACACACATAATTAAAAAGAAAAAAGTCTCATTACTTACTTGTTCACCAAATCAAAGTGAACAATTTCATAATAATTAGTATGGAGTTAAATGGTCTTAAATATGAGCCACATCTACTTTTCTATGATTATCTAAAACTATTGTTTCACTTGAAAGATGAATTGAAGTCCCTTGTCCTCTAACATTCTCTGAAGTTGTTTTATTGTTTCAATCTTGTATGCCATCTTATTAATCTTATGTGCCTTGAGAAACCCAATTTAATATTCAGGATACATCTATGATACTTTCTCTAACAATATCAATAAAACTGAAATGATCATCATGGACCCTATTAACTAAGCTCTAATCTGTGCCAGGTACACTATGCCAGGCAATTACACCATGTTCTGTGATTCTCTACAGACTGCAATATTTGTCTTGTTGAATATATATCAGGTAAATCTCCATCTACATTGTATCCTCCCAATTTGACATTTGGACTTGAAATATAAAGCCATGTTTACTCATCCTTAAATTCTTAAAGATTATCTTTGTGTAGTATCTCAACATTGTTAAAAAGATGACCAACAGGGTTAAGTTGCACTTAATAAATATTTATTGAATGAATAGCATAAAGAAGATTCAAATATTTAATTAGAGATTGGACTTAGAATATACATTTCTTTTCAAATATAAAATGTCATGATACATCTACTCACATGTTCAGATAAGGACCCTAATATTGGGAATTAAGAATATATATGAAGAGTGAAATCATTTGGTATTTCATGAATGTTTAAGCTTGCAGACATCCCTGTCCAACTAAGAATCAGAAAAGACTCACATGCAATCACACATCTGGAGCCATTCCACCTGTCTTGACAGACTCTCTATGGATTTTAAGCAGAAGGTACATGAGGTTATCTATAAATAATACACGAATGTAAAGCCATCCATCCTGTTAGGTTAAATATAGACATTGCATTAGCTCCATGGAGGAGAGGATGAGTGGTTCCCAACTCAAAGAAATAGTTATAAATTCTAATTGGTGCATGCATATGCACATTGGATATTTCCTTCCATAAGGACACGAAAATAGCAATTAACTCAAGGATGATATTTTAGTTGTTGCTGTCTTCTCTGCTCAATCTTTCCCCATCTGGATTGCTCTACAGATGCTGATGTATCTAAAACTGTCTGTCAAGTGACACTGCCTCCACTTCTTCCATGTATACTTACCCACGCTATACTTCCAATGGTTCTCTTTGATGAAAGGAGTTGTTCATGTAAGTTCTATACATCTGAATTTTTCCTATAATGTTTTACTTTTGAGCAGAATAGTGGATATTACTAATCCAAAATCCAAGTCAAAACTCTATGTCTTCACCATTCTACTTACTAGGTATAGACTCTTGGAGATAAATTGCTTAAACTGAGTCTCATCAGTTTCTAGTTTCATGAGACTGGATTAACTTCATATACATCATGGCGCATTGGGAAAATTGAACAAGATACTGTATGTAAAGTTTAAAGGTGTTGAGAGGATTCGAGACACCATGAGGAAATCAACAATCCCAACCAACCAGAGCCCCCAGGGTCTAAACCACCAGCCTGGGAGCGCTTAGGGAGGGACCCATGGCTCCAGCTATATATGCAAGGGAGCTATATATAAGTGGGAGAAGAGATCTTGGTCCATAAGCTGGATGTCGTGGGGGGGCGATACTCGAGGTGGGGAGGTGAGGTACGGCAGGGTGGAAGGGGGTACACCAACGTGGAGGCAGAGGAATGGGGAAGGGATAGTGAGTTCCTGGGAGGGAGGGGGGAAATGGGGTAAGGAGAGAACATCTGAAATGTAAAAAAAAATTTCCAATAAAAAAAAAAGAAGTAAAAAGAAAAGAAAAGAAAAGAAAAGCTATTTAAAATTGGAAAAAAAATTAAAAAAAAAAGTTTAAAGGTTTGTCCTCATTTTATTGAACAGATGAGGGTATCATTGATATTAAAGGAATAACATGTTTTGGAGACATCCTGTGGTGTTAGAGCCTCAGCTAGGATCAAAATTCTATATTGCCTTTAGAATCACAGGTATCACCCATGTGCCCATAATGCATTTAATTTTTGTTGATTTTTTTATCAAGCAGTAGGTATTGAATGTAAGAAAATGAGAATCAAATATCTTTACTGTGATCATCCATATAGGTGTTCCTAAGTTGGCTTAAATATAGAGCTAATATTACTTGATTTCTCTTTAGTTTTTGATATTTTCCATTAAATGATATGATCTATGCTAATTATTTTATATACTTAACTCATTTCATCTTCTCCAAGTCATGTGAGATATCAATCTCATCATCTATTCCATTTTCCTATGAGAAAAACTGAGGCACAGAGGGCAAATAATCTAGACATATTTAAGCAGCTAGTAAGTGGTTATTGTAGAATTTTGTAACATGCAGTGTTTTTTTATTAAGATTACACATTTCAACAATAAATTATTCTATCTCAATGCATATGTGAGCTCAGTAATAATAGTATGGCAATAAAGAGGGGCACAAAAAATGTGGGAGACCAATTATGGGCCTCTTGTCCCAACAAAACTTGGGTCTCCAGGAAGATAGTTTTGAGATGCTTTACCTGTAGTATTTTAAGTGATATGGGATATTAATAAGTTTAAAATGGAAACTGGGTCGATTTACATGGAACCAGCAATGACTTCTAGTGACAAAAATGCAATACAATAAAAATAAACTTGTGGTTTGGTGATACTTTGTGTTATTTAACATCTTCATACATATTTTTTGTTGAAGCTGTGCTGGTTACATCTGGGATGAGGCCAGGATAGCAGTAAGAGTTTCAATTTTACAAGTGAGAAACCACTGGTCAGAGAGATGATAGTTTTAGTTAAGGACTACACTAGATGGCGAGAAGCTGACAGTAAGGTGTGCTTCTCGTTACTCAGAAAACTTTTTGCATTTCACCTGGAGTCTCTCATTCTATTTAATCTTTTAAAAAGTAACACCAGTAATTCTGAGATAAAGAGAATGAGTCCGTTTATTTTAAGGCCTCCACAAACAGTCATCATGCAAAGGCTTGATACAAATCTAAATCGTAGACGACTTCAACAAAGTCCTCAAATAAGAATACTTGGTATAGATATCCCATGCTGTCGGTTAAAGCAAGAGGAATTTGTTGCCAAAAGAATATAACTTGTATTATTTCCCTGGAGAAAAGATTTACCAGCTTCAGGGTAGGTGTGAGTAAAATGGAGCAGTCGTTTTTCAAAGAAAATGTCCTTTGGGTCACGCAAAGGTTCTACTCTATGTGACAAGAAAGTGATAGTATTATCCACTGAAAGTGATTTTAAGTAGCACAGTTCTCTGATCTTCCAACACACAAACCTCACTGACCCAGGAAAGCTCATGCAAAGACATCTTAACTAGATGATTTAGTCATAAAATCTACTCCCATATAAAACATAAACAGGTTTACATATAATTTATCATTTGAGGGTTCTGCATATCCTCTATGGCATTTGTCCCTTCAAGAACAGATTATAAACCAAGGAAATTTGCTTCAAAAAATGAATATATTCATTGAAAATTATGTATATCCCAAGGAGTTCATAGTGTTCACTAAAACCTAAATACTGGTATTTGCTGACTTAATACTAATATTCTGCTAATATTTCAGAATTGAACAATTAAAATCTCATTTTTAATTGTTTAGTTATATTTATGAAGTAGTATCTTGTAAGATTTATGAATAGAAAAAGTGACGGTATCTTATTCACTATCATACCCAAGGTGACCTAGAACACATTTAAAATAGCTTGACTGAACTGAAGTAATCTGTAATATAGCTTAATATTTTATCTATTAGCTATTGCTGCATAGAAATCCATTGAAAAACATAATGCCCCAGATAGTAGATATTTTTTACCCTATAATTATACAAACTAATCATTTAGGATGGATTTAGCCAGCTAGCATGTGTTTGTGGCAAGCAGTGAACCTGCTACAAGTGCTTTTGTTGATACTGGACAGCCTTTCTAACACTGTGGAGCCCTCTTCTAAGGCAGCTACATTGATTTGTCTCTACTGTGTTTGGTATATCACCTTTCACCATGTCTTCATGAGCTAGTCCATATAAAAGAGTCAGAAATATGTGTGTAGGCTTAAAGTAGTCACTTAGCATCCAGTTTCAGATACTAAAAATTCTGCATGTATTGGCCTGCTATGTTTCAAGTAAAGACAGTGGTAGGTGACCCCTATGCAGTCTTTCATACCACCCACTGTCTTACTTTTGCCCTCAGCTACAAGAAAGCAGAATCATTAATTTATACAACTATATAGATTCAGATCTCTTGATGTCAGGACTTTGCAGTCAAAAGTAACACATGGCAGAGAGGTTAACAAATTGCTTTGGGAAAAAGAAGGATTCAATGAAAAACAAAAGGACAGGATAGAGGATGGATGGTTAGGGAACCAACTGATAAACACTAGACTGCTGCTCCCATTATAAGTTAGGGCAACTTCTTTATCACTCTTCTTTCTCTTTCAAGACTTCCTTAGTGGGATTACTATGGAAGAAACAATCTCTTCGACGTCTTCAAAGCCATTAAAATTAGGTCTAAAAGTGTGAAAATTTAGGGCATTTCTATTGATATGGCATATGCATGAAACAGAGAATACAGTGGCAGCCTTCTGATCACCTCTCTTCATGATCCTGTTACCAACTTTTACAGTCCTAGAACTTAGCACATTATCTATATCTTGCTTACATGCCTAATTTGAAATATTTTCTGTAAATAGTTCTCTAAGGATAGCGGCTTTATCTGTATAATTGTTACTCTCATTTCACTGGCCAATGTTGGAAGTCCCATAGATCTTTACTGATTCAGTTTACTTATAACTCTCTATGACACATGCAAAATATTTATAGAAAAACAAATGAACAACAATAACAACCAAAAAAACCATTTTGTCTAGGTATGACATCAGGATTCAGCTTTCCTGTGTCCCCATCATTCAACAGTCACCCACAAAATACACTCACCTCTAAATGTCTGGAAGCCTTTAGCTCAAGTTCAAGGCGAGGTGTTTATAGAAACAGTCATGTTGCCTATGACAGATCTATCAAAATGTAAGCAACCTTAATGTGGGATGAAAAACCAGTGATAATTGCAATAATCATTATGAAAAAGATGTGCTGTTCTTTTCAACTCTTATTAACCTGGATTTTGTTTAAGAGCTTTCCAATTAGCTTCTTGTATCTGCATAGTTAACCTTTTCTGAGGTTTCCTCTTCAGGCCCTCTCTTGTCAACCCCTCAGCCCTCATTTCTGCCCATGAAGTCTCACAGGAATAGCTGGAATTCAGCCTCCTAAACAGCTCCTGAGCATAGGATAATTACAATATAATTAATGAATTAAAAAGAATGAAATGTTTTAAGTGCCTTCAATATTCCCTTTCCTATAATTATCTACAGGAAACATATTCATTAACAATCTTGTGCTGACAGGCTCCAGGCTCTAGTAAGCTAGCTCAGCTTCCAATAAGAAAATAAGTAGATGGCCTCCCCAGATCATGTCTCCGATTTTTATGGATGAGGGGCCAAAGCTGGGCAGCACCCTGAAAACTGTTTATCGGATCAGGTGCCTTCCTCTACTCTTCTTCTGGGACACCTTTATTAGTTTCAAGTGACAAGTATTCTATCTGTCTGCCTCCCAAGATCTATTTCTCTCTCACACTCAAGGAAACACAATACTAATTGTGGCCTCTATTAAGTTTCCCATTTCTCATATTGTATTACTTTTGGCTTCAACTAAAAAATGATGAATTACTAATCCATGCATATATAATAACAACTAAGGTCTTTTCATGCTGTACTCACTGACTCTCACCTATGATGGGGAGTCATAATATACTCAGAGAGTATAATATATCTGGTACAGATAAATACCTTTGATATAACTTTACATGATTTTGGGAGGGGGTCTGTTTATACTAAATTAAATTTTTATATCTCATAGTTTTTAATTTAAGATATATATTAATTTTGTAATATAACATATTAAAATAGTGCTATGAGTAGATAATTTCAGGCTGGGTTTTGAGTGATCAGGACTATCTAGTTATTGAGGATATCACTGGAGATATTTCTCATTATGATATAATGGTACATCTTCATCACATTACTTGATGCCTATCTATGAAATTAATTTTATATTGTGGTACTTAAAGGAGCATGTCAGAGTAATAAAATTAATGTTTTGGGTTAGGATCTAATCCTAGATCCATTTTACATTATTTGTTTATGATATATGTGAGTTTTCCAATATGGGAAATATGATAAGTCACTTCAATGTGGAACACATGGATGAGTGACAAACCACTTAAAATTTTTATAGATTACTGGAGGAGATAAGATTTCAATCTATAAATAATAGAGACCTATAATAGAGGTGGTGCTAGAAGATGGAAGATAGGAGAGATAATACTGTGTAGAAGTCCAAAGAAGATAGATATTGTCTTCAGCTAAGAGGATCTAAGGGTATATTATAGACAAAGGATGCTTTTGGCTGGATCTTAAAGGATGGATGTTTGGATGACCATATTTAAGAGAGGTTCCGAAACTTGAATCCAAGAAAGAAGGATCTAGGCAAATGGACTAGGGATGGAATATTCCTCATGTGATCATCCTTTTCCTTAAGAGATGGGTACACAGTTAAAAAGATAGAATTGCAATGGCAGAAGAATGTCAGAAGGATTTTACATGTTACAGCAATCTTGAGCCCACAGTTGTTTTTTACTTAATAGTCTAAAAGACTTTATATTTAAAAAAGATGGTACTGAAGCCAAGTAGAACATAGCTTAAGTGTATGATATGAGGCTAGAAATAGGAATTCATGTCAGAAGGATTTATATATATATATATATATATATATTATATATATAATTTTTCTCATTAACTATGAAATATATATTGTTTGCTTAGTATTACTAAAATTCTGATTTAGGCATAGGCTCTTAGGGGCTAGATGAGAATTATGATTAATATATAATAATTATTTATTTATTAATATTACATATTATAATATATATGTTGTGTGTGTGTGTGTGTGTGTGTGTGTGTGTGTGTAAAAATCAGCATGACCAAAATCAAGGTGGGGACGTAAGGCCCTACATACTTGTTTATAGACTTGTCTTTAGAAGGTATATTCTCACTTTCCTCTTCCTGGATGACTAGAGCTTCTCTAAAGTTGACAAAAGTTTAACCAGCACAGTTAATGAGTTACGGTATGTAATGATGAAGGTTTAATCACACAATACCCTATCAAAATCTACCATGTACAAAGTATACAAAACAGGACACAAGCATGACACTTTACTTTGGGACAATTGCAAACAAATAGAAATCAAAGAGTAGAACAGTGGAAAAACACAAGGGAGCCACAGAACACAGTGAACATGACTCAAAGCCCATTTTAAAAACTGAAAAATCAGTTCCTATAATAACTCAAATATCTCAAATGGATGCATTTCTTTGAGATGGGAATACTCCTAAACTATGAAATATGTATTGTTTGCTTAATATCACTAATACTCTGATTTAGGCATAGGCTCTTAGTGGCTAGCTGGGAATTCTGATTAGATAGAATAGACCAAAGATTGGACAGATTTCAATATTCAAATGAGTTGAATAAGTAGACTGTTGAAGGAGTAGTTTGAATTAGGACAGGTGAGGATTCATAAGCATCATCTCATAAAATCAGAGATCCGTAAAGATGGTGCTCAAGAGTGTTCAGAGAACAGTCTGTGGATAGACAGGAACAGCTGCTTCTAGACATTTAGAAGATGCCACAAATACTTATCTTCTACTTTGAAGTGAGCTTGAGGAGGGTCTTTCAATTATCAGACAAACCTAAATTGGGTTTATATTTTCTCACTTGACTAAGAGACTTCGTCACCTTCATAAATGTAGAAACCAAGCACCATCTTCCTATCCTCAAGATAATGTTGTCTCTTTTTATACTGGAAAGTCAACAATTTTCAACCTCATTATTAGGTATAAATCTGAGTCCATAAGATACCTTCTGAAAGTCTGGGGTTCTTGTATTCCAGTTGTTGAAATAGAGACCATACACTAGGAAGACAAATCACTTTGAAAAATGGAGTTGGGTTAGAGAGTCAAGGAAAGTCTGAGGGTAAAAAGTTTTGGGTTCCAATAGTCATGGCCCTTGTTAGATCATTTACATGCTACTCACCTTCTCCTAGAATCAGAGATTAAAGGATTTTTCTTGGACCTAATTTGTTTGTTACATGTAGCTCTGGTCTGAATCAGTTACCAGTCAATATGTGAAATAATGTCTTTCATATGTTAATCTTGTTCCGTTTTCTCCCATTCTCAGGCCACGGTATGTAGCTTCTGAAATTAGTCTTCTTCCTACTCCCCTCCCCCCTTCTCTACTGGGTAACTTTAAAACAAATATTTTTTAGACTCAGTATTCTAATTTTGCCTTTGAGGGTCATTTTGTTACTAAAACTAGAATATAAGTAAGTAATTACACAGAGAAACTGGTAGTCATTAAAGCTGGGCAGAACTTACTTGCCTGTATTTCTTAATTACCATGCTTATTCTGTCTGGACAACTAGTTTATAAAGAAACTGCATCACAAACTCTTTATAGTTTCAGTATGGTAAAGCACATTTGAAGGAGGACTGGAAACACCAAAGGAGAGTGAGAAACTATTTGTACATCTTCCTGCTGATCGCCTCAGGTAATATAATGAAGGATGACCTATGATGTAGGATAGATTTTTCTGTCAGTATCACATGGACATCTTGAAATAGAGATAACCTTGGTAGCCATGGCAACTAATTGAGCAAACCAATATAGTTATAAATAGGGATATAGTAATTATAATACAGCTGTTAACACTCTATAGTAATAGGGGCAAAGAAGGAAGATAATGACTCTTTTGTAGAATTCCAGCAACTATACCCTTTCATCTACTCTAACAGTGTCTAAGCTGGAAGTTATTTTAGATTATGCTAGACAATAAATGAATTAAAAGGTTTATTAAAATTTTCATTATAATATGCAGCTTCTATTAGACAACCTGTGATGATATTTTACAATGAAGCAGTGTTTTGGGTCATCACCCAAATCTGAACTCATGCTTTGTAAACCCAATAAATTCATTGGTTCTTCAAGCTGTACTCAATATGCATCCTTACTTTGTTGCCTTCTTCACCCTATGCAGAATGGATAAACATCTGTTTCATGCCTCCACAGTAAAGGTTAACACAACAGTCCATTCTGCTTTTATGTTATGTTCTACTTGCATAGCAACAGAAGAACCAACCAACCAATCAACCACCAAACAAACAACAAACAAAACATCCTAACTTAAAGAGTGAGAGGGAATTTTATAGATGTTATGTGGTTCTTCTGGATTCCCAGTAACCCTTTATAACCAAGTGATGAGGAAAAACAAACAAACAACAACAGCAACAACAAAATGAAGTCATTAGTTGACCTTAAATTTTATTTTCCCACTATTAAATCTAAGACAGAAATTAGTTTTCAAACTCCATGGATTGTCAGAGACTAAATATCCTGTGGTTACCATCAAAATGTAATTTCCAGATGAATCATCTTAGAAAATCCTGGAAAATACTACCTAAACACAAAATCTCAAACCCTATTGAAGAACTACAAAAACAGAATCTTGGACATTTTCACAAATGTCATCCTTGCTTCAAGGAACCGTATTTTATTGTGTAGACTTTCTGGAAGAATTTCCTCAAAAGTAACCACTGTCTAATAGTTGATTGTCCAAGGGCATTTTCAGGATGCATGCCTCCTTACTGTACTGGAGAAAATATGACCCTGAGACACTAAGGAAAAACAAAAGATGCTTTCCCCCATTTCATATGCATAAACGTCCCAGAAAGTTCTCCTAAGTTCAGATTCTTTATAGCGAGATGAGATGGTTATCTGCAGATGTTATCGAGTCCAAGGCCAAGACCTTCAAATTTTACATTTTACAATTGTTTCCCTGCTTGGGCCAGATAAAATGATCTTCACAATATAAATTTGACAGAGGTCAACATATTTTTCTTGAGCAGGAAGTATGTGGTCTGGACTACCAGTAATGGCTGAGCTTAGAAGAGACAAAAAAGTGTGGAATTAGCTTGAGGAGATCCCAAGCAAGGGAAGTAGATAAGACAAACACAGCTAAAACAATAACATAATTTCCTGGACAAATTTGACCTTTCACCCTATTGTTATTTTCTACACATCTGGAAGGGTTTCTTTGTTCAGAGCCTTTTCATCAAATATATCTTAGAGAGAAACAACCCACTTCCCATGTGTGAAAGCTGGAAGAGAGAGAGAGAGAGAGAGAGAGAGAGAGAAGAGAGAGAGAGAGAGAGAGAGAGAGATTTCACAGTCTACCCAGAGAATGATGGGAAAGGACAGTCCATTAAAAGTGCTTGCTTAAACCTGTGGTATACAATTAAAAAGTTAAAGAAAATATATCACTGTGGCATAACTGATATTTAACATTATTGTATTACTTAAGTGACAAATAATCTAGAGATTGAGTAGTGAGGAGGATAGGCTGAAAACACCGTCCAAAAAGAGTATATGCATTAATGATATAAAGATGGAGACAGAGACGGAGACGGAGACAGGGATTGAGATGGAGATGGAGATGGAAATTGAGGTAGAGCAAGAGATAGAGAGATAGATGATAGATAGATAGATAGATAGATAGATAGATGATGATAGATAGATGATAGATAGATAGATAGATAGATAGACAGAAAGAAGAGACATACACAGATATAGATACAGACACAGATACAGACAAATGTACAGATACAGATATATAAATTCAGCATATATAGATAGATGTAGAGTGAGTACATGTAAATAAGTTCTCACATGTTTCTTCTATGAAGGATCTTGTTCCAGGGAACTCAAAAGTCATGCAAGATCATATCTTTTCGTTAGACCACAGTGGGAAGCATGTCACCAAGGATGCATTCTGGAGAGGAAAATACATTCATTCTGTAGTAGTCCTGAAACTAGACTAAAATATTTCAGGATAAGCACTGTGTCTTCTCACTACTGCCTGTCTTGATTAGTATATTGTGGGTACATGTGAGCTTATTGAAAGGGCAGAAAGAATGGAAACATGTAGGATATTTGATATATACCATAACAGTGGTGGTATTGCCAGGATTGCTTATGGAAGCTAGGAGACCAGAAAAAGCCTTGCTAGAGTTGGTGTAGAAAATAATGAGTCTCCTCTTATTCCTCCTTCTCCTATTGCTCCTTCTTTCTCCTCCTTCTTCTCTGTTTCTTTACTTTTCTCTTTCCCCTTCTTCTCTCATTCTGTTTCCATTAATTTTTTTATTCTTCTTTCATACAACACATCCTGACTGCTGTTTTTCCTCCTTCTATACTTCCCAGTTCCCTTGCATCAACCTTCCATCTCCTCTACATCCACTCCTCCTCCATTTCCATTTAGAAAGGAGTAGATCTCCATTTTAAGTAAAAAAGATCATTGTGGGCATAAGACCTAAAAGGACATTTGCAATTACACATAAGTGATGTTTTAGCTTTAACATGGTTCCCATGTAAAAGATAAATAATAGTTTAAGCTAAATAACGCACAAGGAATAGGTTTTTGTAGGTAGCTATTAAAGTGTCTATTAAAAGACTGGAATATTTATGTACAAAGAAAAATCAATGGACTCAGCAGTTATATTTATATATTATGAATTTATACATGTGATAATAATAATAAACAAAGAACAAAAGACCATGCATTTGAAAGGGAGCAAAGGGGGATTAGAGGGGTTGAAAAGAGGAAAGAAAATGCTGTCTTCTTTTCACTGGACAGTTTTAGCTCCTTTGTCAAAGATCAAGTGACCATAGGTGTGTGGCTTCATTTCTGGGTCTTCAATTCTATTCCATTGATCTTCCTAGAGGACCTAGCCAGAGCAATTAGACAACAAAAGGAAGTTAAAGGGATACAAATAGGAAATGAAGAAATAAAAATACCACTATCTGCAGATGATATGATAGTATACTTAAATGACCCCAAAACTTCCACCAGGGAACTCTTAAACCTGATAAAGAACTTCAGCAAAGTGGCTGGATATAAAATCAACTCAAATCAATCAGTAGCCTTCCTCCAGTCAAAGGAAAAACTGACTGAGAAAGAAATTAGGGAAATACACCCTTCACAATAGTCACAAATAATATAAAATACCTTGGTGTGAATCTAACCAAACAAGTAAAAGATCTGTTTGATAAGAACTTCAAGTTTCTGAAGTAAGAAATTGAAGAAGATCTCAGAAGATGGAAAACTCTTCCATGATCATGGATTGGCAGTATTAAAATAGTAAAGATGGCCATCTTGCCAAAAACAGTCTACAGATTTAATGAAATCCCCATCAAAATTCCAACTCTTTTTTCATAGAGATCGAAAGAGCAATTTGCCAATTCACTTGGAATAGCAAAAAACCCAGAATAGTGAGAACTATTCTCAACAATAAAATGACTTCTGGGGGAATCACCATCCCTGACCTCAAGCTGTACTACAGAGCAGTAGTGATAAAAACTACATGGTATTGGTACAGAGACAGGCAGGAAGATCAATGAAATGGAATTGAAGACCCAGAAATGAGCCCACACACCTATGGTCACTTGATCTTTGACAAAAGGAGCTAAAACCATCCGTGGAAAAAAAGGACAGCATTTTCAACAAATGGTGCTGGTTCAACTGGAGGTCAGCATGTAGAAGAATGCCAATCAATCCATTCTTATCTCCTTGTATAAAGCTCTAGTCCAAGTGGATAAAGGACCTTCACGTAAAACCAGATACACTGAAACTAATAGAAAAGAAGGTGGGGAAGATCCTCAAATACCTGGACACAGGGGAAAGGTTCCTGAACAGAGCACCAATGGATTAAGCTCTAAGATCAAGAATGACAAACGGGACCTCATAAAATTGCAAAGCTTCTGTAAAGCAAAGGACACTGTCAATAGGACAAAATGGCAACCAACAGATTGGGAAAACATCTTTACCAATCCTACATCCAATAGAGGGCTAATATCCAATACATACAAAGAACTCAAGAAATTAAACTCCAGACAACCAAATATTCCTATTTTAAAAATGGGATACAGAGCTAAACAAAGAATTCTCAACTGAGGAAACTTGAATGGCTGAGAAGCACCTAATGAAATGTTCAACATCTTTAGTCATCAGGGGAATGCACATCCAAACAACCCTGAGATTCTACCTCACACCAGTCAGAATGGCTAAGATCAAAATCTCAGGTGATAGATGATGGCAAGGATGTGGAGAAAGAGGAACACTCTTCCATTGTTGGCGGGATTGCAAGCTGGTACAACCACTCTGGAAATCAGTCTGGCAGTTCCTCAAAACATTGGACATAGCATTACCTGAAGAGCCAGCTCTTCACTCCTGGGCATATACCCAGAAGAAACTCCAACATATAATAAGGACATCTGCTCCATTATGTTCATAGCAGCCTTTCTTATAATAGCCAGAAACTGAGAAAAAACAAGATGTCCATCAACAGAAGAATGGACACAGAAAATGTGGTACATTTACACAATGGAGTATTACTCAGCTATTAAAAACAGTGAATTTGAGAAATTCTTAGGCAAATGGATGGAAGTAGAAAATATCATCCTGAGTGAGGTAACCCAATCACAAAAGAACACACATTGTATGTACTCATTGATAATTAGATATTAGCCCAAAAGCTTGCAATACCCAAGTTACAACTCACAGAGTACATGAAGCTAAAGAAGGAAGACCGAAGTGTGGGTGCTTCTGTCTTTCTTAGAAGGAGCAACAAAATACACATGGGAGTAAATATGGGGACAAAGGGTGAACAGAAACTGAAGGAGGGGTCGTCTGGAGACTGTTCCACCTTGGTATCCATCCCTTGTGCATTCACCAAAGATAGACACTGATGTGGATCCTAGGAAGCACATGCTGACAGAAGCCTGATACAGCTGTCTCCTTATAGGTCTGCCAGAGCCTGACATATACAGAGTCCAATGCTCACAGCTAACCATTGAGCTGATCATGGGGTTCCCAATGGAGGAGTAAGAGAGAAGACTGAGGAGCTGAAAGGGTTTGCAGCCCCATGAGGAGAGCAACAATACCAACCAACCAGAGCTCCCAGGGCCTAAACCACCAGCCTGGGAGCACATAGGGAGGGGCCCATGGCTCCGGCTGTATAAGTAGGAGGGTATAGCCTTGTTGGGCATAGGTTGGAGAGGAAGTCCTTGGTCCAGTGAAGGCTGGATTTCCCAGTGTGGGGGAATTCAAGGGTGGTGAGGTGGGTGTGGGTGAGTGGGTAGGGGCACATCCTCATAGAAGCAGGAGGAGGGGGGATGTTATGGGGGTTTCCGTGTGGGAGTGAAGTGGGGAAAGAGGATAACATCTGAAATATAAATAAAATATCCAATAAAGAAGAAAAATAAACAATCAACAAAAAAGAAAAAAAGAGGAAAGAACAAAGAAAAAATGATATTGTATTTTAAGTTAAACAATTATAAAGTGTGGATTCTCTAAGGAATACAAGACTGGTTTATATGAACATTAATTGGTAGAGATCTGTAATTCTCCTGTGCATTCATAGCTGACTATTAGTAAAACCTGATTTGTTTTGGTCTAGTGCCTTTAGGTCCAGTTCCTATGAGTTTACGAGTACCGGTGCTTAGAGGATACCTTACGATTCCCATCTGTTTTGCCCACATTCACTCAGATTTCCTAAATATCCTGTGTACCTCTGTGGCTTCACACATATTCCCATGTTTGACTAGGAGAGCTTTCCTTGTGCTATCTTTCCCTTGCTAGCATATCTGGACAACTTTATTAGTTACCTATTTATGTATTGATCATGGCATATCTTCCAGAAAGTCACTTTTCTTCTTGAACCAATGATTTTGGAATTCTTAATGTTTTATGTATAGTTGTAATTTACATAAAATTTATATGATGATTGGATTACATACATAATTATGGAATTATCACATTTTTCAAATTCTCTAGCAGCACTTCCATGCCAAAAATATAGTAGATATTGAATTGATATTCATCAAATCAAAATTAATTTGAAAGCTGCTGAACACCGATGTATTAATCTGCAAAACATGGAAACATGGAATACCTAATATCATCCCAGGCATGAGGCAGCAGCAATGACAATTCTGATTATTTTGTTGTCACAGCAAAGCCACAGATGTATGAAATCTTACTTGTGTAAGGAATATGGAGATCACCTTGTCTAACTATCCTATGATCATCTAAGGCAACCAAGGTGGGGAAATATTAGGAGCATGTCTGAGAAAATAGTATTGCATGCATATAAAGGAAATGAAGATCATAGTTGTTATGATCCTCAACTCAGGAAAATGTCCAATTCACCTTTTGTTTTCAAGCCTGTTCTGGAAGTGTCTATTCTGCATCTCAAGCCACACTGGTTAGCTATTACTTTTACAGCCTCAGCTAATGTTGTGGAGAATTAATGTTCTTTTCTCCTACCTTTATTTTCACATTAAATGGCTGCATCTAAGTCACAGTGTATATTTTCCTTCATTCTAAGGTGGGTATTCAAAGAATGGCTTCCTAATATCTGAAGAGTTCATATATTACAAATGCAGAGAAAATCCATTTTCATCCACCTCCTTTCCTGCAGTAGTATTTCTGGAGCCATTTGTGGTGATTTGTAAATCTTTGTAACTATAACAGGAAAATGGATAATTCTAAGAATGCATCTTTTGGAACAATGAACCATTTTGTAATTGAATAGAAGGCCTGAAACAGAATGAATAAGAACATGTCTATAAAATGGCCTGAACCTCCACAAGAGCCAATCACTCCATAAAGACAAGGTATTGTTGTTCCAATATTTGTAAGGTCACATAGTATAAAAACTATTCACCGTGATAGGAAAATGGTCCATATGGGGTTTCATAAATAAAAGTGTGTGCTTGTTTATTCCTTCCCTCCCTGCTCCCAGCTCTGTTTGGCCCTTATAGCCAGTATTTCATCCTGCATTCTATCCTGTTAGTAAAGATAGGTAAGTAAATTCTGAAAAGAAATGAACAAAATGTACCATTTCCTCTGTAATTCAAGAGTTTATTGAGTGCATGCTATGCTTCTGTAATATGCTAATCTCTTTTACGTCTTCATTCTCAGAGTAGCTTTCTAACCTCTCTGCTTCTGAGAAGCTTTGGCGTTAAGTGGATATTTTTATCACACCAAAGCATTTCCTCTTATATGTGAGATCTCTGAGCCTACCTAGGTTCAGAGATTTAGCTGATCAATTTGCAAACTTCTCAAGGATAAGAACAATTTCTTGATTTTGTTCCACTCTCCCCACCCCCAAAAAGTTAGCTGATGATAAATAATTATGATTTAGGGATAAAGGAAGGCTAGTGATTCCATCTTTAATTGAACAAATTATTTACCAAGGTGCTTATAATTGATGGGTAAATACCAAGGACACTGACATGTTTGAAGGATTGTTCCCTATCTTCAAAAAGGCATATAATTATGATATAAATAAATGAAGATATGTCATAATGACAGGTAGTGTATGCTTTATGAATAAAAATAAACCAAGAGGAAAGGATTACAAATGACTGTAGGTCATCTGATATAAATGTGTGACATCTGGATAAGACCTGAGTGAAATAAGAAACAGCTGTTTGAAGGACTTAGCTATAATAATATGGATGGATGCCAAATTTTGATGGTTTAACTTACACTTTTTGGACTTCACTATCATAGGGAATAGATGATATACATTTGTTATACTATTAGACCCACTCCCAAGCTTGTGATATGATATGATGATATATGGCAGGTAGATTTATGCTACTGGAAAGTAGCAGTGAGCTCAAGCTTCCAGTCAGACAAGCCACACAGACACACAAGGTTAAGGTTAAAACTAATATTTCATAGCATATTGTGCTCTGCCTATATAATATTTGTAGGTAAATGTACATAGCAAATATAAAACAGTTTAAATTTAGGGTGGGATTTTTGAGTATCTATATACAGGCAGAAAAAAGCAAGCCCAAAGTTCCTGCTGCTTAGACACCATTGGAAAGATCAAGGATCAAGGTGAAGAAAAGTATATTTGGAGTACAATGAGTCTATGCTAGAACAATGAAAAAAGAACTAAGATTGACAGGCAGGAGCTAGCTTATATGGAGCACGATGGCCAACAAGGGTAACAAGAATATTCTTTAGGATGAATTGGGAGTTAAATCTTATCTAAGATTGTCCTGTCTTCCTACCATTCTTTTTACCACCAATGTTCCTTCTTTTCTATCATTTCAGTGCACCTGACTCTGATATCTCCATCCAATCTCAGCTCAGTTCATGATTCTCAAGGCATTACAAAGGCCATCCAATCTGAATTGTCTGTGTCATATGTAATCTCTATCACCTTGAACGATTTTTGAACTAGATTTGAGTTTATATACTACGTGTGTGTGTGTGTGTGTATGAGTGTATATGTGTGTCCATGTATGTGTAGATACACAGAGACACTTAATTCTAATCAATACAAGTTTGAAAAGTAATATAAGCATTTTACATAACACATTGTTAGCACGTGTTTGTGAATGGTTGAGTGAGTTAATAAAACAATGAGGAAATTTGGCATTATTATCCTCATATATATATATATATATTATATATATATATTATATATATATATATATATATATGAAGACAAACATTTAAGCTTGGAGTAACTTGTGAAGGCTTCACTAAGGAGATGATATTTGAAAAAGTCTTTAAGGGTAGACACCATGGTATCAGATACCTTAATTTCTATTGTATCACTGATTCGAGGTTGGTGTTGTCATATGTAGAAATTTTTAGTGGAGTATCCCACTGAATGAATGGATGAATATAATTACAGTGGGCAGGAATCAAATAGGATGGGTTGGGGTAGAATCAGACTTCTTGTTTCATAGACACCTCTGAGAGTCCCAGGGGCCCCGGCAAAGCTCTAGATGTCACTGCTTCCTCTAGATGATGGTTGCATTATCAGAAAACTACGAGGACTGGCAAGGATCATGCCTGATAATCTCCCCTTCACTGTTATGTGCTACATCGTACATTTCTTCAAGTCAGTAATAGTCATCACCATGACTAATGTGTGCCAGGGCTAGAACATTCCTGTTTAGTAAGGGCCTGCAGGATAGAGTGGGTGTCTCCCTGTGTTTTTCTCTGCTATTAGAGCAGAATGCACCATAGTTCTCAGAGATGGACATCAGCACATTTACCTGCCTACATAAAACATGCCTGCCCAGCCTCAGACACTAGGACTGAGGAATTCCTTGGCAGTGTAGAGCCTGAATCCTGAGCCTGATCCAGTTTCTGGGTGGGAGGATACTGTCACTCAGAAATCAGTGTATGCAGTCATTGGAAAATTCCACTTTACCACAGAACTGACACCCCAAGGATCCAAAGCAAGATTTTTGTTTTTGAAAAGTTTAATCAGAGCTCATTAAAGAAGATTTTCAAAAGTCCTGTAGATGACACATTGTGGAAAATGCTTTGTTAGATGAGAAATTGCTTACCAATCTTAATTTCCCCTAGATTTTTGAGAATTACACAGGATTCAGATGTTCCCTTACACAATGGACTTGGTAACCAATGGATTCTGCACTGAAACTCAGACTAACCTGTATCCTCTACATTGCTATGTGATAATGAATCATGATTTTTCTCCTTTGAATTGTTTCCTGCTCTAAGATGATCATCGTATTCCATCTTTCCATGGCTATTTTAATAGGTACATGGATATGGAGATATTGACTGTATGTTCCATACTTCTATGGACCTAGGTTTTAATACTTGTTTCCTTTCTAGTAAGATGTGTGTGATGTTCACAGGTGGCTTTATCATATGTGTCAGCTCTCCAAAATGAAAGATGAGAATATCATGAAAGATTGTTACAAGAATTAAATAACATATTCTATGAGATATGACTTATAGTGACATGTTCTAGTAGTCCTGATGCTAGTGCCAGTGCTTGCCTGTCTTGTTTGCCTACACATCCAAGGGCCTGAACACATCAACAAGATAGACTATGTAATATAACATACTTTTGCCTCTATTAGTCTGAATTTGCTCAGATCTTACTATAGGCTTTATGCTTATAAAGAAAAGAAGAGCAGAGCATGGTGCTACAACGCCTTTAATCCTAACACTTGAAAAGCAGAGGCAGGTAGATCTCAGAGTTCAAATCCAGTCTCATCTACAAAGAGACTAAGAGAATTACAGGATTTAAAAGAAATTCACACACAAAAAAATATATTCTAGTCCAGTGGACTCTCACCTTTTCTGGAATCAGGAGAAGAAACTATGGTTTCTTAAGCTTAGCTCTAAGAAAGCTTGTTTCACTATTATACTTGTAAATATGTGCTTTTTTTCCCCTACAGAAGCAGTGAAAGTTCCACTTAGTTTTCTCAAGTATGTACTTAGATCACAAGTCCAGATAGAAACATCTGGAATTGGAAGATTTTCATGTTTTCTTCTGAGGTTTCCACAAAAGACGTCTGGGAATCAGTTGGATATGAACGTTTCTTAGGTTTACATCTTGCCAACTAGTTTTTTCATATGGAAAGAGGTAACCTGAAATATTGCAGTCAAATATATTTTAATATAATCCAGATTTTACTTAACAACTTGCCTCAAGGTATCAAGAGAGAAAAGACATGAAATATATACAACCCAAAGCAAGGACGCTAATCTGCATATTCTGGTGATTATTCTAGGGTCACATTAGTGTACTTTGTAATCTTCAAAGCAATTCTCTAAGCTTAAGCATTTTGTTATGTTCAGTTTATCTACTAGGATTTAGGCTTAAAGAGGTCAAGGTAGTTATCTATGCTTAATATACATGCAAAGTAAAAGCTAAGATTTGAACACAGGTTGTCTAGCTGCCATCTTGTCTTTCATCTATATCCAACATGCTCTCTCTGTCACACAAAATCCTGTCTTAAACAGACCCAGAAGGGTAATTCTTAGGCCCCTTGAGCTCATTTTCCCTAAAGGTTAATTTGCATGCCCTCATTCGGAAGTTGAATGACATAGTCACTCCCATAGTCTGATCAGCTTAGCTCCTTTAATAAGGACAAGGCATAAACATTCATGGATAAAGTCATGTCTTTAAAAGGAATGGAGGCTACATCCTGGTAGAGAAGAACATTGTACCATTGGCATTGTATAGAATATATTTTAGAATTGTGTAAATTATTTACAGAAATTATACTTATATGTTGTTTTTTATGTATTTCTAAATTTGCTACAAACATATACCCTGCACAGTTGCCTATATCCAAAGCAAGTCATTTCTATTCACTATTTTAGATGTCTTACTAGAACAGAATGATAACTCTGGAAATCCCTTGTTTTGTGGATGTTGTCATCCCACAATATTCTGAAACCTTCAGTTTCACATGGATTTTATGCTAAAATTTTAACAGAGCTTTGCCTGGAAATTGATTCACTTCTGAATAAAAAGAATTGATGCTGCTAGACTAAGGATCTCCCATTTCTACCACCTTCTACTTTATATCCAGCTGAAATCTTTTCCTTTGGGAAGAGTGCTACCATGCCCTCAGTTATATAAATGTGTGTCCTAAGAAAAGTACTTAGGAATGAAATGGGAACAGTGTTCATTAAGTAGTGCTTCTTAATGTGGGAAGCCAGTGGTTATATACTGCTCTCCTAAAACAAGGAACTGTCTCTGACTCAGTCTTCAGTGTCTTTCAGACACTCTATTTGGAATAGTACTTTAGGGAAGGAAAGAATAATGATTACTCTTGCTCTTACAGGGCTTGGTGATAATTTGGGTTTAGAAATACACATAAGCCCAAAGGAACATATAATTATAAACTTAGCTACATGTTGATAGGGTAAATATGATGTTGTCATGAGAAAGATTATCAGAGACAGTCACCAATATGCCTAAAGAAGGACAAGAAGAGTTGTTCTGACTACATAATCATAAATAACATCTCTGAAGGAAGACCAATGGTAAGTAGCAAAACAGGGAAGAGAACAATATAGGAGAGAATGAACTAAGTCTCTTAAGAAATAAAAGGACTACAGTGACTAGAGAGAAAAAACTGTGAGGAGGCCAGAGGGTCAGCAGAGTCTACAGCTACCTGAGTTCTGAGGCAACAGTGGGGGTTGTCAAATATTTTAAGGAATAAAATGCCATGACCCATTTTTTTTTTATTTATTTTAGGAAGTTTCTTTTAGCTGGGGCATAGAGAACTTGAATCACTAAAACTCTGAATAATTCTAGTGTATTTTTATCTTTAAAATAGTGTCCTTCTTGAATCTCAGTGAGAACATTGGATTACAGTTGGGGCTTGCCTGAGTCATCTCCAGGCTTTTTGTGCATGGTGAGGCCCTGGATTTCTTGAACTCACAAGAACACAGCTTTTGTGTAGTCCTATGACACTGACTTGTTGTGCCCTCCTTCTCTTCTTTTTCTTGATGAATCATAGCTTATGACCAAAGTGGGCAGATCCTCCTGTCAGCTCCCACCCTCCCTGTCCCCATTAGGGGAGCGAACCCTGCCAAGTTCCCTACTGGAGTCAGGGACACCACCTGTTATGCTGTGTCCTCCTCCCACTCGGACATCTGACAACTTCTATAACACACGATCTGGAGAATCATAGATCATTAAAGCCACAGGGTCCTCAGGAACAGTCCAGATCAGCCACTTAATTTATGAAAAAAGGAGGAGAAGGTACCTCCTTGGACCCTAATTATCTGGGAAACAGAATCAGAGTTAAGGCAAGCTGTGAGAGAGTGGAAGATGATGGATAAGTCTACTACAGGTCAGATGTGAAATTTGCTTTGTGGAAGTGTGACAATTTAATAGTCTCGAGAATATGAATCAAACAAACTAAGTTCCAATACTAATCCTGAAGCTGGTCATATGTGTGAACTTGTGTAAGATCCTTCCATCTATGATCAGCAATGCTTTCATCCAGATCATGAGAAAATTGATCCTGCATAAGGTTGAAGTCAGTGTAAGGCCCAAGATTGCAAAATTGGAGGACTCTAGTGGTAACTTAGAATAAAAAATTCAAATAATAGATGCCAGTTGATGATATCTTCTTTATTCTAACTTATAAGGGCTAAAGAATTTGTCACTATTGCAGCAGGGTCTATGTCTCCACAGCCATGAAGAGGTGAGCTTAGGCATTTCCATCCCCTTTAACTCAGGACTGTATTCAGCTGTGCTATTTCTGATGAAGACTCTTAGGTCTTTGGAAGTTTTCTACTATTTCTTTCCCATGAATATGCATTCATCCTATTGCTCATCTTATATAATCTTCATTTAAAAATCTGGGAAGCCCCAGACACAATATGCATAGGCTACTGATGGAGGACCTGTGATGTGATGATGCTGATGGCAGTGATGATACTAATAGATACAACTGAGCATCCACTCTCCTTGATGCACACTTATTTGTCTTCACCATATCTTGGTCAATATACTGTATCATGCCTTCATTAACATTATATGTGTGATATGCTGACATATGTGCAAAGTAAGAACAAAAAAATTCATAACAAGCCAAATCCAACAAAAGAATTTTATAATCAAGAACTGTGAAGCCAGAAAAAGGGAGGTAAATATATTTACAGAATGACTAGAATGGTCCAGGTACGAATAAAATTAAACCTCATCTCTAGGCAGAAGATGTAAGTAACTCACTATCTGTATAAAGAGTTAATACATAAACATTTTCCCTCCTACCATTTTCTAAACATAAGCACTGTGCTTCAACTCAAAGAGTGACATGTGGGAGAAAATCCAGAGGGCTAAAGAATTGCTTTAGAGGAAGGCTTTGGAGTGGGGTGGTTTCCAATATGCCTTGTAGGCAGTCACCCAATCTGATGTTGGCCTTGATGCTGCCTGTGTTAAAAGACATCCTGGCTCTTAATCAGGAGGCTTTGCTTCCTGGCTGTCTTCTTCCCTCCCCACTCAATCAGTTTTTTTCTATACTACTCAATAATGTTAATTTGAACTTCTAATAAGTCCATTACTTTCACGTATAGATCTAAGAGATTCAGATGGCCTCACAGAATTACCATCCCTGAATCAATGCACATACAAAAATGCATAGCTGCAAACATGCACACAAACACACCCACACCCCCAAACACACCCCACACACTTAGATTGCTGAAGGAACCTGTCATTTTCGTACATTCAAGACTAACGTCTATGAAAATGGTTATGGGGCTTGCAATTATCCCTCTACTACTGTCTTTCTCTGCCTTGAGGTGGAGTAAGCTTTAGAAAACCTGAAAGGAAACTATTCCTTTGTACACAGCAGTACACAAAATGGCTTCCTACATGGTTGGTACTTTGGCTATTATGTTGACTCTGGCCTTCCCTCCCTCCCTTTCTCTTTCTGTCTCTCTGTCTTTGTCTGCCTCTGTCTCTCTCCCTCACCCTTTCTCTTCTTTAAATTTATGTATTTACATTCTAAATGCTGCCACCCACCCCAGCCCTTCCCCTCCTACAAATCATCCCCATCCCCTTCCCCCTTCAACTCTTGGAGGATGCCCCGCTTGGTTTCCAATGATGGTACATCAAGGCACATCCTCTACCACTAAGGACAGAGAAGGCAGCCCTCTGCTGCATTTGTCCTGTGGGCATTGGACCAGTCCATGTATACTCTTTGGTTGGTAGCTCATTCTCTGGGCAATCCCAGGGGTCCAGGTTAGTTAACATGACTATTTTGTCCTGCTTTCTACATGGGATTCAAGCATCCTCATTTAGGCCTTCATCTTTGTTTAAGCTCTTACATTCTATTTAGTGTATCCTGGATATTTTGTACTTTTGACTAATATCCACTTATCAGTCAGTACATACCACACATGTCCCTTTGGATCTGTATTACCTTACTCAGCATGGTACTTTTTAGTTTCATCCATTTGCCTGCAAAATTCATCATGCCTTGTTTTTAATACCTGAATTGTACTCTATTGTGTAAGTGAACCACATTTTCTGTTTCCATTTTTGATTGAGGAGCATCTAGGTTGCTTCCACATTACTGGTTATTACGAATAAAGCAGCTATGATCATTGCTGAGCACTTTTCCTTGGGGTATGGTAGAGCATCTTGTAACTATATGCCCTGGAGCAGTATAGCTGCTTTTTCAGATAGAATTAGTTCCAATTTTCTGAGACACTCTCAGATTGATTTCCAGATTGTTTGTACAAGTTTGCAATCCCACCAGCAATGGAGGAGTGTTCCTCTTTTTCCACATCCTGGCCAACATGTGCTGTCACTTCTGTCACTTGAATCTTTTATCTTAGCCATTCTGATTGCTGTAAGGTGAAACCTCAGTGCTGTTTTGATTTACATTTCCCTGATAACTAAGGATATTGAACATTTTTTAAATGCTTTTGAACCATTTGAGTTTCCTGTTTTGAAAATTCTCTATTTATATCTATACTCCATTTTTAATTGGGTCTTTTTTGAAGTCTAACTTCTTAAGTTCTTTATGTATTATGGATATTAGCCCCTTGTCAGATATAGGGCTAGTTAAAATCTTTTCCCAGTCTATAGGTGTCCAAATTTACCTACTGACAGTGTACTTTGCCTTACAAAAAGTTTTCTGTTTCATTAAGTCCCCATTTATCAATTTTCATCCTACAGCCTGAGCCATTGGTGTTCTGTTCAGGAAACTTTCTTCTGTGACAATCCATTCAAGGCTATTTAACATTCTTTCTCTCTCTCTCTCTCTCTCTCTCTCTCTCTCTCTCTCTCTCTCTCTCTGTCTCTCTCTCTGTTTTTATTTTTAGATTCAATATTTCTGGTTTTATGTTAAAATATTTGATCCACTTGTACTTGAGTTTTGTGCAGGGTGATAAATATGGATCGATTTGCATTTTTCTACATGCAGACGTTTAGCCAGACCAGTACAATGTCTTGAAGATGATATTTTTTTTTCCATTATATGGTTTTGGCTTGTTTGTCAAAAATCAAGTGTCCATAGGTGTGTGGCTTTATTGCTGGGTCTTTGATTCTGTCCCCTTGATCAACCTACCATTTCTGTTTCAATACCATGTTTTGTTTTGTTTTTTTAATTTTATTATCACTATTGCTCTGTAGTATAGCCTGAGGTCAGGGATGGTGATTCTTCCAGTGGTTCTTTTATTGTTCAAGATTGTTTTGTCTATCCTGGGCTTTTTGGTTTTCCATATGAAGTTGAGAATTTCTCTTTCAATGTTTTTAAAACATTGTGTTGGAATTTTGATGGAGATTGCATTGAATCTCTAGATTGCTTTTGGTAAGAGGACCATGTCCACTATGTTAAACCTACCTATCCACGAACGTGGGAGATCTTTCCATCTTCTGATATTTTCTTCAATTTCTTTTATTAGGGATTTGAAGTTCTTGTAATACAGATCATTCACTTGCCTAGTTAGAGTTACATCAAGATATTTTATATTATTCATGGCTATTGTAAAGGGTGTCTTTTTTCCCTAATTTTGTTCTCAGTCCATTTGCCATTTGTATAAATAAGAGCTACTGGTTTCTTTGAGTTAATTTTGTATTAACCACTTTGCTGAAGTTGTTTATCAGCTATAGGTATTCTCTGGTGCATTTTGGGAATCTTTCATTTCCATTATCATATTAATCTTGATTAGTGATACCTTGACTTCTTCCTTTCCGATTTCTATTCCCTGCATCTACTTTCCTTGTCTTGTTGCCCTAGCTCGAACATCAAGTACTACATTGAATAGCTAGGGAGAGACAGGACAGCCTTGTCTTGTCTCAGATTTTAGTGGGTTGCTTCAAATTTTCTCTGTTTAGTTTGATGTTAGATATAGGCTTGCTGTATACTGCTTTAAAATATGGAATGCTTCATGAATTTCTGTGTCATCATTATACAGAGTTCATGCAAATCTTCTCAGTGTTGTTCCAATTTTAAATATATGTGCTGCTGCATCGAGCACCTGGTCTTCCTTTGTGTTTTTTATGACATAAAAATTCCACAGCTTGGGACTCCCCTTACATAATATTTTTTTGTTTTTTTTGTTTTTTTTGATTTAGGATTGAATGGAGATGGGCAGCTCCTTCTTGTTCCCAGGCTCAAGTTCTCTTCTGTCACCAGGACAGGGTCTACCACCTAGTCTAGCTTCAGCTGATGTGGATTCAGGAGACCACAACCCCCTGTAGTCTCATGAAACTCTTTTCACTTCTCTTAATTAAAATCAACAACAGCAGCAAAAACCATAGTACTTTCCTCATTCTTGTGATTTTCCATGATGAATGATATATATGATTTCCCTCAAAGGGCAAGTCAGGAATACTGGCTCCTTTCCTGGGATCACAGTCGGGGAAAAATATGTCAATGCAAAATAGTATCTTTTATAAGTAACTTGCCCTTTTGCCTAGACTTGTTAAAAGTCAGCAGAGTCTGGAGAAAACAAGGGGAGGATGAAGTGAAAGAGGCTCTGTATATTGATACAATAAAGAAAGGCATTGTATGGATGAATGGAAAAAAAGACACTGAAAGCAAATGCTCCATTTGGCATAGTTATCAGTGCATGAACGTGTACTTGTATATTATGTGCAAATGGTATAATGGTATGTGTGTGTGTGTTGTGTGTGTGTATGTTGTGTTTGTGTGTGTGTGTTTGTGCACGCGCGTGCATGTGCATGCTCCCATATATTCTCATACATCCCGTCGGTTCCTGAATGGAACAGAAGGTGATAGCATTCTTTCCTTCTCTGAGATAAGTGATTTTTTGGGAGAAGCACTTCTCACCAGTCTTAAGCCTGAGCTGAGATTGTAATTAATAGCTCTTCCTCACTCCGTCCAGATTTCTTTCTCTCATGCTCCAAAGTGCTGGCAGCCTGTGCACTTCATTTTTAGTGTGGCCTGAGGGGCCATTTCTATCAACTGAAGTGCCAAGTGCCCCTCTGCCACAGCAGAGCTCATTAAATGCAGCCGTGTCTTGGGCAGGGCTTACAAAGGCCCAAGAGCACAGTGCTTTCTCATCAGTCGGTCTCCAGCCTGGCTGTGCTGTAGGAGAGAGTGGTTGATGTCTAGCAGCCTTGGTTACAGTTCTTTGCCCTGTTTTCCATGCAAAGTTCAGTCAGATTCAGTCATTAGGGGTCACATGCTTTTATAGAGTTTACTAAAATTTCAACATAATTATTTGGGTAACATGTTAAGGTGAAAATCATGTAGGTTTCAAAGTTATATCTACTCAGGAGAGTACTTCGGAGAAATCTTGGACAAGATTTCTCACCTAGCATCTTGGGACTCTGCGTTTTCTCTTTGCTTTTCCAAACACTACAGATGTATGCACATCACAGAACTTTCTCCACAGAACTGTAATCTGAGCTTAACAATTTGCAGTTTTACTGAACCATGAATTCTCTCAGGGCATAGACTACAGCTTGTTCATCAACAGAATCCTAATATCTTATTGGAAACCATTGTAGATGTTCATGAAATTTTTGCTGGGTAAATAAATAAGCTAATGGTTGAATTGTGGTGGAGATGGATGCATAAAGTCATGAATGGATGCATAGCTGGGTAAATAGATAAATATATGGGAACTTTTGCCTAAAGTATATATTTTTAACATTTGTTAGTCAGATTATCATCATTCCATAGAAATGCTATAATGAAAAGAGAATTGCTAAGCTTTTGTCACAGTCCCTCGTGTTTAAAGTTCTAAATAAGAACTTTCTCTTTCCTCTAGTTGCCCACACTAGTTAACAAAGTAACAAGTTCATGTCTACAGAACTTACAAGGCTCTTGTTATCCACTTGTAAACCTTCATAATTCTGTGGATTTACATATGGTAAAGACAAACCACATAGTTCACTTACTCTTTCATGAAACCCATCAATGGCACTCAGCTAACAGAGTTCACAGTGGTTTCCCCATCACCCACTGTCAACTTGTTCAGTGTAGTTCATAATATTCTACCTGAATTTATTAACACTCACTTCTACAGTTCCAGATTATGCCATATATTGCCCATCACATTGACCTCATTTCACAGATTGGCATTAGAACTAGGTTAGAATGCAACCAGTTATTTCCTTTTTAGTATATTCACAAATCTTATCCCTCTTGCCTACAATAGTGCCCATCCTCCGACTACCCCAGGATCCATACATACATGTTCACATAGCTCAAATTCCATTAAGGAAATATTGTATTTCTAGTCATGTGTTCACATATTAGTGTTGGTCTCTAACTCAAATTCTGCATGATTTGTCATATCATATCAAGAAGTGTATTATAAAACATAAAAATCTGTTAAATATTGATGAAGAATGAAATTTGTAATATTAAGCCAAACCTTTTTATCCAGGTTCCTATTATTATTCTTTCAACTTGATCCTAGGGTTATCTGGGAAGAGAGAACCTCGATTGAGGAATTACCTCCATCAAATTGGCATGTAGGAAAGTCCAGGGGGCAGTTCCTTGTTAATGGTTTTTTTTTTTTTTTTTTTGAGATGGCTCAGCACACTGTGAGTGATTCTACTAATGAGTAAGTAGTCCTCAACTATATAAAAAGGCAGGCTAAAAACTGTTGTATCGATAGCCAGTATATAGCATTTCACTAAACCATTGCCTTAGTTTCTGCGTTCTGGTCTCTGCTTTGTCTTCTTATAATGTAAGCTGTGAACTAAATAAATTCTTTCCTCCCCAAGTTACTTTTGGTTATTGTCTTTATCACAGCAACAGAAAGCAAACTAAGACACTTTGCCTTTATGCTTTTCCCTCAGTCCTATTATATAACCAAACATCAACCAATGTGTGGACACTTTTCTTTCCATCCTGTATTTTAGGATTATCCATTGCAGTTTTTCGCTATGCTTTGTACATTCTAAACAGATGGAGTAGATATATTATTTGTTGGTAACAGCATTCACTTGTTCAGAAACCTCTGGGTAGGCCTTTTTATTCAGACCCAGATGGCCAGTGTGCTTCACCTTTTTTATGTCATTTTGTCACTCCTTTTTCTCTAGATACAGGCATTTATGTTCTAGGCCATTCTGCAACTAAACTGTCGACCATACAGGGATTATAGCAACATTAGTGATAGCTATGATAAATTCCAAAAGATTATGTTGCCTGTTGCCCTTCCTGTGCTCCATGTCAAAGGAAAATGCTTTGAAGAAAAAGACACAGTCTCCTGAGTCCATCAGTAAGCTGAGTTTAAACATAAATCTCCCTATCATCTATTCAGAAAGGACAACAACATGCACCCCCTAATGAGATAACTGAATGAATGTGACCAAGGAATGTGTATTCAGCATGCAAGAAAAGATGCACACATTTTTATTTCAGTCTTTGGAACAAAACTCTTCGATGAGACCTTGTTCTTTTAATCAAGTCACACTAGAAAAAAGGAGTCTCAAACTTCTTGGGAACACTTTCATATCTTTTCTAGTTTTATTTTTCTCATTTTATTTATGAAATCCAGGACCTGAGCAGTTAGAATCAGAGACATTAACAGTACATAATTTTGAATTAAAACAACAATGACAACATACCTTAGGTTTATTAGTTCAACCCATACAGTATATAGATGGAAAACTACATGCTGAAGAAAGGGTCACATGGAATCTGTTCATCTGCAGGTTGGCTCTGGCCCATTTTCTTCATGTCGTTGCTTTTTTGCCTTTAACTGTTAAGAGCAGCATGGCATATCAATAGGATTATCACCTGATTTATCATGGGACAACCAATGGAAGCACTTTAAAAAGAAGTTCAACCCTTTTCCAGGTTCTCTATACATATGACTCAGATTCAGTGATATTCCTGGTAACATTTCAGTTGTAGAGTCTGTTGAATTACATATATGAGAACCATCATGAGCAAATTTCAAAATAGTTTTTATTTAATTTCTGATACTGAAAAGAACAAAACTTACATTGAGAAAGCAGCTCTCAACCACTGTTGACTAAGTCAGAGTCAAAATTAGAGTTTTGAAAGAGAATTTTATGTCATTTCTTCATATATATATATACATAAATATGGTGTGTGTGTGTGTGTGTGTGTGTGTTGTGTGTGTGTGTTTATGTGTACCTGTGTTTATGGTACACATTTTTATTTGGAGAGACAGTTTTATTTACAGTTTATTCATTGAACTTTTTCATAACGTCACGGTATTAATGTATTTGAATCATTTGCCATGTGACATTTAATCTCAACGTCAGTAGTCATTTGCTTTCTAGATATTTTGAGCATCCTTCCATGTGTGCTATAGGTTTTAAATAGCCTCAATAGCTTTCAATACTAATCTACTATCCATCCCCCAGTGTCACTTCCTCTTCAATGAGGAAGTAGAATCATGCTTCCATGTTGTTACACCCTCTTCTTTATTGCACTCGATGACTATGGATGAGGCTTTAAAGGAAAACTATACCTTACTATCCGATTTGAAAGCCTTTCAATGTCATCCTCTATTTTATCCATTCAGATATGTCCTAGTATATTCCCCTCAACATTCAATTCAGGATTATCTTTCTCATTCCTGAAATAGGCATGTAGTGCAATCTTTTCTATGCCTTTCCTTGTTTTTACCTTTCCTGAGATGCTGCTTCTTAATACTTGCCTCTTAATTGAAATGTACATGTGTAGTCATGTCCTGTTATCTTCTTCTTTCATAAGTGTATTTATGTATATGGGAATATCACCACTAACCATTTCTCAAGAAAATTTCAAATCCAACCTCATTCAGTTCATTTGACCTATCTTCTGTGAATTCCACTTACGTTTATAATTAGTCAAAACTGATTAGTAAGTAATGATACTTACTGATTCACAGAGTACATTTTGATTGTTATTATTGCTGTTTTCTTATTACTTCCTTTTAAAATGAAAATGACTGCTGAATGCAGTCCCAATGCTCCAAGTTCTTAGTCAGTAACTGGCTAGATCTCTATGAATTTTTGGAGACTATTTAAAACTTACTGTTACAGAGAGATACTTATCTTCCTATGCCTCTGCCCATCTGTTCACTCCTTTCCTAGATCTTTTCAGAACACTCATTACAATGATTTTTCACTGGGAGGCAAGTGTAGGGTCAAAATTCAAACCTTCAGCACGGTAATTCCTTTTGCTCTATGCTCAACCACAAACTTATTTTCCATGATTTCCACATCAAATGATTTCTGAATTGATCTGGCCTTAACTCACTCCATTTCTTCTTATTTCTGCCTTTTGCGAGGTAAATGATAAGACTGGGATATACTTTGTAGATCTTGTGTCCTTTCATAAAGATAAAAGAGAACTTTTCAGGTTTCCAATATTTGTATCTGGAATAACAGAATCCACACTTGGCATAGAGAAGGTGGCATGAAACATCTTCTTGGTGCCTGTTTCTAATCTCTTGTCCCATCATAAGTCTATGCTTGGATAGAATTACCCTTTTACAATTACCCTCTATAAGACATGGCACAAATTGATGTCCGAGTACCACAGAGAGATCATCTTCTCCACCCCGGTCATCTGACATATGATAACATGATGACTCAGAAGTAATGAGATTCTCTCTTCAACTAAGACCAAAGCACAGGCAGTATCAGAACAGACACCTCCTCTTTTCTCTGCTCAGCTACCGTCTGGATGCCAAGTTCATAATAGGGTATTTAATTTCTTTTGAATTCAACACCTGTATCTCATCAGACAGTGTCTGGTCAAAATAAGTAACAAATGTATAAATATTCCTTCTTTTCAATGGTATTCTGTATAGTTTGGAGAAAGAAATCGTATTTCACAGAAGGCAATTGACACAGACCAGTGGCAATACATTCACTGTAGTCCAGTGGCAATCCTTTCATGTCCATGTTTCCTGGACAAGGAGCCCAGTTCCTTGATGTAAGAGAGGATGGGTGTAAAGTAAGAACATACAAAGCACAGTATGGGGAAGGTGAAGTATCATTCTAAAGTTATTGGGGGGGGGGGATTTGGAGAAAAGGCTTAACACCAGCATCCTAAGCTCTAATAGTACCAGTGCATAAAAATAGTGTTCAAAATAAACTACTTTGTTTGCAAGAAAAGATAAAAAGAAGTGGTGACACAAGACAAATCTAAAACCATCTTGTGGTCCAAATCTCCCATGGACTCGTGGATGATTTATTCCTATACCCTAGCTCAAACGTGGTTACCTCTGCAAGGCTTGTATCAATCCACACTGTCAAAATATATTTTTTTCTCCAAAATATTATCATAAAATCGTATTACTATTTCACTCGTGGCTTGTGTTTCTCGTGGCTTAGTGGTTTATGCATCTGTCTGTCTTTCCCATTAGATTGAGAGATTCTTTGGGACAAGAACTCCCTTAATATACATGTATATTTCCTCCAGCTAGAACAGCAGGTATTTACAGTGCTGACTGCCTCTCTCTCATTCCTTGCTTCAGGCAGATGTTAATAATCAGTCACAACATCCCTCACCATAATGCTTGGGATAGGCCTCAGAATCCTTTAGAACAAAGACCCTCAGGCTTCTACCATTTTTGTTTCATTTTTTTTTCCAGCAGAAGTATTTCTTATATCTATTTTCCTCAAATAGCAACAGAGTTGCACACTATTGTCATTTGGTTAATGTTATTTTGATTTGAACTAAATCTTAATAAGTAGATCTTAAAAAAAACTTTTGAGGTTGGCATAAGTATTCGGGAAGGTTGGCAAGTAAATTATAAGGCATGGTAGGAAGGACTGCAATTATTATTATAATAGAAAATATAGTTTAAGGTTATAGAAGAAACTATAATAGGAAAAAGCTATGGGATATAAATTTATTGATCATTTGGAGACTCAGGTCATCATCTTGTGACTATAACATAGAACAAGTATATGTTAAAATGTTTATTTTGAATTATAGTTTAGGGGCTGGCACAATTGCTTTTAAACATGGTGAGACTGGGTAAACTATTCACATACAGCCAGGAAAGAAGTTAGGAAGAGGAAGTGGTCAGGATCCTCAAATCATCAGATGTGTTCTTTATAGCTTAAGGGACTTTCCACAAGACAAGACTCAAAACCCACTGCTTCATATTAACACCACAATGAAGACTACTTCATCAACATGCAAGCCTTTGGAGACATTCCAAACAAAAACCACAGCAGGAGATCAGGCAACAGGTTCACTGTGATCAGTAGGCAGTGGGGGTGACTAGTTTTGTGTAGAAACACTTAGAGGATTGTACATGTAATGTGTTAGAGGCTTGTACAAACTTTTTGTAAAGAATAGAATGATGAATTAGTAGCCAGGGGTCCTTCCAACCAAGAGGGAATGGCTTGTCCTTATACCTTTTTATCCCTAAACTGATCCTTCTATTTCCTATTAACAAATCTCTTCAATTTCCCTTATTGTTGTTTTGTGAGCTAATTGAATTTACTTCAATTGGACAGAAATGTCATATCATGAAACACTGGTCATTTTCAAAAATATTTCTTTAGGTTGTATTCACAATATGTGAGTTTTATTTAAAAAAATTATGTATTTACCAGTTCCTTTCTTGGTTTCATGTTAGGGCTAATTAATTGAAGTAAGACCGTCGTGGTGGCATAGGGAGTTATTTCTTTTTAATTTTAATTTTTCCTGGATTTCTTCAGCATTGGGAAATTTTCTGGAAGAGAGTAAGATTCACTAGAGTCCGAATGACAGGCAATGATGTAAACAGAAGGAGAGCAGATTCTGATATGAGAGATTTGATGATGAATCCTAATTCCTGGATACAAAGTAGCATAATTATCAGCCTGGCAAAATTACAAAGATATTTTTGATCTATGGTTTGTTTTCTTTGACAGGTTTTGAAAAATCCATGGCCAATATATCCTCTACTATTAATTGGTGTCTCCTGAATCTTATCTTTCATCATTGATCTTATTCTATCTGTATCTTTTTCATTCTTTTTTTTTTTTTCCTGTGTGCTTCAGGTTAGATAATATCCATTCAATTGTCATTACACCCACTGTTCCTTTATTCAGTTGTGCATGATTTGCTGTTAACATCATTCAATTAATTCTTAGTTTGACATGTTATACTTTAAGATTAAAACTACGTATTTAAACGTATTTTAGAGACTCTTTTCTCTCATTAAATTTCTGTACCTTTTAAATCTTTTTCTTTCTTCCACACTATTTTCCTATTATAATGGCTTCCAAATTAGATTATGCACTACTTCCAATATCTATCTTATCCGGTGTGGGTCTTTGTTTACAACTATTTTTGCTTCCTGTTTATGGATTACTTTTTTCTACTTCTTTTAACAGGCTGATTGTTTATTACTTTCTACATATCATAATTTAGACAAATTTAGAGACTCAAATAAGTGTCATTTTACCCAAGAGCCAAATCATTTACTAACTCCAGTCCTTAAACTAAATAAGAAAATGGCTTCAATTAAGTTTAATCATGAATTGAGTCAGGTTCCATCTAAATTACAGCTTTATTTGATGTTAGTTCACCTGTGATATCAAATAACGAAGGTCAAGACATGCCCTGCATATTTTACTGGCTTTCTCATTGGCAGGACTTTGAGTTTTATATAACACACACAAAGAAAGCTTGTTCTTGCTCGATTTTGTTTCCAAATCACCCTCAATTTAACAGGGCAGTCATCAAAAGTCTTATAGAAGATGCTTTCTGGATATGTCTTATCCATTGCACTCATCAACTCAATACATCTATAGTGGGCTATAAAAATGTGCACAAGACAGATCTTGTTAACATTTCAGAATATATGGAAGAAAACCTGTGAGACTCTTGCCATTTTAGTTAGTAGTGTACCCACTGACAAGTTTCCCTTGCTCCAATAATAAGGTACCATTCAAGCTTGTGCAGGATAATCTAACAACCTTGCTAGGTCACACAAAAGGAAAACATGAAAGTAGGAGGAGGCTTTGTTATGAAGAAGTTTCAGAAGAGAGAGGTGGTTAAGAAAGAGGGAATGGGGGTGTAAAAATCACTAAAATTAATTACAATACTGTGGTATATTAATGAGAATTTGAAGTCCTTTATACAATTTTGTATGAGAGTATCATCTGTGCGCTGGTGTTTATCTTATAAAATCAATGTAGTTCATCATGCCAGATCACACAGTAAGGATACTTATTTTTGATGTATCATATACTATTAGATCTTAATCTCTTGTGAATCAATATTTGATAAGTTTCTAAGAAGAAGAAGAAGAAGACACTGTTGTCTGCTTAGGTAGAAAGGGTTCGATTCATTTCAGTTTGGTTTACCAGGCTTATATGTATCCATGCTTCTAATGTCTTTAAAATATGTTAGATGATTTGATAATTTCTTTTAGCGTCAATTATGTAGGAATGATTTTATTTGTGTTCTATATCCTTAGTAGCAAAAATACCTCTGGTTATCATTATGAATATGTTCTAGGATATCTTTATGAAGGCCATGGCAACTTTATGCTTTGGCTGTCTTGTGAAGACTAGCTGCAGTTGACCCTGAATTAATCTTAATGTATTTTAATACACCAAAGTCTCCATAGTTTACAACACATATTTAGTTTCTCCTGTTCATAAACATATGAATTTGCTGTGCTTGAATGATCTGGGCATGTATTTAGGATACAGGTTGAGTTTATGCATAATCCAGATTATCTATGTATTTCCTTGTCTATCTAGTGCAAGATATTCATATAATTAGATATAGGACATCAGTAAGATTATAGCACATAGTAAGGATTGCATAGAATTGCATGGCACACTACAATTTATGTGCTGAAACTTGATCCATAATGTAATAATATTTGGGAACAGAGGTTTTGGAAGAGTATTATGTCATGAGAAGTAAAACTTTCTCAATTATAGTCGTGCTTTCATGAAAACTGGTACTAGAAAGATCTCTACTTTCCTCTCTTCTCTTTTCTTCTCTTTTTTTATGTTTGTTTCTCCTTTAACACTCTTCTTCTCTCTCCTCTTGTCTAATCCTCCTCTCTTCCTTATCATTCACTTTAATCTCCTTCTTCTCTTTTCCTTCCCTCCCCCTCATTCTGTGACATATGGATTTAATGAGAGATGTCCATCTACAAGCCAAGAAGATATCTTGCAAGATTCTGCCTTTTTTCTTCTTTTTTTTTTTGTTGTTTTGTTTCCATTGGATATTTTATTTACATTTCAGATGTAATCTCTTCCCCCCGCCACGCAGGAACCTCCTATCCCATTCCCCCTCCTCCTGTTTCTATGAGGATATGCCCCCACCCAACCTCCCAATATCATCTCCCCACCCACGATTTCCTCCACACTGGGGCATCCAGCCTTCACTGGACCAAGGTCTTCTTCACCCACCTATGCCTGACACTGTCATCCTCCCCTACATATACAGCTGGAGCCATGGGCCCCTCCCTATGTGCTTACAGTCTGGTGGTTTAGGCCCTGGGAGCTCTGGTTGGTTGATATTGTTGCTCTCCTGATGGGGCCACAAACCCTTTCAGCTCCTTCAGTCTTTTCTCTAACTCCTCCATTGGGAACCCCTTGATGAGTTAAATGGTTAGCTGTGAGCATCCGCCTATGAATATGTCAGACTCTGGCAGACCTCTAAGGAGACAGCTATATCAGGCTCTTGTCAGCATGTACTTCCTGGCTTCCACATCAGTTTCTACCTTTGGTGAATGTACAAGGATGGATACCCAGGTGGAGCAGTCTCTGGATGGCCCCTCCTTCAGTTTCTGTTCCACGCTTTGTCTCCATATTTGCTCCCATGAGTATCTTGTTACCCCTTCTAAGAAGGGCTAAAGCAGCCATGCTTTGGTCTTCCTTGTACATGAGCTTCATGTGGTCTGTGAGTTGTATCTTGAGTATTGCGAGCTTTTGGGCTAATATCCAATTATCAGTGAATACATACCATGTGTGTTCTTTTGTGATTGGGTTACCTCACTCTGGATGATATTTTCTAGTTCCATCCATTTACCTAAGAATTTCTCTAATTTGTTTTTTTAATAGCTGAGTAATATTCCATTGTGTAAACGTATCACATTTTCTGTATTCATTCCTCTGTTGAAGGATATCTGTGTTCTTTCCAGCTGCTGGCTATTATAAATAAAGCTGCTACGAACATAGTGGAGCATATGTCCTTGTTATATGTTGGAGCATCTTCTGGGTATATGCCCAGGAGTGGTATATCTGGGTCCTCAGGTAATGCTATGTCCAGTTTTCTGAGGAACTGCCAGACTGATTTCCAGAGTGGTTGTACCAGCTTGCAATCCCACCAACAATGGAGGAGTGCTCCTCTTTCTCCACATCCTCGACAGCATCTGCTATCACCTGAGTTTTTGAATTTGGCCATTCTGACTGGTGTGAGATGTAATCTCAGGGTTGTTTTGATTTGCATTTCCCTGATTACTAAGGATATTGAACATTTCTTTAGGTGCTTCGTGGCCATTCGAGGTTCCTCAGTTGAGAATTCTTTGTTTAGCTCTGTACTCCATTTTTAATAGGGTTATTTGGTTGTCTGGAGTTTAATTTCTTGAGTTCTTTGTATGTATTAGATATTAGCCCTCTATTGGATGTAGGATTGGTAAAGATGTTTTCTCAATCTGTTGGTTGCCATTTTGTCCTATTGACAGTGTCCTTTGCCTTACAGAAGCTTTGCAATTTTATAAGGTCCCGTTTGTCAATTCTTAATCTTAGAGCATAAGCCATCGTTGTTCTGTTCAGGAACTTCTCCCCTGTGCCTAGGTATTCGAGGGTCTTCCCCACCTTCTCTTCTATTCCTTTCTGTGTATCTGGTTTTATGTAAAAGTCTTTTATCCACTTGTACTTGAGCTTTGTACAAGGAGATAAGAATACATTGATTTTGAACCTTCCAACTTGAACGTGTTATGAGAAATATGTTACTGAAGCCATCATGTTAATGGTAGTTATTTTTCTTCTTTCACTCTTAATAAAAGCAGATTTGATACAGAAATAATTTAAGACCTCATATCACATTTGCTAACATTCCATTGGTCAGTCCAAGGCACTATGACATCAACATTTGAAGAGGCAGGGAAGTACACTCTAGGAACAAATGGAATGAATAGAGAGAGTAGATGCAAACCTATCACATGAAAATAATTGATTTGAAAATATTAAGCATACGACTTTTTAGAGTAAAACCATAAACACAATCAAAAGAGAAGTGAGAATGTGCTAACCCTCTGATAGCCATAAATAAAATCCTTTATATTTTCTGCATTGACCTTTTTATACTGATAATACATACAGCAATCCTCAGCATAAAAGAAGGAGAATAGATCAGAAGTTGTCCAAGCCCAGAGACTGACCCTGCTCCAGCTGGAAATGTTCCTCTCACCTGTTCCTCCCAATTCAGATGCTAATAAGCAAGTGAGTCTATTAAGGAAAAGGAAAAGCAGGTGCTTAATGGAGCAAACAAAACAACTGAAGCAGCCTAGAAGGCTAGCAGGATTGTTGCCACGGTTACATTTCTTTCTTCTTTCTTTTCTTTCTTTCTTTTCTTTCTTTCTTCTCTTCTTCTTTCTTTCTCTGTCTTTGAATCTGCTAAGCTATAGTCTTTCTTATCTGTAGTAAATAGCATAATTACCAATAAGTCTCATTAATCATACTCCTGAGCCCAGAACTCTAGAGTTATTAATTTAGTTCATCTGGGATGTGACCCAATACTTTATAATTCAAATAGATTTCCAGGAGATGGGGAGAATGTTGGCCTTGGAACCACAAAGAGGGAAGCATGACATAGGTCTTAAATCTTCTAAAGCAAAGGACAGTACACCTACTTTCTGAAGGAGAGTGAAAAATCTCCATTCTTTCCTTTGATTTTCTGCCAGTGTTTTTGATGGAATGAGATTATTCATGAGGCCAAAATGTATATATCTTAGCCTAGTATTTTAGAGAGAGTCCTTTGTTGGGAAGTCAGATTTTAAGGCATTATTATTATTGACTTATTTCCTTACTTTGGGCAAGCTTTGTTCATTCTAATAGATCTTGTGTTACTTGGATGTAAACAGAAGAAATCTAAGCATTTGATGTCTGATTGAATAGTTTATTCTTTAAGATATCACCTTGATTTTATGATAATCATTAGTTATTCAGTTATCTTCCATGACCTTAAAAAATGTGAAGAGAATATCTTAGGTATCCTGAAAAATATCCTTGAATTTGAATTCGTTTGGTACTTATTGATGATTATATTGGAATTAATTACTCTGAAAGAAATACCAAGGCAGTCCTCATATAATATCTGAGTTACACATAAGGCTAACTGTATAACATTGTAGGACCAGCGCATGATGAATTTGCACAATCTTCTGTTCCAAATATTATAGAAAATATTAAAGTTTCTAAATTTTATGTATTTCCTTTCTGTCAACAATTTCTTTCTCAACTTGTCATAGTGCTTATTTGTTATTTAGTCTCATAAAAATAATTATTTCCATAAATGTAATATTTATCATTGACAGCTTTAAATATAAATATAAAATATAAATATAAATATAAATATAAATATAAATATAAAATATTATATTTTATTTATAAGCATAAAATTTGTAGACTTCATATGTTGAGGTTTGCACTTGTATGTGTTTTGTTTGTAACCAGAAAAGATGCAGCACCAAGTATCTGTCTTTAGTACACATTCTGATATGCAAACATTCAACCAACAGTAGACCTTTGACATCCTGATGAAATCAAACTAACAAGAATTCTCAGATATTCTATGCTGTTACTTTTAGTATATGTAGATGATTAAAACAGGGAAGCAACTTGACTCAGGAAGGATAGAAGCGGATTTGACAGTGTTAATGACTTGCAGTATACCACTGTATTGCTTCTCTTAAAATCAATCTCAAAAAATGAATGGCTTCTAATGGATGATGGTATTCCTCTTTCTCAGTTAATACATTCACCTTGTTAATGATTTTAATTTCATGCAACAATGGTATACCGTATATTCTTTGATAGCAGTGCTCTTGGAAGCAACCTGAATGCTATATACAATCAGATCACATAGAAATCTACACATAAATGTTATATATATTTCCTCTGCTTAAAAGATGTAGCATACTTTCTCATTGTTATTTATTCATAGAACAATTCAAAAATAAAATGTGAAAAATCTTAATTTATCAAGTCTAGAGAAATATATGATCAGTTAAGAACACTGGAAGAGAGAGAACCCCGAGAACCCAGGTTCAAGTCTTCCATAGAACCCAGGTTCAAGTCTGAGGACACACATGGCAGTCTCTGAAATTCCAAAAGAAGGTGGTCCAGAGCCCTCTTTTGGCCTCTGCTAGCACTAGGCATGGAATAAATACATAAACGTACATGGAAAACACCCATATACCCAAAGTAAAAATTAATATAAGAATTTTAAAACATCAAAAGTTGGATGTTTTTAAAGTTTGCATTTAAGGAGAGATGGAAATACAGATGAATGGGTACGAGAAGTGTCTGTGTAAGTATAAATACCTGTGTTCAAATCCCTGACATTCATGTAAAATGCTGACACAATTGTAATTATAATAATGCCAGCATTATAGGACTGAGCCAGGTGAATCCTAGGAGCTTGTTAGGCAGTCAACTTAGCATAACATGTGAGATTCTTTTCAATGAGAGATCCTGTTTCAAGACTGTAATGTGTAAAGGCATAGAGGAAGACACTCAACATTGTCTATGGCTCAATGTACATACATGGTTGTAATTCACACATATATACACATACTTGTATATTCATATATGTGTAACACAGATACAAATAGTATAACACACATAGATAAAAAAATAAACATGTAGGGGTTGTATGCATGCACAGATTACAATATATGAGGCTACTACTAGGTAGCTATTATTCCCTTTGAGATTTCTGTTGACTCAATTTCCTGGTGAAGGCTGTATCTGCTATTTTTTAAAATTAGAATCCTAGTAGGTTGTCCTTGCCACAATCTCTCTGTTAGAAAGAAATTAGTAAGTGCTACCTAAACTTAAGAGGAGGGCAGCCAAAGTCGATTTCCTGGAGGTAGAAGTCTCAAAAACCAACAAACCTGTGTATATGTGTTTAAAACACTACCATAGTTAATATATATTTTGGGGTAGTAAATGTTTTCTGGATTTATAAGGGCCAGTTTGGGAGTCTAATAACATATCTTCCCACTAGTTCTACTATATGATTTCTGGCAAAAGCATTGCATAATCTACAAAACTGATATGTGTGCAATACTAATATCAAGAGAGCACAAAATCACTCCTGATGTGAGAATGTCCAACTCTTGCCAATAAAAGTCTTCAGGTCTCAGGACTAATCTGGCCTATGAGAAGCGTGGCCCTCTGTCAGATTCTATACAGTGCTAATTTCCTTAGAAAGATCTGTCCCTTTGAGGTTATGGGAAGCATGTGGTGAACTGGAGTTCTATTCATAGCATTCTCTCCACATGGATGGCTGAAAATACGCAATTATCTAGCCATGATGCAGGATCTCCAGGCCCCCTCATCGTCATGGCATGCACAACATCTCTGCCTGCCCACAATTCCCCTCACTTGGCAGATGCTATAGGCAGAAGACGCTGAGTGCAGGCGAATTATTTCCACTACTTCCTGGTAATTTCAGTACTGCATTCATCTAAGGCTCTCAAATCTCTTAATCAACAGGAATATGCTAACCTGAGACTGGGTCACGGAGGGACAGCCTGGAGATCCAGAGAGATTGGTGACAGCTGCTGCCCTCTCTCTGGAGAGGATGAGTGTAGCTATCATCATGCTTGGTGACAGGAGGAGGGATGAGCAGGTCTTTTAAGGTCTTTTCCAATCTGGGAAGTCTATGAATATCGTTACCAGCTGAGAGCGATTCTCCATGCTTTATTCATCATGAAAATGACGCAAATCTAGAGAAACAGCTTTCTCAGAGGTAGGTGGCCACTAAACCAAGCATCCAGACACTTAGCACTCTGAAAACACTTGCTGAGGAAAGTCCTTGAATTTTAAAAAAGTACATTTCAGGTAAAGATAGGAGAAACACAGCATATTTAGTAATGCATGGAAATAGAGGCTGACGTGTTTCAAGTTCAATAGCAGTGAGCTCTGGTTGCCTAGAAAAGCTATTGTAATTCTATCTTGTATTAATGGAAGTAAAATGCCTTAGATAAAGAATGAGATCATTCCTGTCTACTTTGAGCTAATCAAACCCTACCTGGGCAATAGTTTTGAATTCTTATTGTGCTTGTACATTCTAGAGAAAGGAAAAAATGTCAAAGATAAGTCACTAAGATAGTGAAAGGTTTTGGAGTCTTGTATATGTGAAAAAGTAGGAGAGAATCTTTCATACAGAGTAAGATGATGTGCAAAAGAAGTTTCCAAAATCTAAGTACAAGTTCTAGTGAGCCAGAGATATGCAAATTTTGATTCAGTAGTATTAAGAAAGGACTTTTGCAGTGTCCAGAGCTAATCAAGAATGGTTCAGTGGGTTTTGGCATGCACTAATTAGAGGAAGCCTTAGATTACATGTATCAATGCTGCTAAAATGATGTTGTTGCAATAGTAGGTGGTCTTTTTTAACTTTCTAGTTTCTGTGGTACTGATAACAATTTTATTTATTTAATCTCTAAACATGAGTAGATTTTGCAATGATTGCCTTATTTTACAAAGTTTTCAAGTATTCAGCAAAATTAACTTTATAGACTTACATCTTTATATTCATAACCAAGATGTTATAATTGGGAACTTTCACATTAAGGAACTTGTTCAAATAGAATCCACACACCACACAAGTCACATGTCCAATGTGATGACCTCAAGTTTAGTTACAGGTCTCTGAAACTTTTATAAAATTTAGTTCTATGATATTTTACACATTGTAGGCAGGAAATATGACAATTTTCAATTATTATTTGCTGATTATTATTATTATAGTAGTAGTACTATTATTATTATTTGGATGTGCATAAATATAGAATTCTATACACAGCCATTGAAAATAAATGCCTCTACTTTTGAACTGTTATAAATAGTGCTAATATGAACATTTGCATATAATATTTGTTAATCAGGACTGAAGCAATAGCCCAGTCTTTGAAAGGATTGCATGCAAGGATGGGAACTGAGTTTGGGTAATCATTAAGATTAGGTACAAAAAGTAAGATTTAATTCACTAATCTTAAGAGTTGTAAATTATCCTTATTTAACTCATTTTAAAACCCTCCATTGCATTTTATTGTATGTATTATACTTCTTTATCTCTCTGTTAATCATGTGATAGGCATTGATATCTGTTCATTTTTATCAATAACTCATGTGCTTGTCTTTGGGAGTGTATACTTCATGTGTATGCATGTTTGTGTGTGTATACATGTGCTTGCATTTGAGTATGTATACATGCATGTGTATGTAAAAGGTTTTGTGCGTTCATTCAGCATTCAGATGTGAACATTTGTTGTCTTCTACTTTGATCCTTATTCGTCCTTATTCACCGGGGAAGAATATCTCATGGAACCTTGAATTCAGTCTCTCTCTCTCTCTCGCTCTCTCTCTCTCGTGTGTGTAGACTAAATTGCTATCCAGTAAGCCCTAGAAATATTTGTGTGCCTGTTTTAATCTTTAGCACTGTGGCTATGGGTATATACATCTGAGAATAGAAGTGGCATGTCCTTTAAAAGAGCACAAAACTGGTTGTCCAATGTCAAGATGTCAGCCTGTAAAACATACACACAGGGAGCATTATACGAAGTGAATAGGCTTTATTTAGGAATATATATGTATACATATATGAATGCAGGAACAATTAGTCAGAAAAGAGGGCATGAATCTGAAGGGAGCAAGGAGGAGTATATGGGAGGGTTTGAAGGAAAGAAAGGGAAAAGATAATTGTAATTAATCATAATCTCAAGAATAAAAATATCAGTTGCTGAATATTTTCTCATGGTCTATGCTGTTCTTAACATCATCTTTTGATGAAAACTTTAGTCTGGAAGGAATCTTATAATATTTTGTATTGTGTAGTTATTCTCTGATGACTGTTTCAGAAACACTTGTTCATGCTCAGTCATGAAGATAATCTCTTTTAGTTACTTTTCAGACATTTTACAATTTTCACTTTCATGTTTCAGTTCATGCCCCATCTCTAATGTATTTCCTTAAAATTTTGTATCTCTCTGATATTTTATTAAAATTTAAGCAAATGACCCAATAGTTATTGTGCTATTTCTAGACCTTCTATTGTATTATTCTATTAGGCAATTCCATTCCTAATACAAGGGTCTTGATAATTTAAGCCTATTTGTTTTTCTCAGCAATTATTTTGTGTTTTTAGGGCTGAATTCATGCACACATACTGGCATATTGTTTGTATTTTACAAGTTGAGGCAATTGAAAGACCACTTTCTTTTGATTCCATTTCCCATATTATGCACCATCATATGCATAATATACTTGATATTTTAAATAAAGGATACCATGTATATGCAAACTCCAGGAGGCATAACTGTACATCTCCAAGAAGTTTTAGAATATAACAAAACTTTTTAGTCATCTTTGTGCTTTTGGCCTAGTCTTAGATTTACAGCAAATTTGAGAAGCTAGCAACATTTCTCATATGAACTTTTCTCCACAGCCCACATCATACAGACTAAGTCTCTCTAATAATCAATATCTAGAACCAGAATGGAAGGCACTTGTCACAGTTGATGGGATTTAATTGAAAAGTCACTATATAAACAACATTTTAGTGTCTGTTGTGAGGTTAAAACTTGCTATCATACATTTTGTGAGTTTTGATAAACGTATGTATGGAAACAACTATAACAGCTACAATACCATAAAGAACATTTTCATTTCTCTAAAATTTCATAAGCTCTGTGCCTCATCCAACCTTACATTCACTGATATTTCCACTTCTTTAGAGTTTTGAAAATTTCAGAATGTCTACTGGAATGAAGCTTCCATTTTCAATTACCTTCCTTCACCTAGTAATAGGAATTTATGTTTCTTCTATGCCCTTTCATAGCTCAGTAGCTCATTTGATTTCACCTCTGTCTCAGATCCATGGTATATGTGTATTAGAATTTATGTACCCATTCATCTCCTGAAAAATTATTTTGTTGTTCTGATGTTTGAAACTATCTTTAAAGCTACCCTCATAGAAGCAGGGGGACCTGGGAAAGGGGATAACTTCTGAAATGTAAATAAATAAAATATCCAATAAAAATTAGCTTAAAGAAGGTGCTACAAACATACTTTTAATAATTTTATTAAGGGCACAATTTTGAACCATTGTAAATACTAAGCAACTTACTTGCCAGTGTTAACTTTGCAATAAATCACTGAACATCAAAAGTGACTATCATATTGCAGTTCCACCATCAATGAATGAGAATGCCTTCTTCTTCATATTCTTCCTGGATTTGATGCTAGCAATATGGATTTTTGCCCATTTTTATATATAGTATCTAATTATGGCTGTTATTTTAAACAAAACATTATATTTGATAACTTGTCAAATTTGCTAGTTATTGTTAATAGCTTCATATTTTCCTTGTGATTGTCTTTGCAAAGAACATCATATCATCTCCACGGAGTTGAATCAATGTCTCCTTTTCTCATGTCATTTGTTTCTCTTTGTTATTATTGCAAATGGTAGGAAATTCCAGATCTGAGTTGAAGAGAATGGGATCCTTTGCACTGTACTTGCTCATAGAGAAATTTTCAAAATGACATGAGGTCATGTAATCTCTAGATTTCACAAATGCCTTTATTAGTTTAGAGAAGATATCATGTTTTATTTACATATCTTTAGCTAAAGATTTTAGTATCCATGTACACATTAGAAACTGATCAATAACATTTTTTCTTTGTAAGAGCTCACTGTTATGCTCCCCTCTCTTTAACCAGGCTGACCAATATGTGCACTACCTCTATGTGTCTTCAGGATCAAGGGAACTTGTTTATTTTACCAGGATTATTTGGTGCTCTTTTCTAGGCTTCCTTCAGATCTTCCTTCCTCTGCCAGAAGTTGCCCCACAATAATCTTTGATTTTTGTGTGTGACAGATGCTAGGAGTGACTCTATGTTAACTTCTCTAAATGGCACCAGGATTAGAAATTATCTTCCTAATAAAAGAAAAATGAGGGAAAATACCTTTTCCATCTTGACTTCCATCTGGAATTTTCCTGTTTTATTCACTTTCTAGGACACTTTGTGTGTGTGGGGGGGGGGTTTAGAATACTAAAGTCGTACAACCTTTGTTTAGGACTTATCTGGGAAATACTTTTTGAAAGTACAAGTATCATAAGAATAATCTGAAACAGAAGGAAAATGAGGATAAATCTGTCATGTAGCATGTCATAATTCCATGCTAAATAAAACTTCAGTATTTATTCAATGAAATAGTAGATGAGAATAATATCAAAAGAATGATGAAATTATATTGAAAATGCAGTACTATATAGAAGTGGCATTTTAATCAGTGTAGAAATGATGAATTATTCAGAAAATAGTATTTGCAAAAGCTTTCTATGGTGTCAAAAATTAAAATTCTGGAACAGGAGAGATAAAGTCATTTTTAAGAGTTTTTGGTGTAATCGTAGAGGACCTGCGTTCAGTTCGTTTCACCAATAGAGCAGCTAGTCATCAATCATCTGTAACTATAGTTTCAGGGTATCTGTCACTGTTTTGTGGCTTCTTCTAACACCTGACACAAAACATGTATCTAATCTCCAGAAATAAATGAAGGCAAAACACTTATACACATTTAAAACAATTGAAACCCTAGACTTTTTATGTTCTAAAGAGTTTACTTTCATTAAAACCAAAATAAAAAACACAGACTAACCATAAGAAAAGGAGTAGAAGACAATTCATGAAAATAAATGCAAATTTAACTTCTCCTAGATATCTAGGACATACATACTCACTGCAGATTTCCTGTAACTCTGGCTCTTACAATCTTTCAATACACTGTCCTCTTTAATGTTCTCCAAGCCTTAAGTATAGAAATTCAGTTGTAGATGTGTCTATTATAACTGGACTCTAGAACTCTGTATTGTAATAATTCTTAGTTATCTATAAGAAAAAATGTTACCTTAACTATGTGTCAATGTTATCATTTAATTGTGAAGGATACTGGTCACCCGCAGGGTTGACTACACATAATCTGAATAAGTGTGTTGAAACCTGGCATGTCTGTTATGGGGGTCTATCAACCAGCTTTTGTCTTACTGTCTTGAGTATTAGAAACATTTGATTCTTTGAAAAAAGCTTGACAGTGCTGAAAGAAGTGAGTTAGGCTTCAAGCAGAAGCAAGAGGGTAGTGGGCTTGATTATTGCTGGTATAACAGCTTTAATTAAATTAATTGCTAGCACTACTGCTTCTGCAACTGCTTTGACACAAGAAGTTAACACAGTTACTTTTGTTAATCATCTAGCAAAAAAAAAGTTGAGTATACAAGAGGATTTATATAGGTGTTTGGAATAATGGATTGATGCTCTATAGCCTATTCAAATTATTGGGAGGAGGTTCAGGGTTTAAGAGTTAGAAGCCACCTTGACTGTCATAACAAATATCATTAGAGTAGTATCACATCTAAAATTTACAATTATAGTCATAATATTTAGAAAAAAGTTTTAAAACACCTGTAGGGTATTTGGCATAATTGTAACACCTCTCTGGATGTTTTAACTTTGCATAGTGAGATTAAGAATTTAAAGAAAGCTGCTCTGTTGAGCTTCCATTCTGCAGATAATGCTGATAAAATTATCCATGGCTGGAGATCAGTATTTTCATTTTGGTCAAACCTCAGGAATGATGTATATAGTTTGATCAGATTAGCCCCTTTTGTCCTGGAATACTTTATTCCTGCTCATCATGTTAAAGCTTGTCTCTAACTACATCAACAGGTTGGCAGCCAAAGTACATGACTTGAAACTGAAAATGGACACCCAGACAGAGTTATTAAATTAACAGGCTGCTAAGCCAAGGACAGATAAGATTCTGCACAGAGCCTTGCCAACCTAAGAGAGAAGTGCATTGCTTTTGATAATGCATATTCCATGACAAGTAAGGAAGGCATTCTTGTCCGAACAACCTAAGACAGGCTCAGTCTGGTTTATGCAATAAAAAAGGAGGAGATGTGGAAAGCTTTTGGGGCTGTCTGGCAGGAATCTGACATTGGCCAAGGACAAGGGAATGGACTGCAGGCAGGAATCTGATATTAGGCTAGAACAAAGAAGTAACTTCAGGCAGGAATCTAAAACTTAAGCTAGAGTAAAGAAGTAGGCCTCACGCATGAAAATGACTTTGGGCTAGGACAGAGAAGTAGGATCAGACATTTTGGTCATCCTGATAAGCCCTTAGAAACAGTGATCACAGGAGTGATAACGATCATGGAACTCTATTTATTGTCCTACATGTTCTTTGACTATCTGAGTTATTGTCTTGCTTGTTCCTTGACTATTTGCATCTATTTTATTGCTAGTTCTGAAACCTAGAACTGACCTTAATACTTGCATGTAATTTAAACAGTATACAAGCAAAAATAGGAGGACGGATGGGATAGGGGATTAATGAGGGGGAAATGGGGAAAGAGGATAACATCTGAAATGTAAATAAAATATCGAATAAAAAAAGGACAATATAAATAACATTCTAATATGGAGGAAGGAAAGTTTAAAAGGCCTCAATTCTAGGCAAAGTAATCCAGGCACCAAAGAAATGTCATGATCAAGAAAAGTAATCTTCCGCAGAGAAATGTATTCAATTAGTAATCTATTACAAATCTCTCAGCCCTGAAAACATACACTTACAAGAAATATTGTATTGGTTGCACAGTTTGTATTCATATACAAAAGAATACATATCTATGTACACAAACATATATATGTATACATAACAACAATTTTATATATATATAGCAAAACTAGGGCTATACCACTGGAAACAGTTCAGCAGATAAAATTATTGCTCAGTAAGCATGAGGGCCTCAGTTCAAATTCATGTAAATCTGCACATGGTAGTATATTCTTGCAAACTTAGTATTCCTATGGTGAGATGATAGAGACAGCAGAATGTATAAGCTCACAGGCTAACAAGTCTGGTGTATATAGGAATGAGAACAAAATAGCTTAGAAAGTTATTTATCAGGAAGTCATAAGATTGGTAGATACAGAGAAGGAGAAGCCAACTGAATTTTTTACACATATGTATGTGTAAAGTAAATATACAGTAATATTAAGAAAAGGAATATTTTCTATATGTGTATGTCTCTTCAACTGATTATATACACCTAAAACTTAAAGACAGAAACATTTGGAATGATATAACAGATAAAAGATTAAGAAGATATATAGAGTGTTTACGAATTATTGGTACACTGCAAACAGCTCATTTGATTAATTAGTCAAAGCTGTAAGCTGGAAAATGAAGATGCTAATTAATATATGAAAAATTATTCACCCTCCTTCACAATTAAGTAACTAAGATTGAAACAAAATTAAGATACTATTTTTCATTAAGTTAAATAGTCTTTGTATTACATCTGGACCTGTTAGGAAGATGATACCTGTTTAAAATGTATAAATTGACTTCAGGTTAATATATAGTATTTTAGGTTTGGTCTGCTCCTTCTTCTACTTAATTAGAAGGTAGAAGAATGGCTCATACCTCATCATGAAGAAGCAAAGAGGAGATACACATTGGTTTTAGCTCAAGATACAGACAATGAGGTTAGTTTATGAGTTTTATATTCCTAGATAACAATTTATCCAAAACTTACTGGCTTAAACAAACACACATCTGTTGTGTCTCTTTAATTTAGGAATCTGAAATATAAATTCTGCCAGAGTCACACACAATTCTGGAAGCTCTATGATAGTATCCTTGTCTTTCCATAGCCCAAAGACCTACTTCCCCATCTACAGAGCCAATGATATCCATCTTCATGATTGTTCCTCTTTAGGCATTTTTCTGCCTAATCACTTCTTGCAAAGGTTTGTTCTTAACAACTCATTATTCTTAGATTAGACTGTATACACAGAAAAATGGCAGAATTATATTATTTCGAGATTACTAACTATCACTATATAATGTCTTCTTTTTCTTATGTAATGACATATTGACAGGATCTCAGAATGTGGATGTGGATGATTATACTGGCTATCACAACCTAGTTTCCTTCAGACTTGGTAGAATTTTTACTATGGATGAAAATACAAGCAAAAATGTTTCTTGCTTCAGGCTTTAAGAACAACAAAGCATGCCTCTTCAGTAGAGAGAATACTATAAGTCTTCATTAGGTCCTACAATTAAGTTTTATATTGTTTGCCAATATTAAAAACATCTTCTGCCTATATCTATTTATCTCCATTCACTATAATAAATCTTAATGCACAAACCACAATGCACAAAATTATACAAATAAAACCTTAAAAATGATGATACTGTGTTGTGATATAGATAAAAAATAAATTGTAAATTGGATAATGCATAGTTTGAAAGAAAATATGGGGGTTATTCCAAATTTACTAAATAATGCTAACACCTTTCAGCCCAGATATTTCTTAGGTATCAATTCTGCAGGAAATATTTTTATCACACAAAAGCAGGCACAAAGATCTTCTATTCAACAACAGATAAGTTAATCATATCTGAAAGGATTTCAGTGATCATTAAAGTAGATGTTAAATACAATCTGGCAAATTCACACTGAGAATAATAGATGTTTAAATAGATGAAATATATTTTCAAAATTTAAAATAAAATGTTAGCCAACATACATCAAAGTAAAACAGCAAGTGACAATATGAAGGAATGTAGAGGTTACCAATTTATTGTTAAATACCAAATGGATCAACCTTAGAAATTTACAACTTATATTTGAGTAACAGGCTGAGTAGGTATGTATGTGTGTGTGTGTGCCCTCCCATATGTGTTTATGTAACAGCAATAAATGAAAATAAGGGAAAAAAGGCCATAGATTTAAAAGGGAGCTAGGAGGGGTATATGGGTATATGCAAGGGTTTGGAAGGAGGAAAAATAATGGGAAAATGATGAAATATATATTAAAATCTTTCTGTCTCATGTGTGTGTATGTATGTATGTGTATATTTGAAAAAGAGAGAGAGACAGAGACAGAAATGTATGCATATATAGTCATAATGGATCCGAGGATATGAATAAAACTTTGAAAATTTTTTCATTGAGACTGGAGTTGCTCATGAAATAAGAATTTTGAAGATAATTGTTCATTTTTACCTAAAAATTTACTATTATGACATAAAGTATATTATCAGAGATATATTTTTTTAAATTTAAAAACAGAAAGTACGGATTTGCTTTCAGTTTCAGGATTTGAACAAACCATGATTCCACTTTTGTTTTATGTTCATAAGAGATTTAACTCAAGTTTTCATGCTATAGAGATAAGAACCTTTATCCCACATTTAGACAACTCTTACAAATTGCTCATTGCCCGGTTTCCAATATCTATTTAAACACAGAACCTATACTGAAAGATCTGCCTTCACTTCATCCAGAACCACATCTTGTCATGGTATGGCTCATAAGAGGCAGAAGCCACCTTCTATAACCCTGGTCTGAACATCTTTGTTAGAAAATGTGGTTGCAACTCCTCATTCTGCAACCACACATATTCCCACATGGATTTGCAAATGTTTCCATCATATAACTTAAGAATACTTCTCTGCCCCTTGGCAAGGTGAACTTTGGCCATGTGATTTTTCTTTAGGAGGGGCTAAGGGGTTGTTTATAAATATTATACAGGCAATGGCTTGAAATATCTCCCCAATGAGGCATTTCCTCTTGATCATCTGTATTCACCTGAGTAATCTTCAAGTAGCTACTGTTCTTAGATTCAACAATGAACTCATTTCAGGAACAGAGTCACTATCTATGAGTTAAATGTAAGTGGTTATTATTTTCTGCTACTAACATGTTGTGCTTTATATTGGCTTTGTCTCAACCAGGGAAACAAAACTACTAGATATACACATGTATGCACACAGTACATGCTATTTCATACACTGAACAAAGATATGCATATATTTTATCTGTTATGAAACTTTGACCTTGTTAAAACTGGTTTATACATCTCTGTAAGGCTATTGCCTCTGCCTACAGAAGCACAAAGCTCAAAGGACTGAAAATCAGAAACAAAAGAGAGGTGTAAAGTTGGTGATTGCAGTGCCCAGGTGCAAACTGGGATTTCATAAAAGTGAGCTCATTCATCCTTAGCTTTTGTTTCTCCAGACACTGATAGCTTGTAACAGGAATCATGATTTTTTTTTTTTTGTCCCAGAGATAAATAGACACTGGGTCCATAAATGGAGAATTCAGTGAAACCAAGATACTGCATCAAGCCAGTAAGGTTATTTACCAGACTAACAGCAATGTATGTGAGTTATTAAGTAGGTATTTGTTCACCTTCCCAAACTTACCAGGGATCTCACTTGTGGTGTACACTAATTAGAAATATGTAAAGAGAAAAAAAATCTCTTATTTATTTATTTATTTATTTATTTATTTATTTATTTATATTTTTCTACTTTACATCCTAGAGGCAGCCCCTCCCTCCTCTCCTAGCAGTCCCACCTTCACAAATCCCTCCTCCCACTGTCCTTCTCTTCTCATCAGAGAAGGGGAAGCCCCTCTTAGGTACACATCAAATCGAAGCCAGACTAAGTGCACCCTTTTTCACTGAGGCCCAACCAGACATCCAAGTTAGGTGAAGGGGGTCGAATAGCAGGCAACGGATTCTGAGACAGTCTCTTCTTTTAATTGTTATGGAACTCAGTTGAAGACAAAGGTGCACATGTACTACAAATGTGGAGGGGTCCTAAGTCCAAGCCCTGCATGCTCTTCAATTGGTGGTTCAGTTTCTGTGAGCAGGTATGAGTCCAGGCTAGTTGATTCTATAGGTCTTCTTGTGGTGTTCTTGACCTCTCCTGCTGTCTTAATCCTGTGCCTTGCTCTTTCACAGGACATTCTGAATCACACTTGATGATTGACTATGGGTTTCTGCATCGGTTTCCATCAGGGCTAGTGTAACTCTTTTTAATTTTCTTATTGGATATTTTATGTATTTACATTTCAGATGTCATCCCCTTTCCCCATATTCACTCCCTAGAAAAGCCCTATCACATCCCCCTCCTCCTTTTGGTTTTATACCATTTTAATTACATGCAAGTATTAAGGTCAGTTCTAGATTGAGGAACTAGCAATACAATAGATGCAAATAGTGAAGGAACAAGCAAGACAATAAACACAAATAGTCAAAGACCAATCAAGGCAATAAACAAAGTTCTGTGAACACTCCCATGATCACTGTTTCTAAGGGCTTATCAGGATGATCAAAATATCTGAGCCTACTTCTTTGTCCTAGGCCAAAATCATTTTCATGTCTAAAGCTTTCTTCCTTGTTCTAGCCTAAGATTTTGATTCCTACCTGAAATTTCTTCTTTGCTCTAGTCTAATGTCTGATTCCTCCCTCAAGCCCAATTCCTTGTTCTTGGCCGATGTCATATTCCTGCCAAGCAGCCCATTTCCTTGTCCTTAGCCCATGTCAGATTCTTGCCAACAGCCCCAAAAGCTCTCCACCTCTTCCCATTTTTTATTTCATAAACAAGACTGTGTTAGGTCATTCTGCCAAGAATGCCTTCCTTACTAGTCATGGAATATACATTATCAAAAGCAATGCACTTCTGTCTTAGGTTTGTTAGGCTCTGTGCAGAATCTTACCTGTTCTTGGCTTGCCAGCCTGTTAATATAATAATGCTGTCTGGGGGTAAAACCACTCTGGAAATCAGTCTAGCAGTTCCTCAGAAAATTGGACATAGTATTTCCTAAGGATCCAGCTATACTACTCCTGGGGATATACCCAAAACCTGTTCCAACATATAACAAGAACACATGTTCCACTATATTCATAGAAACCTTATTTATGATAGCCAGAAGCTGGAAAGAACTCAGATGTCCTTCAACAGAGGAATGGATACAGAAAATGTGGTACATTTACACAATGGAGTACCACTCAACTATTAGTGTAACTCTTGACAGACAGTCATGCTAGGCTCTTGTCTGCAAGCAGAGTTGAGTATCATTAACAGTGTGAAGCTCTCTCACATGGGATAAGCCTCAAGTTGGGGCGGTGACTGATTGGCCATTCCTCAGTTTCTGCTCCATCTTTATTTTTGTGCATCTTGTAGGAAAAACAAATTTTGGATTGATGGTTTTGTGCTGAGTTATTTTCCACTCTCCTTCCACTGGAAGTCATGGTTGGCTACAGGAGATGGCAACGTCAGTCTCCATATCCCCTACTACTAGGAGTCTCAGCTAGGTTCACAGTCAAAGACTCCCTGATCTACCCTTGTCCCAGGTCACCAGCAAGTCCCAGAGAGATACCCCCTTCGATTTTTCCTCTCTCTACCAGCCTTCCCCTACCTGCTTTCTTTTTTTTTTTCTTTTTAGGTTTTTTCAAGACAGGATTTCTCTGTGTAGTTCTGGCTGTCCTGGAACTCACTCTGTAGACCAGGCTGGCCTTGAACTCAGAAATCCACCTGCCTCTGCCTTCCAAGTGCTGGGATTAAAGATGTGTGCCACCGCCCAGCTACCTGCTTTCTTCATACCTGATCCTCATCCCTTTTCCTCTTCTCACCCTGTCTCCCATCAAGTTCCCCCATTCATCCACCAGCAATGTCTATTTTATTTTGCCTTCTGAGTGTCTAGCAAAGCTAACACATAATGAGTCACCATAGATCCTAATAGGTAGAAAGTCTCTGTAGAGTATATTGGGTCTGATCTATATTACTGATGATAATTGGTAGATCTAGAATCTTAACCTAGCCTTCAGATTTTAAGTCCTGTGTTATTAACATAAAATATTGTATCTATAAAAATTATAAATATAGTTATATATTATTATATTATATAATGTAATACATATAATATAGCATTTTATGTTACATATTTAAATATATATGTATGTATTATATATGTATATACACACATGTGTATATTTTTGTCTCATTTTTAGTATTGATAGCTTTTGGGATCCTGGATAGACTCCATCATGAGGGAGAGAAAGGAAGAACGCTGAAGGACTTTAATATTGTTTTTGTTTTGTTTTAAATTTGATCTTTTATTTATTTATATTTTTTTATACCCTAGATTTTATTCCCCTCCTGGTCTACCCACCAACTGTTCCACATCCATACCTCCTCCCAGAAACCCTGTCTCCTCGAGCATGTCCCGATCCCCCACCTCCCACCCCTGACTCCACCAGACATGTAAACTTCCTGGGGCCTCCAGTCTCTTGAGGGATAGGGGAATTTTCTCTGACTGAACCCAGGCCCTGCAGTCCTCTGCTGTATATGTGGTGGGATCCTCATATAAGTAGGTGTATGCTGCCTGGTTGGTGGTTCAGTGTTTGAGAGATCTCAGAGTTCCAGGTTAATTAAGACTTCTGGTCCTCCTACAGAGTTGCCCTCCTCCTCAGTTTCTTCAAGCTTTCCCTAATTCAACCACAGGGGTCAACAGTTTCTGTCCATTGGTTGGGTGCAAATATCTGCATTTGACTATTTCAGCTGCTTGTTGGGTCTTCTGGAGGACAGTCATGATAGGTTCCTTTTTGTGAGCGCTCCATAGCCTCAGTAATAGTGTCAGGCCTCGGGACCTCCCCTTGAGCTGGATCCCACTTTGGGCCTGTCACTAGACCTTCTTTTCCAAAATCTCTCCATTTCCAACCCTACAGTTCTTTCAGACAGGAACAACTATGGGTCACTGTTTTGACTGTGGGATGGCAACCCCATCTCTCACTTGATGCCCTGTCTTTCTGTTGGAGTTGGGCTCTGCAAGTTCCTTCTTCCAGTGTAGGGCATTTTATCTAAGGTCTCTCTCTGTTTGAGTCCTAAGAGTCTCTAAGCTCCCACATATCTGGTACATTCTCGAGAGTAATCCTAACCTCTTACCTCCCTAGGTTGCCTGTTTCCAGTCTTCTGTTGGCCCTCGGGGCATCAATTCTTTTTCCCTATCCAATACCAGATCATGTTTTCCTCTTCACACACCCTGATCCACTATCCCTCCCAAGTCCCTCCCTCCCTCCTTATGATTACTTTCTTCTCCCACCCAGTGGGACTGAGGTGTCCTCACTTGGGCCCTTCAGCTTCTTGACATTTTGAGTTCTGTGGACTGTATTTTGGGTATTCTGTATTATTTTTGGCTAATATCTACTTATTTATGTGTATATACATACCATGCATATCCTTTTGGGTCTGAGTTACCTCACTCAGGATGATATTTTCTAGTTCCATCCATTTGCCTGCAAAACTCAGAATGCTCTCATTTTTAATAGCTAAGTAGTAGAATGCAATACCTAAGTAGATCTAGGAAAGCAGCTTTCTAGAGGTAAGCTGAGTCACTAGGGTTTTTTTGAGATAGTAATAGGAAAAACATAGCTGCTGATATTACCCCAGTGTTTCATTATTGTTTGGGCTTTACTATCTGCTCGACATTGTGAAGCATGTATATGATCAAAGGAAGCTAAATTGTGGGAGGAAAGAAGCAGGCAGAAATTGGCCGAGGACCTAGAGACCTTGCCATGGAACATAGAAGAAGGAAAGTTATAGAGAAATGGACAAATATTGACCTGTAGATACATTGGATTATCTATTTGCCCATGAATTCTTTTATAACAACTGTGAGTATGGCTCAGGTTGCCTATGCCAATTTGCTAACGTCACCAATCAACAGAAGACTGATGCACTCTGTAACAAGTTATAGCCATTTGAAACACACTCATGAATGAATGAACATGTCTCAACTTTGGTACCAGACATGTTCCACTATAATGGTTTCAATATAAATATTCAGATCAGTCTCAAATTATAAAATTGTTAGGACATTTTGACAAAAATTGTGGATATAATCTCCTTTATCATTAATGTGAGAATAATGACATATTATAACCTACCAGTAAAACATGAAAGCATAAGTAGTAGAAAATGCAATATTTTACCTGGTTCTTAAAAAAAACAGTAACAGAAGTATATTTTTTCTCTTTTACTGATTAGAAAGTCAAGTCAGAAACATGACTCTAATCAAGGATTAGGCATCAAAATAGAGGTATGAAGCAAAATGTATATTCACAAAACACTGGGGCAGAAAGGCAGGGAGAACAAGAGAGGAAAAGTGCTCTTGGAGTTCCTTGGGGTTAATCAAGGACTTATGTAAATTCTTCACTGTCAACCCTTAGGACAAGAGGGCTCCAGAGACAGGAGTGGGTTGATGAATAGACAAGTCTGTCCAGGTTCCATGCACTCAGGAGCTGTCTATCTCTGAGAGCAAGGCCTGAGGGAAGGTGGTGGCAGTCTGAGTGCAATGTGGTGCAGCAGAGGTGGGAGCAGAGAGAAGTTTATTCTGCCAGGTGATTTACAGCCATTAAAAAAGTGCTTCCCACTTCTGCAAAACTCTTAATTTAATAGACAAACATCTTGGGATAAGAGTGCACTAGGGATACAACTGAAGGGATAAATGTTAGAAGATTAAAGACCCTGAAAAAGAGAGTGCATGACTCTAGTATGAAAATAGAAAACACATTTTTTTTATAACTTGTCTTCCCCATTCCCTCCATAATTAAAAAACTTGAAGAATCCACTGGCCAGTTGGGACATAGATTCTGAGTATTTCAGGAAGACAGATGCATAGTCTTCATGCTTTAAAGGGCTCTTAGTGGCTATGATGCCCAGAAACACATTGTTAGAATGCTATGCAGTGAAAGACTAAATTAAAATGTCAGTTGTTTCACCAAGATGGTTGGTAACTAAGCTAGTAAGATTTCAGTATGTCAGTTATTCAATTACTCACTAGTCTTTGTTCCATAGTTGACAGGAAACCCCTGGATATGTGATGTACAACCAGTTGTTACCAAAAACGCAAAGCATTTAGTATGTCTTCCAAAAATCCCTAAAGAAGGATCTAAAGATCCTTAGCAACATTCCCCTGGAAGCCTATCACTTCCTTTTGGTATAGTGCCCGGTGTCAGAGTCTGGACTTTGAGTCCTCCTTTTTGGTGTTTGATTCCCATTCTGAATATTCTCCCATTTTTTACCCAAGCCTTGGCTTGTCTGGGAAATCTCCAGCTATTTCCAATATAATTTCTGTAAACTGTTCATCAGCCTTAAGTCTTAGCACCCCAAGAAACCAAGGGAAAGTAAGATGATTCAGATAATAAAGTAAGGTAGGATGTTAGAAGGGGTTCATTTAAGTTGACTGAAAGTAGAAGGAATATGCAGTCATCAGTGATCCAATGCCATGGATTTGATGAAATTAATATTAACTTTTCAATCAAAAACTAGCAAATGTGAACAATACAAATAGCAATGGCAGCTATGACACAGGAAACATAGCAAGGAGACTGAAAAGATTAAAGAGAAAATCCAGAAGAGGCTCTTTGAAAACACAAGAGGACCTCAGACCCATCCCACAGAACTTATTTTACTGGCCTTTATGGGATGGTATTTTGATTCTAGAACTCATAGGGCCTTCTTCTTGCTACTAATTATGGAGTAACAGTAGCTACTGCTTTGCAAAGTGTTCTAGATTATTGGAAAAGAACTCTAAGTGTTTGCACAGCCATGTTCAAATTGATAGTAATGATATGCCAAAGAGCAAGTTTTATACTACTATTTCACTGAGCATATAATTTAGAATGATCAGTCTGACCTGTACATTTTTTCTGTTTTGTCTTTTATTCTGAGAACAAGAGCATAGCTCAATGATTTAGAATAGACACTTTCTGCACTGTGTGTGTGTGTGTGTGTGTGGTGTGTGTGTGTGTGTGTAAAACAAATATTTTTCTTTTGCCTACTGTTTGAAAATTGATGGTCATAGAGCTATCAAGACTTTTCATCAACAGCAGCTATCTTCATGTAGAAGACTCTTAAAATGTCCCATATTTGAGACCATTTAATCTCATTATTGATCCAGTTCTAACTTCTAAATGAAGGATTCACTTATTCCTTAAACATTAATGTTTTATCTCACCAGCCATTGAATGGGTACTTCTCTTTTTCTTCTCTGTACATTATCTCTGAATATAAAAAAAAATCAGTCTTAGCCAATGTCTTAGACAGGGTTGGTATTTCAGCACAAAACATTATGACAAAGAAGCAAGTTGTGGAGGAAAGGGTTTATTTAGCTTACACTTCCACATTGCTATTCATCACAAGAGGAAGTCAGGATAGGAACTCACACAGGGCAGGAACATGGAGGCATGGGCTGATTCAGAGTACATGGAGGGTGCTGTTTACTGGCTTGCTTCCCCTGGCTTGCTCAGCTTGCTTTCTGATAGAACCCAGGACTACCAGCCCAGAGATGGCACCACCCACAATGGGCTGGGCCCTCCCACCTTGATCACTAATTTTGAAAATGCCTTACAGCTTGGTCTCATGGAGGTATTTCCTCAAGGGAGACTCTTTTCTCTGTGAAAATTCCAGCTTGTGTCAAGTTGACACACAAAACCAGCCATACATCCAACAAATCTGTTCCTTTTCACTTCTATAAGAGATATTTGGTGAGCACCTATCATGTTCTTCTATGATTTAAAGATTTTTAACTTTATATATGATAGTGATTTCTAAAAAAAAAAATTAGAAAGAGGATAAGCTGGGTTTAATTATGTTATATATAAACTTCAATCTGCAATGTGTTATGTAACTGTATGAATATGTGGAAGATTTCTTGATTAGAGCATTCCACAAAAGAAGAAAAGTGCAGAGGAAAAAACAAGACTTAGAATAATAATCAGATCTAACAATTCTTGGCTGCTGAGAAGACTGAGTCAAATCTAGAAAGAGGAAATTGAATGTGGGCCAGTAATAAGTGTTCTGTTAGGTCCTAATTCCAGTTCTCTAAATACAAGATGAAAATAATATGACTTGTGAGAAAAATACACCTCTGCATCTACATTTCAATCAAAGAACAGCAGATATAAGTCAACAAGAAGCTCTGACTGTAGGAAAAATTACTAATTACTAGTTGACCTACATACAATTTCATGCTTGATAGAGAAATCACAATGATGCTGCTGAAGTTAACTATGGTTCATCCAGATCTGCAACTTTGAGTCCAAACTTGATATAGTCCTGATGATAATAAATGAAGGTGAGACCAGATAAAAAAGAGGTTATAAATCAGATAGAGTGTTTGGAAGGTTGGTTCTGGTTCTTAATTTGGAGAAGGAAAATGTTGAGTGAAATAGCTTGGTAGCAATATGGGAATATCTAAATATGTGTAGAGAAAACTGGTGACCATTAGAATAATCTAAATTATGTGAGAACAGCAGGAAAACACAAATGAACACACCATGAAGGAAAACTTTCTAAGAATTAAAACTCCTTTTTCTTTTTTCTTTTTTTTTTTTATTTTATTTATTTTTTTTTTTATTTTCAGCAAATCAAAAAAAATTTAAAAAGCATTCAAACAGAATAAAATGAAAATAAACAAACAAACAAAATACCAAGGGTCAGATATACTTATACAAGAATTCTATAGAGCCTTCAAACAAGCAACACTTTTTGAGTTATGTTTAAAAAAATTCAGAACCACAATAAGCTCCTTCACAAAGCAAATAATATTGCAATAGTGAAATCAAGTGTAAACCCAACAAAAATATATAAATTATAGTCCAGTATCCCTCATGAATATACATACAAAAATTCTCATTGAAGTAGTTGCAAACTGAATACAAGAGATATAAAAAAATAATATTCCATGAATAACTGAACAACTGTTTTTTTTTTTTTTTTAGAAGACCGTACTCCATATACAGGCTGCATGTTTTGGGATAGTCCTCACTCCAGATGTTTGAGACCTACATGAAAACCAAGCTGCACATTTACAACATATGTGCAGGGGGGCCTAGGTTCAGCCCATGGAGGTAGATCTGTGTAGACTAGGTATGCTCCACGGTTGGTGATTCAGTCTCTGAGAGCTCCAAGGGTTCAGGATCGTTTACTCTGTTGATCTTCCTGTGCAGTTCCTATCTCCTTAGGGCCCACAATCCTTCCACCTATTCTTCTTTAAGAGTCCTCAAGCTCCATCCACTGTTTGGCTCTGGATGTCTGTATCTGTCTGAGTCAGCTGCTGGTTAGAGCCTCTCAGAGGACAGCTTGATGGTCTGTTCTCAGGCTGGAGGTTTAGATCCTGGGAGCTCTGGCTGAATCTTTTGATACTCGTTCTAAAAAGGATAAAAACACCCTCACTTTGGTCTTCCTCCTTCTTTTTGAGTTTCATGAGGTTTATGCGTTGCATCTTAGGTATTGTGTGTTTTGGGGCTAATATCCGCTTATCAGTGAGTGCATACCATGTGTGTTCTTTTGTGATTGGGTCATCTCACTCAGGATGATATTTTCTAGCTCCATCCATTTGTCTAAGAATTTCATGAGCTCATTATTTTTAATGGCTGAGTAGTACTCCATTGTGTAAATGTACCACATTTTCTGTATCCATTCTTCTGTTGAAGGACATCTGGGTTCTTTCCAGCTTCTGGCTATTATGAATAAGGCCGCTATAAACATAGTGGAGCATGTGGCCCTGTTGCATGTTGAAATATCTTCTGGGTATATACCCAGGAGGGGTATAGCTGGGTCCTCAGGTAACACCATGTTCAATTTTCTGAGGTATCGCCAGACTGCTTTCCATAGTGGTTGTACCAGCTTGCAATCCCACCAACAATGGAGGAGTGTTCCTCTTTCTCCACATCCTCGCCAACATCTGCTGTCACCTGTGTTTTGGATCTTAGCCAATCTGACTGGTGTGAGGTGGAATCTCAGTGTTGTTTTCATTTGCATTTCCCTGATGACTAGGGATGCTGAGCACTTCTTGTAGAAGAATGCAAATTGATCCATACTTATCTCCTTGTACAAAGCTCAATTCCAAGTGGATCAAGGACCTCCACATAAAACCAGCTACACTGAAACTAATAGAAGAGAAAATAGGGAAAAGCCTTGATCATATGGGCACAGGGGAAAAGTTCCTGAACAGAACACCAATGGCGTATGCTCTAAGATCAAGAATTGACAAATGGGATCTCATAAAACTGCAAAGCTTCTGTAAAGCAAAGGATACGGTCAACAGGACAAAGCGGGAACCAACTGACTGGGAAAAGATCTTCACCAACCTTACATCTGATAGAGGGCTAATATCCAAGGTATACAAAGAACTGAAGAAACTAGATTCCAGACCATCAAATAACCCTATTAAAAAATGGGTAGAGAGTTGAACAAAGAACTCTCAACTGAGAAAACTCCTTTTTCTAATGTGCTTTAGTTTCACCTACCTCTTTTGATCCAGCACACAGGGAAAAACACCAGAACGTGCATGTGGAAACTTTGAAGAGGTCATTGAAAATGTGTAAAGTCGAGGAGCTCAACCTAGCCATTCTCTAAGCACATCTGTTATTTATTGAGAAAATAAATAGTAGCATTCTAAAATAGTTTTCCTTAGTTATAAACAAGATTGATTTAAAAACCACATAGATGGACTACTCAAGACTTTCAACACAAAATTTACCCTGCCTAGAAGATGTGAATGCATAAAGATGGGGAAGAAACTGAGGAACCTGCCAAACAATGATTGTTCCAACTTGATACTTATCCCATGGGAGAAAGCCAACCCCTGATGCTATTAATGATATTCTTCTATGCTTGAAGACAGGAACATTGCATAATAGTCTCCTGAGAGATTTCATCCAGCATCAGATGGAAACAGAGACAGAGACCCACAGCTAAATATTAGGAATTGAAGTCTCTTGGAAGAGCAGGGAATAGAATTGACGAAGCTAGAATGGTCCAAAACCCCACAAGAAGACCTAGAGAGTCAACTATCATGGATCCAAGGGAGCTCACAGAAACTGAACCAAAAACCAAAAACAATCCAGGGACTGGAATTAGGCCCCTTACACAGTTGTAGCAGTTATGCACCTTGATCTTCATGTGGCTTCCCTAACAATTGGAGCAGGGGCTGTCTCTGCCTCTGTTGTCTGCCATTGGATTCCTTTCCTGTACCTGGACTGCCACATTTGTTCTCAGTGGAAGGAAATATGCTTAGTCTGGCAGGGACTAGATGTCCCAAGGTGGAGTGCTATACACCCCTTCTCTGAGAAGAAATTGTGAGGGAAATTAAGAAAGGAATTCGAAAGAGCAGTACTGGGAATAGAGGAGAAAAGGAGGCTGGGATGCAATGTTCATAAATAAATTATAGAAAGAGAGAAAGCACACAGGTGTTCACTAGATGGTTAGATACATTTTGAGACACTTCATTATAATTTTAAAACTGGGAAAGGAATAATGAATAATGAAAGTTGCTTCCTAAAGTTGAAACTCTAAAATGTATTACAAAATATACATCATAATGCCAAGAATATATTTACATAGGACATCTTACAGTTTAGGAGGCAGGAGTATACCTCAGTTGATATATGCAGTTGCATAGCGTGCTAAAATCCCTGAGTTGATTATCCAGCATTTTTTGCACATTTTTTTATTGGATATTTTATTATTTACATTTGAGATGCTATCTCCTTCCCCCATTTCCCCCCGACCCCTACCCCCATAAATGCCCTATCCCATCCATCCTCCTCCTTTTTGCTTTTATACCATTTTAATTTCATGCAAGGATTAAGGTCAGTTCTAGGTTGAGGAACTAGTAGTAAAATAGATGCAAATAGTTAAGGAACAAGCAAGACAATAAACACAAATAGTCAAAGAACAAGCATGGCAATAAACAAAGTTCTGTGAACACTCCAGTGATCACTGTTTCTAAGGGCTTATCAGGATGACCAAAATATCTGAGCCTACTTACCTTTCCTAGCCCAGAGTCATTTTCATGCCTGAAGCCTACTTGTTTGTTCTAGCCTAATATTTAGATTCCTGCCTGTAATTACTTCTTTGTTATAGCCTAAGATTTACTTTTTTCTCTTCTCCAGTATTTTTTGTGAGTTGCATTGATTCTATACTTTCTAATTGTGTGTGTTGAAACTTGGCATGTCTGTTATGGGGGTCTATCAACCAGCTTTTGTCTTACTGCCCTGAGTATTGCAGAACATTGGTTTTCTGAAAAAAGCTTGCAAGTACTGGAAGATATAAGTTAGGCTTTAAGCAGAAGCAAGAGGATAGTGGTCTTGATCATTACTGGTATAACCGCTTTACATTAATTGCTAGCACCACTGCTTCTGCAATAGCTTTGACACAAGAAGGTAAGACAGCTACTTTTGTTAATCATTTAACAAAAAAATGTTACTAAAGTGATGAGTAAACAAGAGGATTTAGATAGGTGTTTGAAACAATGGATTGATGCTCTTTATCCTATTCAAATTATTGGAAGGAGGTTCAGAGTTTAAGAGTAAGGAGCTATCAGGCCAAATACCAATGGAGTTGTGATACTTCTAAAATTTACAATGATAGTCACCATAACTAGAAAAAAGTTTAAAGACATTTGTAGGGTATTTGGCATAATTATAACACCTTTCTGGATGTCCTAACTTTACATAGTGAGATTATGAATTTAAAGAATGCTGCTCTGCTGAACTTTGATGCTGCAGATAATGCTGATAAAATTATCCACAGCTTCAGGTCAGCATTTCCATTTTGGTCAGCTTCCAGAATGGCATATATATCTTGATCTTGTTAGTCTTTTTTTGTACTGAGAATACTTTTATTTCTGCCCATCATTTTAAAGCTTGTGTTTAATAACATCAACCTGTTGTCAGCCAAAGTACATGACTTGAAACTGAAAATGGACACCCAGACAGAGTTATTAAATTAACAGGTTGGCAAGCCAAGAACAGATAAGATTCTGAACAGAGCCTTGCCAACCTAAGACAAGTGCATTGCTTTTGATAACGCATATTCCATGACAAGTAAGGAAGGCATTCTTGTCAGAATTACCTTAGACAGGCTCAGTATGGTTTATGCAATAAAGAAGGGGGATATGTGGAGAGGTTTTGGGACTGCCTGGCAGGAATCTGACATTGGCCAAGGACAAGGAAATGGGCTGCTTGGAAGGAATCTGACAATAGGCTAGAACAAAGAAGTAATTTCAAGCAGGAATCTAAATCCTAGGCTAGAACAAAGAATTAATTTCAGGCAGAATATCCAACATTTTATATACTAGGTATGGGAACACACCATATAATCCTATTACACAGAAGGTAGAAGCAGGAGAATCAGAGGATCAGGATCATATTCATCTACTTAGGAGCTGGAAACCACTCTGGAAGGCCTGAGGCCCTGAAACAAATACTGAGGGAGAGAGATAAAGAGAAATAATATTTGTGTTTGCAGAAACATTTTGGCCCATTATTTCTGCTCAAAGCCTCCCCCAAAGTACCAAGTATTACTCTAACCATCCACATGTAACATTTGAATCAATTTCTGTTAAGACAGAATAAAGTCACTGGCCTGAATGTAGAAGAAGGTTTCAAAGGACACCCTCTTAATTCCAAACCCTCAGTTTTATTTGCAATTATATTTTTAATTATCACACTAATTTGGTTCAAATAAAGGGAGTGGTGTAGAGGTGTGGGGAACAATTTGTTTAGATGCAGTATGTGAAAATGTAATTATTCCAAGTTCTGTCATTAGTAATTGAAAGAACACATGTGTCTGAGCAAGACAATCTAAGAAAGCATAAAAAGGGAAAAAGAAAAGAATTGCTCACAGATATTCAAATAGCAATTATTTGGGGCAGGCAATAAAGCTATGTGCTGCCTGAATCCAAGTGCATTTGTTCTTTCCAACACAATGAAGCTAGAAAGGAGGGGAGGAGAGAAGGGCTGATGGCTCCTTTGGGAGCTGGGCATTACTGCTTTGCTATGGTGAACAGGTAGTTTCGAAAATTATATGCTGTGGTGGCAGGTAATTTATTTTGTGCAAAATTGTAAGACCTGAGCTGAAATTGAGAGGGGGAGATGACTAAAATGTTGAGAAAAGACTTCTATAATCTTATGGGTATGTGGGCAGTTTGATTAATGGAAGTGCTACTGGCAGCGAGCAGTGCCCATCATTTGCTGAACTTTTTTAGACATTAATGTTTAAGCACTATAGTGCTCATTCCCTTCTCTCTTTATAATTCCATGATTACAATCTACTACAGCTATCCTTGTGGTATTATTTAGAAATGATTTATAATAAATATCAATATTTATTAGAGTTCTATTTTTGCATGGCTTTCTATGCCTTGGGTGCACCACAAAGAATCATGTGCTGAGGCTAGGTTCCAAAAAGTGGTTTTGAGAGATACGGTGGACCCTAGAGTGAAGACATCATGCATGACATTGCTTTTAAAAAATATTAAGGTTAAAGACATGTTTCTTAACAGGGATTAGGACAATTTCTTATGAAAGCCTTGTTAGTACTCATTATAGGGTTTGTTCTAAAAGGAGAAAGACTGATCCCTTCCTCTTTCCCTCTGTCTCCTTGCATCAAGATGTAGCTGGTTCTTCCTGTAGAAACTTCTGCAATTATAATCTGTCATGAGGCAACTTAGGACAAGGAAAGAATTTGTCAAAGCCTACACTATCACATTTGGAGCATATCCCACACTCCACTACCTTATCTGATTATAGTTTCAAAGAGTTCCTCTTATGGTTTCTTGGTCCCATATGAATAGAAAAAGCATCACAGATATGGGAGTGCTAGACAAACTTCCTTAAAATATTACTTGTCTCAAATACATTGTTATAACAGATACTCAATGCAGCAGTTTATCTTTGCCTGTTTGATATGTTTGAGTGAAAGACACTGGGCTTAGTAATCTCAGTAAAGATATATTGCTAGGAAGACCTTCGTTATAGGAGAAGGATGATGTTTGAAAATCAATCATGAACGATGAAGCTATAACTTAGGTAGAAGGAGACACTGAAGTCCAAAGAAGAGGCTTGTTGGCCTGAGGGAAGTCCATAAAAATACTTCCTGTGTGCAGTTCTAGTGTTCCCTTGTGAGCAGCATAGACTCTGTCATTCAACCCTCCAGTAAATTGGATGGATACCAGAACAGTAATACAAATACCCTTACCAAGTGTAGAAAGTTCTGCAGGGAGAGCTTGACATGATTCAAGAAGGCTTCATGTGGTTGTGGAATATCAGGAAATCCGTTCTTAGGCCACATGGTTTGTTAAAATTACCTGAGTTTCCACAGAGGAGCTTTTAGCCTGAAAGGAAGAGAGAAGTAGTATAAGAAATTGAGACTTCTTAGAGATGGAATGCTTTCTGAGAGAAATTCAGTCTCTGAAATATTGCAGACAGAGGGTAGAAACATGGAGTCAGAGGAGAAGTAGGAGGTGGGGAAGCATCTTGAAGTTACAGGAGGATAGCAATTTTCCTTTATATCTACTGCAGACCATTCCCACTGGTTTCACCACTCCCTTTTGTGGTTTAGAACTGAAAGTCACAGGGTAGCTTTAAATAGTCCTAAAGTCTGCTATGAGTCACTGCCTCTCCATGAACTCAACCTTTTTAGAACACAACCTTTAAAGAAAGTTTAAACATTAGATAATCAAAAATAAGTGATTTTTTCTAATGCTGTTTGTAAATGTCATTTTAGGGGTGAGGAGTCTGGCTGAGGAACTGTGAATTCTGATTCGTGTTCAGTTAGCTTCTCCAAAGTTTGAGAAAGCATATGCAACCTTCTGGAACTTTCCTTCATTCTTCAGTAACACCAAAAGAATCATGATTTTTAGATATATCTTTTTTTTTTCTGAGTCTAAAATTTTTCATTTGAGCAAAGAAGTTCTGAGTGTGATGTTTTACAGGGTTCTTTTCTCCTCTGAAAAAAAATTGAGAGTTAAGAAAACCATTGGGATTCTCAGCTTCCCATGAGGTGATACAATTTTCTGTGATTTATATCTCATGGAGTGAAGAAACAAAATTTAAAGAAAATACAAGTGAGAGTAGTTGCTTTTTGAGTGTAGGTGTGGATGGAGATGAGCGTGTATTGTGGTGCATACTCATGAGGATGTGAATTTATGTGCAATGTTCTCCTATATTGCTCTTTGCCTCATTGCCTTCAGATGTGACCTCTCGCTGAACTGGAAGCTTATTGTTCTTGCTTCACTGACTGGCTAGAAAGTTCAAAGATCTCCCTGTCTTCAACCTCACAATGCTGGGGTTATGTGAGTGCTGGCAATTCAAGCACTGATGCCCACGCTTCAGTAGCAAATGCTATCTTTCTCCAGAGAGCAGAGATCCTATGCTAGTCTATACCTCAATTGGAAAGTTCTGCTGTCTTCCAATGATATCATCACAGTGATTCCATGATGTATGTCTCACTCACAGGGATATATTAAATCAGGGTTTACAGCTATTTCTTCCACTTGATCAAAAAGAACTGAAAGCAAAATGAATAAACAAAAATAAGAGGTTAGGTAAAAAATAAAACTATGAAAATAAGTAGTTGAAAATCTTGGAACGTTGTAGAAAATTTCCATGCATACAATTCTAGGGGGGCTATGGCATATACCATGTATTAGTCAATATTCTCTAGAATAACAGAACTTATTGACTAAACCTCTTTCTCCTTGGAATGGCTACATATTGGAGTCCAGCTAAAAATATCTGTATGTGAACAGAAATTCCAAGATCTTATAGCTGTTCAATCCACAATGCAGGATGTCTTTGCTGGGCTTTAGTCTATGCGGGAATCCAAAGGAAGTAGTCTCCATTGTTAGTGAAGGAATGACTGAGCTACAAAGGTAAAGGCAAGGTATTAAAAATCAGAAGGTTTCTTCTTCTAAGTCCTTATGTAGACTCCACTGGAGAAAGTTTGACCCAGATTAAAGCTGTGTCTTGCCATTTTATGACCCAAAGCAAACTTGTGTGCCTTCCTATCTCAAAGGAACAGAATTAGATCCAACTACTTCAAACCAGGCAAATTCCCATCCTTCCCTGCCCCTGCACTTCTCTGCACTTAAGTTTACTAGCATACAGGAGTAATGTTGAAGAGTCTAGGGAAGCTGTGAATTAATTGTCTCAGAGTTTTCCAGAAATCTGATTTGGCAAATAAGACACTACACAGTCTTGGGCTACATGACATGTTAAAATGTTCTGCAATGAGAATAAATGAAATAAGAGGCTATTAATTTGACAGAGATCCAGGAAGATATTTGAGAACTTTGGAGAGAGGAAAGGGAAGAGAGAAGTATTACAAGTATATTATAATTTCAAGTTGTTTCATTTTCTTCTTATGTCAAGTCAAGTTGAAATCACATGTATATAGCTTTTAGGATAATCTGGAGGTCATTTAAAGTGTTTTGCTAATTCCAGAGACAAATGAACCCGAGTTTAATTCTACAAAGTTTTTATATCCAACTTACCACGAATGGCTATGTCACATTTTCCTCCATTATTTACTGTTTACTTTCTAAATTCTACTTTCTTTCATTTTTTTTTTATTAAATTTCTTAGAAGATCAGTAAGAATGTCCCGCAGCCCATCTCTACTACTTGCTTTTTAGAATTTGGGCACATATACCTTATTTTCCCTCTCAGTACTATAAAATGATTTGTTTTCTCTCCTTTAGATTCTATCTCTAAGTTTTTGCTTCTTTGTCTCCTTTGCTTTGGCAATATAAAAGTCATTCTGGATCCACTGAACCATACTTGCTGCCTCACTAAATACTCCCAGTTATTATGAAAACATAATAATCTACTAAGTAAAATTTCCCTAGATCCCAAGTCCCCGGAGACCTTCTCCCTTGTGTTAAACATGTGCTCTGAGCTTCCAGTTTCAAGACCAGCACCACAGCCATAATAAAGATTCTTTTCTTGTTCTCACATGTCACATTCAATGCTTCCCAAATACCACTGACTACACTTCAGAATATGTCAAGGATGTGAAAATTCCTCACGACTTCTGCTGTTTGCATCATGTCTCTAAGACACTATAGTCTGACCACTGTTTCCATTATCAGTATTGCTTCCTCAGTCTATTCTTTACCAGTACCCCAAACAAGCTGTTTAAAGACTTTTTAAAGAATATGAACCATAGATGTTATTCTGATACTCAAAAGCCTATCTCTTATCATTGCTTTCCTGTCTTCTTCAACACAAGTGATTGACACGGCTTTCTTAACCTGTGCTACTTGGACTCCCTTGAACCTCCACAGGGAGGTCTCCTTCCATGACCCATTTGAGATTAATGAGCTTTCTTTCTGTTTCTAGGCCCCATTGAGTTGTTGTTTTATTAAAACTCTTACAATAGACATTCCTTCTGGTTAATATGATCATGCTCCCAATTGCTTCATGTGTGCTAGTCTCTTGCTTTTATGTCTTTGATCAGCTGTTACATACAGATGCATCAATTATAATAGTCACTTCCTCCCTCTTTCCCTCTCCATCTCTACCTCTAACTCTCTCCCTCTTCATTAATGGCAATTATCCTTTTACATAGAATCATTTATATTATTGATTAATTATTTTATATATCTTTTATATGATTTTAAACACCTTCTAGTCTGTCTCATTCCTAGGTCTAAGAATAATGCTTGCCATTTAATGGAAACCAAAACTTTATTAAGTAAACAAATAAGAAAAGGAAGGTGGGTATAGTAATGTGGGTCTATATTTTTATCAAGGGCCTTAAGAAGGAGGATCAGGAGTTCAAGGTCATCTTCAATTGAGTTTGATTAGTCTAAGTTTTATGAGAGCATATATTTTAAAAACCCAAGCAAACCAAAAGCAGACAAAACAGTGAATTAAGAAAAAAAGGAAATGAAGAAAGAAAAGAAAGAAGGGGAGGGCAAAAGAGGGAGCTTTAGTTACTTTATCTAACTTACTAAATATTGATTTCTTCAATTTTAGGAATATGGGTAACACCAATATTTTGTAAGATTGGTAAAGTAATATCTTATTGGCCACATTTTTATGTAACACTGATTTTAGCATGGATAGAAGTTATCAGCTAGACTCATGATTTCTACACTGGGATGTCTATGACAAGGTTCTTTAAGAAAGAAAAAGAGGTTTATATTTGTTCATGTTTCTGGAGATCTTAACAAAAGGTTTGACTATGTCTGGTGATGGTCTCTTTGCTACCCCTATGACAGTAGAGGACATCACCATGGCAAGATACAGAAAGCACCCATGTGCTCATCCTCTTGAGTCCATGACATGTAGGAAGAGTTGAATGAAGAACATGTATTCTGCTTGATGAAGTGTATATCACTTTAATAATACATAGAAATACAGTAATACTTGCTGTGTTACATTATACAATGGAAGTTTTATGTCTCTTGGTCAGAAAGAACACAATATTTTAATATTTAAATAGATTAATGGTTTGGTGTGAAAATGAATAACAACAACCCAGTGCTGAAAGTTCTACCATTAAGTTCAGATTTGGGAGAAAATAAAAAGGCCATTAGAGATGATGTTTCACCTCTTTGTAAAACAGGAATACCCTTAACTCACTTTCATGATACAAATATTTTCTTGAGCTATGTCTGATGCATGATAAAAGTATCTCCTATGTTTTTTACTTTTTGTGGATAGGTATAGATATATTACTTTGAAGGCTCAATGGAGTCTTCATGAAAAGGACATAACATAGAAGTGAGATTTTTAATGTCAGGAAAGGGTATTCCATCATGCACAATGATGGATGGTACTGGTCATTCAACAATATAACCAAAAGAAAAATCCTTTATGGCATTTTGAAGGGGATTAGCAACTTAGATACAATTATACAGTTTCCTAGAAATCTGCTTCATCTTCACATTAGGCGCATATATATATATATATATATATATATATATATATAATATATATATATATGCCATAAAATCTTCTGTATAATCTTCTCTTTGGGTAATACCTTCAGGCTATACAGTAATAAGATACAGTTTACTATATGTTACCCTTTGTCATATCATAAATGCATATAAGCAGAGTGATTTAAAGGACAACCTAACTGTTTATGGTATCTGTTTGGTGACAGTCTTGAATGTTTTCAGATTTTATTTTCCTGTTATTGATTGCGATCACTCATATATTTCTAATCTGAATTTAGACCCGGTTAATATAACTATACTTGAGATTACTAATTTGTGTCCATTTGATCTCCTAGTCTACAGCAATCCTGGTCATTCATATAATGGTTGCAAGTATCCAGAAGAATGAATGGAGGTTCCCAAAGTCTTTTAAGAACAAGTTTCACAATAATTAATATTTAATAATTAAAATCATATCATAAACGAATATTCAATGGAAAAGATATCAAAAATTGTACATATTTTTAACAATCTACCATACTCTTTTTTAGTAGTTACTGGTTTTATTGAATGACTTTTTGTATTCACAAAAATAATTGTATTTACTTCCACCAGAGAACTCCTAAACCTGATAAACAACTTCAGCAAAGTGGCAGGTTATAAAATCAACTCAAATCAATCAGTAGCCTTCCTCTACGTGAAAGATAAACAGAAAAAAGAAATGAGGAAATGACACCCTTCACAATAGTCACAAATAATATAAAATACCTCTGTGTGAATCTAACTAAGCAAGTGAAAGATCTGTATGACAAGAACTTCAAGCCTCTGAAGAAATAAATTGAAGAGGATCTCCGGAAATGGAAAGATCTCCCATGCTCATGGATCAGCAGGATTAATATAGTAAAAATGGCTATCTGGCCAAAAGCAATATACAGATTCAGTGCAACCCCATTAAAATCCCAACTCAATTCTTCACAGAGTTAGAAAGAGAAATTCTCAAATTTATTGAAATAACAAAAAACCCAGGATAGCGAAAACTATTCTCAACAATAAAAGAACTTCTGGAGGAATCATCATTCCTGACCTCAAGCTGTACTACAGAGCAATAGTGATAAAAACTGCATGGTATTTGTACAGAGACAGGCAGGAAGATTAGTGGAATAGAGTTGAAGACCCAGAAATGAACCCACACACCTATGGTCATTTACTCTTTGACAAAGGAGCTAAAACTGTCCAGTGGAAAAAGGACAGCATATTCAACAAATGGTGCTGGTTCAACTGGAGGACAACATGTAGAAGAATGGAAATCAATCCATCCTTATCTCCTTGTACAAAGCTCAAGTCCAGCTGGATAAAGGACCTTCATATAAAACCAGACGTACTGAAACTAATAGAAGAGAAGGTGGGGAAGACCCTCGAATACCTAGGCACAGGGAAAAAGCTTCTGAACAGAACACCAATGGCTTATGCTCTAAGATCAAGAATTGACAAATCAGACTTCATAAAATTGCTAAGTTTCTGTAAGGAAAAGGACACTGTCAATAGGACAAAATTGCAACCAACAGATTGGGAAATGATTTTTACCAATCCCACATCCGATAGAGGACTAATATCCAATATATCCAATATATACAAAGAACTCAAGAAATTAGACTCTAGACAACCAAATAATCCTATTAAAAAATGGGGTATCAGTTGAATCCTCAACTGAGGAAATGCGAATGGTCAAGAAGCACCAAAAGAAATGTTCAGCATCCTTAGTCATCAGGGAAATGGAAATCAAAACAACCCTGAGATTTTACCTCACACCAGTCAGAATGGCTAAGATCAAAAACTCAGGTGATAGTAGATGCTGGTGAGGATGTGGAGAAAGAGGAACACTCCTCCATTGTTGGTGGGATTGCAAGATGGTGCAACCACTCTGGAAAACAGTCTGGTGGTTCCCTAGAAAATTGGACATATCATTACCTGAGGACCCAGCTATACCACTCCTGGACATATACCTAGAAGATGCTCTAACATATAACAAGGATATATGCTCCACTATGTTCATAGCAGCTTTATTTATAATAGCCAGAAGCTGGAAAGAACCTAGATGTCCTTCAACAGAGGACTGGATAAAAAAATATGTGGTACATTTACACAATGGAGTATTACTCAGCTATTAAAAACAATGAATTTGAGAACTTCTCATGTAAATGGATGGAACTAGAAAATACCATCCTGAGTGAAGTAACCCAATCACAAAAGAACACACATGGTATTCACTCACTTATTATTGGATTCTAGCCCAGAAGCTTGAAATACCCAAGATTCAGCTCACAGACCACATAAAGCTCATGAAGAATGAAGACCAAGTTGGGGGCTTCAGTCCTTCTTAGGAGTAACAAAATACTCAGGGGAGCAAATATGAATACAAAGTGCAGGACAGAAACTGAAGGAGGGGCTATCTGCAGACCATTCCACATGGGTATCCATTCCATGTGCAGTCACCAAAGGTAGGAGGTACATGCTGACAAGAGCCTGACATAGCTGTCTCCTTAGAGGCCTGCAAGAGTCTGAGATATTCAGAGGCAGATGATCACAGCTAACCATTAAACTGATTCTGGGGTTCCCAATGGAGAAGTTAGAGTGAAGACTGAAGGAGTTGAAAGGGTTCTCGAACCCATGAGGAGAGCAACAAATCCAACCAACCAGTGCCCCCAGCATCTAAACCACTACCCTGGGAGCACTTAGGGAGGGACCCATGACTCCAGCTATAGATGCAAGGGAGGATGGTCCTGTCAGGTATAGGTGGGAGAAGAGATCCTTGGTCCCATGAAGGCTGGATGCTGTGTGGGGGGGAATTTGAGGGTGGGGAGGTGAGGTGTGGAGGGTAGTTGGGGGCACATCCTCATAGAAGCAGGAGGAGGGGGGATGGGATAGGGGGTTCCTGGGAGGGAGGGGGGAAAATGAGGTAAGGGGAGAACATCTGAAATGTAAATAAAATATCCAATGAAAAAAAAGAAAAAAATTTTATTTAATTATGTAAACATATACACGTGAGTAACATATATACATATGTAAAATAGTGTATTCTTTTTTAAATTTTTTATTAAATTATTTTATTTATTTACATTCTAAAAGTTGCTCGCCCTTCTCAGTTCCCCCTCGATGAACCCTTCACCCCATCCCCCAAGCCTTTGAGAGAGTGCTCCCCCACCCACCCATTCATCCCCACCTCACCACCACCACTATCTTGCTAACTTGGGGCATCAAGTTTCCACAGGCCAAAGCACCTCTTCTTCCACTGAAGCCATACAAGACAGTCCTTTACTACACGTGTTCCTGAGGCCATGAACCAGTCCACATGTGCTCCTAGGTTTTTGGCTTAGTCTCTGGGAGCTCGGAAAGTCCATATTAGTTGAAACTATTGTTCTTCCTATGAGGTTGCAATCTCCTTCAGTTCCTTCAGTCCTTCCTCTAATAGGTCCCTTACCTCAATTGAATGGTTTGCTGTAAGTATATGCATTTGTCTCAGTCAGTTGCTGGCAGAGTCTCTCAGAGGACAGCCATGCTAGGCTCCTGCATGCATACACAATATGGATTCAGTAATTGTGTCAGGATTTTGTGTGCCTACCTGGCATGGATCGCACGTTAGGCCATTCACTGGGTAGTTTTTCTTTCAGTGTCTGCTCCAGTTTTGTCCCTGCATTTCTTTTAGAAAGGAACAATTCTGGGTTAAAAATTTGAAAATGGGTGTATGGTACCCTGACTCAACTGAGGACCATGTCTATCTACTGAAGTTGGTCTTTTCCTGTTCAATCTCCTCACTATTGGGCATTTTGGTTAATGTCATCCCCATTGAGTCCTGGTAGCCTCTCACATCCCAGGTCTCTGGGACTTTCTAGAGGTTCCCCCTACTGCTTAACCCCCACTGTTATGTATTTCCATTCATTCTCCTAGCCCTCTGGGCATCCCTCTTGTCTCTCCCCATACTTGATCCTGCCCTTCCTTTACCCCTTCCCCTTCCCCTCTCCCAACTACTTTCCTCCTTTCCTCTGCCTCTCATGATTGTTTTGTTATGCTTCTAAGTGGCTTTCATGTCCATACTTGGGTCTTCCTTCTTGTTAAGTTTCCTCCTATTTGTGAGTTGTATATGGGTATTCTGAACTTTTTGGCTAATATCCATTTATCAGTGAGTATATACCATGCAAGTCCTTTTGGTTCTGAGTTAACACACTCAGGATGCTATTTTCTAGTTCCATTCATTTGCCTGAAAATTCATGATGTCCTTGTTTATAGATGGGGTTTTGTTCCATCTGATACTAGCCCAGTTGCATGTATAGTGTGATTGCCCTTACATACTCATCTTCATCAGTGCTGCGTTCTATTAAAAAAAAAAAAAAGTATTGTCAACTGCATACCTTGCAACCAGCAGAAATTGATTTCTCAGAACCCTATAAACATTGAAGCCTGAAGTCATAGTGCTTGCAGAGCAGTTTGGCTGGAGACCTCTGCTGAGTTGCAGCTAGATATCTCCATGTTCTATTATATGGCAGAATATTGGCACAATAGCTCTCAGGAACCCCCTTGATCAAGGCATTGTAACAGCTAAATATTTCATAGAGTAACTTTGATTGTTACAAGCAAGCATCTAACAAAAACATATTAAAGAAAAAATAGTTTATTTTCTGCTAGAGAAGGCATGGCAGAAGGGGTATGAACCACCTAGCCACATGGTTCCTACACCCAGGAAGCAGAGAGTGATGTGTGCTTGTTCATGCTCAGCTCATTTTCTCCTTTTCATTCAATCTGAGAATTAAGCTCATAGAAAGGCACAAATTATTTTCAATTGGATCTTCCCACTTCAATGAACTTAATCTAGATAATGTCCCACAAACATGGTCACATATTTGTTTCCATGTTGATTCTAAATCCAATCACACTGACAACCAAGATGTCTAGGCATGAATTATACTCATCAATGCTCTTAAAAATTAATCACTTTCTAAAGCTTCTATCTCCACATTGATGGAGTCTCACCATATTTATCCTTGGAAACCCAAATATTTCATCTATAATCATATCAAACATTGGGCTATTAACATTAACCCTTTCACTTAATTTTAAGAAAGTTTCATGAGAAATCATTTTAATGATGTTTATTTCCAGTTTGAAGATAGAAAAAATAAATGCTAAAATTTTCCTAACTTCACTCAAAAATGAATCACAGAACTGGAGAAGCAAGTATGATGATTCCGAAGTGTCACGCAGGTTTTCAACATCTGTGTTAATAACCTTTGAACTCAATGACTATGTGCTCTAGCAAACTGCCTTGTTCACTGCAGTATGGTGACCAATAACTTTGCCTACTGGGTAGCAATGACCAAAGCCCTAGTTCATAAAATAACGAAATTATCACCGACATTGTCATATACCTCCTTAGGGGAGAAGACTCAATTCATCCCAGATAAGCAAGTACTACTCTAAGCCATGCTTCTAATTTTCATGTTTCTAATTGTCTATGCACTGAGGAAGCTTCCTCTTAGAGGCAACACAGAAGATATTTGAAGATTAAAAAGACTATTTAGTAAGAGTGATTCAGAGCCAGAATAGGGTATAGGCTGGTATCACCATTTGAGAAAGCTTCTACAAAAATTCATTATTCAGAATTTTTAATTTTCTCTTTGAAGATCCTTTCAACTTATCATTATGAGCTCACTATCTGCAACCTTTCACCGGGTTTCAGTCAATGAGAAGCAGTCAACCCCTAGCAATTGAAAAGAAAACCCTAGACCAGTCTAAAGGGAAAACTCCAAGTTTGAATGTCTGCCATTGGTGGTAGGGCGCTAAATATTTCATCTTAATAAAATAAACATAGATCATCTCATCATAAAAAATACATAAAATGTTTAAACATGTTAATTATTAAGTCAATATTGATTCATATTGGATGAAGCATTAAGGGGGAAATTGGCTAATGTATTTAATATCTCTTCCACAGTTAACTAGTATCAGAATTCATCATATCTTACCACCAATAATCATAAAAGTGGCAGGAAATATTTATGATCCAGGGTGAGTGAGTACCAGTCAGGAACCAACAAGGATAGAGAAAATATGAGGATTCAAAGGAGAGAGAGCCTTTAGTTGTCACAGCCCATCCTCAGACACCAGACATAAATCATTGTACTAAGTCACATTATCAAAGTTTGATGAACCTTTCATTTCTGGACAGATATTGAATATCATTTGGACCGAGTTTCCTTCTTTAAAATAAAATAGGATGATAAATAGATTTTATATGTAGAGAGAACATAAGACAGGGGTTTTTAAACCCCAGGTTTGAATTTCACCTCAAATTCAAAGTATTGAATTTAGTGGTAGGCTCGAGTAGCCTTGTCTACAAATGAGATGGTGGTGTTTGGGTTTTCTCCTTATTATATGATTTAGCTTTATTTCAATAAGTATACTTCAAATTTTTAAGCATAAAAGTTTTTCCCCTGTCCTTTCCATTAGGTCCTGAAAGGAAATGGATTTAGTCATATAAACTTATATTCTGGGGCCAGAGAGATGGCTACTCTGTGGTTCCACATGAGGGCTGCTCTTCTAAAGGACCTGAGTTTGTGTCCCAGCAGCAGTGCTATGCAGCTTACAACTACTGTAGGGTATCTGACATCTTCTTCTGTTGTAGGAAGTTCATAAGTACCTTCATATGTGGTATTTATAAGTTCTCTCTCTCTCCTCTCTCTCTCTCTCTCTCTCTCTCTCTCTTCCTTTCTTCCTTTCCCTCTCTCTGTCTCGCTCAATCTCTCTCTTAATCTCTCTCTTAATCTCTCTCTCTCTCTCTCTCTCTCTCTCTCTCTCTCTCTCTCACACAACACACACACACACACACAAAGAAAAATTAAAATACAGCTTTACAAATTCTATTCTAGAATTAGAAAAGTCTAGGTCAGAATTGTAGGCTTTGATCAAGTTTCATTACTCTTTACCACTATTCCTCATCTGTAACACAATTCATCCTCCCAACAGATCTGGGATTATAAAAAATATGATCTTGTGAAGTATAAGAACATAGAACATAAGAATTGTGTAAAGAGACACCATGACCACAGTAACTCTTATTTTAAAAAAAGCATTTAATTGGGGCTTGCTTACACTTTCAGAGGTATAGTCTATTGTGATCATAGTGTGGTGGCACACACAGAGACATGGTACTGGAAGAGTACTTAAAAGTTCTACATCCGTGTCCACAGGTATCAGAAAGAGAGACATAACTGAGTCAGGCTTGGATTTCTGAAAGCTTAAAGCCTACTCCTAGTCATATACTTTCTCCAACAAGACCATACTCCTAATCCCTTTTAGTGTTGCCACTGAATTTTTCCCTTCCCCTCTTTTCCTTTTTAATTATTTTCTTCTCACACAATATATGCCAACAGCATCCTACCCTCTGTCTACTCTGGAAAGTTCTTGCTCCTACCTCTGTTCTCCACAATATCCTCTGTTCCTCTGTTTCACTGAAGAAAAGAACATATCTCCCAAGTATGGCAATCAAACCTGGCATAACAGATCCAGAAAGACAAACATATATGTACTCACTTTTAATTGGACATTGGCTGTTAATTAAATGATAGTAATGCTACCTACAGTACACAGAGTCAGAAAGGCTAAGTAACAAAGAGGCCTCTAGTGGGGACCATATGGATCTGTCTGGGAAGAGGAAATAAAATATATTTTAAAAGGTGACTGGGGACAAAAATAGGAGGGATCAGATAGGGTAGGGAGAGATGGAAGGAGGAACTACAGGAGAGATGACTGGAGTTGGGGAAATTTGGGGTATGATATAGAAAGCTAGTGTAATGGAAACTTCCTGGGACATAAGAAGGTGACCTTAGTAAGGATTCCTAATAATAGAGGATAAGCAATGTGAACTAGCCATCTTCTGTACCCAGGCAAGTCTACCAGTATTGGGACTGGATTACTAAGAGCTTGTGAGATTGTTCAGGTCTAACTTGAGACCTATGCTATGAGTGAGAGCTTATGACCAGGAACTGGAAGCTGGATTGCCCAGAGACCTAGAATAGAACCAAACATGGCTGGATAAAAAAATTAATTAATTAATAAAAAATCAATGACATGGTTCCTAATGATATTCTGCTATACTCATAGAGAGACCTCGTCCAGCAGGTGATGAGAGAAGATGCAAAGACCCACAGCTAAACATTAGGTGGCCCATAGAAGAAAGAGAGGAAGAACTGTAGGAGTCAGAAGGGTTGAGGAAACCATGAGAACATGGCACAGGGAATGACATATGTAGGAATCACAAGGGTTCACAGAGATTAAAGTGGCAATCACAGAATCTGCATGGGTCTATGCTAGGTTCTCTGCAAATATATTGTTATTTGGGGCTTTTGTGGGTTTCCTAACAGTATGAATGGGGGTATCCCTGCTCTTTTTGAGACACTTTTCCTCTTACTGGGTTGATTTGTCCTTGACATGGGATGGGAATTTGTGCCCAGTTTGATTGCATCTTGTTATGTTGTAGTGACTTTAATGACCAAGCATTCAAATAGATGAGCCTAAGAGGGTCATTGTTATTCAAACCATTACAAAATCCTTGATGTTTGGTGTAAGTTACCCTATTATAATTATCTAAAAAGCTAAGCAGCTGGAAAATATTCAAGAGTATATAAATACTGTTTTGTAAATCATGAACTTGTAAATAACTGATATTAACTTTCAATATTATTTTCTATGTGTGGATAACTACAGATTCATTCTAGCCAGATTTTAGTCCATCCTTGGTCAATGGTGATGGAACATCTCATTGTACCTTCAAGTCAAAGTTGTTACATTTTTCCAGAGCATTTGAGGATGGGGAGAGAAGCTTTTCCTTTTTAATGTGAAAACATGGCTGAGTAAAGCTATTTCAAAACCTACTTCTGCTAATGCAAGGAAGTCCATTAACCCCTGAAACTGAGGCTAAGGTTTTTATCAACAAGAAAATAACTCAAAACAACTAGGCCACTATTTTACTTTAAAATAAGTGAATAAGTAGAAATATGTGTGAATGCACAAATGCATCTTTCTAATTTATTTATAATAAATATATGATATTTTCTCAGACTTACTGATTTTAGATTTTCTTACAGTAGACAGATGAACAGTGAACAAATACAATAATTCTCCTCATTCCCAAGAAGATCTTGTTGTATCAGCAATAAATCTTATAATTGAAAATATCATGTAATCAAGAAAACACTACAAATTATCAACCAGCAATAAGTAAATAGTCTCTCCAAAGGAACAGTGATGAATACCTTGATTTAGTTATTTGGGGTTCAAATTGTTACCATTAAAACTAAAAGAAAAAAAAAAACCTAAACTAAACAACAACAAAACTTCAATTAGTCTTATTTTTTTCCTTCTTCAGAGAATATTTTGTGTTATAGTTTTGTTTTTCTATTGCTGTGATAAACACCATGATCGCATGTAACTTGAGAGCGAAGAATTTGTCTTAGATGTCTGGATCACAGTCCCTCAATGAGAGAAGTCAATCAGCAACTCAAGAAACAGCAGAAGCAGAAAGCAGGAAGGAAATATGCTTATTGGCTTGTTCCTCATGACTCATTCACTACCTTGTTTTCTGATACAACCCAAGACTACTTGACTAGTGGTGAAATCACCCAGAGTTGCTTTGGCATCCCTATGACAGTTATCAATCAAGACAATCATTCAAAGACATGTCCCTAAGCTAGTCTGAAAAAAGTTCTTCACTGAGGTTTCGTCTTCCAAGGTATCCCAACTTGACAAACTATGTAGCACATTGTGTGTAGGAATATTCCTCTGCTTAGAAATAAGAAAAGTGGTATGCACAATGATATTTACCAAACATATTCATTTCAGGTGCATTTTGGTGTTTGGAAAATGATGAAGAGGAATGATATACCAGTTATGTACCAAGACTTATCAAACTATGAGACTGAAAACCTCTCCAGAAACATACTTTTGACTACCAGATGTTACACATCTGCATTGAAAATTGTTATCTGAGCTCTGAAGAGAAGCAAGGAGAGGATTGTTGAAGCCATGAAAGCATATGACACAGTAAACAGTGCATTTAATTCCATTTTAATGTGAGAGATAGCATGCATTAGATAAATATAATCTGATCATTAAAAACAAATTTATGGAAGTTTAGCAACTTTGTCAGGGATGTGTGACTAATAATACAGAGTTGTAAGGCCTCTACAACATATTTCTCCTAATCAGCTGGCATTTAGTTTGGATTATTGACTGTTAAATCAAAATAAACTTTTCACTTGAGGCTTTGCATTTCATTTGAGAGGGATTTGTCTTCATCCATATATGCATATCAGCTGCCCAGTTTGCCCATAAAAATGCCCACTCTAACTGAAGCATAGAATTTCTGTGTCAGAAAATTTCTTAGAATCCCATTTTCCTTCCAGTTATTTTTTGGTGCAAGAGGTATCATCTGGTTTTAATTGTAATTATATTTTCTGAATAAGAGTAATATTACTATATTGGGGAAAATTTGGAGAAGAAATTGACAAAACATGTCATCTGTGTTCCCTTCATTCTATCAATCATATCTACTTTATTATCAGTATACTTCTTGTTTGTATGTAGTGATAATTGTGCTACATTGGGAAGTCATTTTTAATCTTTCAGTGTCACTATAGAGTTTCCATGACTTAGCTACTTAATAATGTAATATTGCATTAAAAAGTGGCTGTGCTATAACATACCGAACTACTTCCATTGTTGAGATATTTAAGACTGGGACTGGTAAAGCCAGACAGCATCCCTCCATTCCTGCTTCCTCTCTTCAAAGAACTCAACCGAGATAAAGATAATCCTGCAGAGGCCTGACCCAGTGCTCCTGTGGGCTAATTGGCATGGCCTTGCTTGAAAAATATATTTCATAAATATGTTTCCTCAAATGCTGACATGACCTTAATTACCATCAGGTGGCACTCTGGGAAAAAAAGGAGATGAATGTCTTGGTCTGAGCTTGTAACTCTAGAAAGAAGTGGTTATAGTTACAGTTGCTGTTCTTGAGCATCTCTGAACTTGCAGGTGTTATATGTACTGAGACTGCAGCCCAGCTATAGAAAAAATGCTCTCTCTGGATGGATCTGCCTGTGAGACCACTGCAGCCCTTTCCTTCTGAAGTGCCTTTGTTTACTGGACTTGTAGGAATACACATGCAAAGCTTTTGTTGAGGTTCAATGTTACTAGAATTCAAATATTCCTTAGCAACTTGCTTACTGCGTGATAACCAAAAGCTTATGAGTTGAATTGATTCCTTGAATGCCTTGGTCCTCAATATTCTCTGAGTAGGAACTGAAAAAAAAGTACCTGTTCCAAAGTTCCCCTTACCCTTACTAAATCCCTGCACATTTCAGGTAGAGAACCTTAGGGGGTGCTTGGCTACTTATTACAACTGTGTGTAGTTGACATATGAAGATGGGGACCCTATATACACTAGTATCTAGCTGTATTACTGTATGGCTGAGAAAATAACTGAATTTCTTAAACATGAAACAAGTTTTATTAGTAACTTTTTTTTTTATAGCTGTCTGTCTGTTTGACATTTTGCTCCTAGGATATAATAATTTTTTACTTTATGTGACAGTCAATTTGTTGAGGAGAAAGGATTTGGTTTTTGAGATGGGTCTCATGGAGCCCAGGGTGGCCTTAAACTCACTGTGTAACTGAAGATGACCTTGAACCCCTGATTCCCCAAAACCACACCTGTCTGACTGAGATCAGTGTTTGTGTGGTGTGTGGAGCAGCTCTTGGACCCCAACAGTCCATATGATTGAATTTTAGCTAATTTCTTTTTACATATTTATAATTTTGTTCTTTTTTATAAAACTCTGATGGCAGGCAAGCTTTATAGGGGAAAATAAAAATTTAAACCTCCAAAAAAAAAAAAAAAGGAAAAAAAAAGAAACAAGTCTCAACCACAAATTTTGTTGCTTGATATTATAGCTAGGTGGAGATCTGTTTGGATTTCTGGTTTGTATGTGGTGGCACAAATAAATAAATGATAAGGATAGCTGGATAGTAGCACAAATAGGGTTGATTAAGGAATAATACACTTCTAAAGGGAAAGGAACCAGGCCAGTGGTAGCAGGTAGACTAGAAATGCAATTGTATCGTTTTAGAGGGTTGTGACACTTTATACGTCATGTACCTACCCACTACAGAATTTTCCCATTAATGCTCTCTCTGCTACATGTGATCTTGGAGGTAGGGGATAGAGATGGTCAGTCTTCCTTTCTCTCTGCATAGAAAGAGTAACAGTGATTGTGTCATAGTGCATTATATCCTTTAAATATGCCTACTTATTTCAGTTTCAAAATGAGTTTTAAGGTGGATTATGTTATCTCTCATGCTTTTTATATGAGTAAAGATTAAACAAAGCCTTCTTAAAGACTGTGTACAGCTCTTGACTGTGTACAGCCCTTAAAGAAGAATGTTGCCCTTACCTAGACAAGACAGGGATTGTTAAAGAGAACATGAAAAAAGTCAGAGAAGGCCCAGAGAAAACACAGAGAGAGAAAGAGAAAGATGAAAGCTGGTACAAGGACTGGTTTTCATCCTCTCCATGGTTGTCAACCCCACTTCCTCCCATCTTGAGACCATTAATTGGGTTATTTTTGCTGATTTCTTTTGGTTCCGGACCTTAAATAGGCTGACTAACTTGTGATACAACATATAGATAATTTGGTAGCAAAACCTATTCAGATACATTAGCATAAGTTAGCTATGGAGGACCATGAGACTCAAGATGAGGTTGTTACTCTATCCAGGGTGTTCCCAAAACCCATCTCCACCCAATCTAAAAGACGGGACTTCTGCCCCTAGACCAAGCAGAGAGGGACCACCCAGAACCCCCTCTGACTGGCGATCTGAATTCTTGCTTGGGCTGCGAGACTAAGCACTGCAAGGGAATATAAATAAAAGTTAAAAATATCTCTCTGGGTTCCCTGAGGGACAATCCTGACTGCATAGGGGTTGATGTCAAAAGTGTCCCCTCTCCAGGAAAAAGACGTCGGGATGGGTATGGCCCTCATGCCTCACTGGACAACGCCAGGAGGACCGGAGCCATTACAATGTCCCCTTCAATTACTGGAGGTCAGGCCTCTATCCTCGCTTTCCCAAGCCCATCTATACTTAGAGAAGGGAGGAGATGTCAGGGGTAGCCCTGCTTATAGACTGAAAGCCTAAAATCAACCATAGGCCTAAAATCAGCAATAGGCCTGGCATACATACATGCTAACACCAAGTCTTGGGTTTCTGTGGAAAAACACTGAAACAGAAGGCTATATGCTATGGTAAACAGGCAGCTTTTGTGGAAATTTACCAGCCTGAGTAGTCATAGATCCTGTAAATAGGTAGCCTTAGTGGACAGTACCAACTTAGATAAAGACAAGTGAATCATAGGCAGAGTCGTAGTGACTTGTCCCCTCAACCTTCACCCAGCTGATATCCTGTTCTGAAAGGTATCTGTACTCTCCTGATTACCTCTGCTCCGGTGTCATTCCCTTCCCCACATCCTGCCTTTTTGTGTTTATAACCCCTGTGTGAATAAGTAAATTATGATGTGATAAAAAAAAATAGATTTCTTTCTTACAATAAAAAAAGAGAAAAAAATCCTAAAAAAAAAAGATTTCTATTATATAATAAATTTGACCTTACTTTATACACTGCTCTCCTGAAACAAAGATCACTCTATCAGTTGCTTTTCTTTTTGCATTGACTAATTACCTGACAGAAAGTGTATTAAAGGAGAAAGATATGGCAGCAGCCACCCTGCTCACATTTGAGAAATACAATAAAAAGAGGAAACTAAAGTTGACACTCAGCTCTTTCCTCCCATTTTCCGTATTTTTCAATCCAGGACATCAGGCCATAGGATAGTGCCAATCACAGTCTATAAGGTCTCTCCCTCAGTTTATACTCTATTGAAATGTCTTCACAATCACACCCACAGATTCTAAATGTTTTCAAATAGGCAATAAAAACATTACAATTTCAAAAACATTGACAGACTAGCCTGATAGAAACATTTTAACTTTTAATATAGTAACAGTAACAACCTGGGAGTGAACACTTTGCTTAGTCAGTGCCATTCTACTGCTATAGGGATGAGTGAGTTTGGGGTAACTCAGCTGAGGCAGGTTGGGAGTTTCTGAGAACAGTGGCTTTTGTTCCTTCTCAGTGGTATTTGATTCATATCTTCCTTGCACTTTATCTATGCAAGTCCAGTGAATTGCTTTACTTCCTTTGTTATCATTTTCTCTTTTGTTAAATTGCACTTAAAAAATGTACCTACCTCATCTTTTAATACATATCAGTCCTCATTAACACTTGCATCTAAACTAGGAGCTCTTAGCTACAGTTACTGGATAGAGACTAAATACAGTTCTAAATGCTTCACCTACATTGTTGCCTTTACTCAGAGGAATCACTGAAAGCCATTGTCTTCAGCACCATTATATGGAGTGAAAAGTAAAGGATTATGCAAGAAATGTTGCATCATTGAGCTTAGATTGACCTCATCTTCAAACTTTGACTCTGAAACTCTAATCCTTACTCAGTGAAAACTTATAATTTCATCTATGAAAGAATAACATTGAATGTATAATAGTGAATTATATCCTATAAATATACCTACTTATTTCAGTTTCAAAATAACTTTTTATGGTGGATTATGTTATCTCTCATGCTTTTTATATAAATAGATAAGATTAAACAAAACCTTCTTAAAGGTTTCTTAATGATCTATATTTTACATAGTGAGAAATGAGTGTGTTTAGTAAGGTACTAAAGCTAAGTTTTTTTTAAAAAAAATATTTCTACAATTTATTCAATAATAATAGTAATGGTCTTAACTTCTCAATGGAAAGAATTAGCACACAAAATCCACCTTTTTGCTGACTCTAAAAAATTCAATTTACAATAAACAATATACACCATTTTAGGGTAAAAATAATGCATAAATGTATTTTAACCAACAGAAACTATGAAATAAGAAATAGCATTATTCTGATCTCTGACAAAATGGACTTCAAATCAAATATAATCACAAGCAATAAGGGAAATAGTTTATAGTCATTAAAGGAAAAATACAACAGAATACTTCTTCATTCCTAATATATGTTACAAACACAAATCACCACATTTCAAAAAGGAAACATTATTAGATTTAAAACCACATGTTGACCACAACATAATGATAGTGGGAGATTTCTTTCTTGTTTTATTGAACTAGATTCCAATCCAGAAAAACACAAAGCAACAATTGGACAAAAGTTTTTTAAAAGGTTTTGTGGTAGCATAGTTTAGAAATTCTGCCCAAGAAATCCCATTCTTGGAAAAATGGATGCATATGTACATTATCAGAAAGAATAAACACATCTCTAGGAAGAATATTTAATAATGTCTGTTTAATATTTTGTTTTCCAGATTAATTTGAAGGAAAGATTAGTTACTCCTTCCCTACTGCTCTATACATCTATCTGCATATCTGTCAATATTCTCTAAAAGCTTTTGGCACTTTAACTCTAATTTCATTTAATCTACACTCATTGAAGGTCACACCTATATTCACTCTTATTCTTCCTCTGCTGAAGATGGAGTACACAAGTGAAGTATCACCTATTTTTTAGTTAATGTTCTTTTCAAAAGAACCCACAATAATATTCATAAAATATTCCAAATAATTAAGTGAAACATTTGATGACAAAGATGTTTCTGCTGAGATGTAGGAAAGCAATGGAGAAGAGTAATAACAGCTGAGATAGATGCAGATTTTAAGCTGGACTATGAAGAATGAAGCACATGGCCTGATATGCAAAAGCAAGCGGACTGCATCCTCCAAGTATCAATAAGCACTTATTTTCACTGATGGGGAACTTTTTTCCTAGAATCTCTTTTCTGAATGCTGACAATAGGAACTATTTTCCTTGCAATCTTTTCGAAAATGGGTTCTGCCTGTCATTGTTATTGAGATTTCTGTTATGGTTTTAAAACCAGCAAAACAAAAACATCACACAGAAAATGCTCATTTTATTCCTCCCATCCTTTTTCTAGTACTACCTAAAGGTCCATGCCTCCTTAAGGAGTCTTAGCTCTTCCTGTTACTTGTCTCTCATTGTCTTGATAAGCTGATGAGCTTTTCGGTAACAAAGAATGACCCCAATCATCAAGCCCTTCTTTTCATTCTATTCAATGGTTTCATTTCTCATTCTTATTGTCTTGAATTGTTACCTCCTTGGGCACAACAATTACTTGGTTGGAAACTATACTCTCTATTAATCACTAACCCATTGCATTTTCTTTATGAACACTCTGTAAAATAAGGGTGACTTTTGGTTTTTCTAACTTAAACAGTAGAACTAAGTGAAGCAAATACTACAAAATACAGAAAGGTTTCTTATAATAGGGCATTAAGGAGGAAGGCCAGATTAAAGGGTCAAAATATGCTACACCGAGCTAGAATGTCCACCTAAGTTAAATGACCTTCTGGGTTTCTAGAAGCACCTTGTATTTTTTTTAAATTCATTTTTCATTACCCACTATGTAGTTTTTCATTAATGATTACATAGTTGCCACTTCTGTGTAGATATTTTCCACCCCCTCCCAACTTCAGTATGGATGCTAAGATCAGATTCAGACAAATATATGCCAGGATAACTATGAACACTGTTGCCCCAAACATTTATAGATTACAACATCATGTCACAATGTCAGAGTGAATGGCATTTCCACTGTTTTGTTTTTGTTTTGTTTTTGACAAAATAATCAAATTCTTGGAGCAACGTACATTAATTAGCATATACATATTTATCTAGACAATGTCATTTGATGGCTAAAATCTGATGTATAATATGGAATGTGAGTGTTCTTGTCTTTAAAAACTAGTAATTTAGTGAGAAATACCTTCTGTTTATTGCAAAGTAGCCAAATCAATGAAATAGTATGACTAAAAAATGGGAAGAATTAAGTTAGGGGCCAAATCAAAGAATAAGATATGTGAGTCCCATTCAATTTGCTTGCAAGTTGGTCAGGGAGAGTAACATATAGAAAACCATGCATGAAAAAACCAAACCACCTCCTTGTGTGGAGGACTCAAAGAAGTAGAGTATAGTCATTGAGAATCAAGCCATAGCTAGCTATCTGTGTTCAGAACTCTCTTCCTCTATTTACCAAATGCATCTTCTATATTTTAGGCTGATCAAACACAGAGCTTTGGAGAGTCTCAACTTCCTTGTCTATCACATGGGGGGGTCATGATTCTATCAAGTTTATTGTACTTCTACAGAGAAAAAAAATGAGTGCCTGAGCAAAATATAGTAAAAGTTGGATTTGTTCCGTAATAAATCTTGAATAATGTTAGCTAAAATGATTTCACTAAAAGTTAACATAATAACTCTGCCTTACAGGCATAATTTTAGACACCTGAGATACTTTGAATGTATATTCTATTTTGGAAAACTAGAAAATAAAGAAATGGATATTTAAATGAAGTAGAAGTGATACTATGTATTCCAAAGAAAAAGAGAGTGTGTTATGTATAGTAAAGTGTTGTTTAATTTGCTCAGCAACATCTAATTATCAGGTAACATTATAGCTTAAACTCCCTCAAAGAGAAAGAATGACCACTCTCATGAGCGAGGTACCAAAGTTCTTGAGGTCTTAATACTGAAAACAGAAGCCTTCTGTGAAATCCTTCTTTAGAGTAGCAGATGATACAGAAACTATGATAAAGAGTGATCCTAGAGAGATAGAAAGACTGCAAGTGCACAGGAAGGATGCTGACATTGATTATGCCTCACACAGGCAGGTGCAGACTTGACTGGAAATGAAGGCACAATAAACAGAGTACATGATTTTTTTTTCTGAGTTTTAATTCAACACACCTAAAAGAAAGAAATGTTTCCCCATTGCTAATCAAGCCACTTTGTATCAGCAGGAATGTTTGCTCATGCTTTCCAAGGGGAGGCCCCTTTCAGCAAGTGATGCTAGTTATATTGGTACCCAGCATGGTGAATGTACCCCTGGCTTTCCATTTTGTTCAGGGAAAATGATTATTTAGTGAATCTTAACTTAGTCTTTGATTATTCTGTCACTATGAATGTCAGCCCTGTGTTAGCCACCTGCCTGTCAGGATGATACCTGGATGTGGAATATGTTTCTTTCATCCCTTAGTGAAGGAGGGTCCTGGCAAGCAACAATTGCTACACACAACAGAGCAGTTGAAGCTTGTTTATTGCAAGGACTAGAAGTGAACATGTGTGTAGAGAGCCAACAGAGAGTTAAGTGTATTGTAGATAATGACAAAAAATGCAACATTTGTCATCCAAGGCCTCATGGCACATAGAAAGGAATGGTTACTGGAACTCTAAGAAAGTCATAGCTCTTGAAACAGCCTAACAACCATAGTCTCGAGTATATAGTACAACCTCAAAAAATTGAGAACAGTGAAGGGAGAGAGCCTGCTACTTATGGACTGGAATCTTTAGAATCCAGGACAATTAGGGAAGCTATAGGCAGACAACAAGCTCTTCAATGAAATCAAGATATTAATAATAATTAATTTTAGGTGTGTCTAGTTATATGACAATTAATATATTATTACCCAGATATGAAAAATGCAAGCTATAGTAAAGACTAACCATATAAGAAACATCCACTGGCATAGTAGTTGTAGGGATATATGAGGGTAACTAACAGCTTTTGAAATGAACTTAAAGCCTGTTACATAAGATGGAATCGATGCCTGGTATTTTAAACTGGGCCAAGAAACCATGGCTGTGAGGTCATAACCTTACCATTATTGATGTGTTAAAGATATATAGTAGCAAACTGCCTTCTAAATACTAAAGAATTATGTTCTCTCTTGCTCTCTCACTCTCTTGCTCTCTCACTCTCTCTTCTCTCTTCTATTTATCAAATGCATCCACTATACTCTGGCTGATCCAATACGTAATTTTAGAGATCCTCTACTTTCTTGTTTATGTCATGGTGGTCATGATTCTATTTTGGACAGGGAACAATAAAAATTTTTGGTGGATCTTAACTTTGTCTTTCACTATTCTGTCACTATGAATGTCATTCCAATGTTAGTAACTTGTTTGATCAGAACGATACTTGGATGTGGAAGATGTTGCTTTCATTCCTTATTGAAGGAGGGTCCTGGCAAGCAACAAATGCCACACATAATATATATATATATATATATATATATATATATATATATATATATATATATATATATATATATACATATTAGTTAGAAATGATAGTTATGTGTGTTTCTCATTCTTCATAATAAAAGCTTTTCCATGTTGTAAATGGAAATTAATATGGAGACTCACATCCATTTAAAGTGACAAGAAAGTGGCCATTGGGTACTCATCCCTAACTGTTACATATTTATCACATCATCTACAAGGCTGTATGAACACTGAGGAAAGACAGTAAGGGCCAGAGGTCAGGGAGTAGTATTATTATAAGATAACGTCTTCTAGATATTATAGGGCTATTGTACTAATGAACTTTGGAGAATTCTGTTTTACATTCACATAACTTGCACGAAAATCAAGTGAACTAATTCTCTAAAACTGAAGAGGAGAAATTCATGAATTGCTCCCATTACTGAGGAGGTTTTTTTTGGCAGGTGATGGCTTATAAAGTAGGAAGAGTCGAGTTTTTGCTTTTGTTTCTTTTCATCCCTATGGTCCATGGTAGATTCTCATATTCTACATATGTCCTCATATGGACAACAGTAATTAGGATACTGCCTTATAGAAGAAGAGAGGATGAGAGGAAGTTGCAGAGACAGAAGCGGCAGAAGGATACAGAGAAGGAGCAGGAGAAAGAGACAGGAAGTTGGAAAAGAGGGACGGTCCTATAGAAAGAGCTGGAGTGGAAAAAGAGAATGAATATGACATAAACTTAATGCATTCATGTATAAAATCATCAAACATATATAACAAAAATTAATATAGTGGCACCCCAATAAAAAGAATAAAGTCAAAAATGTGGTGAAGGTTGTTAGGTGGATTGAAATAGGTTCTTCCTATTTTGTTATTGTCTAGACTAAATGGAAACTAAAAGCCAGCTATGAACATCAGACTGATACCATCTCATAGCTGTATCACAGGTCACATGCTTTATATGATTCTTCTCATTATCAGGAATCGGAAAATGGTATCTGCCCAAAGCTGAAGAGTGTATCAGGGAAGTATTCTATTCTGGAAAATCCAGGAGGAGGTGAAATTTTTTTCTTCTGCCAAGCATGATTTTTTATGTAAGTTTTGAGAAATTTACTTTTGAAAACTTAACACAGGATCCCAAGTAAAATATGTGGAAATATGGAGTAGAAGAGGATATATAAAAAGTGTGTCTGACAGTACAACAGCTACGGCTTACCTTTGTCCACGCCATGCCTCCAACTTTATTATCTGTTGTTTATGAGCTGCTTCACTGCCTGGGTCTATCATCATCAACACGTAGTTAACAGGATTAAATGGCATTATGGATGTCAAAGGTTGTTTCTTTTCCTTTTATTTATTTATTTATTCACTTTAAGTCCTAATCACTGTCCCCTTCCCAGTTCCACACTCACACAGTCCCTCTCTCCATTCCCTCCTCCTTTTCTGATGATATAGGAGTAAGGCACTTGCAACACAATAATCATGAGAAAAATGACTTAATGGGAAAATCCCATTTAGACATTCCTGAGTTCAAAGCTTTTTTACTTCTTGTCTACGTACATTTCCCATTATGGATTTTTTTGACTGTGAAAAATTAGAGAATGTTTCTAAACCATATTTTTGTCTGATGCCTGGAGCCATCTGGCTAGGCTGTAAATCTTTCCCTTCCGTGTTAAGATTTACATTTTTTTTTATTGCTGAAAAAGATAGGTTTTAGCATGCAAACACAGAATCATGTACGCAGACATGTAGTACATGTGCTAGAAAAATGGACAGCTTATGAGGGCATGAATATGGAGTTTATGACTTTATAACCAGAAATCCACCTAGCAGATGTGACATGTGCTCACAGACACCACAGGACTTCATATTCACCATTAATATTTCCTAAAAACGGTGTTCAAAACCTCAACTTTCTAGCTCCTTGTTGCACATGGATGATAATACCAGAAACTCCTAAGACTCTGCATCTCCTTGCCTCTACCAATCCTGCAAAGAGTTTTAAGGCCAAATAAACACTTAACCCTGGCTGACCTATACCTCTAATATGACAGTCATAAGGAAAAGTCAAATTTCTTTTCATGACTTTCAAAATGGCTTGAGGAAGACAAGTTGTTTTATGTATTAAATTTACCTGGAATTTACATTTTGATTGGCCAAGAGTCGGCAAATTTCACAGTAACCTATCGATCTGCCGGAGACATTTGACAGCTTCGAACAATTGCAGAAATGGCTTTTAAAATTCAGCTGGATTGTGAGTGCTGGGAAAATTTCTAAGTGGGCAAATTCCATCCACCTTATAACAGTTCTTCTATATACCCTATAAGTCTTGGGGTAAATTTCAATAAAGGCAATAGATACATATCTTGAAAGATAACCCTGAAAATTCTAGCGGAATATCTTTCTATTGCTGCTTTCTCCATCCATTGGTACCCATTTCATTTCTTTCACCCTTCATAAAACTTAAAGCTCTTTCCCCTGTAAATCGACAGTCCATTCAGGACCTGCTTGCCTGAGACAGATAAAGACAATAACTGTGTGTCTCCAGTTACCGGTCCAACATCTTTCTAAAACTTGTCCTCTTCTCTGTGACCCCAGTTCCAGACTCTGAGCCAGGAATCATCTTTATATCTCTTCTGTCTGAAATATAATTTGTCATCTAAGATATATTTTTATCATCTCAAACCAGCAAGACTTCTTCATCCCGTGTCTGCAGATATCATTTCTCACTTATCATATCTGTCTTGAATTGCTGTGTTTTAATTATATGAAAAAAATAAGAACATACTATGTTTGGGTTATTGCTAAAAGGAATACATAAAGATAATTCATAACAAGCCTACTAGGTTATTTTAAAAGAACAATAGTTGTGGAAGTATGGTATCCAGATCAGAAGCATTAACATTCTCTGCCTAAGAAGTCTGTTCTTTCTAAACTTTCAGGTCAATCTAACATTTAAATTCCATAGTTTAAAGTATGTGAGAGGTACACAAAAGCAAACACTGATTCAATTAAAAAAAAAGTGGTAATGGAGTACAAATGAAGATTTAGAGGATCAACTGAATTTTATGAGGCAAGATATGAAACATAAGGAAGACAAGAGGGCTTCACTGAGAGGTGCTTATGTTGTGCTTTAGCGTTTTGTCTGGAGAATCCACTTAAACTCAAAGGTAAGGGCAGCAGAGGAAGAATGCCTGTTTGTAAAATATTTAATACTCAAATTACGTTTTTCTTGGAATGTACTACTATGGTAGACTTTGCCAATACATCAAACACAACAGTATATTACTTCTGAGAATTATAAAGGTCTCAGGTTTTTTCAGAACATATTTCAGGTAGGCAGTGAGAATCAAGTGGAATTGGGTGAAGTAAATCCATTTTCGTTTCCAGGATGGAGTTAGAGGAGCTCAGGCAGTAGACTTCCTGTTGGAGCATCGTAGCGAGTAAAGTTCAATACAGATTAAATTTTATAAAACTGAATGCCAAATAATCGTTTGAATTTACTCATACAGACAATTGGAGAAGATATTAAGGATATGACCCAGTAAAATGATATCATCAGGGCTGTTTTATGATTAAATAGTGCATCTTTTGCTCTTTGTTAGATAGTAGTTTTCAAACACGACTGCCCATTAGAATCACCCAGAGAGCTTTAAAACTCATGATGCTCGGACTCTACCCTAGAGCAATTAAATTAAGTTCCCACCAGGTGTACTATGAGTCTCAGTATTTTTAATGCTCCCCTGGGGATGACCTGTACATTCAAATTTGGGACTTAGTAGTTGAGACCATAAATGTACTGAAATAGGAACATGTTATCTGTCCATTCCTGTGTCCTATATGTATCCACTACAATGCTTCACATGATGAAAAGCATAGCATATGGCTTCTAGTGTATTAAGTTATTGTAGCCAGGATGCTGGGGTACTCAGCTAACTTCCATCTATAAATGCCTTTTCACAAGTGGGAAGACTTCAAAGGCAGAAGTAAAGCATCTTCTTATCATGCCTAATTGTCACCCTAACGTTAGGGTTTCTGCTTGGAATCATTCCCTCAGTGTTTACCTCAACACTTCATATCATGATTCTCTTTTTATCTGTATTGAAATACCAAGAGAATACAGCAGAAATTGATAAGCTTAAAACAAACAAAAAAATTGCTCAGGATAACCTGGATATAATTAAGTGGACTGATAGTTGGAAGGGTGAAGAAACAATATGCAACTGGAAGCTTAATGCTATTTTCTCTCAGTCCAGTTGTTTTTAAACGCCACTATTACTGATATTATCATTATGTTTACTATGTTTGTATGTCCATGTGTGTTTGTGTCTCTGTGTGTTTCTGTGTGTGTATGTGAACATATGCGTATGCACCCATGTATCCGTGTGTATGTGCACATGTGTGTACGAGAATGTATGTGTGTGTGTGTGTACAGGTGCATGGTAAACCTGCAGAAGTTAGAAATGACCTTGAGCTCTCCACCGTTCTACTAATGATGACACAAGAGATCTTTTACCACTGTGGTGATTTGAATAACAATGGTTCCCCATGGGTTCACATTTTTAAATGCTTGATATAGGAAATGTCACTTGTTGAAAGAGGTAGGCCACTGTTGATGGACTTCGAACTTTCAAAAGTCTACCCTAAGCCCACCCAGTCTCTCTCTGCCTGCTGACTGCAGCTCAGGTTATAAAACTCTCAGCTACTTTTCCAGGACCATAGCCCATGCCTGCTTGCATGCATCCATGCTCCCCTTCATGATAATAATGGAGTAGTCCTCCGAAACTTTGAGTAAGTTTAATGCTTTTTAAAAATAAGAGTACCCTTGTCATAATATCTCTTTACAGAAATAGATGTTTCACTAAATAGGCAATTCTTTTAAATTCTCTCTCAAAAACACTACCAATGGTGCTTCAGTTGTCAAGCAGATTCCTGCTAACTTAGTTGAGATGGTAATGTAAACAGTTGTTATTAACTTTCAGAAATATAATATTGTTAGATTAAAAATCTTTGGAGATTGCATATCACATAATTTCATTTATGTGAAATGTCCAACTTTATACAGAGAAGAAATAGAGTAATCAACCTCTACGTTCACAGAAAAAAATGAACTGCAAGGTTTAACAGGAAATACTAAAGTATTTAGGATTTAGGGTAATAAAAATGTGATAAAACTAGATTGTGTTGGTGGTTATACACCTCCATAGAGTTATCCAAACTCACGAAACATTACGCTACAATATATGGATTTCATGTTACAAAAGTTACATCTCAGTAAAAACATTAAAGATTTATAGATTACTTCCAAGTCTCATCTGTAATAATGGCATATGTTAGCATCCTAAGGGTACATTGTAATTTAAATAATTTTAAAGACAAATTGTTTCTTTTACATTCATATGTATATATGTATACCTGAGTGTGAATAGGTACACCATATATATGCATGTAGCTGCGTAGGACAGAAAGTAATTAAAATCCCCAGACAGAACTGGAGTCACAGGCAATTGTAAATTTCCATGTAGATAGTGAGAAGTGATTTTGAGTCCTGTGCAAAAGCAACCAGTGTTTTACATGCTGATCTATCTCTCCAGACCCCAACTCATTTTATTTGTTTTAATTTTTTTTTTCAAAATATGCTATCAGGGTCTTGGAGACATGGCTGAAGCAGTTAAGAATGTGTGCTGCTGTTGCAGAGTGCCTGTCTTCACACATATTGGTTAAATCCCAACCTCTTGTTATTCAGCTCTAGGGTGATTGGACACATCTGACATCTGTGAGTACTAATACTCACATGTGCATGCCTATACACAGATACACACACATACATGTAATTGAAAATTAAAAAAAAATTTAAATTACATTGTGAATAAAGCATATGCACTTAAACCCCCAAATTTCTGCAGTATGTGCCTTTGTGTGTTTATTTCTATATCACAAGTGTATTTTTTTCACTTCTTACAAATATGAATACTGCTTTAAAATATTTTAAAGTTTTTGTCTCCAGATAAAATTGTTAAGTCCTTTTTCCAAAGATGTAGAGATTTATACCCCAGTAGCAGAGCAGAATGCTGATCTCACAGATTCCTATTTAGAGTAGAATTTCTTCCCTCCCGTTTTGCTAATTTGAGAGGTGAGGATAATAGCTCTTTGCTTTAATTTGCATTTGTTTAATTGCTAGTGAGGTTGCTACTCTAAAACATATGTTTATTTAGCATTTATACTTTCTCTTTTCTGAATTGCTTCCTCATGACATTTTACAGCTAGCTATAAATTAGAATCTGAATGTTTCACACAGATTTGCTTTATGCTTAAAGCATCACCATTATACAGTTACATACATTTATCTGGAAAATTTGTGGTCTTTCTCAGTATTTCAGTGTTTTCACTGATATTTAAGTAAATGTATTTTTAGTTACATATATCAATATCTACCTTTGCTTTGTGTGTGTGGTTTCGTTTTCTAAAATAAAAAGCAACCTCTTTCCCTTTATACCCTGACTTGATCAGTTGTCAGGATCACTTACCTTTTCCTTTGGAAATCTACTTTTAATTCTTCAGTAAGCCTGAAGTTTTCATCACAGAGACTTCTTTAAAGATGTGACAAAGGGCTCCAGATAACGTGTTGGAAAAAACATTTCATCCTCATATTTGAGATTTGATTGCAGTTAATACCAAACTTCCAAGGGGGAGTAAATTGAACTTTTTATGTGTATTTGCTCATTGACATGCCTTACAAAAAATATAAACAAACAGACATTCATTCTCTTTGCTTTGAAAGATGAGAGCAACCCTTTTGAATAATTCTTTTAAGGAATGACAGTGACCCAGAAACTTGTAGAAATTGATGCAGAAACCCACAGCTAAAAATTAAGTAGAGCTTGGGGCATCCTGAGGAAGAGGGAAGGAAGGATGGAAGAAGCCAGAGGAGTTAAGGACTCCACAAGAAAACCTACATTAATGAATGCACATAGGGGTTCACAGAGACTAAACTGATGACCAGAGAGCAGGCATGGGTGGACATAGACCCTTAGAACATAGGTATCAATTGTGCAGCTGAGTATTGATGTGGGAATCCTAAAGTGGGTACAACCACTCTGGAAAACAGTCTGGTGGTTCCTCAGAAAATTGGACATATCACTACCTGAAGACCCAGCTATACCACTCCTGGGCATATACCCAGAAGATACTCTAACCTATAACAAGGACATATGCTCCACTATGTTCATAGCAGCTTTATTTATAATAGCCAGAAACTGGAAAGAACCCAGATGCCCTTCACCAGAGGAATGGATACAAAAAATGTGGTACATTTATACAATGGAATATTACTCAGCTATTAAAAACAATGAATTTGATAAATTCTTATATAAATGGATGGAACTAGAAAATATCATCCTGAGTGAAGTAACCCAATCACAAAAGAACATACATGGTATTCACTCACTGATTATTGGATTTTAGCCCAGAAGCCTGAAATACCCAAGATTCAACTCACAGACCACATAAAGCTCATGAAGAATGATGACCAAATAGGGGAGCCTTCAGTCCTTCTTAGAAGGAGTAACAAAATACTCAAGGGTGCAAATATGGAGACACAGTGTAGGACAGAAACTGAAGGAGGGACTGTCTACAGACCATTCCACCTGGAAATCCATCCTATGTGCAGTCACCAAAGGTAGAGGTTGATGTGGATGTCAGGATGTACATGCTGACAGGAGCCTGATATAGCTGTCTCCTTAGAGGTCTGCAAGAGTCTGACATACTCAGAGGCAGATGCTCACAGCTAACCATTAAACTGAGCATGGGGTTCCCAATGGAGAAGATAAAGTGAAGGCAGAAGGAGTTGAGAGGATTTGAGACACCATGAGGAAAGCAACAATCCCAACCAACCAGAGCCCCCAGGGTCTAAACCACCAGCCTGGGAGCGCTTAGGGAGGGACCCATGGCTCCAGCCATATATGCAAGGGAGCTATATATAAATGGGAGAAGAGATCCTTGGTCCCATGAAGGCTGGACGTCGTGGGGGGGGGGATACTTGAGGGTGGGGAGGTGAGGTACAGGGGACGGTGGGTGGGGGTACACCAACGTGGAGGCAGGAGGAGGGGGGAAGGGATAGTGAGTTCCTGGGAGGGAGGGGGTAAATGGGGTAAGGAGAGAACATCTGAAATGTAAAAAAAATTTTCCAATAAAAAATTTCCAATAAAAAATAATAAAAAAATAAAATTGTGCATAAAGCAAAAAAAATATATATAATGCTGAAAAGAATGACAGAAATTTTACTGGTATTATTTTGGATAAATTTTAGAGTTATCTTATTAAGAGTCTAACAATTCTGTCTTATTTTGATTGGAAAATATAATAAGCCTGCAAACTAATTTAGGTACAGCTGATCTCTGTACGTTATTACATGGTAATTCTTTATTTTCCTATTTAGTCAAGTGTTTTTTATTCTTCATTGTAAATTATTTTGTTCATCAGTATCTTTCATGTATTTTGCTAAAACTATTCATAACTGTGTTATATTTTTCCATAGCTGTTTTGAATAAGACATTTTAAAATCACATTTCACATACTGTAGGTATTTATCCTGTAACTTGTCTGTTTCTTCAGCTTTGTTATTCATTGAATAGTTGTCCAGGTGATACTTTTGCAAGTTTGGAATATCAAAATATATCTTTTGCAAATAATGATCATTTTATCTCTTTGTCTTCGACCCTTGTTCTTTGAGCAAAACTTTCTGAATTTCAAAGAACAATACCGTATGAATGCATCACGGAACGGGTGTCTTATTGAAGCAGTGGAAGGTCTGTCAGGTGAAATGATGCAGCCAAGCAATGTCATGAAAACAGGAGCTCCATAGAGCCTGGAAATATAAGCAAAGGGATTCCCAGAATTCAAAGAGTTAAGTTATACATTTAATTTAGAATAATTCCTCTGCTGGTGAGCAGCTGAAGAATGTACATCTGTCCTGCCAGACACACTGTGTTCTCTCTTACCTTATAGATAACTTCTTTATACTTGGTCAATCACATAATTGGCTAATCTTTGCATTGGCTATACATAGGAGTGCGAAGTTTGATGTCAAATCAGTCTAGAAATATAATATGTAATATCAATACCTCAGCAGACTTATGGATATTCCTTTTTTAAAAGTTTTGTTCTTGCTTTATACCATGTGGATTAGTAGTCCACAGACTACTCCCAGAGACATTTATAAATAACAAGAGTTATCATTCTTTGAAAGTAGCAAAGATACTTCATGGAAAACATCTTTTGGGCATAGCAGTTAACTCTTCAATAACACAAAGTTTCTCGTACAGCCATTGTTCTTGCAGATCATGAGTGTTTGTCTTCTCCCTGACCTTCTATGACTCAGAACCATGTTTTATTAATCTTTTTGTGCCTAGATTTAAGCATGAAGCCCGGCCCTGAGCAAGTCACACTGGTTTGTGTTGAGATGGCTGCTGCAAACTAGAGATGATGTACAAACTGGAAGGAGTACTGAATATGGTACCAGAGGAGAGAACTGAAGTATCTTTTTGTTTTGTTTTTCAGTTAATAAATTTAGATAAGCTTTTCTACTAGGTGTCTAGATCTCAAATAAATATAGTGAAGATAAGGATAATGTGTGGTATTAGAGAAAATTTCAAATTCTTTTATCTTGCTCTATCATTCTGGCTTGAGCTAATATATAAAAATCTTCATTTTTTCAAGAAAAAATAAACAACAAACAGTATTTTTCGGAATCCTCTGTTTATCCTTGTAAAACCAAGGATGTATTGATGAATAAGAGAATGGGGTAAATCATAAATTATATTTTATTTATCTATTCACAGTGGAAAATAATCATTGTTAGTTCAAGCACCCAGAGCATTACCTCTTGAAAGTTTGTGAAGTACATGCATGACATCACACAATTTTAGTGAACAATTCGTACCAGGTGTCCTTATTCTTTCAGTATTGGTTCATATTCTTATTTTTACCATTCTTGTATTTCAGGATAGAAGCTTAACAGTTCATTTATACATAGTTTCACAAGGTTGTGTTGGTGTTGATGTTTCTTAGTGTCTTTGGTTAGTATTATTAAGAGTGCATATATATGGACTTATACTGTCCTGTTATTTGAATTTTTTGTCAAGAAGGCCTCATACAGTATGGATTCCCTATGTGATTTGTGTTTTATCGCTTACATAAGATGTGTTGCTTGACTGATTCCATTCATTCAATGAGAAAGAAAAAGTAAGTATTTGACATTCACACAGATGTGCAACTGGGTAACTTGTCTAACCCCTAACAAATACAAAGAGTTATGTCCATCAGAAGCACCCAAATTTAACAATGTTGGAAATGTACTGACTGGAGACCCAGGATCAGGTCACTTCAAGCTCCAGCATTTAACATGCGTTTCAAATATGAAACACAAGCAATGGTTGCAAATGTGAAGGCATTTTCAGTTCACCCTAGGCTAGAATTTTAATTAAAAAAAAAAAAAACTGTCAAGGTCTGCAAGAAAGGCTCTTAGATATTCTGGCCAGTGGTTTATTTAAAAACCCAATAATACAATTTCCTCAGCAGCAGGAGGCAAGAGATCTTCTCTTAGCTGAATGTCTTATAAATGGAAGACAGCTAGATTCTAAGCACATGAACTAGTTTAGGAAAGGACTTTACTTCTGGGTCCAGGGTAATATATAGAACCTGAATTCCCTTTCTCTATATTTTCAAGAAGAAGCTCTCTTACTCTCTTACCACCCCTAAGAACCTGTCTATTCACATAATTTAAAGACAAAATATAAAATTTTAGACATGAATTTGAAATATGTATTGGACCTGTCGTTTTAAATCCAGACAGTTATAGCTCAGGGTAGTAAAATAACTTCTCTACATAATATATGGCCTACCTTATTAGTTCTACCAGGTCCAGAGAAGTGCATCTGGACCTCTGAACAATCACACTACTGTTCTTTGCAATTTGAAATACTTAATGTTAGAAGAGTGCTCGGTTAGCTGTGATCACTGGATCTGTAATATACAATTTTAGCAAGAACAAAAGCAATTAATTTTGTGTAGCCATACTAGACAATGGCTGATGTGAGCATAAAGGTTCTTGGACAGGGGAGTGGAATATGTAGGTAGACAAAATTGTTATGAGAAACTATGTAACCCAAAAGAGAGGAAAAAGGGACAGCGACCAATAGAGTGCAGTTTGGGGGGGACTGATTAATGAAAATCAAATGTTAAGTTTTGTGGGACTATCTCCCTTCTATTAACTTGTGTTTCTTATAGGGGTTTATATTCCTGGAAATACTTTTATAAAGAATTCCATAAATTTTTGTTTGAGAATGAATTAGCTACCCTAATCTTCATCTAATTTAATTAATGAATACTTATTGAACATGTTTTATGAACCTAGATCACAAGTCAAAAAAAATGAACAAGATATTTAGATATTCTGGTCTCCTTGATCTTAATTGTTTAATAGAATAAAAATAATACAAGCAAGATATAAAACCTGTCTATAAATACACAAGTACATGACAGCAAAATGACAAACATGCTAAGTGTTTAGATTTGATAGAATCTGAGGACTAACGTGATGAGGAGAGCTTTCCCTTAAGAAGAACATTCAGAAAATACTCAGAAAAGAGTGACAGAATCAACCCTAGGAGTGAGAAGGAACTGGCTGTCCTGAAATGAGGAAGCAGACTTTTAGATTAGCTCCTCTCTCATTCTCTCTCTCTCTCTCTCTCTCTCTCTCTCTCTCTCTCTCTCTCTCTCTCTCTTTTTGTGTGTGTGTGTGTGTGTGGTGTGTTTTTCTTTTTCTTTTTTGATTCGTTTAGTTAAATATGTGACTCACAATTTCAGTCTTTGCTTGGCCTTTCTCTGGAGGAATAGATGCAGCACCAATTTTGATCACAGATAACTGCATGAAATTCATGTATATTCTATGCCACCTTGACTAATTCAGAACCCTGATTTTCTCATATGTAAAAGGAAGGTAAGTTCATTTATCATTAGAGCGTCCCAGAAACTTAGCAATAATATATGTAAATTTCTAATCCAATAGGTAGTTCAATAAAAGTGGTATAGAATGATAAGAATACTTATTAATGCTGATGCGTATAAATGAGTAAAAACAATAATCTATGTAACTTTAAACTCTGAGACACAGGTAAATGTAACCAAAAGTAATAGAATCAGGAATATAGCAATGATTACAGAGAAAAAAAATGAAATACAAAATAAAACATAGTAAAAATAAGCAAAGACAATATTTAGCTCTTTGAATTGATGAACACATTTTTAAAAACTATTTTAAAGGAAAGGATTAAAACTACTAAAATCAAGAATACATGAAAGAAAATTATTATGGTAGTTTAGAAGTTAAAATAATCCCATTTGATTGTTTTAGGAATTAACGTGACTTTAAACTTTGAGGTAAATACAAGGGGCTCAGAATAGCACACCATCTTGGAAGAAAAAGAAATAATAAATGTAGAAAACTTGCATTCATGATTTCAAAACCTCACTCAGAATAACAGCAAATACCACAGTGGAGCTGTAGTAAAATGGAAAAAAAAAGATAGGAGAAAAAAGAAAGGAAGGAAGAAATAAAGGAAATAAACAGAAAAGAAAAATAGAGATAAAGTAGAAATGAAGATTGAAGGAAACCTTATTTTTGAGAGAAGTGATAAAATGGCAAAATAGGAGCAGAATATTTTATTGAACAAATGATACTGAGATAAAATCAAAATACACCATAAATGTTTGTGTAAGAACCAATATAATTTTGAAACACCTAGAAATTCTAATGTTAGGTTTGGGAACATTGGGTTAAACAGAACTTCTTTGACTAAAACAAGTGAAAAATGAACTAATAGATAAATTAGACTTCTGCACACTGAATATTTTATCATTCAAAGTACATTCTGATAAATGCAAAAGGATATCTCAAAGAATGAAGAAGTATTTGAAAGTCATATATTTAGTGAAAATTTTTATATTTAAAATAGAGATGTCTTACAACTAAACAAGTGGATGACCTAATAAAAAGTGGGTGTGATAGCTCTCCAAAGAAGATAAGCAGATGCCAAAAAAGCACGAGAAAAAATTATCAAAGCCATTAGTTACCCCACAAAAATACAAATAAAAACAACAATAGGATTCTATTCTACAGTCCCTAATGGTAACTACTATGTAAATAACAGATAATAAAGAAATTGATAGCAGATATGAGAAGGAACTGGAATTTTCACAAGCTGCCATTCCAATGTAAAATGCCATTGTCACTCTTGAAAAGTCTGATAGCTGCTCAGAAAGTCAGTAGTAAATGCAGAGTGATAGCTAAGAGTCATGGGGCCTCATGGAGGTAATGAATACTATTTAAAACTTACTATGATCATGTTTATACAATTTTGTGTTATTCATAAGCCAGATGAGTTGTGAAATATGTAAATAACCTCTCAGTAATGCTACTAAAAATAAAATATGGAGGTAACTATTTCTCCCGCCACTTCTCAACAAAGCTGTGTGACAGCTATTTGTTTGAATATGTAATTTTGCTGTAAATTTTCCAAACAGTTCTCATTTGCAAGAAGGAAGTATTTCTGTGCAAGTGGGTAACCCTATACACCATATCTAAAAATGAAGGAACGCCTTTAAGCTGTAGCGTCAGACACTTAAAACTACAAGGCTGGTTGTGTGTGTGTGTGTGTGTGTGTGTGTGTGTGTGTGTGTGTGAAGAGAGAGAGAGAGAGAGAGAGAGAGAGAGAGAGAGAGAGATGTTGTGCCTCATTGACACATATTTTATTAAAATTGGAAAACATTTTGAATGGTGATGAAGATGATGATAATGGTAAATCTTTACTAAGTAATTGCTGTATCATGATTCTATGCAAAGGACAAAACAACAGTTTAGGATTTAGAGTTTCCTTAGTTCTGAAAAAAATTTTTGGTTATGATTTTTTTCATTATTTTTAATGTGGTAGTAGAAAATAAGATAGCTTAACTAATCCAAATTACACAGTCTACAGGGGCAGATGTGGGAGTTTATATTCAAGTACGTTCAGGTCCAAGATTCAAATCATAAATTTCTAATTATACTGGTTTTTTGTTTAGCCAATATGTATATTTGATTTATCCATTTTCACCTATTTTAGTATACTATATATTGACATTCTAGAAAACTTGAAAAAAAGTTTCACTTAGAGAAAACTAGACATATGAAATGAAGAAATAGGGTTATTAATAAAATTAAAATATATTTACATTTAATTTGACAAGAGATACATGTGACAGCAAATCAAGTGCAGGTTCTAAAGCAATTGAATTCTATTATCTGTTCACATAAATGATATATATGTGTTGCAAGCATTGACGTCACTTGTTATAAACATACTTACATACATCTCAAAACACATTTACCTCTACTATATGTAAATTATGCAAGTGAAAACATTGCTGAGAGATTTGTCTGTTCTACTCATATTCACAGCAAAATGTTGATTGCCCCTGAATGGATTTAAAAGTGTTTTACTCATATCCTTTTGTCTTTTAATTGCTTTAATATCATCATCTTTGACCTTTGAGCTAATGAATGTCTAGATGTTTTCTATTTCCCTTGGGCATATCACTACTGGCCATTGTGAGAATCTCCTAGCTAGGAATCTGATCTCAGTGTTCCAACCTACTTCTGCCTTAACTGACTTTCCATTAACCCACAATTACAGATCCTGATCTCATCAGATAAGAGGAACTTTATTATAATGGGGGCCGAAAGAGCACCCAAAGTCAAACAATTAGTAAACACATCCTAACTCCACAGTTGAACTGCTCTTCACACACAGGACTGTAGAAAGAGCATTCACCATGGTCACAAGCTGTTTCTCCTTGTCTTCTCTCATTCTGTTAGTCTGCTAGATTCTTTTCTTTCACTGTCAATTTTCTCAGTTTTAGTTGTTGTTCTCAGCTAGGAAACTACAGGAAAAAAAATTGAACTGCTCAGGTCAGTTAAATCTGCAAGCAAAAAATTTCAATGATGTTGAATCAAAATCCACAAAGCATAATCTAAACAGAGAAAATATTGGGACTATTTGGATATATCCATAGCATTTGGGGGTGGACTTTGAAAACTAGGAAAAGTCAATAATCTGATAACTGACTCATCAATTGTTTGTAATGATGACAAAATTCTATTCCTTAGAACTGGCAAACACAAGACTGCCTTTCTCCAGAGAGCTCAGTCACTATGTTTCTAAAACAAAAGTTTTAGAGAGAGATTTGTTACTGCTGTTTCCTGAATGTTCATGGTTGTTGGAGAACAGAGGGATATTAGATACTGAGTCCATACTCTTACTTTAAAAGTGCATTTTACAAGAAATGTCTTAACTATAAGGGCCAAAGTAAGTTATTGGCAGAATTAGAATGCAAAGCTGATCTTTTTTTTTTTCTCTCTTTTTTTTTGGTTTTTCGAGACAGGTTTCTCTGTGTAGCCCTGGCTGTCCTGGAACTCACTCTGTAGACCAGGTTGGCCTCGAACTCAGAAATCCACCTGCCTCTGCCTCCCAAGTGCTGGGATTAAAGGCATGTGCCACCACCACCCGGCACAAAGCTGATCTTTTTTTTTTTTCTATGTCATGTTTATTAATTTGTTGTTGAATCTGTGACCTGAAACAAAACTCATGGAGTAAAGACATAGCCAAGCTTGATAGCCTGAATGTGATTCCTGGGACACATATAGTGGAAAGAAAGAACGGACATCTGGAAGTTGTCCTGTAACTTCCACACATCCCATTCACATATCCACTTGTAACTCATTCACCCCCACAATTGATTATTTAATTAAATTTGAATCTCTGGTACTTGCTGCTCATAGATTCCCACAGCTACTCCAGTCCAACATAAACAATATGACTTTGAAGTTAGTTTCCTAAGGAAGGGGAAACATGGTTCAATAAGATCCAAAATACATAGTTATGTGTGACATTTCACCAGACACTTTCTAAGGAGAATTTCATAAGGAGGCTGTTTCATTTCTGAGCCTAATCTCGACTTTCTGTCATGTTCTGGGGAAAGGAATTCCAATCTTTAACCTTGTTGTTTGATATCTTACTTGTTATGTAAGTTTTCCAAGGTTTGTATGTCTTAAGATGCTTAAGAAAGAAAAGGTCCTCCTCTTTCACATAGTACTTCTTTGTCCATAATTTTCATTAACAACACTGAAGTACAGATGTTACACATAGTCTAGACTGAGTCACTGTCTGATTCCACAGCAGTCATTCAAGGGCACTGCTTTCTTGTGGAGGTGATATACATTATAATGGCTTATTGCTTACCTAAATGACCTCTATTTGGCATATGGTTCTCTTTTAGATGCACTGTCACTGTTCATGTAGGTGCATTATAAGACTACATGAACTTATATTCTTAAATCTTTCACCCCAACTTCCAAATAATGGTGTCAGGCTTCAATTTTGCTTCTGGAATCACTTGCATGTTTCTCTCTCTTCTTTGATACTTTTTCTTATCATTATGAATTTGTACTTTCCACCATTGAATAAGGAAAATGGCTCATGCAAAGGGTCACTACTGTCTGTTATTGAGAGCAGTTTAGCAAATACTCTCTGACGGTAATCCTTCGCCAAGTCCAAACATCAGGGATAGAAGTCTCATCAGTCCTTTGATCGAAACTAACACTTATAGTCCTCAGTGACATATTCTTGCCAATTGATGTCCTCTTTTTATACATCTTACCATATTGATACAACATGGTACAAAAATGTAAAGTATTCTTTGAGGTCAGGAATTTCCCAAAAACAGACAAAGTATATGAATATTGCATTACCAGGACTATAGAAGGAATAGAATATAAATGATCTTTTAACATGCCATTCAAAGAGTAAGAGAAGTCGGGGTGACAGATTGGGATGAACTGCAAAGACTACGGCCTATGTCTTTTCTGTAAAACACACACACATTTGTAGGCTGGATTTTTCCTATAAAGCTCAGTGTACTACACCATTATATATCGAACAACTTATATTTAAAAACTCCATCCACTCATGAGTAGTTTTGTTTATTTCATTCATTACGAATACAACCTCATTATTTTGATGTCAATCACCAGCTTAACCCATTTTGTGTCAGTTGGGTCAATTTGAATCAGTCTTTTTTAATATTTAACTTGCTACAGTACAACTTGAAATGTGATTTTTCAGTCATCACAAATCATTGGCATTTTGATTTTTGTTTTAATGAAAAAAAAAAGATCCCTGTTAATTGCACTATTGTTTAAAATTCTGCCTCTGGAGTTAAGTAAGAAACTCATTCATCTCAAACTGACAACTTTTTGAAATACATGAAAATGGTTCGCAACCCTCCACAATTTTCTCATCTCCCTTAACCATTCTTCATATGATATATGATATTTAAATGGATGGTATATTCAGAAAAGTTAAGAGAAAGTCCTTCCAAACCAAAGTAACTTTTCAGAAACTCCATCATTATGCCACAAATTAATCCAGGGTACTAAAGTATTCAAAGAAATGTCAAAAGAAGTGGAAGAAATGTTCAGAAAGGAAACATGAGGAGGGTATTTGAAGTTAATAATAATGGCACTTAACATATATCAAAATCTTACAGCATGTCAAGGATTCTGTTAAAAGCCTTACATGTATTATTAAATTCAACACAAAGTTACTCCAAAAGAGAGGCATTTTGTCCCCATTTTATGGATGAATAAATTGAGCCCCGACTTGGTCAATCAAACTGTCTTTAGTCACTTATCTCCAGAGTGGCAGAGATTTCTGAAGCTGATCTAATTTTGAAAAAAACAGAGTTAAAATACTTGGGAATAAGATCTGCCGTTGCTTTTTTGATCCTGTGCTTAGCTTCTTCAGGCCTCTCTTTTTGACGTGTTCTTCATAATTTTCTCATTTCTTTGTATTATTATTTATAAAACGTTAAATTTTCAGAAGAGAACTAGATAGTCCAATTGAAGATATCTACTCATTCCTACTGGTCAAATAGTAAAAAGGATACAGCAATAATTCTTATACGTGAAAAGACCTTCCTTCTGTAAGCTTTTACTTCATAGTAACTCTCTTCCAAGGACAATGTATGGTATGTGTTTTAGAATATTTACCCCAATAAGTGCTGCTTTAATGAATAAATGTGCATAAAAATGCAGATGTCTTTCCTCTATGTCAATTAGCATTTTATTAAATGTGATGAATCTCATTTGCTGTAAAAGTTTAGTTCTTAAATGTCTTTCACATGGACATAGTGATGTGCTCGCACATTCAGAGAACAGAAGATAAAATTGGGTGACTTTTCATTACTACAGACTCAGCTGTTATAATTATGATGATGAATATGAGATTATTATTATTTTTATTACCTTCAGCCAATGAGTTTTCTTTCATTTTCCCGAGGTTGCATATGTGTTTCTAATTTGTTATTTTACTATTCTATTTTTCTTTGACAGTTTTTCCCAAGGAAATGGAGGAGAACGAGTAAAATGAGATGTGAAAGAGGACATTCCAAGGCTGCTGACTTTGGGCTTAGGAAGGTTTGCTGGTCGCTGACTGGCCCCAGGCTACACTGCAGCCAGAATTTTGTCTCTCACTCCTCTGCACTCAAGGCCTTCATTGATTAGACACTGACTGCTTTACAGCTACATCCTTGGATAGGCAGTTGGAGAAATTGAATGCACACAATTCTCAGCAGACTGAGACATATCGAGTAGTCTCCAGGTTCTATCAATGAGTGCCTTAATTTCCTTTCTTAATTACTCTGGTAAGAAGTCCCTCTGCATATCCAGCCAGAGAAGAAAGAGAGAGAGTGAGAGGGCAAGAGGGAGAGAGAGAGAGAGAGAGAGAGAGAGAGAGAGAGAGAGAGAGAGGAGGGAGGAGTTGGGAAGACAGGTGAGGGAAAGGGAGAGGGAGAGGGAGAGAGGGAGAGGGAGAGGGAGAGGGAGAGGGAGAGGGAGAGGGAGAGGGAGAGGGAGAGGGAGAGGGAGGGAGAGGGAGAGGGAGAGGGGGGGAGAGGGAGAGGGAGAGGGAGAGGGAGAGGGAGAGGGAGAGGAGAGGCTATCCTCTGCACTAGGTCTTTCTTAATGTGTGCCATGAAACTGGGTCACATTTTATCATTGTGAAATTTGTATATATATATTGTTAAAATTTTTGATTAGGTAATCAAGAATCAAGTTGAATTCAAGAATCAAGTCAGCCAACTAATCTTGTATGTTTGCTGATATTTTATATAGCTGCAGATCATTTTCAAATCTGTAAATGAAAAAAATGCTAAGGAAGTTGCAATAAGTACAAATGTTTGTAAATACAAAAATAGCTATCATCTCTGCTGCTAGCCAAGTGAGGACAGAGATGGCAATGTGTAGTACCCTTTATTGAGTATTTAAGGCACTAAGTTGAAGGATAAATGCTTTGGCAGGATCATTCACTTTGTGATTTTAAAATAACTCCTTGTGATAAGATAGAAAGTTTTTTCACTCCCTTTCATATATGTGGGAACAAAAGCATAACATTTTAAACCAATGATCAAATTACATTAATAGTTAAATTTAATGTTTCCTCCTACCAAGAGCCCCTTTTAATGTTATCTAAGGAAATATCTAGTAAACTCTTTATATAAAATTCCTTGGTATCATTTAGCCTTGTGGCTGTATATGTGTCTAGCAGATACATAAATAAAATCCTCTTGGCCAGAAAGCTGTAGTTAAAAACTCTCAGTTCTACTGCTTTCTCAGAAAACAGAAAAGCTCTCTTCTCTCAGGGTTTGTATGCTTGTATCTTTGCTTTTAAAGCAAGATGGAAGTTGAAAATTATAATGCATCATTCTGCCTGAGGTTTCAAATTCCATATAATGATTCTTATGATGTCAATAGCAGGCTTATTGAATTGAAGTTCCATGGAGAACTTGTTCATAACTCTCTCCAGCACTGCACAGCCTGTCCTTCTAGGGCAAAGGTTCAAGACACTGCATCTAAGCAAGGTCTTCTCACCTAAAGAAATGTTCAAAGTCCTTAGTGAACACAGAAATGCAAATCAAAATGACCCTGAGATTCTACCTCATACCAATCAGAATGACTAAGTTCACAAGTGAATGATCCTGCCAAAGCACTAGAAACATAGCTAGAAACAACCCAGATGTCCCATGACAGAAGAATGGATACAGAAAATGTAGTTCATTTATACAATAGAATACTACTCAGCTATTTAGAACGAGGACATCCTGAGTTTTGCAGACAAATAGATGGAACTAGAAAATATCATCCTAAGTGAAGTAACTCAGACCCCAATGGACATGCGTGTATATGCTCACTAATAAGTGAATATGAGCCAATAATAATAATAATAATAATAATAATAAACAGAATACCCAAAATATAGTTCACAGAATTCAAAAAAAAAATCAATAAGCCAAAGGGCCTAAGTGAGGGCACCTCACTGCTCTATCCAAATGTGTTTGGCCTGATAGTGGGAAGAAGCAGTGCTACTATGCAGGGACTACAAATTTTTCCTGGAGTTACAGACAATGATTATCAAAGTGAGATTAAGGTAATGGCCAAAGCAATACAGAATATAGTCACCATTCCTACAGGAAGGAGGATAGATCAACTATTGTTATTCCATTGTTTCCTACTAATCAAAAATATAAGAGTCCTAAGAGAGAGGATCAAGGCTTTGATTCCTTTGATGCATACTGGTTACAACCTACAGTTAAACAAAAACCTATGATGACAATATAGCTTGATGGAAAGGCATTCCAAGGCTTAGTTGATACTGGGGCTGATGTGATGATCATAAAACAAAGTGATTGGCCTGCCACCTGGCCTCTGACCCCAACCTTAACCAATTTAAGAGGTATTGGCCAAAGTCAAAACCCACAACAAAGCTCTAAGGTGCTGACATGGAAAGATAAAGAAAGAAATACAGGGAAAATACAATCCTATGTCATCTAAGGCCTTCCCATTAATCTCTGGGTCCTAGATCTGTTATCCCAGCTGGGATTGATTATGTGCAGCCCTAATAAAGTACTTTGGATTCTGAAGGAAAATCTGCTGCAGAGAGATTCTGGCATCCTGATACCAAAAAGAATTTTGCAACAGTCCTCTGGAAAGACCCATTAACTGGAACCGGGAATGGGCCAGATCCAGTGCTTATCTGGGGAACAGGTTATGTCTGCATATATTCAGATGCTGCACACTGGCTGCCAGAGAGACTGATTAAACAAATAAACACCAATAACAAATCCAGGGAGGAGAAACCCCCTGAGAAGCATATTTTTTCTTTGCAGAAAACATGAAGATGCTTCACAATTGCCTTCAAACTGGGACAGATCAACCAGCAAATCTGACTTGGGAAGTTTTCAATGCAGAAGGAGACATCACCACCTGCACCTCCAGGGTGGCTCTATTTGACTCTTAATTCCATGACTATAGTTGTTTTTTGGGGGTTTAGGAATGACTGGGGTAGGGATGGGGATTTCCTTACTTTTTTGTTAAGATCAAAGCCATGATCAGTTCTGTACGTCTATAGATTTAAATTTAGAAAGAATGGAATCTGCTATATCAGATTTGTAAAATTCATTATCCTCCTTAGCTGAAATAGTGCTATAGAATAGAAGAGGCTTATACTTTTTACTCTGACAGAGGAATTGTGTGTTGCCTTTAAAAAAAATGTTGCTTTTATACCAACCATTCAGGCAATGTTAAATCTCTTGTCTTTCAGGTCCATGCTCTTCAACAAACTGGATGGCTTTTGTATGAAAACAGATAGATGTTATTCAAATAAAACCCATACAGGTCCATTATTAGAGGCTGGAAATAGGGGACTCTAAAACCTCTGTCATCAAGACTGACCAGGATTAACCCCTAACTTATGCACTAAGCCGGATAGTCAATGACTGGTAAGAGAACACCTCAAGACCCTTGCCACTAACTGGGAGGCTTCACTATCCTAAGACAGGAGCTCAACCAAATGGCTGCTGAGTATCAAAAGAAGGAAAGGAAGGCTGGGGTCCTTTGTTCCAACCTAAGACAGGCACGGTTTCCATAAGTTTTCCCAGCCTTCCTTTTTGAAAAAAAACTTAAGAAGGGGGACCTGTTGGGAGCAGACTCCTAGCAGAAAGTGGCTATCATCTTTGCAGCCATTTCAAACCATATACCTGACAAGGGACTTGGTTTTGAACAGCCCACAACAACTGAACACACTCTGATAAACATCTTGTTTTTCTCACATATCTTGTTTTGCTGCTTAGTGCCCTAGCTACAAGGCGCATGTGGTCTCCACGCTGCTAGGTGCATGTGATATCCACAGCTGCAAGGCACATGGCAAAGTGCCTTCAGCTGTGTCCCCTGCATATCCATGGCTGCAAGGCATGTGGAAAAGCGTATAAAAACTCATATAAATACCCAGGATTTCCTTTCAAGAAAGGAGATTTGATCAGACCCTCTGTCTTATCTCCATTTTCGAGTCTTTTGTCCCTCCATCCCCACTCTCTCTCTTGCTAGACCCTGTTGACTGACCCTTAGACTGATGCAGCACCACCACGGGCTGGGACAAGAAGCTCCTAGGTTTAGTTTTTCCTTTATTGCTGTATATTATTGTTAAAGTTTGCACCTTCATTTTACCTACTCTGATACTTTTAGGGACCATGTGTAGTTGGAATTGAATAATGTGCATCTGGAAATGGTATAATGTGCCCACTCACAGTAAGGAATGTTAAGAAATTTGAGCTTAAGGGATTTGTGTAGATAATAGCAGCTGCTTTTAATTCAAAGCGTCAATAGCCATGACATACCCAGGTTCAGTTGAACAGAATAAATTAGTTCCTTAGGTGATTGAATTCATCACCAAAAGTAATGTATTGCACAGCTAAATTTTAATGAATATAGAGTTACATATTTAAGAATTAAGTATTTTTGCTACAATATTTTTTTCTTTGTTGAGTAATTTTGTTATTTGGCAATTTTATATTTTCTACTTTACACTATCTTCCTACTTCTCCACAATGAAACCCTTTCACTCTCAGTATACCTTACTTTTCTCTATACTTTCATATTATTAACATTCAATTCCTATTTATTACCTATAAGACACTCCCCAGATTTTTCCAATTTTCTGATTTGTATATATATTTCATGTTGAACAAAAACTAGATTTTCTTTAAATTTTGCTATTTAAGTGTATAAGTGTTTGTATTATGTACATATATAAATATATTTATGCATATATGGGTGCTTGTATATTTGCACAACACATGTGTATAGTGCCTTCAGAGACCAAAAGAGTTGGTTGGATCTCCTGAAATCATGAAAGGCTGTGAACCTTTATATTACAACTTGAGGCCCTTTTAAGAGCAGAAATTGTTCTCAATAGCAAAGTCATCTTTCAAGTCTCAAAATGAGAAATTTGATGGGTAGATCAACATATTACATGTCAATTTTCTTACACTTCCATCGTTTCTTGATATTATATAAGTTTAAAATATGATAGATGAACAAGATATTTGTTTTAAAACATATTAGATTGGGTCTTTTTACTTTTTCAATAGTGGCAGCATCTTATAACCGTCTTTCTAATTCTATCTTTCTAATTGTTAAGTATTGGGATATATATTCTGATTCATTGATTTCTTTCTATTGAAATGTTGCACATGCCCAAACCATTCATTTTTGAGTTTTAAGACATGTTATGTGAAATAATCTACTGAGACAAAATAAATGATCTGAAAGAAACAACAGTAATGTGTCTTACATACATTCCTTGAGCAAAAGAGCGTAGACACAAAAGAAGAGATAACGATGGTCCATTTGTTTTAAGTATGAGAAAAACAACAACCAAAAAAAAATTTTTTATTAGTGACACCTCATTGGTTCAAAAAAATATTTACCAAAAAGCAACTTTAAAAAGAATGGTTTAGTTTACAGTTCTAGAGGATGTGGACTGTCATAGCAGGAAATGTACATTCACTAGGGTAGCTAATCACATTGCCATCAAAATCAGGAAGAAGAGACCAATTAGTGTTCTAGCGTTTGTACTCAAAAAATTTCCTTCTGGTTTGTTTTGTTCAGCTCTAGAACTCAGACCACAGAGTGGTATCACTAATTTCAAGTTGACTGGCTCTACTTCACAAAAACCTAATCTCCATAATCTTTTACCATCCATAGAAAGAATTTGTTTCCAGAGGTGGTGGACACCTTGAATCATAGCACTTGGGAAGCAAAGGCAGGTAGAAACTGTGAGTTTCAGGCCAGCCTGTCCTACTAAGTGAGTTCCAGGACAGCCAGTGTTGTTAGAAAGAGGAACCTAGCCTTGAAAAACTACAATAAAATAAAAACAAAAAAGGAAAAAAAAAGAAAAGGAAAATTTGTTTCCATGGTGATTTCAAACTTGATAGTCAAGATTAACTGCTCATGTTTCAAACATCACATGAAAGGTGATTTTCAGAGAAGACTGACTCGAATAGATCATAAGACAAATCCATGTGAGATATATGTCTATGATGTTTTTCAATTGTATGAAATAATCAGTTTAATTATCGTATCTTATGCATGTATTACATGTTCTGACATGCTTTGATCTCATGAATCGCCTCACTCATTTACTTATCCTCTTCCACTGTTTGCTTTCTCATTTAAAAGCAAATTCCCTTCAATGTATTTTTTTTTTAATTATTTTATTTACATCCCAAATGTTGCCCTCCTCATAGTCCCTCTTGCAGAGTACTGAGTTCCCCTCTCATGCTCTGTCCCTTTTGACTCTGTGAGGGTGACCCATGGACATTGCCTCTCCCTGGGGCGTCAAGTCTCTACAGGATTAGGTGCATCCTCTCCACTGAGGCAGGATAAGAAAGTCCTCTGCTACAACTTTGCTGCACTCAAACCAGCCAGTGTATGCTCTTTGGTTAATGGCTTAGTCTCTCAGAGCTCCCAGAGGTCCAGGTTAGTTGACCCTGCTGGTCTTCCTATGGGATTGCCCTCCCCTTCAGCTTGTTCAGTCCTTCCTCTAACACTTCTATAGGGGTCCCCTTCCTCAGTCCAATGCTTGAGTACCTGTGTCTGTCTCAGTTAGCTACTGGTAGAGCCTTTCAGATGACAGTCATGATAGGTTCCTGTTTTCAATAACTACATAGCATTGGTAGTCTTGTCAGGGTTTGGTGCCTGCCAGTGGGATGGATCCCACTGATCCATTGGGCCCGTCACTGGTTGGCCATTCATTCAGTTTCTTCTCCATTTTTGTCCCTACACTTCTTTTAGACAGGAATAATTTGGGGTGGAAAAATTTGAAGGTGGATTGGTGTCCCCATCCCTACACTGGGGTCCCTGACTGGCTACTGGAGGTGTGTTTTTCAGATTCCATATCCCCACCATTGGACATTTTGACTAAGGACACCAACATTGAGTCCTGGCAGCCTCCCCCATTCCAGATCTCTGGGATTTTCTAGAGGTTCCCAATACCCACAGCTGCATACTCCCATTTATTCTTCTGGCCCTCCTGGCTTCTCTCCTATCTTCCCCCATATCTGAGCCTGATTCCAATTCCCCTCCCCCTCTTCTCTCCAACTCAGGTATCTCCTTCCCTCTACCTCCCATGATAAATTTGGTTCCCTTCTAAGTGGGATTAAAGCATCCTTACTTGGGCCTTCATTCTTGTGTAACTTCTTAGAGTCTATTGGGTGTATCATGGATATTCTTGACTGTTTTAGTTAATATCCACTTATTGAGTACATACCATGCACGCCCTTTTGGCTCTGCATTATTTCACTAAGGATGATATTTTTCTAGTTCCATCCATTTGCCTTCAAAATTCATAATGTCCTTGGTTTTGATAGCTGAATAATATTCCATTGTGCAAATGAACCACATTTCCTGTATTCATTCATTATTATTTAGTCTATATTATATATTTGAAATTATGCAGAATTTTCTTTTGTAAGACTGGCTTCATTTATGAAAATTATGATTTTCAATTTTATCTATTTCTTTGTAAAAAGTTTCTCTTGATTTTCCATTATATTTGAATAAAATTTCATTGTTTATGTGGATCACATTTTTTGCTTACATTAACCCACTGATAGGCATATATAATAGATATATGATAGAAAATAAATTTGACCACAGTCGATACTGCTGTGATAACATGAGTATAATGATGTATCTATTTATGCTGACATTAATTTCTTCATAATACACCTAGGAATGGTATAATTGGTTCATATGTTCATTTTATTATTAATTTCTTGAAAACATATATACTGATTTCCACAATTTCTGACTAATTTATATTCCCACCAACAATATGTAAGGGATCCATTTTCTCTCCACACATCTTCATCAGCATTTCATTTTTGCCATACTATGTATGTGTGTGTGTGTGTTGTGTGTGTGTGTAATTTTCACTATAATAAGAATATATGAATTTTATTTCCATTTCCCTTATGGTTAGCAAAGTTCATAAATTTTTTTTATCTCTTTTGATAACACTATGCTCACTGCATCTGCTCATTTATTTAATGCAGTGGGATATTTTGTTTTAACATTTATTTTTTTAAGTTTCTTATATTCTAACTATTAATTCCCTAAATTAGCAGGTGGGGGGGATTAAGTTTCTATATTCAACTATTATTCCTAAATTAGCAGGGATAGGAGGGGGAGACTTTTCTCCTCATTATTTGTTCTTTGTTCTTATTAGTTGCTCTTTGTGAAGAAGCTCTTGAAATTTGACAAAATCCTATTGATAGTTCTTGTTATAGCACCTACATTTTTGGAATCCTATTCAGAAAGCCATTTTCTATCCCAACTTACAAAGTATTTTCCCATAATAGTATAAAAGTTTTGGTCCTTTGATCCATTTTGAGTTGATATTTTTACAGGATAAGGTTTAAGTCTTCACAAGTGAAATCTAGGTTTTATAAAATCATTTGTCAAAAAAACTGTCTTTACCATATGTGCTGGCATTTTATCAAAAATGGATGGCTATGAATCATGTGTTTTCCTGGGTTGATCTTAACTCTTGAACTTAATATGTATGTATGTAGTATGTTGTAATGTATGTATTGTATTAATTCTGTCTAATTAGCTTCAACTCTCAAGTTGAGAGCTTAGATTTACTGGAAGGAGAAATGTCTAAGAGGAATTGGCTTGACTGTTGATTGATATGGCAAGGTCAGGACACTGGGCAAGTACTCTCCTGGACAGGTGATCCCTGAGCTGTATCAGAAAGCCAACTGAGCATAAGCAAAAAAGCAGGAGCCAGTAAACAGTTTAACTACGTGCTTCTGGATTTAGTTCCTGCCCCAACTTACTTAAATACCAGTCAACTATCTCCCAATTTTCTTTTTGCAATGGTGTTTATCAGAAAAAAAAAATGTAAATTAAATAAGAACAAGCACCATGCTACTTTTATTATTATGGTTCTATTGTATAATTTGAAGTTAGGTGGGATGAGGCCAGACCTCTGCTTCTCAGTATTGCTCTGGCAACTTGGGATTATTTGCCCATCTGTATGAATCTTAAGAATTTTCCTATGCTAGTCTGTTTCTAGATTTCAGTTGAAAGGTATTTTACATTTTTTAAATCATCAACTCAAATATCAAGTAAATCAATATCATGTTCTCTCTCTCTCTCTCTCCTCTCTCTCTCTCTCTCTCTCTCTCCTCTCTCCTCTCTCTCTTACACACATACACACAGCTAAAAATAAAGAAAAAAATTTTGGATATAATATTATTATTGCACACAGGAACTCAGACTAGCTGTGGTGATGCATACAAGATGAACAGAAGATAAAATCAGTTAAAAATTCCAACAGAGAAGCATGAGGAACTTCTGAGGTTTTGCCACTACCTAGGACTTACTGGCAGTAAACAGTTTCTCAGGGAGCAAGTTCATTTTCTTTGGGCATGATCATTTCTTCATGCCTCAGTTAATTGGTCCACACCTGTATACATACGGGGAGCGATAGCTGAACTCAGTGAGTTATGTAAGTCAATGAACGAATAAATAAATAGACAAAATTAATGCAGGCATGAAGTGGAGAGGGGGATATGATGGGGATACATGGGTAGTTGAGAAATTATGTGTGGATGTAATCAATACACACTCTATATATGAAATCTTCAAAGAATAAATTAAAAATTGAAATTAAAATCAAAATAACAAATCAGGGAAGTGAACAAGCCAACAAATGAACAGTTTATATATTTGCTATTTTGTAGCCACTGCAACATTTTAACTGGCTGAGCTTTAAATATCTCATCTATAAAGAGAGAACAACACTGTTTTTTGTGTTACATGGTCACTGTATCAGTTTGAAAGTTATAACTATATATAATATGCTTTCCATGTGGTGAAAGCCCTGTTTCTTAGTCTGTCCAGACTGACAGCATTTCAGACCAGCTGCTATAATGTCATTATAAATTCAGGTGCATGGAAAGATGCACTCCCTGCAACCTGAGGACCACCAGACAGTGAAAAGAATGCAGGTAAGAGAAGTTAAAGAAGCCTAGAGGCTAGATTTCATTTTTCCAGTAAGTTGCAGACTTTTCGTTTTAACAGAGAAGTTACATGGAGGTAAGTTGAAGCCAAAAGTTGCCCCTGGAAGACCTAGGAATGAACCTGCCTTTTAAAAAGTGTTTTATGTCTGCAGAGACAAGAGTTCTGTTGCTTTTCTTTTTATTAGAGGCAGGACTGATGACTGCAATCACTATTCTTTTAGTGTACCTGTTGGGTACCACCACATATTTAAAACTGTTATCTCATCTAATCCTTACTCAAAGCACCATGGGAATCCTTGTCATTTATCAGGTTTTTCCTAAGTACTAGGCACTTCTCCAAGCCTTTTACACATATTAATGCATTTAATACTTGTAACAGCTTTGTGAGATAGGCACTGTTGTTATCTCCAGTTTATAAATGAGGAAATTGCAGCAAAGAGAGATTAAATTACTTATCTGAGGCCATTGTGCTATCAAGTAATGGAGCTGGGATTCAAACCCTGGCAGCTGGGCTCTGGTGCTCATTCTCATAGCCATTATATTATATCAACATTCTGGGTTTATTATGCCCATATTCATTGGAACTGATACCATACCCAAATCTCTTGCTCAGTGTCACTCTTTTCTGCATTTCAGTTGACCAGGCTTATCTTCTTCATGACAATCCTATCTGCTAGAGAAATAGTGTCACTCAGGGCTCATAACAAATGTTACATCACACAAATGTCTTAAGGCAGAAAAGAATATCATAAATAGCATTTATTTATTTAGCGTGTATACAACAAGATATGTTTATGCTATATGTTTGCAGCATGACTTTTGTTGTGCCAAGAATACACATGCTCTTACATGTGGCACCAGGTGTCATGGAAATTTAATATTAAGTGTTGCTTTTCTTTTCTTTCTTTCTTTCTTTCTTTCTTTCTTTCTTTCTTTCTTTTCTTTCTTTTCTTTTCCTCTCTCTCTCCTTCTTTTTCTTCCTCCTCCTCCTTCCTTCCCTTTCCTCTCCCCTTCCTTCCTTTCCTCATCCCCTTCCTTCCTTCCATCTCCTTCCTTCTTTCCCTTCCTTCCTTTCTTTCTTCCTTCTATGAAGGAGTCTATGGTTGAAACTGGAGCTTACTGTTTCTTTTAGTAAAGATAGCCTGTTTGGTTGAGTAATTTGTGCTGTCTGCTTACTGAGCACTGGGATTCCAAGTCAGCCATCATACCAACAGAGCTCTGGAACAGGTACTGGGAATCTGAATTGTGGTTCTTATGCCATGCTTTCATGGCAAGTTATTTACCTCTCAGCAATCTCCCTGCCCTGGGAAGTTGTATTTTCCATTTTTTTTTTAAATTCATATGTCTTATGTGAGGAAACTGAGCATCATTGAAGTTACACAATTAGTGAGAAACCCAAAATTAGGTCTTAGGCAGCTCACAGTGATAGTATGCATAGTTCCTCTCCGTTTTTTCTCAACCATAATGAGTGCTTTCACAATCTAATCTCTCTTCCCTCCACTCCTATCCCCAGTGAATTCTACACTTATTCGTGTCTTGGGGGGATTTGAAATGCATTCCAATTTTTAATGTCTATAAGAAATCCTTGGCAAGCTTTTCTAAAGAAAACCTCAGCAGCAAATTCCTTCCAATGTTACCTAGCAAGCCTCAGGCCCCAGAAGAGCAGGTGCTTGTCTGACCCAAGTGTCACCTGCATTTGATATATCTCATTAGCCTCCAGCAGAAATGTGGTCTGACCTGTCCTTGCTTCAAGATGCAGCCTCCTAGAGTTCAGGGAAGGTACTGAGGGCTTATCTGCGAAGAATAGAGATGTGAGTTCCTATGCCACATGCTCATGAATGCAGAGGCAACATTAGTTCTGAAATAGCTTCTAGCTCCAAACTTAGTAGTAACAGCTTCCAGGATGGCAGCCCTTCATCCCACTTCATAAATAGTTCAGAGATCCCACTTCATAAATACCTCTATTTCTAGTCCTGTCTAGAAGTCTGAACTGTATTTTTTTTTATGTTTTTTGGGGTTTTTTTTTGGGGGGGGTGGATACAGCTCCTTTTATTGTCAGGGTAGAAGAGACAGAAAAGCAGAAGGGGGAGATGAGGAAAATTTAACTTGATCTTCTAAAATACACACAGAAGGAAACACAGAGGGAGAATACATACAGAGAGAGAAACACACAGAGAAAAACACATACACACATCTGTCAGACTATCAATCTGTCTATCTATCTATTGATCTGCTTACCTACCTACCATCCATACCAACTTGTGTTAGTTAAGATTTCATTGCTGTGAACTGACACCATAACCATGGCAACTCATATAAAGAAAACAATTTAATCGAGGCTGACTTACAGTTTCAGCTATTTAGTTATTATCATGGCAGATAGGATAGCAGTATGCAGACTGACATTGTGCTGGAGGAGCTGAGAGTTCTACAACTTGATCCAAAGGCAGCAGGACAAGATTCTGTACAACACTAGGAGTATCTTGAGCATATATAAGACCACAAAGCCCACGACCATGATGACACACTTCCTCCAACAAGGCCACACTTACTTCAATAAGACAACACTCCCTAGTAGTGCCACTCCCTATGGACAAACTTGCAAACACATGAGTCTGTGGAAACCATACATATTCAAACCATCATATTACCTGTCTATCATCATTGTGTGTATGTATGTATGTATGTATGTATGTATGTATGTATGTATGTGTATGTATATATCTATTGCTGTATAGTATCTATTTTCTGTCTGTTTATCTTCAGAATGTATCTGTTGTTACTTTATATCAAAAAGAACTTCCGTCTTAATTCACAAGGCCCTATTATAAGGGTAATCCTTGAAATCACCTCTGAGTTTCATGAGGTTTATGCGTTGCATCTTAGGTATTGTGTGTTTGGCTAATATCCGCTTATCAGTGAGTGCATACCATGTGTGTTCTTTTGTGATTGGGTCATCTCACTCAGGATGATATTTTCTAGCTCCATCCATTTGTCTAAGAATTTCATGAGCTCATTTTTTTAATGGCTGAGTAGTACTCCATTGTGTAAATGTACCACATTTTCTGTATCCATTCTTCTGTTGAAGGACATCTGGGTTCTTTCCAGCTTCTGGCTATTATGAATAAGGCCGCTATAAACATAGTGGAGCATGTGGCCCTGTTGCATGTTGAAATATCTTCTGGGTATATACCCAGGAGGGGTATAGCTGGGTCCTCAGGTAACACCATGTTCAATTTTCTGAGGTATCGCCAGACTGCTTTCCATAGTGGTTGTACCAGCTTGCAATCCCACCAACAATGGAGGAGTGTTCCTCTTTCTCCACATCCTCGCCAACATCTGCTGTCACCTGTGTTTGGATCTTAGCCAATCTGACTGGTGTGAGGTGGAATCTCAGTGTTGTTTTCATTTGCATTTCCCTGATGACTAGGGATGCTGAGCACTTCTTTAGATGTTTCTCAATCATTCGAGTTTCCTCAGTTGAGAATTCTTTGTTCAACTCTCTACCCCATTTTTTAATAGGGTTATTTGATGGTCTGGAATCTAGTTTCTTCAGTTCTTTGTATACCTTGGATATTAGCCCTCAAGGAGGAAGACCAAAGTGAGGGTGTTTTTGTCCTTTTTAGAACGAGTATCAAAAGATTCAACCAGAGCTCCCAGGAGCTAAACCTCCAGCCTGAGAACAGACTGGCAAGCTGTCCTCTGAGAGGCTCTAACCAGCAGCTGACTCAGACAGATACAGACATCCAGAGCCAAACAGTGGATGGAGCTTGAGGACTCTTAAAGAAGAATAGGTGGAAGGATTGTGGGCCCTAAGGAGATAGGAACTGCACAGGAAGATCAACAGAGTAAATGAACCTGAACCCTTGGAGCTCTCAGAGACTGAATCACCCACCGTGGAGCATACCTAGTCTACACAGATCTACCTCCATGGGCTGAACCTAGGCCTCCCTGCACATATGTTGTAAATGTGCAGCTTGGTTTTCATGTATGTCTCAAACATCTGGAGTGGGGGCTATCCCAAAACATGCAGCCTGTATATGGAGTACGGTCTTCAAAAAAAAAACAGTTGTTCAGTTATTCATGGAATATTATTTTTTTATATCTCTTGTATTCAGTTTGCAACTACTTCAATGAGAATTTTTGTATGCATATTCATGAGGGATACTGGACTATAATTTATATATTTTTGTTGGGTCTACACTGGATTTCACTATTTCAATATTATTTGCTTTGTGAAGGAGCTTATTGTGGTTCTGAATTTTTTTAAACATAACTCAAAAAGTGTTGCTTGTTTGAAGGCCCTATAGAATTCTTGTATAAGTATATCTGACCCTTGGTATTTTGCTTGTTTGTTTCTTTTCATTTTATTCTGTTTGAATGCTTTTAAATTTTTTTGATTTGCTGAAAATAAAAATTAAAAAAAAAAAAAAAAGAAATCACCTCTTTATATACATCAACTCTATAAAAAATGCCCTCATATAAATAACTGCCCTAGAAGTTATTTTTTAATTGTTTCAGAAGAGACACAAAGACAGAAGACATTACACTGTGGACTGAATAATTGTCAAAATGCTTTTTGGTGTGATCATTCTTCACCATTAGGCATCTTCTCTGCTTTTGTTCCCTGGAGCCATCCTGTGCTCCAAAGGTTATCAGCTTACTGTGCTGAGCAACAAAAATGTCGACAGATCCTGAGAGAAATGTTGCTCATTAGCACCTATCAGATGCATTCTCTCAGCTTAACTATCATAACAGCAAACTCTTAAATCACTTTAAAGATACTGGAAGATAAAACACAGTAACAATCCTTGATATCCTGTGTTTAGCACAGCATACATATCTGCTGGTTTCAGAGCACCATTATGCATAGAGACCCAGTGTGAACAAAATCCAGCTTCTGACCTCAAGTAACACGGTTACAAAATGGCATATATGGTAACTTATGATAGATGTGTTTTAACAAATACAGGTGGTGATCAAGCAAGATGATACATGCTCACCATTAAGCCTGACAATTAGAATCTACATCGTAGACCAAGAGAACCAACTCTTGTAAGTTCTATGTTCTCTAAACTCCATACATGTTACTTGTTACACAAACACACTCACACCACAAACACACACACACACACACACACCACACTACATTTTAAGAGATTACCTCAAAAGATAGACTTTAATTAGGGCTTTCATTTGCTACATTTACAAGCGTTATATCTGAAGGAACCCCAAGCAGTTGCCATGTGTCCCAAAAACCTTTGATCTACAGGTCACTGTGAAGCTCACTGTGTGGCCTCAGTTGCTGCTTAGAGCCTTAAAATCCCAATCTGCTAAATTTGTCTACTATTTCCTGTTCGTCAGACTGACAGGGATGTTGACTATTAGCTATAGATGGGGATCACTTATGTATTTGGGAGCAGGGCCTATTGGTCTTTCAGAAGTTTGTAGCAGCTTAAGACCAAATGTCAAGTCACCTAAATTTGAAAATCAAGGGAGGTGTCAGAGCTGACACAGTCTGATGACAGAGACATCGACCTCCAGCCATCAACACCCTACACCTGTTGTCTGTGGAGCATTTCAGCTGCTCAGATTGTTCAGTGTGAAATTTAATTTGGGTTCCTGGGTGAGCAGGAAGGAGACATGAAAAATATGACACTGGTTAATTTCATGTTTTACAAACCTAACAACCCCAAACATACATTTCTTGGAGAAAACAGAACCTTCAGGCCATTGCTTGCAATGATATGTGGTCCACGGGGAAAATGAAGAGAGAAATGGGGATGAAAACATAACGAATATATATCATTTTCTGAAATCAAATAAACTCAGAAACTTCCATTTTAATAGGTTAGATTGAAGGCAATAGGAAAAAGACCAAAAGAGTTTCCTTTAACTCTTCCAATATATTCGCACCTGACTACAAACACTCTTTAATTGGTCATCAAAAACCCCCAACTCTACCCTCATCCATCTTCCCATGCTCATAGCCAGCCTTATCATAACATGATCTAAATTTCACATTGTTTCCTTCAAGATTACTGCAAAAAACTCAAACTCATATAAAAGGCTTCTTCTAAATAATGAGAGCCTATATTGTGCACGGTTCTCTGATGGAGCAGAAAATATGTAATTCATATGTATTATATAAGTAATTTAATAAAATAACATATTACCAATGGTAACTAGGTAACCCAACAATGGCTACCTGTAATGATAGAGGGTCCAAGAAAATGGTAGCCAGTAATTAGCAATGCTGGATATCGAAGCACTTTTAATATGGATGTGTTAATATGGAAGATTTCTGAAGATTTATTCATCTTCAATCCGCCTTGAAACTCAAAGAAAATGGAGTTTGATGCCAATAAAGAATGACAGCAGTGGTATCATAACAGCATAGTCTGGCACACTCACTAGAAAGATGCAAAGTCAGGCACGTGCAATTGCTGTCTCCCAGACTTTTTACTCTCTGGACCACAAGAAGGTGCTGCTTTGAATGTGTTTTCATCTTTGCTAATTTTTCTTAGAAATGCTCTGAAAGACCTGCTCAAAGATATGCCTCTTAGTCTATTTCAGACCCAGCCAAGCTGACAATCAATGTTAACTATCATGCATCCTGCATAAAGGCTTCAGTTGGCCTTTATCTCCAGTCAATCTAATATTTACCAACCACATTAATCTCCATCATTGATACGACCTAATGTACTATACAGCGTCAATCTCAAATGTCTGCTGCTTATTTTGTGAGCATTTGTGTTCTAGTTGGCGCTATTTTGAGACTCTGAAATCTTCAGGAGATGGAGCATAGGTAACAGAAGCATGTCATTTGAAAGGAATATTCAAAGCTCAGGTGCTGGACTTTCTTCATGCTTCACAACTGCTAAGATATGAACAAATTGCCTCATGTTCACTCTGCCATGCAATTCGTACCATGGTGGATTAAAATCCCTTGAAACCAGGAGCCAAAATTAACTTTCCCTCCTGTAATTTTTTTCTATCAGGTATTGAGGTCATCTTGAAAAAAAAAAGTACCTACTAAAATTGTGATTCTGTCTAGACTTCCTCTTCTTTGGATCTAATTTTCTGACACAGTTTGATATACTCAACTTTAACTTCCTACTTATCATCTATAGACCTTGACCAGTTTTAACTCTTCTCATATTTTCCACTAGTATAATAAGCATTCAGGTGTATGGTGAAGTAATGTGTGAAACAAAATGTCTGACACACAGAACATATCTGAGTAGCTTATCTTTTAAATCAATTTAGCTCAGGTATGTCTTTCATAAAATCTTTCTTAATTCTCACATGCAGCTGGATGGTATAATTTCACCCTGAATATTTATCTGTTTCTGAAATCACCATGTCCTGTATTATTCCAAAAGTCTATGTGTGCTCTTCCTTCCATGGCTAGATTTCATTTGAAACTGCATAGATGGGTTTGGTCATATTGGTATGCTCAGTGCATATCCAAAATTCTAAAATGACAATATTAGATATGTGGCTGAATTCATGAGTGGCAGAATAAAGCACTGTTTGCACTCGCAGATCACAAATTAAAACCTAGATCAAAAACTCACTTTCTTTCGATGTCTTATTTGGCTCCACCGGTAGAGTAAAATGTATTCTATAGATAGTGGTGAGGCTGCAGGAATGATAAAGATGTGTTTCTAAGGACCTCACCTGGAAGAATGTGAATGCTGTTAAAGGGTCTAATTTCAATCATGAAAATGGCAGAAAAGATTGGTGTGACACCTGGGTCAGTGAAAGGACCACCATAGCCAGGACCCTGGTGAGGTTCTACAGAGCAGCTGAATTTTAGAAAGAAAGAACTAGTTTGACCATAGAAGGCATTTGTATATTTATTCCCCAGGGAGAAAGAGGTGCTTAGGAATCAACCAGGCAAAGATTTAAATCTTCACTTCTTGATGGTATAACTGTAGGACTGTATCCAGGTATTTTCAAGTCTGAATTTTCATTTCCTCCTGTCTAGATTGAAAGGAGCTTGGGAATACCACTTGTGAAAGATGTGGATGTGGTTGATGCTTTTTCTAGTTGACTGACATATTGTAAGTAAGTGTGTGTGTGTGTGTGTGTGTGTGTGTGTGTGTATCTGTCTCTTGAATTTTTTCCACTTTCTCTTCCAAGCTAAGACTATCCCACCATTCCTCTTCCAGTTTACAGTCTATCCAAGAAATCCTTCCTAATGCTTCATCCATAAAAGTCAGACCAACTCATCTGAATTGTTCATTAAGATCTCTGCTTTGCTGTCTCACAATATTTAGCCATAAATGCAATCAATATTTATGTATTTTATTTGATATCTATATGTCATGACAGGCTAATAATTGTCAAGATATAGTAATTTTTGACTATGGATATTAAGTAATGACTATAGATATGTTTGGTTCGCACAACTCAAAGACGTTACTAGGTGGACAAACCAGGGAAATCCTCAAGTGTTTTATGTGGTAGGTTGACAGTCCCTGTAATAAAGAATTATCAGGCCAATTGCCAATGATACCACATTTGCAAAGTATTGCCACAGATTATGAGTTTTATATTGGAAAATATTGATAATCTCACCCATAATCTTGTATTCACCATCATATGACAAAATTATAGGTAATCCTTAATAAATATGTGTGCAATTAAATAAACTCACACACACACACACACACACACACACACACATCTTTGGCACTGCCTTATATACAAACACAGGTCATCTATGGTTTTACATGTTTTCCCTTACTCAATCATATAGAAGATCTACCAACCTAAGATCTTAATTCTCAATTGAAAACACATTTTCTAGACATAAAATTCCTACCATACAATACATCCTTACTTCCCCCAACAAATAAGTTTTAGTAGTTTCCACCTGTGTCCATTCTCCTCCAACGCCTCCTCTACATATATTCTCACCTTCCCAGAGACCTGGCACCCTCAGCCATTCATTTACTCATTAAACATGAAGGCATGCTAGCACAAGCTTTGACTTTTATCTCAGGTAAAACATGCTTGAGCCAACAAGCATCCAGATACATATATAGTAGTAGAGAAGATGATGTGGTGAGGATGCCTAGGCCCTTTATAAAACCTCACTGATCTCATATAAGCCATAGGACCATGAAATCTATGCCATTGAAACTAGATCTAAAGCCAGATATCAAGCAGAGGCTTCACATGTAACTTCTATTAAAAAATATTTCTTTTTGCTTCTCGCTGTCTCTCCATATACAAAGACACACACACCACACACACACACACACACACACACACAAAACTTTACAAATTTCCTTTAAAAAATAGAAGTCAAGCTGTAGAAAATAATTTTAATCAACACCATGCTAGTGTGGGCTGAGGGTGAAATAGGATATTAATGCTTTTATCTCTGCTGGGGACATGGATGACTTTGCTACTGATTCTATTCAAAGTCGCACCCCAGGTGTGTTCCCATAGCATTTCTGCATTAAACAGTGGCGAGACTAGGTCTAACATCTTTTATTATCTCGGCAAAGCTGCACACACCGTGTAGTGAGGCCATAATAAAAAGATCCAATACCCCATTAGCACAGCTAAATATTTGACTTCTAAAATCAAGTGGAAAATGAAACTCGACACCTGGAGTGGAGCTGGGGAGGGGCTGTGATGTCTGGGACTGGACTATGCTTCTTCAGGGTTTCATATCTCTGCAGTTTACAAAGGCTTTTGGGAGCATCTCTTCACTGAATATCCATGACAGCTGTGCAATGCAGACATTATTCAATTCTACTTGCTGAGAGGGAGCAGAAAACTGGAAAAGTGAGGTGGCTTGTCAAGATGACTGTCCCTTAAACTCATACAGTCTGACTCATCATCAGATCTGGTCCATAAGTGCTAGGCATAGTAGCCTTTACTGCATACTGTTTCCTTCCTCTGTTTCAATACACAAACACTAGATGAGAATGTTGTAAGCAGAGAATGTGATTTCAGATTTTCTGTGAAGGAAGTTATCTTCCTATTTTCATTTTTCCCTTCTTGCTCTTTGCCATTCTTCTACCCACTCTTCTTCCCACACAGACCAATGTGGAACTCTCACGGTCTCTTTATTCACCAGTTTCTTACGATCAAAGGGTGGGATGACTAACACACACAATCTCCATGTGATAATGCATCATCACATGCAGCCAAATGTTTAAACCATCAAAGAAACTAAAGGAACTGAAGATTGAAGAAGCTACAAGTGTAATAAGAATGAAAGAGAGGTGGAGACAGAAATGACCTGGAAAATGAAATCAGAGGTGGGTTTCAAGTAAGAAACCATCAGAGGAAACAAAGAGAGAGTGATGGAGCTGGAGAGAATTCCCAATGGAAACAGTAACATAAGTAGATGCCCAGAGCATAAAAGGATACCCTTACATTCACTGAGAGTATTTCAATATTATTAGAGAATCCTGGCATTGACTTGGTAAGCAAAGTAGATTATGACAGATATTTCAGGTAGTAACTGTGGGAAAGTGTAGGAATGCTCAAACTCCACTGTGTAAGCACACAAATTAGCTCTTTTATTAAGGTACAGGTTGTTACTCCTTAAGTCTGAGATACAGTACAAGATTTTTCTCTTTGTAATAAGATCTCAGGTGATGGCTAGAACGACTATAAATCACATCTGAGTGACAAGATTTTAGATCTGTTCAGTCCAGTGTTGTAGCTACCAGCTACATGTGAATCTAAAATAATTAAAATATTAGCATGGCTCAATCTGAAGCAGATGGTATGAAACAGGTAATTCACTCTGCAGATCTAGATTTTAAAATCTGAATAATCTTATTGGTAATATGTACATGTTCTATGCTAAACTGATTGTATTCATACATTGGGTTAAAACAGTGGATATCAAGATGAAGTTGCATTGGATGTTGGTAGAAAAAGTAAATTACATGTTGACTATATATTAACCTGGAGCATCTCATCCAGGTGAAGGACAGTCCAGCTTGTTTAAATTACAATGGCAAACACAGCAACAGAAGAATTCATGAGCTAGAGATGATGGGAGCAAGGGTTTAAAAATGACAGTAAGAAAATTAATCATAATTAATTCCACTTACGTTTCACATTACGAACTGTGGGTCAAAAATGTTAGAATTACTTACACTGTTTTTATCATTTTTCTACCAGGCTGTACAACCCTGGACTTAGTCTACCTGCCATGGTTAATTTGCCCACTGTTCTTTCAGTACTATGGACCTTTCTAGCCTGGCTTCTTCTTCTCATAATTACTTCCTAGCTATTAATATTATTCACCTAGTTCATCAGAAAGTGCTGATTTGCCCATGGCAGAGGTTGCCAACCTTGGAACTATCAGAGAAGCTGGGACCAAACTATAATTGGTTCTAATCCAAATAACTGACCTTGGGTAGCCTTTATGTGTATTCAATGCACTGAAAAGGAATGTAGAGTTAATCTAATGCTTGTTTTGCAAATAGTTAAACTAAAGGTTAGAGTTCAAGTAACAAAATAATAAAGCTTTCTTGATCGCCATAGGTTCTCACTTTCTCCTTTGCATCCTATGTCAATATCATTCATGTGTGTCCTGTACAGTATTTCTTCATCAAGTACATTTGTATTTGGGGAAATGGAAAAAGATCTTCTTCGAGAAAAGTGCTCTGACAAGTAGAACAAGACCAAGATTTAAGATAAACACAGTGTTAAAACTCAAAGGTGCCCATTTGGTATATGTACACACCAGTAAAATTTAATATTCTCTCTCTCTCTCTCTCTCTCACACACACACACTCCACACACACACCACACACACACACACACTCACACATTTTTATATCTAATTTCATTTCTAGATAGTTTCCACTGCAAGAGGCCTCCCACAATCATGATGTCATAAATGAAAGAAATTCCTGTATTCCCAGATGATTTCTTCTTAGCACTCCTTACAACAAGCTATGAAGGATGATATCTGGTTTATCAGAGCCTTGCTTTAGCTACAAGGCTTACTTAAAGATAGTCCTTTGTGGACTAAGTCAGAATACCCTTTGGCTTTCTTTTGTGATCTCCAAGGGAATATCCTAATTGTATGTGCTAAAGAATAGTAACAGATGATTAAGGCAATGTTGGTGACACATCAGCAACTCTTTACTTTGAAAAAATATCCTTTACTCTTCTTTGTAAATTCATCTGTTAAAATTGGAAGCAAAATGTTTAGAGAAGTATCCATTATTCTAATTTACCCTAACCATCCCTAGGTGGAAAGACAGATTTATAAAAATGTTGCTTCATGGCTTTTAATAAATTAGAAAAAGTTTCAAAACTAATATTAGAGGAAATAGTTTGGCCTGTACTTCATCAATCCAGTGTTATAGGATTCCAGACTTAGAAAAAACCTTACAAGTCATGATGCTTATTATCTTTCTTGTACAGATGAGAGTGACTTAAAAATAGAGTTCTCACCTCACCTCAGAGTATATAAGCCATAGTTCAATCTTAAACAAATATGAGTAAATGTTGCATGAAAACACATATTTAGAGTATGGAAAATTCCATATTCCAATTCTAATTCTATACTAAACTGTTCATTGCAACATGAAAAAAAGTCACAGGTCAGCACACTTTAAAAATGCATTGGTGGAAGTGGGTTATAAAGAGCAGTTTACAGTAAAGTAGGAAGATTTCAATTATAGGCTCTTAGCTTTTGAGTAGGGGCTAGAAATATGCTAACATATCCCCAAAAGATTTTACATGATAGTCAAAATGATACTAGGTCAAACACCAGTAGGGAATGAATGGCTAGCAAGAGGGTTAAAGGTAGTCCAAGATTAATTTTCTCTGGATTTACAACATTCCAATTTCTCTATCATTATTGAGTTCTAGTCAGTCTGTAAGCTTTGGTAGAATATTCATCATGGCTTTTTTTCTGGGAACTTTAGCTCATGGGGTGATACTGGCATCAAAGTGGGTTGAATTGCTCAAATGCCACAAAGATGCCAAATTGATATAGACCCCACTTGAGAAAATGTCAGTCTTCAGTATCTCCCAACTAGCCATAAGTACCAAGGTGAAGAAAGCAGTGCTCTTCCCCAGAAAGGGCTTAACCCTAGTAATTCATGAGCATAACTGGGGCTTAGTTCCATTACTTTTTCCTTATCTGGCTAAATGAGTTGCAATCTTGGAATCTTGGAAGATTTTTGTCTTTTTACCTCTGATGTATCTTCTAGCACCTTTATTGAATAAAAATATAAATTACAAGGCTAGAAAGATACCTCCAGCAGATTAAAGCACTGGCTGGTCCAGGGTTTGATTCTCAGCACTTACATCAGACAGCTCACAGCTATCTGTAACTTCAGTTACAGGAGATCTCACTCCTTCTTCTGGACATTGCAGACATTGTATGAATATGTGTACACACACCAACAAGCAAGCAAACACACATATACACATAAATTAAAACATTAAGTCATGCTTGTAACTTCATTTTACTACCCTTATTGAAAACATTCTTTTATTTGAATCAGTATTTACAGTATTCTACAAATTTAACAGACCCACTTATGAAATGTTGTAGGACTTTAAATATTTCATTTTTGAAGGTGGGATAGTTTGCTATTTTCCAGCAGACAGTTGTAATTTTAAAGGCACGGTAGTAGCTTCCTTAACCCAATAAAAAGAAATACGTGACCCTAAATGCAATATTTATATTTTACTTAAAATAGAAACATTTGAAAACTTGTTTCTATTTGTAATCAACAAAATACAATACTGAGATATCTCATTCTATTTTCATTCCAGGCTTTTGAAATCTGATGTGTATTTTATACACAAGGGTGGTATAGTTCTGAGTACATCTATTTCAGTGTGCCAAAGTTACAATGATTAGGGTAACTGTCTAAGACAGTTCAGCTTAAAACCTAGATCTGTAGGAGACTTAGTAACAACTAGAAACATAAGTGGGTTGGGAAAATTGGTTGGCTAAAAGATCCATCTCATAGAATACCTAATGTCACCCACTCACTGTCTCACCAAGCAAAATAAGCTGGAGATTGACAATAACCTCTTCCACAGTAGGGTATCTAACTGTCGCACACATGGACCAGAAAGTAAACTCTAGGCCGACTCTGCCCTTGAACATGTTTCCTATGGCCCTTCCCTCACCCTCTAGAACACATATGACCAGCCAGTGTGTGCTGACAGAAAAGTTACTTTGATAACAGGCAAAAGCGAAGTGGAGGAGCTGGGCCTCTGCCTCCTGCCCAGGGCTCTTCACACCAAGCCTTGCTGTCATGCAAATTGATTTATTTTTCAGGAACTAGAATAGCATAACAATTGCATCAAGGACATGCTGGTGGGGTGCAGATGCTGAGGCACTGATTACTATTTAAATTTCTGTGTGAGTAGGTGTCCAGTGGGCACAGTTGGAACTCATTGTGTTGGGATCTGAATTTGCCTGCAGTAGGAATGCTGGATGCCATTTACACAGCAGAGGACAGGCACCTGCTACTGTGCTTCCTTTTAAACAAACATATGTTTGAGGATGTGCCTGAGCCTCACAGGGTTCTAAATTTTCTTCCTAAGCAACCCTTGTTGAAGCTTGGAATTTGTACCTCTGAAATCCCCTCTCTCTCCATCATTGTGTGTCTAATATTCCCCTGATTCCTAACATCCAATCAAGAGAAACACTTAGAAGTGAATTTAATTAGAATACTTTTCCTGGGCTTCCTTGTGTGTCTAAGAACTCCTTCTTCTTCCTCTAGATGGGGCAGAGCTGAGTTCTCAGCTTGACTCTGTACTTCCTGATTTCATCCTGGCTCACGGAAAGATTGTGTTCCAGGAAAGCTGAGTCTTAGAACTAAAGGAATAAAAAATCTGAGCTGCGAATGATCTTTTGAAAAAGATTGCCACATCTACTTGTGTGTGTGTGTGTGTGTGTGTGTGTGTGTGTGTGTGTGTGTGTGTGTACAGTGCATGTGTAGAAACCATAGAACTTGCAGGAATCAGTTTTCCCCTTCCACCATATGTGTCTCAGGTATTGAACTCACATGATCATTGGTGGCAAACACCCTACCTTTGAGATACCTCTCAGACCTTGAGTTTGACTTTTTACACCCTATAAAGTAGGATTTCCTTCTTAAACTTCTCAATTTATGATGCTTTTTCAACTGAGAAATGTTTACAAGAACTAATAAATTAAGTCTGTCAATCAAATATTGATAATAAAATGAAATATGTTCAGAAATAATTCTTTGGTATGGATAAAATTTACCATTTATTAAAAACAATAGCAAGTTTGTATGCTAATAAAAAGAATAGGCTTACATATTTTTTTACATAGACAATTAAATCATGACTATATATTTGAAACTGCAGGACATAGAACATCTTCAAAGTTTCCACAGTTGATTGATATTTTAATGACTGCCAACACCAAGAATGGTACTTTGCATAAATAAATAGTACAGAGCAGCAGAACTATATCCTAGGCCATTTTAGAAATTCTTAGAAATTCAGTCCTAGTTCCATGAAACAATGCCATTAGTGCTTATTTATGAAATTCAAGTCAGCAACTCCAGCACCAATTTTTGATATCAAACAACTTAACACAATACAATCCAAAGACATACTAACATAATATTTATCTGCTGAGTAATGGCAGTAGGAAAATGCTAAAAGTATTAATTCTTCCATTAATTAATCCATTTTGTTTCTTTAATAGCAGAAAACTTTGTATGTCAGCTAAAACAGCAATTGATGACATAGAATAGTCTCAAATGTGAGGCATGATGTTTCAGACAGTGCTTACTGACACTGGGTCACAATGTATCAGAATCCACTATGTATGGAGCACATCCTGTATGTTCAGAGCCAAAGCTGGAATGTATCAGCTGTATCAGAGGCTAATGATGGAAAACTACCTTGGGTTAATGGCACTTGATTTTGAATGAATTTTTGTCATTACACATTTAGAAACCTTTAAACCTTGTCAGACTTTTCACAGTCCCCACATCCAGTTAGGTAAGCCAAAGGGGATGACATCTGAAAGGTAAATAAATAAACTATCCAATAAAAAAAAAGAAATGCAAGGCCAGTAGCAACTCTTCCTGTAGATCACTGTAGCCCTGCATCTATAGAAGTTGTGGGGGAGGCTATGGGCCCCTGTAGGGAAGAGCCACCACATCCTGCTCTCAGGGGACCTGGGGCCATAGGCCCCCACAAGTTAAGGTCTTTCAGGCACAGGTCCTCTGGGATTTAGGGTTGTCTTTCCGTAGGAAATATGCCCTGTATCAGCTTGGAGTCTAGAGGCAATTACATAAAACCTCTTGGTTGAGGCGCAGTGGATGATGGGATTTCTTCAGCCTAGTCTAGGTTCTAAAAGAAATTGAAAGTCCTGGTTTTTTTAAAGTATGAATGTTATGTAGCACCATCTATGTCAAGTCTCAAATCATCTTCTATTACCTTCAAAAGAAACCTGTTTTCACTGAATAGCCTCTTTCTACTCCGTCTTGCTACCCCTGGAGACCCATCAGTCTGTTTTCTGTCTCTGGGTTTGCCTATTTGAACAGTTTACATAGAATAAAATCACACACTGTGTGAAAAAAAAAAAGCAGCTATGCTCTCAGAGAGTCTCTCCCAGATACCTGTATACCTGTTCACAATCTTTGTCCTAGTTATCACATTAGTAATGTCCTATTCTGTCTAAGTCTTTCTGCTTTATAAATTTAAATGTTTACTTTTATGTAAAGCAATAAAATCCTTGAAAAAATGAGCATGTGTATTGTGTGTTTTCTGTCTTACTATAATCATAATATTCTGAGTACTTAAAATAGATGTATGTATGAAGCAATCACCGTGTACCTGATAAAACTGGGTGGGCTACTCCTAGTGACATATTCATTTAATTTAAAAAAACCTTTCTTCTACGGCATCACAATCATTAGCTAGACCCTGCAAAGAAGCAGAGAGAAGCAGGCTTCCTCCCAAGTGGGGTTAACAGAGATTTTATTGCAAAGCTATACAGGTTATAGGTCAAAGTTGCTGCTTTAAGACCAAAGTCATATTATTCTCTAATTGCTTTAGACAATCGTTTATGCTCCATAAGTTCAAATTTGAGATGGTGTAGAATCCCTGCTGTGTGCTTTAGATTCTACCAGTTTATGCAAAGGTTATGTTTGATCCTCTTCAGCCTATCTCTTTATGAAAATGGGGGAAATACGTCTCCTCCAGCTGAGGGAAGATTTTTGCTTCTTGCTTTAAAATCATTTCATTTCTGTTCATGTGATGAATATGTGAGCAGGATGGGGTTAGAGTATATGTCATGTACATTTTTAATCTCTATCTTATCTCTGTCTCTCCCTTCCTCCCCTTCCCCATGCATGTGTACATGTGTGTTGTGTGTTTGTGTGTATAAGTGAGTTCTCTCTCTCTCTCTCTCTCTCTCTCTCTCTCCTCTGTGTGGTGTGTGTGTGTTTATGTGTGAAGGCTCAAATGATAGTGTGAATGTGTAGAGAAAAAATGAATATCAGTCCTCTCATCTTTGAAAAAAGATACCTTTGCTATTTTCTGCTGCATAGACCAGGATAGCTGGTCCAATTTCATTCTTCCATTTTATCATAAGAACATGGGAGTCGTTCCTGAGTCTGACTTTATTTGTGTTCTGGGGATTCAACTGAGATCTTCATGCTTGCATGGCAAGTACTTTACTCACTGAGGCATCTCTAATAAGCAAGTAGTTTCCTTTCTTTCACTACAATCTTCAAAACCTGATGTTCATTTATATTTACACAGATTTAGTTAAACATTAACAATAATATCATCACTATTATTATTTGTGGTGGTGGTTTTGTGGGACTCCTAACAGAGGGAGTGAAGGTTGTTTTTAATGCTTTTGCTTGCTTTCGGGATCCTTTTCTTCCTACTTCATTGCCTCATCTAGAATTAACATGAGGGGAGATGCCTAGTCTTACTGCAACTTGATATATCATATTTGGTTGATATCTCTGGGAGACCTGCCTTTTTTCCTAAGGGAAATGGAAGAGGAATAGATGGAGAGGGAGCAGGTGGAAAGGGACTGAGAGAAGAAGAGGGAAGGGGAAACATGATCAATATATAATACATGAGAGAATAAATTAATAAAATAAAAATAGCCTTATCAATTTTCACTGTATGAATCAGATTTTCATTGCTATGATAAAATACAACTTGTAGAGCACTAGCAACTTGTAAAGCAAGGGATTATTTAATCCTATAATTTATAGTTCATCATAAGAGAAAGTTGAGGCAGGAACCAAAGGCAAACACTGAAGCAGATGCTCTGGAAGAATGGTGGTTATTGTCTTGCTCTCTATGGCTTCCTCAGCCTGATTTCCTAAAGAGTTCAGGACAATCTCACCCAAGCAGAGTACACTAGGTTCCAAATCAATCATTAATCTGAAGAATATTTCACAGACTTGCCTATAGTCAATCTAGTGGAACTGTTTTCTCAATCGTGGGGCTAGACTCTCAGAACCCATGTCAAGTGACATAAAGTCACCTGTAGCTCTGTTTTTGGGGGTGCTAACACCCTCTTCTGACCACCTCATGCACCTCCATGTATGTAATGCACATACTGACAGTCATACACATACAAGCATAAACAAAACTGAACTCTAAAAATTTCTATAGATTCCGATCGCATTGACTATATTTCCAATGCTCAAGAGCCTCTTTGGACTATTGACTACAATATTTCAGAGCATAGGAGTAGAGCCTGCCCTTATTTTATGTTTCTTTCACTGTAAAATTGGAGCTTTCGCCACAAATGTTAAACTGTAAGTTCTAAAATTTAACTTATTTATTTTTATATAACCATGGTGTGTGTAGCATTGTGTATGTGTTTTGTGTGTATAAGAATGTGTGTGCCCGTGTTTATGTATTCAGAGAGCAGAGGAATGCACAGGATCTTGCAGGTTGTAAATGACAAGCCTAGTCCATGAATTCAGAGGTGTCAGATTCCTGATCATGCTTCTTCTGAGAGTCCTGAGCAAACTTTTCGACTTCACCTTGTGTTTAAAGTAGTTAGATTTGAAGACTAAATTTATGAAATCTATTCTTTTTAAATATGCGTTTTATCGCATACCCAATGATATATGTTATTAGTTAGTGCCCATCTTTGCTTAACTCAAGGCAAAAGGAGATGTGGTTATTGGCAAAATGCTGAACTAATTAGCTCCATGCAGGTTTACTTAGAAGGCTCATTTTAGCAGCAAACATAAGATAACTGATTTGTTAATAATTCCTTTTCTTCCTCTGGTAAGTATAATTTTCTTCTGTGGGATTCAACAAGATAAAACCTTCCTCACAGAGAGGCCTGACTGTAGTGTTCAGCCTTTGATGCAGCTCATTCCCATGCTGGGCTTCCTGCTTCCTTTGCTTCCTCTCATCCCCTCCTTCTCAGGCTTCACTTTGTGTGGAAGTGCGGATCTACATGAGATCTGCTCCCTCCCCAGTTTATCCTCCTTTGACTACTTTCTCATGTAAAGGTGAATACAATAATAATATTTTGCTTTCTGAAGCTCTTTTATCGTGATCCAGTTCTGAATGCCCAGAACACATTGCATTTCAAACCTTATGGACGTAAATGTACACATTTCAAATTTAGACAATATGAAAAGTCAGACTCACAGGGCCCTTAAAGCACACTGATTTCCTGCCTGGTCCTACAAACAGGTATAATTAATGGTCTCCACATAAAGTCAAGTCTCCTGCTGAAGGTAGTGGAGTCCTTGTTAGAGAATAGGATGTTTATTTATGTGTCTACATTTCCATGTGATTATTAGCAGCCTACACAGATCTCTTGGGCTCAAAACAGCAACAGTCCAAAAGCTTGTAACCCTGTTGCAGCTATTCAGACCATCAAAGCACTCTCATCTATTAAGAATCTCACATCTCTCATCCTTCTATAAATGCCTTACTGTCCATATTTCTTTTAAAAAATCTGCAAAGACTATGTACCTCACATAGAACAAGAATTAATTTAAATGCTACTATTTTGTGTAAAGCTCTGCTTAAATAATACAGCTCTTTTTACACCTGAAAATATGGATGTTTCTTATCCCTAACATGCAACATATACCAGTTATCTGCCTGTGCTGCCTCCCTTCAATAGTGTTTTTGTATGGGGAAATCTCCTTTCAACTCTGGACTTTTTATGATCTTCTGTCAGTAGAGTCCTGCTGGGCCCTTCTCATCTCTCAGATTCTGGCTCAAATAGCATCTTCTCAAACCACCTTGTTTTCTCCCTCTCTTCATTTTTATTACATTTTTCCCTGTATTATGACCTTTTTTCTATGCTTTCACTATTTGTCATTTGTTTTATGGTGTTTACCTGCAAAATCACTTACTGTCTTATCTTCCCTCATAAGAATTTTAGCTATTACATAGAACATTTAAGGTAGCTGCAGGAGAGAATTGTCAACAAATATTTAGCCCTTTGCATAAAAGAACCTTTGGGGATTTTCTCAGTGATCTTTGTCACTATGATTAACTATGTTTTGGATCAAATAGTTTTGTTTTGTTTTATTTTTTCTTCACACATACTAGAAATAATCAGTTTAGTGGATAGAGTTTATCTAGGCTTCTGGCTAGATGATCATCCCATGGTTGGAGAAAATCTTTGCTCACCTGGTCAGACAGATAAGAGGCTGTGGCTGGGATATTTTGAATAATTCAACTTTCCATTCAACTTTATGGCATTGTTTATATTCTAATACCATCATTTTTAGTTCTGATAGTTACTGCTAATTTCTTGTAATTGTAGATGTCATGGAAAGAAAACTATAAAATGGAAACAAATCAATCAATTATTTTTAATATACCTTAGTCCTGAATAAAGACTTAGGTTGGTTTCTTAGTATAAGAAATGAGTTCATTTTAAATTAAAACTCAAGGGGAAGAGAAAATAGAAAAGGAGTAAAGTGCCACTGTTTAAAGACAGAACATCCAGACTATTTCTTTTCTTTTTTTTTTTTTTTGTTTTGTTTTTTTTTTTATTTTATTTTTTTTATTATTTTTTTTTATTATTTCAGCAAATCAAAAAAAATTAAAAAGCATTCAAACAGAATAAAATGAAAAGAAACAAACAAGCAAAATAGCAAGGGTCAGATATACTTATACAAGAATTCTATAGAGCCTTCAAACAAGCAATACTATTTGAGTTATGTTTAAAAAAATTCAGAACCACAATAAGCTCCTTCACAAAGCAAATAATATTGAAATAGTGAAATCAAGTGTAAACCCAACAAAAATATATAAGTTATAGTCCAGTATCCCTCATGAATACAAAAATTCTCAATGAAGTAGTTGCAAACTGAATACAAGAGATATAAAAAAAATAATATTCCATGAATAACTGAACAACTGTTTTTTTTTTTTTTTGCAGATGACATGTTAGTATACCTAAGTGACCCCAAAACTTCCACCAGAGAGCTCCTAAACCTGATAAACAACTTTAGCAAAGTGGCTGGGTATAAAATTAACTGAAACAAATCAGTAGCATTCCTCTACACAAAGGATAAACTGGCTGAGAAAGAAATTATGGAAACGACACCATTCACAATAGTCACAAATAGTATAAAATATCTTGGTGTGAATCTAACCAAACAAGTGAAAGACCTGTATGACAAGAACTTCAACACCCTGAAAAAAGAAATCGAAGGAGATCTCAGAAGATGGAAAGATCTCCCATGCTCATGGATTGGAAGGATCAATATAGTAAAAATGGCTATCTTGCTGAAAGCAATCTACAGATTTAACGCAATCCCTATCAAAATTCCCACTCAATTCTTTACAGAGATAGAAAGAGCAATCTTAAAATTCATTTGGAATAACAAAAAACCCAGGATAGCGAAAACTACACTCAACAATAAAAGAACTTCTGGGGAATCTCCATCCCCGATTTCAAGCTGTACTACAAAGCAATAGTGATAAAAACGGCATGGTATTGGAACAGAGACAGTCAGGAGGATCAATGGAATAGAATAGAAGACGCAGAAATGAACCCCCATACCTATGGTCACTTGATCAAGGACAGTCAGGAGGATCAATGGAATAGAATAGAAGACCCAGAAATGAACCCCCATAACTATGGTCACTTGATCTTCGACAAAGGAGCTCAAATTATCCAGTGGAAAAAAAGACAGCATTTTCAACAGACTATTTCTATATTCGTTGTTTCATCTGCCTTTCAAGATGCTAATGTCAGAAATTATCAATAGCACAATTCACAAGAAAATTTTCAGAAACAGTTAAATAAACAAAAAATAAAAAGACCTGTTTATATAAGAGTATGAATTTCCAAATGCGCTATAGTGTGTCTGTTTGAATGTATGTATCTCACCCCCAGTGGTTAAACTCTTGGTAATACCTCATTTTTGTTGTTCTTGTTCTTAGTGTGTGTGTGTGTGTTGTGTGTATGTGTGTGTGTGTGTTCTTTTACTTATTTTTTTAAAATTAATCATTCCATTCATTTACATCTCAAGTGATATCCCCCTTCCCAGTTACTGCTCCACAACCCTCCCATCCCACATCCACCCTCTCCCATCCCCTCTTCCTCTATGAGGTGCTCCTCCACTCACACCACTTTCCTGCCCCATTGCTCCAGCATCCCCGTTACTGGGGCATCAAACCTTCACAGGCCCAAGAACCTCCCCTCCCATTGATGTCAGACCAGGCCATCCTCTCCTACATATGTGGCTGGAGTCATGGGACCCTCCCTGTACACTCCTCCGTTAGTGGTCTAGTCCCTGGGAGCACTAGGTGGTCTGGCCAGCCAACATTGTTCTTCCTATCAGTTGCAATCCCCCTCTGCTCCTCCAATCCTCCCACCAGCTTCCCCACCAGAGTCCGCGAGCTCAGTCTGATGATTGGCTGTAAGCATCCACTCAGCATTGGTCTGTTGCTGGCAGAACCTCTCAAGGAACAGCCACACCAGGTTCCTGTCGGCAAGCACCTCTGGCAACAGCACAGTGTCAGGGTTTGACAGGATGGATCCCCGCAGACAGGATGGATCCTAGGTGGGGCAGTCCCTGGACAGAAGGGTCATCCGGGTAGTAACTCTTTAAGGCAACAGTTAGGAAGGACTCTAAGCTGTAAGAGCCTTGTTTTACACAGAAACACAGTACCTGACATGTAATGTCTATCAGGAACATGACAGTATATTTGTTATATAATTTTAGCCATTGATAAATGTAGAGTTCCAAAATAGTAGCCATCTGTGTAACCAGAATTTTGAAACAATGAGATACCTGGATTCTATTTCTTCCTCTTCCGTAATGAGTAAGGTCACATAAAGGTCTTCAAAGGGTCACATTTAAAATCAGGATATTAGAGTCAATGATTGATAAAATTTCATGTCCTAAAATAACATATCATTGTATAGGCATGTTACAATTCCATCATTCATCCTTATGTATCAGCGTAGTCTTTATACTGTAATTCACTCAGAAACATTTTCTAAATAATATTTTCTTATAAAGTGTACCAGAGACCTGGGAGGAGATACTCTCAGGATTTAAAGGGAGGAAACTTAGATAAATGCCCAACAATGGGGAGATAGAATTTGCAAAGTCTACCTTGAGTAGAAAGACAGGGCATCAAGTGGAGGGATAAGGTTGCTATCCCACAGTCAAAAGCTCTGACCCAGAATTGTTCCTGTCTAAAAGAATTACGGTACAAAAATAGAGAAGAGACTGAAGAAAAGGAGGTCCAGTGACTGGCCCAAATTGGGATCCATCTCAGGGTTGAGGCACCAAGGCCTGACACTATTTCTGATGCTATGGTATGTTTACAGACAGGAGCCTAGCATGGCAGTCTTCAGAGAGGCCCAACAAGCAGCTGACCGAGACAGATGTAGTAGGTTCTTACACCAAACTAATGGACTGAAGTCAGGGACCCTTGTGGTTGGATTAGGGAGAGGCTGGAAGAAGCTGAGGAGGAGGCAATCCCATAGGAAGACCAGTAGTCTCAACTAATTTGGACCCCTAATATATCTCAGACACTGAGCCACCAACCCGGGAGCATACACTAGCTGGTCCGAGGCCCCTGACATGTATACAGCAGAGAACTTCCTAGTCTGGCCTCAATGAGAGAAAAGGTGCCTTACTCAGGAGTGGGAGGCTTGGGGAAGAGTGGAGTCGGGGGTTGAGGACATCCTCTTGCAGACACAAGGGAAGAGGAATGGGATGAGGACCTGTGAGAGGGTGGAAAACTATTGAACTGTAAAAAAAAAATAAGTTATTAAAAAAAATAAGATGTTACTTATATACCTTATAAGCAATGCCACTTTTTAAAATGTGAATATTGAATCATGTAGGTAAAATTAGAAATATATCAGTGCTTTTTCTAACACATATAAGGAAACAGTCAGAGATTTTTTTTTTGTTTTGTTGTTCATGGTGACAGAAGTTGACCTACACAGTGTCCTCGGTAGAATTAGTATATGCTCATGACCATCATGTGGAAGACTAGGAATAAAGAAGCAAATGCCAAGGATAGAGACCCAAAGACACTGGATTCATAAAATTATAACAAATGTTCCTCCCTTCTACAACAAAATGAAACAAATATATGATAGTAGAATTAGTATATGCAAATATGAAACTTATCTGCACACATACATAGATCATAATAACTGAAATTATGCTTACCTTTTCAAGTACTGTGTCACCAATACCTTATAGAATACCTGGGATTAATTAACAAATAGTCTAAATACATCGAGAATATAAATGAAGGTTAGCAACAAGTACAAAAGGAACCTCATCTAATCCTTAAAGATAAGAAATAACCAGTGTTAATTAGTATTGTAAACCATATAGATTTCATTAGAAAATATAACTATATATATTTTAAAGATTTATTTTTAATTATGTGTAAGTGTGTGTGTGTGTGTGTGCATTAGTATGTGTACGTGAGTGAGATGCCTGTAGAGTCCAGAAGTGGGTGTGACTGGAGGCAAATGTTATGAGTTGCCCCATATGGGTGCTAGAATGGAAATTAATCCATGCAATAACTGTATGGGAACTTAACCACTGAATCATGTTTCAGTTCCTCTACATTTTTACTTTAAGACACACTTCATTTTAAATTACACTTCTATTGAAGTGTAATATATACAGTAATAAGTTATTTAAAGTATATAATTTAATCATGAGTTTTGGAAAATGCATGTATACACATAATTACCATAATAATCAGTACATAACAACTTTCCTTTACCCTCAAGAAATCATTTGTAACCTTTCAAAATAATCTCTAGTCTTTATTCCCTGTAACTTCTTACTGGGTTTTCCTTTGGTAATTGTGCTTCTTCCTGGGTCTTTTGTTGACAGATCTAAATGGCACGTTGTCCTCTGTGCCTGCTTGTTTTAAGCAGGGAAATTCCACACCTATGAAAATCTGTAGTTTGCTCTAGATATCTTACTACATAGCTTTCTGTGTCTTCCAACTGTGAACTTATATTCTCTAACTTGTTCTCTTTTAAGTTACCATTAGTTTTTCTGTGTTGTTTTCATTTTCATATGAATTTTACAATTATATTTTGATTTCTGCAAAAACATACTTGCAACTTATGTTTAATGATATGGTTCACATCTACATTTATTTATCCACTACTTAAAAACTTCTTTCAGCAAAATGCTCTAGCATTAGGGACTCCAAACCTTTATTGTTTGTTTGAATTTCTTTTTTTCCTTTCATGGAAAATAGATCCATTTTCTTACAAAATATAACTTGATAATAATTTCCCCTTCCTTCACTACTCTGAGTTCCTTCTGAATATCCTCTCCCCTCTGGATCCACTCTTTTCTGGTCTCTTGTTAGAAATGGATGGGCTTCTAATAGATAACGAAGCACAAAAAATAAATTGCAATAATATAAGCAAAAACATCTTATCAAAGTTGGACATGGCAACTCTAGAAGAGGAAAAGAATCCCAAGAGCAACTAGAAGAGTCATAGTCCCACTCATTCTCATAATCATGAGTTCCATAAAATACTAAGCTAATGCCTATAATAAGACCTAGTGCAGATTCAGGTAGGCTCTGTGCTTGCTTCTTCAGTCTCTGTGACCTCACACAAACCTTGCTTCCTTGATTCAAAGCGTCTTGTTTTCCTGGTGTCCTCCATCCCCTCTGGCTTTGCAGTCTTTTCTCTTTCTCTTCCATGGGATTCCCTGAACTCTAAGGAGAGGATTGATGGAAACCTCACAACGAGGCTTTCTTTCTACGTAATGTCTAGATTTTGGTTTCTTCATGTGTTCCCACCAGATGCTGGAGAATATTTCTCAGAGTATGACTGAATAAGGCACTGATCTATGCATGAGTATAGCAGAATATCATTAGTAGTCATTTTATTATTATGTTTTATTATTATTATTATTTGTTGAGAAGTGTTTGCTTTTACCCTAGGGCTCTGGCTATACAGTTTCTGGGTCATGGTTATACAATCAATGTCAGTTATGGGTTTCATTTTATCAAATATCTCTTAAGTTAAATCAGATATTTTTGCCTACACACACAAGTACTATGCCACCATTCCTGTAGCATACTTACAGGAAAGAAAATCATAGGTCAAAGTTGTTGTGGCTGAGCTGTTGTTTACATTTTAATTTTAGCAGCCTGCAGTACCTTCCCACACCAAAGACACTAGAAGATAGCGAAGGAGGCTAGATGTAAGCACCAGCTGGACTCTCCATGCTCGATGAGTTGTGTGGGTGTTCTAGCAATGAAGCTTGACTGTCAGTTTGCAAAGTGACCCATTGATAATATATTTTAATTTTCAACTTCAAATCATGCTCTATATACTCTATTGGTATTATGTATCACAATAACCTCATATATCAGTTATAATGCTTTGTTGTAGTTTTTTTCATGGAAGAATTTATACATTAACAATCACACACTCTGAAAATAAGAATTTTCTTGTCATTTAATTTCTAGCCTATGTGTCTTTCTCTGATTGTTGATTGGTTTTGTCTTATTGAAGATACATATTTCCAGTAGGGTAGAAGAGCAAACATTTCCTTATTTCTGATACTATGAGGAACATATTCAGCCTTTTATCATTAGTAGTTATAACTTCAAGAATTTGAAGATGTTATTTATCATATTATTACATTCTATCTTTTGCCCTAGTTTTTATAATGGTTAGAACTTAAATTTCTTCAGATGATTTTCTCCATTGGGTTCCCAATGGAGGAGTTAGAGAGAAGACTTAATGGATCTGAAAGGGTTTGCAGCCCCGTGGGAGAGCAACAGTACCAACCAACCAGAGCTCCCAGGGTCTAAACCACCAGCCTGGACACATAGGGAAGACCCATGGGCTCCAGCAGTATATGTAGGGGAGGATGGCATTGTGGGGCAGAGGTGGGAAAGGAGATCCTTGTTTCTGTGAAGGCTGGATGCCCCAGTGTGGGGGAATTAGAGGGTGGGAGGTGGGAATGGGTGGGTGTGGGTGGACATCCTCAGAGAAGCAGGAGGAGGGGGAATGAGATAGAAGGTTCCTGGGTGTACTGAAATGGGGAAAGGGAATAACATCTGAAAGTAAATAAAATATCCAATAAAAAAAGAAATGATCACATGAGTTTTTTGTTAATCAATTGTATAGTGTTATATATTATATAGTTATTTTGACAGATTAGGCATATACATGTTTTATGCACATTTTTATTTGTGTGCATATCTGTGCACATGAATTTGCATGGTTGTGGAGGCCAGATGTAGATGCTGCATGTTTTCCTTGATCACTTTTGAAGCAATACATTGAATCAGAGTCTAACTTGAACCTAGAACTTGTCAAACTGGCTAGATATTTATGTGGGGACTTGGAATATGAACTTTTGAGTTTGGAAGGTCTTTATCCATAGAGTGATCTCCACAGTCCTCTATCAATGCATTACAAATTTTTCACATATGAACAAGAAGGTCTTTTCTTTACCTCTGGTTCCTGGGATGGAATTTAAAGAATTTATTGCATTGAACTACTGCTTTCAAATTTCCTAACACCAAGTTGTTCCTGACATGATAGCTATATTCACTTACTATCAGCAGGATATGAAATCACCCCTTCTTTGTTTAATCTTCTGTTAAAACTAGATAGAATTTTATAATATTTTGTCATCATTCTAAATATTACATTTGTATTTTATTGATTTTCTTAATCCTTTTCTGTTTAATATATATTATAGTTACCTTTATTATTCCTACTGGTGTTAGATTTTATTTGCTCATCTTTATCTAGTTTCTATATAGAAATTAAAACATAGCATGAGACCTTTATTCATTTTATTATAAGAATATATTGCATTGTATTTTTCTCTCAGGACTGGTTTGCCTCCATCCCACAATTGTTGCATGTGTATAAATCCTTTTACCTAAAAATGATTGTGAATTCTTCAGTATTTGCAACTGCATTGCAATTTTCAGTGAATTTGGATATCATAATGATTGTTTTCTAAAGTAAGGCAGAAAGGGAAGACAAACCAATAAGAAAAGAGAAAGAGCATGGAAACTTTCATTTTTCATTGAACACTCCTCATTCTAATAATGTAGTTTGCATCTTGTTTATGTAACTTTCAGATGCTAGGAATTTTAAGGTATATTATACTTTCGTTAATAATATAATTTAAGTTCATTTCATTTCCTGGACAGTTTAAAATGTTCTGTTTACTTCCTTAACCCTCAGTTTTGCTTAGACATAGCATGTATCCTCTTGCTACCCTGTGCTCCTATACTATCAGTTAGGTTAAGACTGTTGATAATATTTTTTTCATTCTTAAATTTTTTTCTTCATTTCTAAATCAATTTGTTTCAATGATTACTAAAAGAAGATAATTCTATTTATATAATTACGTACTTTAGCTTCTCATATGTTATCAAACTGAAAACACAAATAACCTGTTTATTTTTAAGATTTTCTGTTCTTTATTTGCATTTCACATTGTGATTTTACACATTATCAATTTACTTTTGTCCCAGAATGCACAGAAGCCTATTTAACATTTTTCTTTCTTTGGTCATTTCTTTGTTTTTTTTTCTTTCTTTCTTTCTTTTTTTTTTTTTTTTTTATTTTTTTTCTTATTTATTTATTCATCTATTTATTTGCAAGACATGATCTTCTGTAGTTCAGGTTGGCTTTGACTGGCAATATAGAAATATCTTCCTTCTTAATGGTTAATCATTCATTTTAGAATCTTCTGCTTGTTATGTCCACATTATTAAAATTTTCCTTGGCAGTGATTAACACTGTTTTCATTTCACATATTTTGTTTTCATATTTGTAACTTCCATTTACATCTTTTAAAATCTCTTATTTATTCTTTTGCTTCCTTTATTTTACTTTGTAGAGTGAACATGTCAAGTGTATTTGCAATAGTAACTTTAAGTCCTTTGAATTAAAATTTCATTCTCCATTTAACGCATCTCATTCTTATTCATTTCCTTTTTCTGCTTGTAATAATAGCTTTTGGATGATTTGCATAACTGATAATTCCAAATATATTATACACTATTATATATTACAGAAGGACATTTTCATACAAGTATATGTTGTACTTAACTTTTTAATAAGTTTATTAGATGTTAGATATTATGATTGTGTTGTTTGATTCTTTCTGCGAGGATTTCACAGAGCTTAAGCAGGCCTCAAATTCTCTATGGAGTTGAGGCTATTCTTAAACTACTGATCCTCCTGGCTCTACCTTCTTTTGCTAAGATACAGGTATGTATCAGATATTGTGGATTTTTATCACTGGATCATGAGCATTCTGTACAACATATATCAGTTTTCAACTTGTCTCCCTTTTTATGGCATACATTATCATACTTAAAATTTAGCTTTTCTGGATTCTTGATTTAAAATAAATTGTTATGACTGGTCCAGAGAAGTATTTATTCAGGGACCATTTAATACATTCTTCCAGTAACATCATTTCAGGATTTGGCCTATTTTCTTACAGATTAGTTGATAAAAGCAGGTACCATCACTGGTCCTATAAGACTACCAAATAATTACAACCCCTGCCTTACCAAGACCTCTTAGTCAGTATCGTCTCAACAGATACAGGTCATATTAACTAAACAGAACATAAATTGCATACAGATCTCCAGAGATCTCCTTTGTTTCTCTTTTCTCTGTGCTTCTGATCTCAGAGACTTCTAGTCATCTTGACTTTCCTAATCTATAGTCACTTTTTGCTTCGTTGTGTGAATGTTCCAGCCCCCAGTTTTGTCTCTTTCATTGTTTTACATTGTGCAAATTGATTCTAGCAGAAAACATGGGCAGGCATTGTGCTGACCTCGCAGTCTACATCACATAACAAATCTTGTCTTTCATTTTGTTCAGGTTTCTAGTTATAAAGCTACGTCCTAATACCATAAATCCTTCTTGGGTGTATGCGAAAGTCGTAAATGTATATTTTAAATGGTGTAATATCATATCAGATTTCTCGAACATTTATTTTTAAAATCCATGTAAATATAGCCCTAGAACATTAACTGTTACTCACTTTTAACTGCTTTGAACTCTGTGCTTTAGCACAGAGACAAGCTCATTTCCAAAACCAAATGCCATTGATATTTGTGTCGTTGAAAACCTTTACTTTTATCTTTAATCTTTTTTTACAGTCCAGTCATTATCCTCCCTCCTTTTCTGCCCTCCGACAGTCCTTCATTCCTTTCCTCCTCCCCTGTTCTCCAAGAGAATATTCTCACACCCCCACACTCTTTGACACCTCACCAGGTCTCCTCTTTCCCTCCAGTCTCAAGTCTGGAAAGGATTAGATGCATCTCCTAATATTGACCCTTGACCAGGCAGTCCTCTGTATATGTGTGTGTGTGGGGGGGTTGAGACCAGCTAATGTATGCTGCCTGGTTGGTGGCTTGGTGTCTGAGAGCTCTCAGGGTTTGCAGAGACTGTTGGTCTTCCGATGGGGTCGCCCAAAAGGATATGCATGATAGGAACCTAGCACGGCTGCCCTTTGAGATACCCAATACCCAACAAGCAGCTGACTAAGACAGAAGCAGATACTTACATGCAAACAATGTTCTGAAGTCGGAGACCCCTGTGATTGAATTAGAGAAAGGCTGGAAGAAAACTTTTTGTTTTTTTAAGTGAATTATCATTTTCCAGTCATGATGTAGTATCAGTAAAAATAAATCACAGAATTTTTACCAGATGCCTTCTTTGGGCTTAATCACAAGATCTCAAGCAGAGAAAGAACGCACAGTTAACCAACAACAGTGGGCTGCTGTCTACTTGCAGAATTCTATGTAGAATATAATCTTTTTGTTATAAAAATAGGGAAGTACTATTTGATAATTATTGATTCAAGAAGGGGGGAGTTATCACCTTAATTCTCTACCTACCAGTGATACAATCAGAATACAATAGATAATTTTAACGCAAAGTTCATGCAGATTACCCTCATTAAGCTCAATTGGTCACAAAAGAAAATCAAAAAGTTCTAGGCAGTAGTTCTGCACACTTTAACCCGAGCACACAACAAGCAGAAGTAGACAGATCTCTAGGAGTTCGAGACCAAACTAAGCTACAGAGTGAAAACTAGGACAGGCAAGGATACACAGAGAAACCATATCTCAAAACCAAAAATCAAGAGTCATGAATCTGGGAAAAGAAACAGCGTGTGTGTTTGTGGTGGGTATTAGGACTAACAAGGAAGTAGAAGAACACATAAGAGAGCAATCAGAACTCATTGTACTTTTGTGAATTACCAAAGAACAAATAATAAATCATGAAAAATTAGGATTAGTTAATTTTAAAATTTATCAGATTAGTCCCAATATGGTATAAAAATAAGCTTCACATAATATAATTTAGAATTTGTATGAGTCTCTTTAAAACTACAGTCTTGCTGGAATTCATACTAGTTATCCCTGACAGGAAAATACCCTAACCAATCATAACTTTGTATATATGCAATATATCTATTCATAAGTAGATTATTAAAATTGTATAGGATATATAGAAGTAGAACTATAACATTTTAATCTCAAAACTCATACTAGAATATCTTTCAATTTCTAGCAGAATGATTTGCTTGCTTTCGACCCTGCTATTTTCAAAAATACAATCATGTTAAACCAGTAAAGAACTCATTGAGTTGATGTACAGCAGCGATGGTAATGTTCAAGGGTTCAAGGTGATTATTCACATTTATAAATAAGAAAATTGGACTTTGAATAGGTCAAAGAAAACTATAATTCTATTCAGTGTGAATGGAAGATCATTTTACTTAATTTTTAATTATATTTAATTAAAATATAAGCATATCAATCCCCCTTCCATTTCCTTCCACTTATAACTTTCATTTCCTCTTCTTGCCCCCTCTAAAATTTATGGCTGCTTTTTGTTTATTATTGTTACATATGTATGTATAAGCACATAAATATGTAAGTATGATGGGCTGAATACATATACTGTTGCTTCTATGTATACATTTTCAGAGCTGATCATTTGATATTGGAATAATCCAATTAGGGGACTCAGCCCCGAGAGAGATTAATTCTCATACTTTCATCATGCTTTATTTGCTTGTGGTTCTTTGTCTAGGGCTGGGACCTTGTGAGATTTACCTATTCCACATTAACATATATATTGTCTATATTGGTATTTTCCTTGTTCAGGTCTTGTTTAGGCAGTCATATTCTTGATGTACCAGGTTAAATCTTACCTTTCATTTCTTTAAGACACAATCTCACAGAAAATTTCCTGGATTCAGGTCTTAATATCTTTCTTGTATCGGGCACAAGAGTTTTGTCATATCATTTATGGTTTTGCTCCTGATTTATCAGGAGAAGTTTCTTGTGAAAAGGGTGAGAGATGTTTTTATCTGTGTTTATAAGAGTAAGTATTTACAATACCATATGAAATTACGTTGGTTTAGTAAAGTGGTGGTAGTAGGTTCTTTTCTAAAATTCATGTCCCCATTAGGCCCTGGAGCTTGGATAGCTCTACAGTAACAGGCATAATTTTTTTCCCATTGAGTAAGCTATAAGTCCATTATGGTAAGCTGTTGCTTACCACAAAGAAGCTATTAATGTTTAGAAAATGTGAGGGTCCTCATCTGTATACAGATTACTTTCTTGGGCATCTGCATGATCCATTATTTAAAACAAAAATGATTTGCTATGTTTTAAGTACAAGACAATATTTTCAAGTAACCTTATATCACTAGCTTAATAATCTTTACGATACTATTAAAACCTTAGTTTTCAAACAAATTGTAGAAACTGTTATGTAAGTATGACTATCTAATGATGATACAGGCCACATTAGAATGCAGAGAAGATGACCCTTCCTTCCATGTGTCTAGACCATTTGGTCCTCATTCTTTTTCTCATTTTGGGCATGGGAACATGGGAAATTAGTGTGGAATAACTTCTCATTTGTCACCAATGAAGTGAATTGAGTCTTTTGAAGAAAAGCAGAGCTAAAGGAACAGCATAGAAATGAGCTAGGAAGTGGGGGAAGCATTGGAAAAATAGAGAAGTCTTGGGGAAACTCCAAATTCCTGCTGCTCTCCTCTGAGTATTCATACGAATAGACAGTGAAAGACTAGACTAGATTCAGTCCCTGACCTGGAGGTGCAGTTCTCCATTTTCTATTATCAACTCAGCCAGAAAGCTACTCCCCTGGAGCCATACTTAGCCAAGTTGCTATCTCCATCCACCCTGCCTGGTTTATAAACACGATACAGACATGGAGGTGCACAGACTCAGCTTGCTCCTCCCAAAGGGCAAACTATTTTTGTACTGCATCAAGCAGAGTGCAGGGCCAGAAATGGTTGTAGTAAATAAAATAACAATATTAAATCTGTTTTCAGTCCTGTGAGCGATGGGGAAAAGGAGATAAGTAGTGGAGACGCAGAATCAGAATTGCAGATCTTTAGCCTACTGGCTATAGTAAAATGAACACATTTTAGAAAGGTGTGCTTTGGTGTAGGAAAAAAAAGCATAAATTTGACAGTGGAGAGACTAGTGTCTTTGCTTCTCACTTTCATATTCTTGTGGTTTGATTTCTTAGCAAATCACTGTCTCAGATTTATTGATCTCAGTTATAAGATATTTCAAATGGTCACACAGCTGTCAAAGTCACCATGTATTTTTCTTAATAATTAGTAAGGATAAAAACAAGCATGCTCAACATTTACATCTTGTTTAGTCCTCATTTTTCACTGTTTTCACTAATAGAATATTCCTTTTCCACTGTCTTCACCTACACTGAATTTTTTTCATGGTCTTTGGAGTAATCATTGGCCATGGTAACAAAGAGTGGATGAAATGGATAAAATTAATTATAACAGTGTATTATTTACTTATCACATCAACTGGCATCATTTTCATATCATGGAACCAACATGCAGTTATGATACATATGTTTCATTTCTTTACCACATTCTCTTTTAACTATTCAGTGCAGAATTTGTACTTTTGGCATATCTCAGTTTGGAAAAGCCATGTGTCTATTTTGCAATAGCCATTTGTATCCAGCTGCTGCCGCCTCTATAGAGAATTCAAAAGGTATAACTTTCTATCTGCTTCCTTGACATTTTCCTGTTTCCTTGGGCAGCAGTGACCCCAAATGACTCAGGAAATATCCCATAATATCAGTACTGTCTTAAAGTTTTAATAAGTTTGATTACCTTTCCTGATACTTCAGATTTAAACATGAAATTGAAAATGAGATGCAATACAATTTAAGACTTGACCTTCAAAGAACATTTAAGTCCTGGCTCAGTACCTTATTGGTAATTTTAAACACGTGCCCTGTTGTTTGGTTAAACATACAAACACACATCCTAGGAATAGAGTGGACCAGAACAAATTAGAACCCCTGTGCCCTTCACTTTCCTTCCAACTATATTCACAAGTGAGGATACAATCAGAGTCCGAGGGGTTCCATTTGTGCAGCATGAATGCAGACGTGCCCAAGAGTAAAAGACCTTGCTCGGTCTACCATAACCTGAACTTGGCAGGCTCACTGAAGCATGGAGGATTATGCAGTTTAAATTGGATGAGAACAGTAATGGCTGTTTTTAAAAGTAACATCATCAACAATGAAAATCAAAACCAAAAAAAATAAAATAAATACTTCTTTCACCAATTATAAATATTATTTAGTATCAAGTCTCTTGCCTGCCTCAACCAAAGACCTCCTAGACTCAAACAGCTAATATAGAATATCAATAGAGTTTAGCAACCCTTTCTCAGAGAAGCCTTCTACTCTCAAAGAAGCTTTGAAAAACTTAGGGACATATGTTGACCCACTCAGTGTTGTCTCTCAGGGATTTGAGGATCCAATCAAATATGGATCATGTTGCCAATCCCTAGTTCTCAGGTGAATTTCTGCTTACAGGTCATTTTTAAAAATGTTACTGAATAATAAAATTTACCTCCTCTTTCATACTGTACAATGACAATGTTTCACGTAGTAGAGGAATATGTCTCATCTTTTAAATAGTTGTCACAATTCAGGATAGTGAACCAAACAGGAAATAAATTCGGGTCCCTGACTATTTGATAAAATGTCTTAATACCCCCAAGCAGACAGACAAATGAACAAACAAACAAACAAACAAAAGCCAAGAATGAAAATCTGACTAGGTATTGATGAATTTAGATATAATAATTCCCTTCATTATTTCATTATACCAGAGATACTTTGGTGCTAAGTTTTATGCTGATGCCACCAGGAAGACCCTAGCATTATCTTAATTTTTTTGGCAATAATATAAAATGTATCTATTTTCTCCATATACTGCTTTGACATTTGTATCAGAACCTATGTCAAGCTGTAATATATTTAGTTCTTGTTTAGTTTTGTAAGTCAGATGTTATTGGACCAATGTTTTATGCAAACCACATGAGAATCACTGAGGTTCAGCAATCCAGACCAATGAAACTAGCAACAGAGATAGGATTTGAAGCTATGTCCATCTGTATACAAAGATAATATTCTTTCTATGGGAATATATTCATAACCACATAAAACTGTTTGTTACCTTTTTACAATGATGTAATTCATTTCATGTATTAGCTTAAAAAAAAAAAACATATATATGGGAGATTAGAAACTTTAAGATTTTCTTACCAGGCAAAATTTTCAAACCAAACAATGCTTGCTGCATATAATGTAGATCACTTAGTCCTTTTATCCCCAGTGCATTTGAGCAGACTTTAGCCAGGATTCTGTTGCCATAGAGTTGAGACCTGGGCAGCAGTGTTTGTGCTGCACCTGGTCCTGGACCTGTAGCTCTAGGTTGGATGCATTCAATGGGCTGCTGAGCTGCAGTTATCTTCTGGATCAATGCCAGAATTTGAGGACTTACCAAGCAGTTGAAATGGAATATGTGTATGTATTATTGTCATTCAGTCTTCTTCTAACTGAGGCACAGAAGAGTTAAATAATAGTTTTTGATTCTGTGTTGAAATTGTCTAGAGAAACTATCTACATATATTAATAAATGATAGATAGATAGATGCCAGATTAGTAGATAGATAAATGATAGATATAGATAAAAACTGTAGGTAATTGATAGATGATCAAAAGCTGGCCTCACTGAAATATTCAAAATTATATTAGATAAACTTATGAAAACCCCAGTCATGTACCTCCATAATACAAATCATAAGGGAGCTATGCTGATGAATGAACAGACTAGTCGCAAGAAAGACATGGGGCTCTGGACTCAATTTTCACATTCTTTTCTGTCATATACTGACCTCATGTGTGTTCCAACATATAGATTAGAAATTGTCAACAATGTGTATTATATAAACCTCTGTATTCAAGATATTAATAGAAATCAAAGAATGGGAAAAAGTATGATGTCTTCAATATATACGTATGTCATAATTATGTTCTGGGGTCTACTTGAGCCAGTGGGAAAAATCAATTAAAAATAGCATTTTAAAATTTCTCTTCCTATCACTTCTCAGTCTTTGGGTAAGATCAAGTGTAAAATTGCTCTTCCTAATCATATTTACATATCTTGTTTTTTCTGGTGCTTGTGAGTCAGGGCATGCATAGTTAAAAAATAAAATCAACTTTTACTGCCTATTGCCTGTTTAATAAATCACTGAGATATTCAAATTTTACAATGGCCATTTTGTAATAAAATATGCGACATTCAGCAGTATCTAAGAACTTTTCTGATAAAATATTTGGAATCTACATTACTTTTTTACAAAACAGTTGCGTTGTCGAAGTTCCCTCTAAATTCTCAAGTTTACAACCATAGATAAGAGCTGCCTATGGCCTTTATCCCAGATGCTTCTTATTGAAGCAGGCCATCATCATTGGGGAAACCCACAAATAGCCAAAGTGTGGAGAATAAATGATGTGTAGTATTTGGCTCTACCTGAAATAGATTCAGGAAACAACTTGAAGAAGAGGCAGAAATAATATAATAGATGAAGATGGGGAGATATCTTCTAGACATGACACAGCTGTTGCATTCATCAAGTCATTGCAGCTGTGTCTGTATACATGTATGTTCCACAGGTTTGGAACCATCAACATGCTATCAGTGATGAGGGATGGAATTTACCCTCAGAAGGACTGTTAGCAATTAAGGCTAGTTAGGAGGGGTGTGTCACTTTCTTCAGTGGTTTAACAATAGAAGAATAACTCGAGTAACTCCCCACCCATGTGGGGCAAGGATGAGCAAGATGACATGAAGAAGGGTATCAGTAGGAGGATGAAGGAGAAGAATGAAAGTAGAGAATGACTAAAATTCACTATATAAATTGAATGTGTCAAACAATTTTAAAAATTGAAATCAAAGTAAAATAAATCTTCTGAAATTAGAAACAACCTTAAATAAACTACATGAAAGAAACAGATATACCATTTCTAACAAATTGCTATGAAACATTTAGATATATAGTAAATTGACCCATTTAAGATTCCTCTTTGACATTTTAGGTGATAAAAGAATGTTCTTAACATATTGAGTTATTTGCTTTAGAGCTTGCCTAGATGTGATTTATGGGATCATTTGTTTAGGGACAAAGGATCTGGTGATGCAGAAATTTGTTGCATCTATAGCTTTTATTTCTTTATATTTATGGAAAGAAATTCTCATATTTTCTCAGGAGGAAGAATAAATTTTTTTGCCTTAATTATCTATTTGTTCTCAAAGTTATTAATATCAATGACCATGAAATACAACTCTATTGTAACCAATTGAACACAGTCTTAAGACCTTGATTAGAACTGGCTAATACTGGTATTTGAACTACTAATGGACAATGTCTACCTGAGATTCAGGTCAATTGAAGCAAAGCATGAGTTGAGAGAAGCAAGGTGGATCCTGATGACACCAATGAGAACCTGAATGATGGTCAACTATCTAACTTTTAATTACATTCCCAAATACATTTCCTCCTCTTCTATTTTTTCTCTTCTTCCTCTTTCTCTTCTTCATCTTGTCATTGCCATATTTAGGCAATATTCATCTTCATTTCTCCTCTTTCTTTCTTCTTCTTGTTTTTACTGTTTCTACTTCATCTTCATTGCTTTTCATTTTAACTTGTTTAATATTTGTTCTTTCTAATTACAAGCTATGAAGTACTAAGCTGATGTGATAATTCGGATTAACTATTCTCTCTAAAAATTTGAAGTTCTTATATCCTTTTGAGTATGTAGTGATCATGTAAGAAGATTGAGTGTACTGGTTAATGGCTCCATAGTTTATTATGGTCTGTGTATTTAACAGGGTTATTATCAGCAAAGGCTAATGTAGGCAAAGTATTAGCAGAGATAAGAAATGACTAAATTCATTAACCAAGGCTTTGAATATTCTCTCATTATTAAATAAACTGGAAATTATTTGCTCATTTGTTTCTGGGCTATCTGTCCCAAGTAAAATCTTAAAGGTCCCCATATTACTGAAAAAGTTTTTGATATTCTCAACTATATCTTAGGTCCATAAATATCACATATTTCACAATCGAAGCAGGGACTCAGGCTCTGTAAACAATTTTCTGTGCTGTCATTTGTAATAAAACAGAGAATGACACTGCTTTGATCACTTGAATCTGTAATAGAAAGGTAAAGATATGCTTAGTTCACAAGGTACACATCTTTTTTCTATTTAGTTATGCCCTTGGCCAAACAACTTTTATCTCTAAAATCTACAGAGGACTTTTACCTGTCTCAGGGAGAGAACACAGAGTTTGCCTCCTGTGCCAGAAGAATTTGATTCAAGGTTCTGGCTTGAAGACTGATCTAAGAAGTGTTGGGAGGAGCTGTTACAGGAGGGGATACCATAATCAGTTGGCAATGGCTGCCTCTGGTGAGAGATGAACAAGAAATAGCTAGAGATGTTGAACAAAATCTATGAAGATATGATTGAAAAGACAAAGATGAACAAGTTGAACTCAAACTAACTTTCAGAGAGTTTATTATAAACAGTGTTTAAAAGTTTTTTTTTTTTTTAAGTTTATAAAGCCATGAGCCAATCATCCTTTCTCTCAACAGTGAGCCAGCAACTCAAAAGCGTACTTTCTGAGCCAGAGAGATGTTGCTCAGGAATCACGCTTGTTTGATACCTTGTTATTACAAACCACTTTGGATTGCACAATGGTGCTGAGCACAGAGCATAGCTAGTAGAAACAAAGATTACAACATTGGGTTTTAAGCTCCAATCTGCTCTCCATGGCTATGCATTCCTGAGCAAATTATTTTACATTTCAGATTTTTAAAATTAATTTTGGTAATCTGTGATTCGCATGGTTTTGAGTTTCAGTGCAGTTAATTTGATTAATTAAATTTTGCAATATTTCTGAAGCACTTAGAACAACACTCTTTGAACAGCATAGTCATTGAGTAAGTGGCAAATAAAGGTTACAGGAAATCACAGAAGAACTTATAATCTGGTTCTGCCTCACCCTTAAATTAGTGAGGGTGACTTGGTCAGAATTTCAAATATGGAACTCTTGTAGTATTGAGGAGACACGTGGACTGGAGAAATTTTCATCACACAAAAGGCACATAAATGAAAGTCTCTACTATCCTACCCCTCTGCTTTAAAAGCATTTATGAGATTTAGTAGGCAATACATCAAATGTTTTGATTTGAGAGCAAAGGATCTGATTTTAAACATTAGCTTGATTCTCACTAAACCTTTTCATCATTGGCAGTAATGATTATAGCACTTAGTTTGTACTTCTGTGGTAGTTTTATAAACTAACACATGGATACCATTTAGAGAAAAATTGATTCTGTGTGAATCCCAGTAATTGTGCTTAATAGTTGCATACTTCCCATTGGACATGTAACGTCTATGAGCATGAGTCCTATCGATGCATGGTATCCATATTTTAAACTCCATATACAATTCTTATCTTATGCCATTATCATAACAATCTTACTGGGATAAAAATCATTTCTCACTTGATCTCTAATCATGGCATATCAGGTGTATAGAAGAGACTCAGAACATGAGATCTGGAATAAATTATTAGATCTCAATTTCCCAGTGACATGAGTTTTTGTTGGATTAGAGTTATACCTATAATGTTCCTGGTAAGAATTATTATATATCTTCCTGGAAAATGGTAATGCCAGGATCCTACTCAAATCTATTTAATTCCTAAGTCTTTTTCTCATATAAATTATGCTCAATGACTTGAGAATAATAAGTGTTTATTTACACCTCCGAAAAAATAGTCACTGGATTGGAACACCATTTTACTGGGAGTAATATGTGTGAGCAAAAAGAACCATTTTTTTCCATACCTCTCAGCTTCAGTTCTTATGTTTATACAGATGACATTAACTTCTCTTTAAATGTTTTATCTATTCTTCATTCATATAATACATCCTGACCACACCCTTCCCTTCTTCCACTTCTTCCAGTTTCTACCTCTTCTCCCCAAATTTACTGTTCCTTCCTTTTCTTTCAGAAAAGAATAGGCTTCCTTGCTGTGATATCAACTGAACATGACAAAACATGATGCAATAAGTCTAGGTACAAATCCAATATCAAGGATGGAAGAAGCACTAGTAGGATGAAAAGATTCCCAGTAGCAGGAAAAAGAGTCAGATATACACTTCTCATTCCCACTGTTAGGAGTCCCTCAAAACCCCCAAGCTAAACAATGATAGAATGTTTGTCAAAATCTAGGTACTCTTTATTGTTCCTTGCATCTTTCATAGACAGTTCAAAATTTACATGGCTGATAGTTTCTTACAAATTAGCTGTTCATGCTTGCTGTTCTTCAACCATACTAAAAATCTCTTTGCTTTTAAAACTTACCATGCTTTAGTTGGCCCACCCAGGGTGGTTCAACATATAACATTATAATTACAGTACTGGTGTCTCATTATATGTAAAGGTTCCACCCATACTTAGAGGAATGGTGGTTACATGAGATCAGGTGTTACTAGAAATCATTGAAGAATTCGACCTATGAAAAGGTTGAGAACATAAGGTCAGGAAGGACAGACAGACGCATCTTGCCTGGTGCAAAGTTTGGCAGAGGCAAGATCTTATTGGCAACTATTCATTTCATTACATGTGGCAGTACTACTTCTAGTCTCTCTGAGTCAGATGATTTGTCTAAAACCTAATTAACTGATTTATCATGATCTATGAAAATATACTTGATAGGAGTTATACAAATTCAGAAAAACTAATAGCAAAACAAAAACAAACAACAACAAAAAACAAAATCAACAACAACACAACATAAGGACCACAAAACCATTACGACTTTGGAAACATGTGGATCATTACACCTTCCTCTTTCATTCCCTGTCAAGTTCCTGTGTGGTGGCAAAAATAATTGACAGAATTCCAGGCTTCATCATCACCTACTAATTATACCCACTTCACTATTTGATTTTATTAGATTTAGTTGCATTTATTTTCCTTATTTATATTCAGTGTGTGTGTGTGTGTGTGTGTGTGTGTGTGTGTGTGTGTGTGTGTAACTACAACATAGCACATAAATATGTGGAGGTCAGAAGACAGCAGTTTGCTCTTTGCAGTGTGTGAGTCCTTGAAACCTAACTCAGGTTACCTTCACCTACTTAGCTTTCCTGGCTAGCTTTGTTATTTCATTTTTTTTTTTTTATAAAACTTAAATAAAGATTTGATTGAATACTTTAGAACTGAATGGTCTAGGGGATCTGCACCACAACACTTTCTGAAGCAATCCTAGGCAGGATACGTGACTGGCTTGCCTTGCTCATATACCTTAGAATTAAGGTAGTCAGTAAAACATATAGTAATGGATGAAGTGAGAAATTTATCAGTGTGGATTCCCAAAAAAGGGAAAAGGGGCTCCTTTAGAAAATGGAGAAATGGACCTTGAGAAAGACAAAAGCTAAAAATAGTCTATGTTGGGCTCCCCCTGGTGGATCACAGCAGAGAGAGAGAGAGAGAGAGAGAGAGAGAGAGAGAGAGAAGAGAGAGAGAGAGGAAGAAAGAGGAGGAGTAGGAGGGAGAGGAGGAGGGAGAGAGAAGAAGAAGGAGGAGGAGGAGGAGGAAGAGGAGGAGGTGGGAGAGAGAAGAAGAAGGAGGAGGAGGAGGAGGAGGAAAGAGGATCAGGAGGAGGAGGGAGGGAGGGAGAGAGAGAAAGAGAGAGAGAGAGAAGAGAAGAGAAGAAGAAAGAAAGAAGAAGAGAGAGAGAGAGAGAGAGAGAGAGAGAGAGAGAGGCTGAGCAAAAGAGACAGGAAAACAGAGAGACAGAGACTGAGGGGGTATGCATTTAGAATAAGGGCCTCAGTAAATATCTAGATCATGTAAGGTTCCCTCATTACAAATTGTTCTGAAAGTCCTTGGCTGGACTTAGCTGATGTTTTCAGCCCTATAATATGGGGCTACCTGCTGTATCCACCACTTCTTCGAATTACTACAGAAAAGTTAGGTTACAGAAAGCAGAAGTTTAACAATATGAGATTTTCAAAATCTCTATGCTTGCTGAATTATCAATCTCAGAAGGATGTTAAAGCAGTTTACCATAGGGCTATTCCTTGAGTCTCCATCAACAGAATGCTATTATCCTGCTTCTTTTGTTTTAGAATTTTATGTTACTAGGACAAAGGTCTGGGCAGGATACAGGTTAAGAAAGATAGATATTTAGCAGCATGGGATGGAGAGAGGAGGGAAACATTGGGATTAGTCAAATGTAGTAAAACCAGCATGCTTGCACTCATGCCCACAACATCAGTTACTACGTATTGAGAGAGTCTGACAAGAAAGCAATATAGGTGTAACTCCCCCTCAGGAAATCAGATGTGTCAGCAGAGTTTTATAATATGAGTATGTATCTTCTGATATCTGAAGCACTTCAAAGAAGATTGACATATGCAAATATCTCTGATTAAAAGCAAAGAGTATTGTAGAATTAGAAGACACAGTATATACATAAGAACTCAATGGATTGGAGAGATCATCTGGGTGTTGAATAAATATGCACTAGACTCCTTCCATGTAGAAGGGTAAATAGCATCATGAATTCATTTTGACTTCTTTAGTACAATGCTCCAAGTTTGAATCCTGTTTTTGTTATATAATTCTGACTAATTTTATTATGTTTTCATCACCTGAAAATGGAAATGATGACCATAACAGATACCCACATCACAGACTAATTTGAAGACTTAAATTAATCTTTATGAAGGTCAGAGGGCAGCTATTGGTGCTCACTGAGTCATTGTATGTTCAGCTTTCATCACAAATCTATTTTTATGCCACTGAGTTGAGTTAGGAAATATACATTGGATGAATAATGTCATTGATAATTATTTAATTACAATTGTGATGAAGGAGACATTAAGGGTCCCGAGAGAGCCGATATCCTCTCTGGGTGGCATGAAGTGATATTTACAATGATACTTGAAGTGTGAGAAGGATTTGAATGGAGCAAAAAACTCAGATGTAAGCCTAAAAGCAAGCAGGAACTAGATAAATTATAGGTCCTGGAAAAGGACCAGGGTGGTTGGAGTTGAGAAGTTGATACATCATCTTAGAAAGAGAGCAAGTTGAGACAGATTCCATATGCTACATGTTAAAATATTCTCCATCTTATCTGGAGCAGCAGAGAAGGTGTCCATGTGAACCTTATTTTTCCATAGAGGTTACATGTCATTGTGGATACATAGCAGTTCTGGAAACAAATGCAGTGGCATTGAAGGGGCCAGCAGAATCATTTTGTTTAGACAGAAGCTCAGAACCAACAACTGCACAGTTCATTTCTGCTACCAGAGGCAAAACAGGGTAATAACTAAGCATAACACAAATGTAAATATTACAGGGACCAGAAAATGGAAGATACTGATGTCTGAGTTTTACACTTCTGTCTTTGGTGTGCAGCTTGAAGTCCACCAGGTTTTGCATAAGTACAATAATAAATAGAAATTTCATTTTAAGCATCCTGCCTCCAGAAGACTTAGATGAGATGAGGATCAGAAGGGGATAGAGTAGGAGAGAAAGAGAAGTAAGGTTCACACGACATAGCAATTTTGTACAGTGAGCAGATGACCATTTAAACTCGGGTAAGAGACAGGCAAGATTTGGATGCTTCTGATCTATACAGATTAATAAATGTTAGTTTATTTATAAAGGTTATTTATATATTGATAAATATAATCAATAAATGTCATAATATTAATAAATATTAATATTCAGGATGACAAGTAAATATGCTTGCCTAGCAATAATGAGGACAATTGTTCAGATCCTAGAACCCATGTAAAAGACAAGTAGTCTGGTGCCCCATCTGTAACTCCAGGCCTCAGAAGTGAAAACATGGGATCCTTAGACCAAGTTGGCTAGCAATAGTAGATGCATCAGTTAGCTCTGGATTTAGCTGAGGGACCTGCCTCAGCAGGTAGAGAGTGGTAGCATAAATCTTGTGACATCAACTTCAGACTTCCCACAAGCCTATACACATATACAGGGAAACCACAACTTATATATGGGATTCTAAATATATGAACACAGACACAGATACACACACACACACACACACACACACACACACACACACTGAAACATACAGATACATTATTTAGTGAGGTGATTTTACATATCTTAGTTCAATTCTATGGATCCATGTCTTGAAAGGAGAGAAAGTATTCCCCAAAACTGTCTTTGGAAACGCACACATATCACACACAACACACACACACACACACACACACAAGAGAGAGAGAGAGAGAGAGAGAGAGAGAGAGAGAGAGAGAGACAGAGACAGAGAGAGGACAGAGAGAGAGAGACAGAGAGAGAGACAGAGAGAGAGACAAAGAAGAGAGTCACATGTATACCTCTAGCATACAAACTTAAAGAAAAACCTGTGAAACTAGAAAATACCAGTGCCTGCTCTTTCAACTGCTTTCAAGACTTAATAAAACCAACTCTTGCTGTTTTACACTATATCTACAATACACTAGACCTGATATAGAAGCATATGTTTCCCTCTGAGCTTTTCTAGAATTTTCTAAGGGTTCCGAAGATCACAACTGCATTCTTTGATAAACTGTGATTATTTGGCCCAACTTTGGCCCTGCAGAGAACTTTAGACTCCTGGAAGATGGAAGTCAGGTGATCATTCATCTTTAAGTCTTTCATATGATCTCACTTTCAGCAGGCCCTTAAGAAACTCAAGTTTCTTCCTACAGATGTTCAGCCCACTTTGAACCCAGAGTACCCCAGATTAAGGGATTTTTAACTCCTCTGAGGTTTGGCAGCGATAGAAAATATAAGACTTGGAGGCAGTAGCAGGTGGCTAAAAGTCTTGCACAAATAGGCAAAAGGCTTGTCTTTATTTGAGCTGAGGAAGCAGGGCCTTATTTTATCCGGAAAATTTATCTGTATCTCTTAGCATTTCTAGAATCAAAAGTTGCTTTTTTGCTTATTATTTATTTTATTTTTTAAATATATTCTTTTTAATTTTCATCATCTTGAATTTCAGTGAGGCAAACTCTAACAAGAAAGGCCAAGTGCAAGATCAGAAAAGACATCAGAAGATCCAGAAACAGTGGATGAAATTGGCAAAGAGGGATTTGGAAAGAAATCATATCAAATGTTCAGGAGATTTTCATAAACATTTTTTTTCTCCCCACGATACACAGAGTTAGTAGCAATCGTGACATTCTTAAAACGAGCTGAGATTTAACAAACATCATTGAATCCATAACAATATGATGGTATGTGATCCCATTTCCTGAGTAAATGACCTTGATCAAGGTCTTTTTATAGCAATCACCTCAAAGCCCACAGAAAGTGAGTTCTCACTCAGGTCTACCTTAATTTGTTGGAAATTCCCTCCACCCATGCAAGCTTTTTGTAAATTCTGTGGAAATAGCAAGCAGCTGCTCACCAACACCCACCCCAAAGAAAGAACAAGACATTTCTCACATATCTCAAGCTTCCTTAAATGTTCTTTCTTTGGCAAAGGAAAAAAAAAAAGAAGAAGACGAAGAAGAAGAAGAAGTATATTTTTGGCCTCTAAACCTTTTCCCACTAGTGTGTCTTTCTGCAGAAATGTGATCCATATGGTTCTGATTATTTTCTCCATAAGTCATTAGAAATGCTTTGCACTGGGAACTTTCCTGATGACCAAGAAGTCTTTGGAGACAGTTTTACATGGCTCTCTCAGCCTTGCCCATAGAAACAGAGCAGCTAAACAGCCAAATGCAAATGAGCCAAGACCTGGAAAGGTTAAGGTTTTATCTAAAACTCAGAACCAATAAGATTCCAGTGAGCTTTAAATCTACCCTGTGAAATCTTCACAGCCTCCTCTAGGGACAGCTTCTACTAAATCCTCCTTTGGCACACATTAATCAAGGGTTCCAGGTATCCGGGTTTGTATTTATGTTGGACACAATACTCTACTGAGTTTCAAAATTGTCCAACCACCCCAGGGCTTTCCCTATTATTTCCTGAAAACACAATAAATATTTTAGATGTGGACATGAACATAGAATTTCAGGACTGATCAAATCATGGTGACATGAATCTACATAGACAGTCATGTGCCAAGGGGGCACATGTCTCCTGTTATATACAAATGGGATAGTATTATTTGTTTCATATCACTCAATCCAACTTTGTTTCCTTCCTTCTATCTTTTTCTCTTTCTTTCTTTTATTTCTTTTTGAGGCAGCGTGTTATGTATCCCAGGCTGGCCTTAGTCTCACTATACATGAAAATGATTTTGAACTTCTAATTTTTCTATCTTTAACTCCTCAGTACTGGTATTTTTAAGACATACTTTGGACTTTGTGCATGTGAGAAAATCACTCTAGCAGCTGAACTGTAACCCTGGCTTATCACATAGCATTTTGAGACCTATTTAGAAAATATTCCAAATGAAGGTTGGTGCCTCATAAAAGCTCACCAATTCCCCTGCCCCCTTCTGTTTCTGTTTCCTAGTAATAGATATAGAAAAGATTCTATGTTTCTGAGTGAAATATTGACTGTATTTGGTGACTGGTATTAATCAGAGTAAATTTTTATGTTGTTAAGTGTCCTATTTGGAAGGCATTTTGACCATATGCTACACTGAGAGTGTAATTATGAAGGAAGATATAGGAAGGGGACCAACACTGTCTTGGTCTTCATCTGACTCGCTTATTTTAGACTGATTTCTTGACTGCGTCACCAGTTGTTGTTGGTACTTTTCAAGGAGGCAGCCCCTAGCTGGGGGTCATAGAGCAAAACAAGTATATGACAAATAACTGGGAAGCAATGTGGTATAGATGAATAGAAAGAGAGGGCTAAAGAAAAAAAAGGATACATGATAGCATCTGGGACTTCATGTGCTGTGAGTGTATTTTTTCATAATTGTAATCTTTTCAAGAAGAACTGACAAGGATCTCAACTCAGGCCAAAATCCAAGGTAAGAATAAAATTGTTGCCCAAGAAAAAGAGAAGTTCCATTAATCAGAGAGAAATCTCCCATCTGGTCAGTGGCCAGAGAGCTGTCCGTGGTACTGACCGGTTCTCATTTACATTGCAGAGTAAATGCAGAGGAGACTTCTCATGGGTTGTGCTGCTAGCCTCTCTCCTCTAATCTTCATATGTTTCTGCCTCTTTTCTCTCTACATCTTCTTCCTTGTCAATTATGTTGATTTTTCTCAAGTTGCTAGTCTTTAATTCAAGGATTTTTCTCTCATTTTGCTTCAAAACTCCTCCTTTTCTGTCACTGTTTTTCAGGTTCTACATTTTTCTACTGACTGCGTTTCTCTCTTGTCACCTTTTGGTTAAAAGAAAGATTAATAACGGTAGAAATCACAGCAGTGGGTAATATACAGGGTGCATTATCTACCTGGAAAGGAGATATATGTATATATATATATATATATGTTAAATTTTTACTCTGAATCACACAGCAACCTCAATAGAAGGTTAGTTATCACATTTTACTAAACAGGGAGAAAGTGAAGGCTAAGATAACTTGGCCAATATCCTACATAGACAAGACTACAGTTTACGCCCAACACTTGGACTTTTCACTGCATCTGGATTCCTTTACATTGTCCAATATTTTCCTTACGGTTTCCTGTCTCTCACTCTGGTAGCTTCAACAGAGCTTCCCACCCTGGGCAAATCTTTAAAGGACTAGGAATCCACACTACTGGTGGAATGTAAGCTTTGAGCAAAGTAAAGCAAAATACACAGAATGCATACAATGTGGAGACTTAGACCATGTAAAGGCCTTCCGTTTTTCTTCAGGGAGAGGCTTTGCTTGCACCTAAAGCTGAATGCAGAGTTTTCTGCTATCTGTATTCTTTTTTTTTTTCCTTTCTTTTTTTTTTTTTATTGGAAATTTTTTTTACATTTCAGATGTTCTCTTCTTACCCCATTTCCCCCCTCCCTCCCAGGAACTCACTATCCCTTCCCCCCTCCTCCTGTCTCCACGTTGGTGTACCCCCACCCACCCTCCCCCGTACCTGTGTTATTCTAACTACCCTGGCCTTTTCCCTGTCTCTGATAGTCCCTAGAGAACTTTGCGTTCTCTTCCGCTTCCCACTCCGACATCCTTCCCACGTAAGGAAGCGCGTGCTTAATTCTGGGAGGTTAAGTGGGCTCTCGCCTACACACAAAAACAATTTCCAGTAGTCACAGTGAGACACAGAGACACAACAGGACTCAAACGTGCGTCACCCCAGACAAAACCCACACTCAGGTATCTACACGCAGTCACGTCAAGCTCCCGCATAATGAGAAATACCAGACGCTCGCGCATCACTCAGCTACAGACCCGTTTCAGCTAGAATCACGATTCGGGATCTGCGCGCACACGGTCCTTTTGGATGCTCCTGTAAGGAGTCTCGCAGCACTGTCCCCAGACCCATGTGAGTTCCCTTGAAGCTCATCCTTTGCCCACCCAGTCCGCCCCTCCCTTCTGGTGGCCCCACTTCTTTTCTCCTCTCGGTTCTCTTCCCCCACTGCCTGAAGACGTACAAAACACTCCTTGGAATCTACCGGGCTCTCAGCTCCTCCCTCCCCGCCCCCGGCAGCCTCTCCCCCATTCATTTTCCTCCGTCGCCGGCAAAGTCCCTCCCACTGCCTAGTCCGGCCTCCTTTGCTCCCCGCCCGGAGACCGCGGCGTACTTGGACTTCCCTCTCCATTCGCCAGCCGCCTCGCTCCGGGTCCCCACGGCTGCGAACTGATCTGGCGCGGGGGGGTGGACAAGAGGAGGAGAAGAGCGCAGGCAAAGGAGAAGGCAAGAGAGCCAGAGAGCCGGAGGCAGAGGGAGTAGTGGCCACCTTCCGGAGCCGGGATTCATGCCTGTCCTCGGGACCAGCCAAGGGACTTTAAGGCTGAGTATGAGCCAGGCTGCTAGAAGCCAGGTACCCCCACGCCTGCAGTCCCCGCGCCGTCCCCGGTATGCGAGCTGGACGCAAGGCTCTTCCAAGTTCCCACCGAGCCGAATAAAAAGCGTCCTCCCGCTGCTCTCCGCCAAAGACGGACATTGACTCCAGGTAAGGCGACTCCGGGCTCAGTTCCCCACAGCCCCTCTGCCCTTGGAACCCACCACGGACCGCAGTCGGGCGCCCCCGCCCTCATCTCCCATCCCCCTTCCAGCACCCTCGTCCGGTTTTCCCTTGCCTCCAAGTCCTCTTCTGTTCTGGAGACTGGGGTTACTGTAGATTGGACTCCATTGGTTAAATGCGGGTTTTAGTAAGTGTCGTGTGTGTCCCCGCGCGCTCCCGACTTGGGTACCATGGTGGGAACTTGATGTGGTGCTAGTGTATGTTTGCCAGTGCAGCGTCGTTTGCGTTTGATGCGTGTCGTGTGGTGTGTGTGTGTGTGTGTGTGTGTGTGTGTCCGTGCCCTATAACCTACTTTCAGAGAGATGTGTGCGTGTCTATGTTTGCATGTGTGTGTTTGCATGTGTGCACGTCTGTGTATTTTAATTAGATCTCTTCAGCTCACAGGGAATGGAATGGGGTTCTTACTACAGGATCACGTAGCCACCGGGAAGCCCGCTGTGGACTTCCTCTTAGGTCTCTGGCTTTGGTTTGGGAGAGATGATAGGAATATAAATGGTGCCTTATTTAGCCCAGTGTTGGTACCTATGAAGGAAAAAATATCGTCTAGATCATGGGGTAGTGTTGCTCACTTGAACTCACGGTTAAAAATGAAAGATACATGTCCAAAACCCGAGGCAAGTGAGATGCTGTCCCTTTAAATTCCACACCGGCAGACTCCAGGATTCTGAAGGGAATTTAGAGAGACTGAGAATGGAGTGAGAAGGAAAGGAGGAAGTCTGGGATCTCCTTATCTACTGCATGACAAGTCTTGGGTAGAGAGAGATCACCCTGTCTCTCTGTTGCAACCATATCACTGCCCCCACACCCCCGCCTTTTGTTGAGGGGGTGGTCTGGGTAAGTTTGCCTGAATCATCTCAGGGGAAAAGAGTAAGCATCCTCTGGCAATGTGATTGTCCATCTCAGTCCTATCGGGTACCAAAGAAAATAGCATCTGGGGCAGCTCTGGGTGCTTTGGCAGGAGACTGATAGGGTACTTTAATAGGATGCATTGTTTTTGCCTTCTCCATCATCAGGCAAGCTTTGGAAAGCCCCAGAATCTCTTCTTAAAACTGTGCTTTCTCATGGCTCCAGGAAGTTCCGAAGCTACTGGGGGAAGATTAGTGTGTTTTGGGGGAAGTGGGGAATAGAGGTCTATATGTGTGTATTTAAGAACCAAGGAACTACACTTTGTGAGGGTGGGGAATTCGTCACACAATGTGGTGGTAGTTGACTTAAATTGCTGTCTGGTTTGCACTTCATATTTTATGCTTGGCTCTAAAATACTGCCAAGGGCAGGGAGGCCTGGAAAGACTCTCAGGAAGACAATTTGAGGTAGGGGTCTCCTTTCCTATTTCCTCCACCTTTTAGGAGCATGTTCAGGTAAATACTTTGGCCAGCCTGCCCAGGCACAGTTGGGGTTTGGTTCTGGAGCCAGCCATTGATTTGATTCCCGGCTGCCTTTTAAAGGCTTGCCCTACTCAGCAAAAAATGCTGAGTTTTACTGCTGTTAGCATGGCTTCCAGACTAGGCAGCTGTTACTTTCTCAAGGTAAATGGCAGCCATTCTGCTTGTAAGCATTGAAGCTAGAAGATGAGGCTAAGGTAGTGTGATAGAGTGTCTAAAGGGTCACTAGAAAAGCCTCTTGAGGAGGGAAAGAAAATAGAAATATACCTGTTTTTAAAACCATTTATACATACGTTTGTATCTTCTGAGGAGAGATAAAAGCAAACGTGTGTTTGCAGGAACCTGCCCTGGCTGGTGGGTGTCTGTTCTACCTGCAAGCACTTGCACACATACCATTTTCTGGCTACAGGCTGATCTCTCAGTCTGAAGGCTTCAAGAGGGCATGTCCATAGAATAGACTTTACAAAACTCAGGTTAGATCACAGCATCCTAGTGCAGTTTGGGGAAGGGTTTTGCAAGCAGAAGAGCCCTCATGTTGGGATAGGCTCTCATTATCTCTGTTCCAATGTATAAATGATCTATTGCTATCAAAGAGCAAGCAGGCAGGACTCTGGCTCCAAGAGAGGATGACAGTTTCTCAATATTCACTAGCAAATTGATGGCATGGCCAGGACTAGAACCCAGGGTGTTTTTTCAGCCAAATCAGTGTCAGTTTTTACTCTATTACCCTGTTCAGGAATTCTCAACACTTCCTAACCCTACCTGCCCATGATACGATACTTCTACTTAAGATAACTGATTGTCTTCCTTTCTGAAAGTTCTTGTTTCAGTGATGCATTTCAGATCTTCTTCAAATATTTCCTGACCCAGGAGAGAAAGTGCATAATGTCTCAGTCATTCCTCTTGCTTCACAAAAGCATTTAAAAACATATGCATACATAGGGATGCAGAAAGAGAGAGAGAAAGAGAGAGAGAGGGGGGGGCAGAGAAGAGGGAGAGAGAGAGAGGAGGGAGAGAGAATATAGTCTGTTTTAATGTCATCAGATAATTAAATGCACATAGGGATCCAAGACTATATGACTGGTATATAGAACCCAGTAGAAAAATTGGACTATATGAACTCCTTTATGAGAAAAGGTCTGCTTTCTGGAGTACAAAATATATACTTAGATATCCATGCAAATACTTCAGGAAAATTAATTTACTTACATTAATTTAAATCTCATGTCTGTACATTCACAGTATAAGCACAGGAGCATACACAAGAATATATATGCATCCATACACAGGTGTATATATACAGGTCCAGAAGCCTTCCCTTCCTAATACATTCCCCTAAATGAGACTAACCTCTTAAACTCTGCAGAAAATTGAGCTACCCTTTGTAAGTGCATGACTTGTAGGTGGGCTTGGGCTTACAACCCCAGGGAAAGAAAAATACAGTGCTCTTTGAGTCACCGGACATCCAGAGTTGAAATCAATTTCACTAAAAAAAAAAAAGAATGTTACCAGTCTTTTAGATGCTCTTTTTGGGATGCAGGGAAGTACTTAGAAATACAGGGATTTCAGGCCCATCTGCAATAAAGCCATTAACAACCTCACAAACGTTGTCTTTTCTGGAGCTGGATGGCACTTTAGCTCCCAGAAGGGGGAGCTGTGACTCCATTTCATCCATGGAAAAAGAGCTCTGCTATTCCAAATAAGCTCTGGGGCCCCCCTGCTGAGTTGAGAAGGCCCAGCTCCTGCTGTAGGGAATATGACTGTAGCAGCATAGGTTGGGACTGTAAAAATGTTCTCTCCTACTCAGTTCAAGTGAGACATTTCTCTCTTAGTGCTTTCAAGAGAGTTTATGCTATTGATCAAATAATTCTCTCTCTCTGTTTTTTCCACTTTCCCCCCCTCAACTTGTCTTCACCCCAAAAGATATTTCTGTTATGTGAGGAAATAGTTTCTGATTTGCATATGCTTTCTCATCCTGGTTCCTTAGATGAAGTCATTAGGAAATATCACCAAAATTCTCTGACCTAAAATCCAAAGTTTAACAAGTAAGTTACTGAATTCCTTGTAACCATATCAAACAACAACAAGAAACATAGAAGAGTCACCAAATAAAATTTTTCCTAAAACCTCCCCACTGTTTTCGCTATAATCTTTCATTTGAATGTTAATGGATATATTGAACTTTACTCCATTGAGCAAACCCTACTTACATTTTAGAATTTAGCTCTGAAAATCCTTCTAAGAAGTCTTTCCAAGGCCTTGCTTCAGAACCAATCTCTTTTGGCTGGATTTTGACATAATTTTGTTGGAAACCCTATTTATTTAGTTTTCATCTCTATTTGCTCTGTTTTACAGCCACACAGTTATAGCTTTGTTTTTATCACATCAACATGTACTCTTATTAGCAGCATTTCTCTTTTAATAGCTGGGGACTGGCACACAGTAGTTCTTTTTTTATCAATTTTTGCTTTTGTATGCATATTCAGTGTGAAAAGTATCTGTTAGCCCTCCGTCCCCCCCAAAAAAATTGATTCTTATTTACTCAAAACAAAGCCATTATGTATTCAAAAATCACATCACTTAGCTTAGCCACTCAGGGGTACCAGTGATGTTGCAGAGAGGTAGTTATATCAAACTTGACAGTGCTCCTTGCATGTCCCAGGATCTTTAGTTTTATTCTCTCCTTTAATCTCTATTCTTGTCCAGTGAGACAGATACATTTATTATACAGAAGAAAGGGAACTTCCTTTTGTCCAACTCCTTTTAAGCAGACGGGAGAGGATTTGAACTTTTTGTGAGTATCTCCACTCTTCTACTACACAATCAAGATCACTCATAGCTATTGAGACCTCCATGTTCAATCTATGCTAGAAACAACTGAGCATATTGCTATCTTGCTTTTAGGGTGTGAAGATTGGGTTAGAATCGAAAGAAAGAATTTATTTTCAAAAGCAGTAGATGCTGAGTGTCCTCTACTTAGCAGATGTTGTCCTAGAATTGTACTGGTAAATAGAACTTTGGAGAATAAGAAAAATGTTCTCCATGTTAGGCAACATGGTAGTCATGCACTCTTAAATGTCCCAATGGATACTGGTGAAGTGAACTTTTCGTCTTGTTTAACATTTATTTGTTTCTTGTTTTGATTTATACAGCTGTATGTGGCTGGTAGACACTAAAATGGACAGTTCTGGTTTAGACATCAGGAATATTTTATGATGATAGTCCTGCTTTCATTGGGGGTTCACATATGGCAGGAAGAGATGGCTAATAATGACTAAGCAAACAGAAAACCACAGTAATCAAATCTAATATTAAATGTCATACAAGTAATTAGGGATCCCATGCTAGAAGGGAAGGTGGGCGATATAACTTTAGCTGAGTTAGTCATAAAAAGCCATTTCTGAGGAAATAGTACTGATGTTGAGATTTATGTAAGAAAAGTGAATGGAGTCATTATACAAAAGGATGATTAAGAAGGCTAAAGATGTACAGATTCCCAGTGTAGATGAAGCTGTAAATGAGAAGGTAATATGAGATGAAAAAGAGAGACAGAACCCACATCAGAAAGGTCTTGTAGAAGAAGGCAGGAAGTTTTGACATCTCTTTTGACACATCTTTAGTTGGGTAATACAAGTTGGGAAATTGACAAGGCATTATCAGGTACTTTCTGTTATGTTTTCATTTTTAATTACTCATTTCCATGTGTTTTTAATTTCCAGTTCTACTTAGAGTACCATATTCCAGAAACTCTTAGGCTTAAAACACAAAAGTCAATGATAGAAAAGGGAGAAGAGAATGTAGGAAGCAGATAACTGAAATTTGTAGGAAAGAGTAGAACCTGACTGCAGTTTCAAATTGGAAAGGTTTATCAAATAATTTGAACAAAGTGTTTGAGCAAATATGCTAGTGAAAGCTTATAAATGTAGGCCATCTAACAGAAGAGATATGCAAATTCCCAAATAGTCATAATGGGATGGTAATTGCCCTTTCAAAATCTCATAGGATTTGGGGAACTAGAAAGGCTAAAGGAAGACACATCAGTAAAGACAGTGATGAGGTTGAACATTATATATATATACTTTTAAATCTCTTTTACTTCAAAACTTTATAGAATAAAAGTACAGAGACATAAGAGTCTTGATCCTGTTCCTCTCGGTGTCTATAAAGACTCATTAAGAACCTATCTTTCTTTGCATGTGTTTGCCTTCTGTAAATTTAGAAAAAAACATACTATGGCTTAGCTCACTGAAGAGATATTCCTGGGTTGTATGGAAATGCAGCATGACAAAGTTCTTCTAAGAGCAGAGAGAGGCACATGCATGGTGGCTGTACTTCATCATAAGAGTTAGATGTCCTCTCAGAGATGAACCAATCTAAAAGGAAGTCGTATCTCACAGGACTGATTGTGATTCAAGGCAGGCTGGCTGAATGGGCTAGATGGTGAGCCTGTTGCCACTGGTGCAACTCTTAAGAGCAAAGTGATTAAGTGCTAACATGAAAACCACTATCCTCCTGGAACACAGCAGCCCAAAATGGTTTTCTACAAATCCATAGACAGTCCTTGCTACTAAGGGGGCAAAGAAGACAATTAAGAAAATAATGAGGCCAAGGAAAAGTGAAATTAATTTTTTTTCATAGGAGAGTGAACGTGATTTTTATCTCCCAGGGGATCTATCTTTTGGAGATTGCAAGTGGCCTTAAGGAGGATAGCCTGAATAAGACTGGGTGTGAGAAAGTGAACAGTGGTCAATTACCAGGGTTGCCTGCTACCCCCACACAGGAAGAACTAGCCTGATGAAGGCATACAATATATCATGCTTAACAAATTCTGTTCTCACAGGGTGCAGAGCTGTATGAGGCATGTTGGCATCATCTTGGGAATAGCTAAGTAACTGCATCCCCCCAAGGATGGGAGGTAGATCTATAAGGCTATTAACAAAAGTAAGATACAATCGTTTTTTGTGTAAGCTGTAAAGGTTGGAACAGCAGGGCTCCAAGTAAATGGCCCATCTGAACAGCTAGAACCCTTTGTAAGAGTTAACCCAATACAGGCCTCAAAGGCTTTCTGAGATATAATTTATCTAGCTTTTCAGATGCTCAGAAAATGAGCCAGTGGGGAAGAACAGATCCTGTGGGTAAAGTGGAATAGCCAGGTTACTGATTACAAGTTGATTTAAATGGAAGAAGGTTGTATATATATCCATGGGATGGCTGCACTTCAGAAGACCCACCCTATTAAATGATAAGTTTTCAAGTTGCTATTCTAAGAATTAGCCATCTGTAAAAAAATACATGAAATGCTTGACATCTGTAGGATCTCTGGAGTATCCAGAAGCCCTATGAAATACCTAGAATAGCATTCTCTCAAAATGCAATATAGACTATAGCCTTGAGCAAATGTGTTTCTGTTTATATGGAACTGGGTAAACTAAATTTCTCATACGATTGATGAGTTCTGAGTTTATAAGCACATTTCAGAGAAGCACCTACAAGGAATCTTCCTAGTACTATAAAAACATCTGTACAAGTACAGAAGCCATTTAAAAAAAGAAAATCAGCATTTTGGTATGTGTAAACTTGTAGAGGAAAGATTGAAAAATAGATTACCTGGGAAGGGCTGGCAATGTCGTTTTGCTGCTGGGACACATTTTGGAGACATGAATCTTTCAGAAGAAGTGGTCCTCATTTCTGGTGATGGCAAAGACTGGGAGGGCTCGGAAGGTTGTGAAGATTTTATTTTAAGTGTATACCAACAAGACAGCATTCAAAGTCCAGTGAAGCCTTACAGATGATTTTCTAAATTATTAGTAAGCCAGCTGCATTTTTGTTCTTTTTTGTCCTCTATTTTATTGTACTAGCAAAAAATACATTAATTCAGAGTTTAATGTCTCTACCCACAATATTCAAGGGTGGCTGAAATGTCACTATTATAAAACTACTCTTGAACTCAGACCACGTGTGTGTCAAGTTTGTTTGCTTCGTGTTCCTTGTACAATAATAGATATGTAGTAGATTCTTTGTTGTGTATTATCTATAAGCACATAGCAGGTAGAATAAACTCCCACTCTGGATATGGGAAAATCATGGTGTGTAACAATAATGTGTCCTGTTGAAGAACATATAGTAAGTCAATGGAGTGTTATGGAGGATTTGAACCTGTTTCTAGCTGACTTGGAAACAAAGAGATTAAAAACTTGATGGCTGGTGTCTGAATGCCTGTACTACCACCTACTAGCTCTCTGACCTTAGCAAGTTTACCTAATGTCTTCATTTCAGTTTCCACATCTATAAAATGAGCAAACAAAAGGGACTCTGTATGGAAGAGAGATGGGAATTTAATGAGTTGATTCAGTAAGTGCTTCAAACAGTACCTAGCAGATTGTCACACCACATACCATTAACTAGTTTTGGTTTTATTTCTGCTATGTCCTGATGTATCAGATGGAGTATTATTTGAAGACTTAGGTTTGTTTTCAAACTGGAAAAATCATACACAAAAGAGATTACTTTTAGGTTTGAGACACGACCTTGTACAGGAACTCTTGAGATCATTTTTGCAAACCAGCCCAGCAGCCCTCAGTGCAGCAGTGCGACAGCAGTACTTATAAGTGAGACTGAGAAATGAGGAAAAAGCCTGAATAGTATGCAGAATTACTAAGGCAGAATTTTTAATTCTCTGTATTGCTATGGGTGAGAAAGCAGATGTGGAGAGGTCACTGACCATCAGAGCTGAATGCCATCTTTTATATAGGTCTGTTTAATTTTCTCTCCATGTCTTTTGTCTTATTTCATATTTAGAACCATTCTCTTTAAGGTGAAAATAGAACCTGAGTTGGTTCAGGAACCCTGAATCCCTGCAACCTCTCTCTCTGTACCTGTCTACTTCAATTTCCAATGTGTAAGGCCAGGGTTTCTATCAGGTTTACCTGAACACATGGATGATTGACAATAGATAGATGCTTTATGGACTCTGTTTATCTTTTATTCATGATTGCCTTTTACATCATCAATGCTATTTGTTTTATCAAGTTCCTAAATTCCTTGAAATGATTTTTATATTATATTTAACCGTGAGTATGATACTCCAAATTTAAAATGATTCTGTCTGTTTTCACAATGACTTTCCGTCTACAAAATGAAGAATTCACTGTAAAATATGCAATAAGTGACAATATCTGACCTCGTGCCCTTGTCTACTATAACACATTAAGTGTAATGTTCTTTTCCTGAATTGTCCACCCTCCTTGCATTAGCATAAGACATTGTCCAGCTAGTAGCAGCTTCCAGCCCTCCCAAAGTGGAACATAGCAGCTTCTTATAGTGGGAGTTGATGGCTGCAACTTGGCCTCTATTGTCTTGGGCTAGGTCAGTCATTGCCAATTATCAACCATTATGTCATAAGGCTTTGCCCTCAGTTCTGATCTTTCACATGCCTAAAGTAGGAAGGCATCCATTGTATTTTTTTTTTTTTTTTTTTTTTAGGAGAAGTTATAAATGGGACTGCTAGAAGGAGCTTCCTAAATCCTAACAATATGCATTTTACTTCCTTTCCTTCTTTATCTGTCAGTATCATGAATATCTTTCACTCTTCTAGTGCATTTTGACTGCCAATTTCATAGCCTCTTAAAATAGTAATTTAATTTTACAATGCCTCTGTAGGAAACCTTAGCTTATCCTGTTTATTTGCACCCTAATCGTGGGAATTCAAACACTGCTGAAACCAGGGCCAGTAGTCATAGAATAAGCAAGCTACTTTCTAAATTTGGGATAATGCCAAGGTTTTGCTTTAATGGAAAGTGTAACTCCAAACCTACCTGTGATCTCTGTGATCCCATTGCCACTGTTAAAAGCAACTCAGAAATTTTAGGGTAGTGATGGCATAAATTTCAACAGCCAGATGTTGCAAGATGCTCTATGTATTTCTACATTTCTGACTTTTAAATCTCTTCTCTATTTACTTAAATACATACATACTTAAAACTTGTAGTCAAGAAAATGGATATTGAACACAGTTGGGAACAAGTAGAAAGAAGAACACTAGATATTTTGAAAAATAGTCACCCCGCTATAGTACTGTGCCATGATCTCTCAGTCATAATTGTAGGATCACCTGCTGTTAGAAAGTAAACTTGGGTAGAACTTTAAAATGGAAAGCATGCATGGCTACAAATGTGTATTTTTTAAATATATATATATATATATATATATATATATATAAATTCTCTTCCCATTTAACACAGGAATTGGGAATAAATTGAGAGGAAAGAAAGAAGACATTAGGAGGGAAGTTGAATGGAAGACAGTGAGGAAAGATTAGAAAGAGGGAAAATATAATGATATGTTTGTATAAAAATGCTGCTGCAATTACATTTTACCTCCACTAATAAGTAGGGGATTTGTATTGTTTTGATTGCTACTAGGATGTCTCAACCAAATACTACAAGAGAAATGAGATGATGTTAGGAAAGAAGGAAAGATGTAATGTAACAAAGCTTTGATACTTGAAAAGAAAGAAACAATAAATAAGAGCAAAAGCAACGTGATGCCAAATAGCATATGACAATGTTTTTGTTGTTGCTGTTGTCCTTATTATTGTTGTTGTTGTGATTGTTGTTGATGATGATAATTTTAACATTGTTGTAAGTTGTTTTAACATTAAATGCCATCCAGGCAAGCAGTGCATGAAAACAGAGGCTCTTTTATATTGTTAGAAATGCACATTCAATATACATGTGGCCTGTATTCAATTCATTTTAAAATTAAGAAATAGAGGTGGCAACGTTGGTCAGGAATTAAAATACTTGTTATGCAATATGGGGCTGGAGTTATATTTCCAGAGTCCATGTAAATGCCAGAAGTACATGGTCATAACCTATAGACTCCTGTCAGCAAGGTCAGAGTTGTCTGAGACCTACTTCAGTGACAAGGTAGAGAGTAATTGAGGGAGACTTCTGGCATCACCATCATCTGGGTTTCACATGTGTATACCCGTGTGCCTTTATACAGGAGAGAGAAATAAATAATACAAGGAGAACTTCTTATTTTACACTTCTTTGTGCCAGACATTGTTCTAAGAGTCGTGAAAATAGGTGTGAACTCAAGAGATTAAGACCCCCCAACCCCATCTTGCAACTCATGTTCTACTTGAGGGAAAAGATGTTATATAAATAATCAAGCAAAAATATAGTGTGTGTCAGATGGTGATAAGTGTAATAGAGAAGAGAAAAAAATAGAAGATGACTGGAGAAGGAAAGTGGGTGGCACAGATGGCATGGTAGGACGGGGCTTGCTAATTCGTGTAAATAGGAAGGGGAAATATCTAAGGGGGGCTGACTTTTCGAAAAGAGGTCTGCCTCCAGAAAACAGCAAGGCACAAACCAAACCAGGCAGGGTAACCTTCCAGGTGGAGGTAGTCAGGCAAAATTTTCTTGATCCCTGAAAGTAGAAGAACGAGAGTTAGAGGGATATGAGAGACTAAAATTCAGAAGTGGAGATATGCTCAGGATGGATCTTCTGAGATGGGATTTGTATAAAGAGGCCAATGTGAATGCAGTGGAGGAAGCAAAAGAAAATGAAGGGGAGATTCACTATTAGGAGAGTAGGAGCTCCATCCTGACACACCCTCAAGATATCCCAGGTTTTAAAAGGAGATATAAATGTTTCTAAATTAAGAATTAGACCTCCACTTAGAAGTCAGTTAGATGTGCATAGTCTTTGAAGAATGTTCCTTCTGTGGACAAAAGGAAAAAAATAAAAACAAAGCACAGAATGGACTTTACAGACTCTAATCATTGCTTTGGAACCGTATCTTCAGACACTAGGAGATAGAATGATAAGAAATATTGTCCATAAAATGGAGTAGCAGTAGGACCTACAATGAAGTTTTGAAGTGAAAGTGAATATCACATACAGAAAGCAATTGGGAAAAACATCTTATGCACAGCAAATGTTACATAAATAGCACTTAGGGCATCTCTATATTGACTTTCATTTTGGTGAACAATTGAAGAGGCATAAGAAACAAAATATCATAGAAGGCATGATTGTTGAATAAGATACATCTATGTATTAATGGCTATCTTTGTATAATGGGTTATGAATGAATTCTATTCTTTCTATGATGCTTACCTGTACTTCCTGATATTCTGTCATGAATTGTAGTATATGAGTAATCAATATGTTAATTAGTAAGATCAAGGAAAACTCTGAGAATAATCTATTGAATGGCACAATAAATTTGAGAGAATCATTATATGCACAAACATTTTAAAGACTCATTTAAATCTTACAATAAAAGAAGAATTAATTATTTTTAATTCAAGTGTTCTTAAATTACTTGACCTTACAATTTCAACTTTCTCTACTTCCTTAATTTAATTATTAGTACCTTTCATGACATATAAGAAACTGTAAATAATATAAAATTGATCTTCTATAGAAAGACTGGAATATTACGTTTGTGATAAATTTGTGTACATGTAATTTTTGTAATATACATTATTTTAGAATATATGATCATAGCAAGATAACTATCAAAATGTAATAAAGAAGGAAATTTCCTTGATTTAATGTAAGCATCATTTCTTCCTTCTTCTCTCTCTCCCTTGTTATTATTTTACTATCCCGCTTGTTCATTCTTGCTTGTTGACATCTTGTGTCCCTGTAGCTTATTGTATTTCAGATTGCTTCTCATTAATGTTTTCTGAAACATGTTTCTTGAGGATTTATTACATGTCTGAGTCTGAAGCATCTTTGATAAATAAACTTGTTTTTCTGACCTGAAGCCACTAACAGTCTGATAGCAGACAGACATACAGCCTGAGATTATGCAGAATAGCTAGTTCTAAAGTTAGAGAATACATATGAATAATGAGGATTAGAGAAGATATCTATCCCAGTGTGCACTGGAGTTACACAGCCAGCTGTATGGAGAAAAAAGCCATTTCAGATGGCAAATAGAAACAGAAGTATTTTAAGTGTTTCCAGAAAGCATGCTAGAGACTGAGGCTAAGGAATTAATGCACAAGTTGGCTATTTAAAGTTTTAGGATTTAGATCTATTAATTTTTATTTATATAGTTTCTGTTGACTATTTAGAGAATTATTATCATGATTAGATCTACAGTTGAGAATGACAGGGGAGGTGGGTGGGAGAAGGGAAAGGAAATCTTTGGTAGGCATTTTGTAGGTCCTGATTGTGGTATAGCTACTGTATAGAAGATGCACATCTAGACTAGAACAGTGGCAGGGAACTGGATAGAGTTAAGAAATATTGGGTTGGTAGGATAAAGGGAAGTGAGGGGTTAAAGATGGATTCTTCTAAGGTTGTGCTGATCAGGGCCTCCTCTCTCTAAGCACTGCTTCCAGAAACAGCAGGGTCTCAATTATCTCAATGTGGGCTGTAAAATTCTAAAAAAAAGTTCTCAAAACAAAATTAAGTTTAATTTGCTTTAATTGAAAAATAAACACATGCCATGTACAGCAGTCACAGGAGGAGGAAAAAAAAAGGCCAGAAAATGAAATTAACTGTTGAGTTTGAAGACCAATATTAGATACAATAAAATGGGAATTGTTATTGATTGAAAAACTGTGTTTAGGGTTATACTGAGGAATAGGAAACAGGGGCCACATGTCTCATGTTCTGTGCATGTGATAGATTTATTATTTTTATGGATAATGGAGAGTATTTGGGAAGCTCTGAAGTTGGAATCAGCAATTTGAGGTTCACCATTTTTCATAACTGTAAGGGATTTAGATAAATTATATTTAGCCTCATTTTCATTATCTGTATAATAGAAGTAATCATCATATTTCTAAGAGAATTGCATAACTAATATACATGGAAAATTTAAACTATTAATAGATGGTGTGAGTGGATGCATAAGAGAAGAGGAAAAGGATGAAGAGTGTTGGAAGAAGTCATTGGCGAAGAGGGCAGAGAAGCATAGTACTGTGAGGCCAGCTGATGCAATCTTAATATTTCCTGGGAGCCTTTTGTACATGCATCCAGGGTTTGTGCTAGACATTAGGAATAAACATTTGGCTCTGCCTTATAGCACTTGTATTCTAGCAGTAAATATTCTAAATTTTTAGGCCATAAATTGAAGTTGCAGATAAAGAAGAGCAGAGAGAGATACCTTTGGATACAAGCAGCATTCTCTTAGAGTTCATTTTCTCTACTGGATGTATTTCTTTTTTGTGGACTCTGTCCTCATCACTAAGTATAGCCACTTCGGGCCCTTTTAGGTTCTCCCTGCCTCAGAGAATGGCATGGCAACCTTATTCTCACCAAGAGATTTGAGCTTCAAATTGTAAGCTATAAATGTCAGATTCTTATAATATTGACATCTGAGACTCATAGTTGTAGAATTTTAGAAGCTATCAAAACTTCAAATCATAGAATCTTAGGATAATAAAAACTTAGAATTGGAATCTCATAGACTCATAGAAAGAAATACATGTGGAATATAAAAATCCAATCTTAGTACTATCAAATATTAAAAGTCCTAGGATTATGACATTAGAGTTTTTTTCAGAGAAGATGACATCTGTTGTTGTTCTATATACCTTTCTTCAACCTATGAAAAATAAGAATACAGCAATTTAGACATATAAGTATTATGAAATAAATGTGCATATACCAATGCAAACATAGGATATGAAGTACTCATAACACTTATAATCAACATATTGGCCAAAGGACAACCATAACTGTGTCACATGAATTTTCTCGGTGTTCTAACATTTTCCAGCAGAATGATGGTTGGCTTCATTGACACCCAAGAAAACACTTATATTGAGGAAAAGAGAGCTTGAAGCAAAATAGGATTAGCATCTTTACTCACTGGTCAGCTCTGATAAAGTCTTTATGTTATCTGCCATTTTAGAAAGCATTTCTCTAAATATGCATTGTCTTAGGACAATGCTAGATTGAACTTGGGTAACATTCATGCATGGCAGTCTGTGATTTTGATGCTGTTTCCAAGGCAGTATTTTGCATGTCTGGTGACTTAAACATTTATTCTGTTCTTGTACCCAGCTCTTACTCTCTTGTACACATGATAAAATACTGTTGATCTGCGCTCTGCCTTATGTTTCCTGTGAAACATTGGCTTAGATCATCTATACTTGTTTTAATCCTGGCATCTGTTTCATATGTGACATTTATTTCCTCTAGAATCTATGTTCTCTCACAGGTCTTCATATTCAGTCGTCTATTTTGACAGGTAGAGGAAGAGTCTGATTTAGAAAAGTGTATAGGTTGAGCCAAGCTCTCTGTTTTGTACTATGAGGGTTGGGTGTTTATGTGGTTGTTGGTGGTGATAATGGTAGTGTATGGTGATAGTGTGTGCATGTGTGTGTGTGTGTGTGTGTGGTGTGTGTGTGTGTATGTGACATGTGCTAATCCTTTTTGTATAGTTTGTATGGTGTGTATGTGGTATGTGTAGAGAGAAGAATATGAATGTGTGCGATATGATTGAGATGTATGTGTGATGTGGAGTATATTTCTCTGTGTATATGTATGTGTATGTGTGTGTGTGTGTGTTGAATATATGGTGTATACATGTGCCTTTCTGGTGTAAGTGTGATCTACATAGTTTATAGTATGTTGTACACTATGTGGTATGTGTAGAGGGGAGAGGGAATGTGTTTATGATATATGTGTACAGGTAAGGTGTATGTGATATATGTTTAGTATATGTAGGGTGGTATGTGTTTGTGGTATGAGTGAGGATAGTATGTGTATTATGTGTTGTGCACAGTGTGTTGTGTTTAGTGTATTGTGTGATATGTGTGTATGTTGATGTGTGTATGGCTGTGTGTATAATGGTATGTGTGATATATGATGTCTAATATTGTATTTGTATGTGGCATGGTGAATGTTTATGGTGTGTGTGTTCACATGCCTCCATGTGTGTGTGAGTGTGTGTGTAGTTTGCATGTGTCTGTGAGAATATGTATGACTCATAAATAGTGAGGTAACTTTTTCAAATGTGCTTATGCCATTTGTTCTTGAATGTACCCATGAATTCCTAAATGTATTCATATGTGAATAAAATTGCATGGAAATAAATGTTCTCATCAGAAGATAAGGCATGTAAGTGCCTGTATAGTTCATGATATGCATTTCTTAAGCAGCTATAATATTTTTAATAATAAAGGATGTGCTTGAATGAGTTTTACTACATTTGTATTTGAAACTATTAAGTAAGCATTGTAGTGTTTATTTGAATGATGTTTCAAATATATTTCTTGGAATTGATGTGTTCAGGGTAATAAATAAAATGGAATTAATATATTTGAGTGTGCTAGTGTAAGAATATAGTTATATTTATGAATGTGTGACTGTGTACATGTATGTGTGTATATGAATGTGTTCACGTGCATGGAACAATCAGCATTTTCTAATGTGCACTTCTTATTGCTTTCTCATATATATGTGTCTATATGTGTATTAATACATTTGTGTTAAATATATTGCACAGTTTAAACACTAAACATGCAGAAAAGCAAATGTTTCTGGTTGGCCCTATGGACTAAGGGGAAGTGAATTGTGTGAGCTATACAGGAAAATCAGCCAGGAGACACAGGATGACAGTTTAATGTAAATTTGACCATATTGCTGACATGACTATGTATTTTTCAGGGGTTCTATCTGACAAGTTACTATCTCCCAACAGCTATTTTTTAAAGTATGCATATCCAGACCCTGCCATGCTGACTGAGTCAGTTAATCTTGGTTAGGGTTCTGACTTAAGCATTTAGTGAAATTTCCTTCAACAGTTCAGAAGAATAGCAGTGAGTAAAGAACCTTTCAGACTCCACGCAGAACCATGATTTACAGTACCTTAATGCTTAACGTGTCCTCAGTTAGGAGACAGGCAGTAGCCTAGCACACAGTGTTCTTTCTCCCAGGTCGGGTCTCCATCTCATTTGAATAGCACTTGATGTGTTTGTATTAGGTGAAGTGAGTGTGTCTCCAAGGGAATAACACATCTTGATGTGATCATAGGGGGGAAAAAAGCAAGAAAAAGAAACAGAGAGCCCAAAATAAGCAAATGCCAGTGGATATTCACAAAACAGAAAATGGAGAAAAAGAAGGGGTGGGAGATGTTGATTCATGGTTAAGTGAATAATTCAAAGTTACATGGACTCAAGTAGCTGGATATGTCTATCAGTGAAGTTTTTCCCCCTGCAATTCTTTTCCCAGTTTACTGTGTTGGGGTTTTCCCTGGCTAAGTCCTAAACCCACATAAATCTTACACTGTCTGTCATTTAGCCAAGCCACATAAACATTCTGTGTTTATTGCACTGAAGTTTAGAGGGGATGAAATAGAACTTTGAAATTCCCCTTCACTTTTAATTAAAAAAAAAAAAGGATTTTGGCCAACCCTGGGTTTCCACTTCTTTTTAACCAAGCCTGTTTTAAACCATTGCTGCACTTCTATTGTTGCAAATAGATGCACCGATCCATCTTCCTTGTAATACGTCTTAGTTTCTGCTCCATCTGTTCAAGAGAAAACATTTGCAGAAATCTCTCGGCTTTTCTCCAAGGGCTGAAACCTCAGTTGTAGCATGAAATGCAGGGCAGGAAGTAGATCCAGACATTAGTGGAGTACAAAAATTGATGAAATCTGTTTCTGGTGTCTTTTTGATTATTTATTCCCACAGCTAACTATTTCTAATATATTCATCCATGGCCATTATGGTGCCAGTTTGTGCCTGCAATTTACTGGGCATTCCCATGTTGCTCTTCCTTCCACTTTGTCTTGGAAATAGAGTCTTTAGTTCTGTTCTCATAAGTCCCTGCTCTTTATTCCTTAAAGGCTCTTGGGTGGAGGTTTTCTGTTTTTTAAGTGTGTGTGTGTGTTTGTGTGCGTGCATATGTGTGTGTGTGTATGTTTGTGTGCTGTGCATGTGTGTGTTTAGTTGTTACATAATTCTGTGGACATGTACTTATGCACATGTCAGTGCTCAGGCATATATGTGCAAATGGAGGCCACAAGTAAATATGTGTGTCTTTCTCAATCTCCTACTCTTTTAGACAAGATCTCTTTTATTAGCTATATCCACTTGTCTCGTTTCTATGATCCTGCCCCTAGCTGTTCAGTACACATCTTCCATGCAGGTTGTGTGCATCCAAGCTCAGATCCTTATGCTTATACCATGAGTACTTTCTTAACTGAACCACATTCTCAGCCACTGTACCGAGGTTCTCTAATAATCTCTTATTCATTTCTAATGTAGAGAGATCATGTTTTGACATGGGAGCAGCATTGGAAGGCCTCGTTTTGCACCTTGATTTGCCATGTTTTAACACGGCAAATTGTTCATGTTTTCTGAGCTTGAATTGCATGTAAAAATCCTGGGAGTCTGGAAGCATCAATGGTTTAAACTAACGACAAATACTTTGAAAATTGTGAGATGCTGCCCTTAGACTCTATGTATCCAGCCAACCCATTCACTTGTCAGTTCATTTTGTTTGCTTCCTAATTTATTAATGGGCTATAGGCTGCGTGAGCACTATGGAAAAATCTGCTTTGCTGTATCATATCAAAATAAATAAATAAAACCTATGCTTTCTAAAAGCCCATAAGCATGACAGCATAGTGTTTTGATATGGAGTCATGGGTAGGCTTCTCTTTCCTCTTTCTGTTGGATCTGAGCTTTAGTATTCAAGAGGAAAACAATCCCAATGCCTTAATAATGACAATGATTAACATATCTTCAATGGTATGAGATTAAATATACTCTTACCAGTGTTTCTAGTGAGCATGCTCTTTGGTATTTAACTAAAGTAGTTGAAATTCTTTGTCCACATGAGAAACTTGCATTTTGTTTTTAGTAGCTGTGTTCAGAATTGCTAAAACTTGATAGAAACTAAATACTCCTTAGGAGGTTAAAAGAATATAATATATATATATATATATATATATATATATATATATATATATATGGTATATTCAGGTAGTGAAATATTATTCAGACATAAAAGGAAAGGAGCCATTATTATGACATAGAAAGGTTAAGGTTCATGACTAGTTATTATTTTGGAAAAACTACATACCATGAGATCACAACTATGTAACAATATGAAAAGGCAAAACAGTGGAAATAGCATTTCAATGAATGTTAGGGATTCAGAGGTGGAGGAGTAAAGCATGGAACACAGAGCTTATAAAATGAAATTATTGTGTATGATACTGTAATATTAGATTCATGCTGTCATGTATTTGTTGAACCCATAAAACATACATCACCAACATTGAACCCTAATATAAAATACAGTCTTTGGGTGGTAAATATCTGTGAATATATGTTCATCAATGGACATAGAAGTGTTACTATGGTTTAGGTTATGAAACAGCATGTGCTATGTAGCTTTATGTATGTGGAGGGATGGAAGTGTACAGTATAGAATATACACTGTATCTTTCTTTTACTTTTTGGTAATAATATGAAACTAATCTTTAAATAGAAGAAAATAATACAGATTATCAGGGGTAGGGGTTAGGATGGGGATGGGGTCAGTAAGAAGAACATTCTAAGAGGAGGAATAACTCAGGGGACAATGTGTGAAGGGTAAACTAGGCTTTGGACTGGCTGAAAGTATCTACAGAGATTATAGAAAGTAAACATAGAGATGCTGGTAAATGGTGGGGAGTGACACATGGGGTTATAATAACAGAGTGAAGTTAAAACCGATCCTAGTTCTCATTTAGAGGTGGGAGGCAACCATTGATCAGGGCGTGATCCAGGAAGGAATCCAATAATAACAACAGTGGCCTTTTACCTTACAGTTGACAGACCCTGTCTTCAGTTTCCATTTACCACTTATGTCACACACAGAGTCACTATGAACCAAGAACAATGTGACAAAGAAACGAACACTGAAGGAAACTGACATCATTTGCTCACATAGATTGTGACTCTTGGGGCTTGAGCCAAAGTCAAATCCAACTGCTTATATTCTCCACACAATCAGTTTTGCATTGAAAGAATGTCTCCATAGCTCTGGGAAGGAGATGTTAAGCAAGAGACAAATTATGTTTATTCTTGAGTGAAAGACAATCCGGAAGAACTCCAAGAAAAGGAATCACTCTGGCAGTCTATTTCCAGGCACAATTCTGAAACTCTTCAAGGAGGTAGTTTGGGTGAATGGTGCTTCTGAGAAGTGTGTCTTTTGGGGCAACTTCCTGTTCTAACTTGAAAGAAAGTGGATGTCTGTGAGGGAGCTGGGATCCCGGGCTTCTATTAATTAACATCTTCACATTTAGTTTATTGGCTCAGTACAGATACCTAACATTTCCAGATAATATCATGGAAGCCACCTTTTTTGGCAATTCACTGGAGACAAAACCCTAAAGTGAAAAGATCATGAAACAACTCATAACCTTTATTTTTCCTCTATAATAAGATTTTTTTATAGTATTCTAAATTCCTTGAGGAAAAATCCCTAGAACTTCAAACTCTGACATCTAAAAGGTCTTTGAGATTTTTCTTTCTATTTCTCAGTCAGCGAATACCAATGCACTTGCTGCTTCCTTCGGTCTCTTTGTATTCCTGCAATGTGCATTTTCAATGTTTCTTTCATGTGTACACCTTCCTTTAACATCTTCCTTGGACCAATGTTGATAGGTTTCTAGCATAGAAATTTATAGAACCACTTTAATTCTGGCATTTTTATCTTCCTACTACATATTGATATTGGAAATGCATGGTCTCCTACAAAACACTAGTAATTAGTTTTAAGTCAAATGGCCTTTCCTGGAACAAGAAAATATTGGTAATTTCATATTTATCAAAGTATTTGTTTTGTATGTTGGACTTTGTTTTATAGCATAGAAAGCTAAAGATCATAGAAGGCTTCTAGTCAAGGTGTCAAAATTTTTAAACTTAGTTTTTAAATGCCCAGATTCTACAAACAGTAAACACATTGTAAATTATGTACTCATTCCCAGTACTTGTGTAACCTCACTCGCGAGGATGTTTAGTAATAGAATGCTTCATCAACCCTGTCTGCAGGGAGAAGAACTAAACTTCCCTAGAATTGTGATGCTTACATGAGTTGACCAAGGCAGATATTTTAAGGCAATGCTTGCACACAGCAGATTCCAGTACATCTTAATCTAGTCATTAAGACACAGCTCAGAATAAAGCAAAACTTGGAGTATTGCCTTAGTTGTATCAGAAGCTGGGTTCAAATTACTATTACATGTCTCCATGAAAAGGAATTTTAAAAAACTGAATAGGACATAACTGTCATGAAAAGAATATAATGGGTAGCCAAAGAGATGATGTTACATATGTAGGAGATCTGGGATCACCTACTTTTCTCCTTTTGAAAAGTGTTTTGAAGAGTTATTGGTAAAACCATTCATTTCATTTGGATGAGGCGTATTAGCAATATTAGAGCTGATGAGGCATTCTTTTCAATAGAGACAACAGAAGTAGAATTACTCTTCTCCTTAAGAATTCATTGCTGTGAACACCTTTTATTGCAAAAGAAATGATAAGATGCAAATAGAGTTGAAAATTAAATTAAAGAAAGTTAAGTTGTTAGGATGAATTTGCTTGGAGTCTGGAATCCTCATCAAAGATGCTTAAGCTTGGATCAATCTGGAAAGGGTTTGGAAACTATGTGAGTAGAATCAGATGTGTATGTGAGTGTGAATATTCAATGAGGCAAGGGTTGTGGGTGCCGCTGGCTCTCAGGAATTTGCTTATTGCCATAGATTAGGCTGCCATCTGGCTACTACCTGCCTTCAAGATGTTGCATGGATTCAGCTGATATTCTGAGGGTTCTCAACAATGCCTTTATCTTCATGCACAGAAGAAATATTTGATGCACATTAGTGCTATGAAAAGAAGCTGATCACGTTGCCTGACAGCGTATTTGAAGCTGCATTTTAAAACATATTTGGAAATATTTTTCTGAGAGCAAAACCTCATGTTATACACAGAAAGAGAGAGAGAAAGTGAGAGAGGGGAGGGAGGAGGATGTACATGAAAAATGTTCCTTGCCCCCAGAAGAAGTATGAGCAGATAATGCTGAATAGAAATGGCTTTGAATGCTTTCTTTAGGAAAACAAGTATAGTTTCACAAGTGTAAGATGTTTGCAATAGTTGAGGTTGAATACGTGACCTCAGAAGATATGAGGTGGAGGTAAGGCTTAAGACCTTAGCAAAGGATATCAGGATTTCACTTTAGAATATTGGAGTCTGTGTGTCCATTTGTTCTTCAATTCATGAACATGAATAGATAGTATCTAATTTGTCCTGGAAGCTATAGTATAAATATGATATATTCTGGAAGTCTTTGATGGTTTGATAAAAATTATGTACTTAGCATGTGCTTTGTGTTGGAGATAAACAAATACAAACATGTTACATGACCTTTACAGTCAGGAGAAAGGTTAATATTAAATAGAGTAGATCTGTGCTGATGTGTTATATGTGTGTGTGGTGTTCATTTCAAATTATATATATATAATTTGCTACATGTAAGACACTGTACCAAAACATCTCATATGCATTGTTTTAATTCTTTCTGCTACCTCCACTTTAGGAAAAATATATAGTTATTATCTCAAACTTAAAAGTAGGAAATGTATTCAGAGGTGTTAAACAAAGTTACTAAGGAAACAAAGAATCTCAGTAGAGTGAGAAACAAAGAGATGATCTTTGAGTGCAGCCTCCTTCCTTTTCTCTTCCTTCATTCTGTATTACTCTCAACACGCATAGAGGCTCTGTAGGAAAGACTTGGAACTCAGCAAATTCACCAAAGCTGCTTAAGATGAATACAGTAGGGATATTAGATTTATCAGGAGGGTACAGTAGGGAAGTGCATTTCAGATTTTGAGAACACTGTGCATTGTGCTAGAGTAAGTAGTTCTCAGTAGGTGATTTGGGGACATCCAGGGAGTTGGGGATATCTCGGTCTCTTTATATAGGAGAACATTAGGCAAGTAATGACATTCAAATTTCAGGATCTGTCAAAGAATGCTTTTCAGGGACTGACTGAGGAAGAAATGATTCATTAACTAAGTTAGAAAATGTCTTGCATAAATAGAAAGAAGGAAAAAGTAGGCATTAAATGTTGATAGATGAACACCTTTAAGATGGCTGTCATATAGGGTGCTGGTGTTTTACATGAGGAGCCAACACATTGGAAAAGTTAGAACCATAAAGCTAAATGTAAATTAGGATTGTGGTACATGTGAGCATGTGATAAAAGTGCCTAGTGCTAGGTGGGGAATAGAGCAGATGTTAAGTTCAGGGCTTCTGACTTGAAGAATGTGACCCATATAGCCAGCTTTCTTTTTCTGATGTGATTTTAATCGGATGTTCTTCTAAAATTCACCCTTCACTGACTCTATATCTCATTCCCTGGAGGTGGTACGGCACAATCTGTTTGCAAATACACTTAATACAGCTGTGGGCCTTTCTCCTATCACACCTGGCATGCCACATTTTGGACAAGCACACATATACCAAGGCACCAGCATACTGAATGAGCTGAAGGAAACTGTGTTTGAAACTGTGTCCTACTAATAAGGGAAGCTTATACTGCATGCTTCCTATCTTGGGTATACTTCACTAGATATCTACAAGGGTGAGCTGATTTGACCCCAAACCAGACAGTATATTTTAGTAATATATACTTTATAGTGATTCAAACTATGGGAAAGAAAAGTAATTGACTTTGTCAAAATTGAACCATTGATAATGATACTTTTAATTTTTTCTCCTTTCCTGTGTGTGCTGGTATTGAACTTTAGGTTTTATACCCACTGGAGGTGCATTCTACCACTGAGCTAAACATCTTCCCTCAAATATGTACTATTTGAAATTGCAGCCATCTCAGCTTGAGAGCCTTGTGCTTAAGCTATCTAGTGTACTGTGCTTGATGCTGAGTGTGGGTTTTCCAGCACAAGTATAGGTAGGGTTCAGCTGTGGCAGTGTTTTTATAGTAGTTATAACTCAGGATCAGGGAGGAAAGTAATATCTAGCACCATCACAAACACCATTGAGTTAATTTTGCTCACAAATCACTAGTTGTCCAGGCAGTCTAACTTGTTTCCTGTTAGAAGGTCTCTCATTGACTGACTGGATGGATTAATTTCAGCTCTAGTTCCTGGGTAGAGACATAAATATAGAGACATAGACAGACAATGCAATAAATAGATTCAAGGTAATTGAAATGCTTGGAAGATTTGGGATTCAAACTGAGATAGATATCGTTCCAGCTATCCTTTTTGTTTGCTAAGGCTATACGTTTTTTGTCTGAAAAACAAAGTCAATGTGTTAGATCAATATCTCTGAAATTTCAGTCTTTCAGGTATTGTTTAAGTGTTTTCTTATATACTTTCCTTCAATCTGTAATACTTAATATCTTTTTAACATATAGCTATTTCTTTTGGAAATGCACACCTTTAAATGGGAAACTTTATATCATCATCAAAAGTTTTAAATAGTGGACAATAACTATGTGAATAAATATAGTGAAAACAGAATCAGTATGCAATTGTATAGTTTATGTGATAGCTTATGCATTCAGATAAGTTCTGGCTTATTCATGTCATTGCTCCATATGTTAAAATATAGCTAACATTTACTTGCCCATAGTAGCATAGGCCTATAATCCAAGGACATGAGAGGTTGAGGATACTATATAAGCAAGTTCCAGGCTAGATAGGGCTATATAAGAACCTGTCTCAGAGACAGAGTTTAGAAGACGAGAGATAAATAGCAGACAGACACACAGACACTGACAGACACAGACACAGACACACACACAGACACAGACACACACACACACACACACACACACAGGGGTGGTAGGAGACATAGATGGATATAGACAGAGAAAGTCAGAAAGACAGAGAGAATGAAACAGAAATATGGACAGATATAAAGATGAAAAATGTAAACACAAATATTTAAAAGTCATAAGATAAAAAGACAACCCTGACAGTTATTCTCCTTTGTTATTTTAATCAGATTTAGAAGAGAATTGATATTTTCTAGCTCCATCCATTTGTCTAAGAATTTCATGAGCTCATTATTTTTAATGGCTGAGTAGTACTCCATTGTGTAAATGTACCACATTTTCTGTATCCATTCTTCTGTTGAAGGACATCTGGGTTCTTTCCAGCTTCTGGCTATTATGAATAAGGCTGCTATAAACATAGTGGAGCATGTGGCCCTGTTGCATGTTGAAATATCTTCTGGGTATATACCCAGGAGGGGTATAGCTGGGTCCTCAGGTAACACCATGTTCAATTTTCTGAGGTATCGCCAGACTGCTTTCCATAGTGGTTGTACCAGCTTGCAATCCCACCAACAATGGAGGAGTGTTCCTCTTTCTCCACATCCTCGCCAATATCTGCTGTCACCTGTGTTTTGGATCTTAGCCAATCTGACTGGTGTGAGGTGGAATCTCAGTGTTGTTTTCATTTGCATTTCCCTGATGACTAGGGATGCTGAGCACTTCTTTAGATGTTTGAAAAGGGATTTCTTTTTCTTTCCTTGAATGAAAGAATAAGTGTGGTGGTGGTGGTGGTGGTGTGTGTGTGTGTGTGTGTGTGTGTGTGTGTTCATTTCAAAGTCGAGGTTGCTGGAAAAGCTTCATACTGTGAAATAGAGGGTGGGAAGATTTGCTGCATATTCCTGGTATTTGTGTTGTCTAGAAACTGAGAATTTCAAGGAACTTAGAACACCAGCTGGAGGGAAGCAGACTTGGTTGGATTACAGTGAAGAGAATGAGTTTAAGAAAGTAAGAAAAGTAAAGCCATCAATTTGCCCTCATCTTTAAACACCTAAGAAGGAGGAAGGCATCTGAGACCACAGAATACCCAGAGCTAGAAAGCTTATCTCCCCCTACCTCAATTCCCAAAACAGACACTGTCCTAACTCACCCATTTTTATGTTAATAAATTTAACTTTAATGTTCATTATCTTTACCCTGTTTTCTGATTGTTACTTGTTTAAGGCTAGTATCAATTTAAAAGCTGTGCACAATGAGGAACTGCTTTTCAATTATTCCATAGGAGGAATGGATGTTAATTTACCATACTCCCATCGCTGGCTATGCAGCTAGTACATTTATGTTACATATCAACATGTAAATGAAATAAGAAAGGGCCAGTTCCTTCTTTCATATATCAGAAGAGAGAAGGACAGTACTAACAACCAAGTAAGTACCACAGCTTCTGAGGTTATAGAATCTGACTGATCCAATCTTACACTGCCCTTCTGTTGCTGTGATCTGTGTATCCTGGGGAAAAATGTGGTTCTTGGGTCAAAGAGTGGGTAGTTCCTGGATATTTCCCTCCTCCTTGGGGCTGAGGCCCATTGTCACACTTCTCAGCTCAGCCTTTCTTTGTTCAGTGGTTGGAGTCCCATGCTAATGAGACCCTGCTCCTGGATTTTAGCCCCTTGGGGGCCAATTAATTTCATTTTATTTCAACTGCCAGGAACCTCAGAACTAAATCCAGATCAATTAGTTCATCCCAGGTGCCTGGTTACATCTATTCCTTCACTTGTTTTAACTATTCTTTGTTCCATTTTTATTTTAATTATCCTGATTTATATCTTATTTAACTTTATAATATCACTTTAACTGTGTCTTGGGGGTAGATTGGGTATGAATTCTAAGGCAATAGCTAAAATCATGTTAGGCTTCATTTCTGGAATAGAAGAACAGCTCCAGAATCCTCCTTGAACAAACACTGCTGTTGCTTCTAAGTCAGTGGCTTTAGGAACTATCTTTGAACACAGCAGCATGTGGACAGAAGAGGGAATAAGGGGGTGGAGAAACTGTCCCGAGAAGCCATCCTGTCTACATGGAGCAGGAGTGTGTAAAAGACCTCATGAGGGAAACTGAAATCAACATGGAGTCTGGGGCTGTACAACGTGTAACCCTGAAGGAACAAGTTACATTTATTGAGATATAATAAGACCGTTTTATCCCTACAACAGGAGAAACATTTCTCATAGAAAACCTGAAAGACAACTACCATTGCCTGAGATTTTCTTGGTGAAAACTGTCTGCATTTATCTTGATTTGTTCTGCTGTTGTGATAAAATACCCTGACAAAAGCAAAACACGAATGGCTCACTTTAGCTCACAGTTGAAGGTCCAGTCCAAGGAATTCACTACAGTCAAAAGCAAGAGTGGACACTTGCTGCTCAGTTTACTTTCTTTTAGAGAGACCACAGCCCAGGTTAAAGAGTAGTACTCCTCAGAGTGGACAGGTCTTCCCACTGCAAATAATGTAATTAAGATAATCCTATACAGCAGCAGTTCTCAATCTGTGGGTCATGACCTCTTTGGAGGTTGCATATCAGATATCCTGAGTATCATATTTGCATTACAATTTGTAACAGTAGGAAAATGACAGATATGAAGCTGATTTGGACTCATGCTTAGTTCTAGACATTGTTCTAGAACTAAAAATTCTTGGACAATTCTACTGAACGACTCATTTTCATGAACTATGGAATGACAACTTTTGTTTAAAGAGCAGAAATTATTCCAATGAGATAAAATTTCCACACTGATATTCAAGTATTGAAGGCTTTCAATAAAGAATCAAATAAGATGTAATATGAATAAGCTAGTTTTAAGATCTATAAGAATAAAAAGCTTGTTAATATCTAGCTTAATAGTCAGAAAACTATGTCAGCGAGTCAAATCTGGCTCTTTTCTTCTATCTGTAAAGTTTTATTTGGATACACTGATGCTCATTTATTTGCTTATTGTCCAGACTTAAACTTTCTGCTATACTGATAGAGTTGAATAATTGGAAGTGGGGTCCAAAAAGTCTAAAATATTGATTGTCTTTACAGAAAGAATCTTTTACCTTTAATCAAGAAGAAAATACTGAATCCTGTAAAGGGAAGGTAACTGACAAAATAATGTGGCTAATGAGAAGATTTGAAGGGTTAGCCAAATCTCAATTAGTTTTCTCTCCCTGTATAATTATTTTACTGTTTTATCAACACATTGATAAGATGTAGAAAAAGACAAAAGACACACAAATACAGCAAAGACATTTAGTAATGTGGTTGGCATATATATATAATCAGTGAAGCTTAGCTCAGTTTGGAGAGCCTCAGTCTAGTTGGTAAAGCACAAAGTTAATACTTATAGTCAAATATTGTCACCTTGGAATTCAGTGTATTTGGGTCTAAGAGAGGTGGCTCAGTGGTGAAGAGTTTGTACTGCTCTTACAAAAGATATTGATTTAATTCTCAGCACCCATAATAGCTATCTCACAATCATCTGTAGATCCAGTTCCAGGGTTTTCAATACTCTCTGACTGACATCAGTGCCTGAATATGTGTGGCATACACATATAAATACAGGCACAAACAGTTATACATTCAGGAAAATGTTTAGGTATGACTTGAGCAATCATCTCAATACGAGAAGTAGACAAACAAAACACTGTGTGTTTGTAGAAATTGTAAGTCTTCCCATTTGTTGAATTTAAAGTGTCTGAGATCATATGATCAGATTTGAATAGAAACTAAAACCAGAATTAGGAAATTGGCTAATATACTTAAGGGAAGGTATTGGTTATTTTAGTCAAAATGTGAGAACGTCATTCTGTAAGTCTGAGCTCATACATAGATGAAACTGTTGATTTTGATCCTCAAGAAAGAAATCAGGGAGAGATAAATTTTCCATACTTACACATTGATAGATTTTCTACAACGACTTCTACTCTTTTTCTGGCTTCTTGCCACAAAAGTTTACTTGATAACTTAGTGATCTAATTCTACATTTGAAGCAGTCTGCTGTTTTTATGGACTGGGGCATTCACTTGCCATTTGTTGACAGTTTACTTCTGCAAATTCTGCTCCCAGGTACTTCATCCCTCAAGGTGGTCTGCTGTATTATATGACTGCTAGAGTTTATTTACTATGTAGGAAGAACAATGCAGAAAAAAAAATGTCATCAAAGGTGTTGTAGATAACCTCAGCCTTGTATTTTGATCCTAGTTCCCAGTGAATAGCCCCAGCCTTGTATTTTGATCCTAGTTCCACCCTTCTGGAGGGGCTACAGAGGATGATTGAATGAGCCTTGTGGATAGCCCCAGCCTTGTATTTTGATCCTAGTTCCACCCTCCTGGGAGGGGCTGCAGAAGATGATTGAATCTGTACACAGGTGATGTCTTGTAATCCTTCTGTCCAATTAAAACCTGTAAAATAAAGGCTAGAGGCAGAGATTGGGCAGTAGAAGGGAGGCAGAGAAAAAGGCTTAGGGGAGGAGAGAGTGAGAGGAATTCGATATAAAAGGCAGAGGAGGGGCAGAAGAGAAGGAGAGGGAGAAGACAGAGAAGAAGCAGGAGGAAGTTGGAAGAAGCAGAAGGAAGCTGGAGGTAGAAGGAAGCCAACGATGGAGGACAAGCATGTGGCCTGGATGAACCGCAAGTTATAAGGGATCTCATAGCCGGGGGATTAGAGTAGTGTAGCGGTAAACCTGCCCAATCTAGGCGTGCCATTTATACCATAATTATTGAGTTGTATTTTCCTTTGACTGGTCTCCTTCAGGTAGGAGATCCTACAGCAACAAATTCAGCTGTTTAAATAATTTCTACTACACAAAGGTATGATGAAATCATTGTTTGAGGATGGATATTTGCTCATCAAGTATTTATTGAGCACTGTTTTCAGCAGTAGTTTACTTGGGGAGAAAGGATTGAGTTCCACAGGTGAACTGGGAGTCTGGTTTATTCAGATGAGATGATTAAAATCAGCACTGAAATGGAACTAAGGTGTTAGAGGAGACATTGTTTGTTTGTACTCTTCCATCCTTTAAACCTTTCTTTTAAGAAGATGCTGTGCCATCCATTTCCATAGAGTAGGAACCTTTTTTCCAGACTGTTTTCATCTGTTCCTTTATATATATATAGGTTCTTGCATCCCTGCATTAAAGTTCCATCTTTCTGATTTCTTTCTCTCCGTCTGTCAAGTGATGCATACCATCTGGTTCCCATTCACCATTATTTAGTTCTTGCAGACTGATGGAGAGTTCTGAATATGAAGAGAGAGTGTGTATCTTCACAGAAGTGCAGAGAGCAGACCAAGAAAAGTCAGGCTGGCACAGAGAGAGAGATACCTTTGCAAATCAGTATGTTGGATCTGTCCCTATCTCTGCCTTTGATTGTAGCACTCTAGGTCTATCTGCTCCTAGCTTCATTTCCTGCTTTCATTCTCACCCTTACAACTCATCATTGTTATATTTCTCCAAGGCATTTACTAAGGGCCCAAACCTTTCTCTATCTCTCAGTCCCTCATATACTTTTCCAGTATGCTTACTTTAAGAATAGTGAAACTTAAAATTGGCATGTTGATTTCACTGGAAGTGGTTTCTATGCTAAAGAAGAGCAAAACTAATATGACAAACAAACAACAAAACCCCACCAAAATCAGAAACCCTTACCTGAAAACCCACTATTATCAGGAACAGGGGCAATTACTTGAAACAATAAAAATGGTATTCAGGAGGAGGCATCATCTAATCTTTGATTTTTCTGCCCTAAACTAGTAGTGGGACCTTTAGTAAGCAGTGGTTTCTGTTAACAGAATATGAACCAGATGGGTCAGATTCTTTCTAATTACCACACAACATGGAATTCTAGAACACGGAGAGGAAACATCACCTTGACATTTTATACAACTTTTCACAATCCAGGCCTGATCTCTACATCTGGATGCATTCAAGACATAATATATGAGTGAGCCTAGAGAATTTTATTCCTCTGTCTCAGCTTTTAGAGGGACTGACCTCCTTGTACGGCAAGCCAGTCTCAAGTGAAATCCCAGAGAATTCTGTGACCATACAAAAATCATGGCAGTTCCTGAGGAAAGCCCTTTGCATCCTCTTTGCATCATCATGGTGATAAACATCAAATCATCAATTAGGATTTCTGTACTTCTTGAAAATAAATGGCTAGATTGGATGACCTTAGACCATTTTTCACCTCAGGAAATTTAGCATGACTGCATAGAAACAGATAAAAGAGTTAAGGAATCAGTCTTGTCTAAGAGAGAATGCCCAGCTCCTGAGAAGTGCCTTAGTACACCAGATTACTGAGGTTGGTCAGTTATGTAATAAAGCAACTGCTAAATGGCAGTCACTGGTAGTTGGTCATGGTAAGCTACAAAATTCCTAACACAGAGGATCCTGGGGATTATTTACAATTTCTAGCTGTTCTTCATCTAAACAAACTGAATTCCTTGGAAGGCTGTATGCTCCTGATGAATCATGTCTGAGTTGGGACTTTGCCAGTCTCTTCTTTTGTCTATTTCCTGTTTCTATTTTTTTCTAAATTTCTTCTACTCTGACATAATACACCCAACCACAGTTTGCCCTCCCTCCACTTGTCCCCATTCCCCTACCCACCTTACTCTCCCACAAATCCACTCTTCTTCCTTTTCCCTTCAGAAAGAGCAGGTCTTGAAGGATATTAACTGAATCCTGCATAACAAGTTACAGTAAGACTTGACACAATCCTTCATTTCAAGGCTGAATGAGGCAAAACAATAATAGGAGAAAAGTGGTCTCAAGAGCAATGGAAAGAATCAGAGACAGCCCTACTCCCACTGTTAGGACTCCTACACGAATATCAAGTTAAACAACCATAACATAAGCAGAGGACATAGCACAGACCATGTAGGCTCTTTGGTTACTGCTTTAGGCTCTGTGATCTCCTATGAGCCCTGCTTATTTGATTATGTAGACCATTTTCTCTCTCGGTGTCTTTGAATCCTAGTGTTCTTGAAACTTTTGAATCTTATAATCCTTCTTCACTGTCCTCTTTGGGGTTACCTGAGCTCCACCTCCTCTTTGGCTGTGAGTCATTGTAAGTGTTCCCATTAGTTGCTCAATGAAGCCTCTCTGATGACCTCTGATGACACTGATCTATGAGTATAGCAGAATATCATTAGGAATCATGTCATTGACTTTTGATTATTTGTTTGTATGTTTGTTTGGCCAGTAATGTTGATTCTACCCTAGGTTTCTGAGTTATCCAGCCTCCAGTTCACGGCTATTCAGGTAGTGTTTGTCATGGCTCCCTTTCTTTTCTTTACTTTTGTTTTCTTTTTTATTGGATATTATGTTTAAATTTCAGATGTTATCCCCTTACCCCATTTCCTCCTACCTCTGACCCACGAACCCCCTTCCCATCCCCCTCCTCCTGCTTCTATGAGGATGTGCTCCACCTACCCCCTACTCCCACCTCCCCAACCTCAAATTCCGCCCGCACACAGCATCCAACCTTCATGGGATCAAGGATCTCCTCTACGTAGCACCTATACCTGACAGGACCATCCTCCCTTGCATATACAGCTGGATCCATGGGTCCCTCCCTAAGTGCTCCCAGGCTGGTTGGTTTAGACCTGGGGGCTCTGATTGGTTGATATATTGCTCTCCTCATGGGTCACAAACCCTTTCAACTCCTTCAGTCTTCACTCTAACTCCTCCATTGAGAACCCATGATCAGTTCAATGGTTATCTGTGAACATCTGCCTCTGAATATGTCAGACTCTTGCAAACCTCTAAGGAGACAGCTATATCAGGCTCCTGTCAGCGTGTACATCCTGACATCCACATCAACCTCTACCTTTAGTGACTGCACATGGGATGGACACCCAGGTGGAATGGTTTCCAGACAGCTCCTCCTTCAGTTTCTGTCCTACACTTTGTCTCCTTATTTGCTCCCTTGAGTATTTTTTCTCTCCTTATAAGAAAGACCGAAGCACCCCCACTTGGTCTTCATTTTTCATGAGCTTTATGTGGTCTGAGTTGAATTGGGTATTTCAAGCTTTTCATGACATGGAATCCATGTCTTCTGATACCAAGACAACCTCCCATGTTGTAAATTACCTCACCTAGCCTCAAGCTGGCCATTTCTAGAGGCCATTTTGAAGTTTGCACAAACTTTTGGAATCTTTTCGGTAGTGGTTCAGCTTATACCTTCTCTCTTCCCCTTGGGCTGACACTTTCTGCTAGTCTCAGACAAGAGAACATTATAATCTTTCTCTCTGCTCCTCAGCAGTGCAAGCTCACCCCATCACTCACTCTAACAGACCCTGATGAGTACCCACAGTATATCTGGAAGCCATTTTCTGTTTGGAAGTCAGTGGCGGTCAGCCAACATTTCAGTAATATTTGCTTTCTTAAGGCTTAGACAAATCAAATCCATTCAGTTTCCCAGACTCAATGTCTTTTGTCTGGCACTGTGTCCTCTCATCCAAGGCGAGCCAAGATTGAGCTCACTTGTGTTCCTCACACATGTGTGTGTGTGTGTGTGTGTGTGTGTGTGTGTGTACACTCTTATTCTCTGTTTCAAACATAGTGCATAAAGTTGTTTTTTTTTTTCCTTCTTTCATCATCAAAATAGCCTAAGACAAAGCTAAGTTTGAAATAACTTTAAGCATAACACAGTAATAACAGTGTAACACCTAAGATGACATTTCTGGTCAGTCTGTAAGGGTCCTGGAAGAAGTGAGGATATTATAAGGAAAAACAATTACATCTGTTCCTTTCACTGTCAGATTTTTGAGATATTGGATCCTCAGAAATTAGAATTCTCTAGGAGTCTTGGAAGGAGAAGGACTAAGTCTTATTAACATCCACGAGGACCTTGTCTCTAGTAAAAATATGTCACCTGTGTGTTTTGACAACTCTTCAGACTTCCTTGAAGGAGATACCACAGCAATGATATATTAATGAATAGGACTGCTCATTTAAACTCAAGCCATATTCACCCCCAAGAGATGGGCTTGGGAGGACAGTAGACCTCTTTGTTACTTTTGTCAGTGTAACCACAGTGAATATATCTTTCCCTGCTTTTTAACTAATGCTTATCTTTTTGTTGATCTATTCAGGACTGGTGGCTTGTTAGGATCTTCCAGGGGCCCAGACACTGACTTTATTAACTATAACAACATTATAGATATAAAACTAAATTCTAATTGTTTTGATGATATCATTTGACCCAAGTCTAAGATTTCCAATGGTGGATGGAATAGATCTAGACTTTAATCTTCCTAACTCTGGTTAGTTGTATGTTCACTAGACCTTGCTCTGGTTTACCTTCCAGAGATATACGTACTTAAGATTTCATCTCACCCTTGTTGAAATGGGAATATCTAGAAAGAACACAAGAGATTGTTTGAGTAATCTTAGGCATGCAACCTTAGGAAATTCTCTAGAATTCAGTTTTCCTACTGTGCTGCCAGTGATGTATTGCTGTGGGAATGGGATGATGTAATGTGCCTCTTAGTCCTAAGGTGCTGGGTTTACACCCACTCCTGCTGCTCTCTGTTATTAGCCTTATTCCTTGAGAAGGACCTTTCAATACTTCAAAGTTGTATTTATTCTATAATGAGCATTTGGGACATCCTAGCAAGGAACCAAGTATGTTATTTTGGGGTAAAGGATCTCTTTGAGGAGGCCTACCATTCATCTAACTCCCTACTGTGTGGCAGACCCAGCAGGGAAGCAGTCATGTCCTCAGAATGCATTTAGGACTGTCTCCATCATGGAGAGTGAGGGCTAGAAATAAACCAGACCTCTCTTTCAGAGTTTCACAAAAATGGATTCCTTGGGTCAAAGGCCCCTTAATCTGCAAAACACAAGCTGTTTGCTTGACTTGATGCCTCAGCAGACTTCCTAGGCTTGAAGGAGCTTTGGAATGAAAAATGGATTATGTTTTGAAGAATAAGGTTCCTTTCATGCCAAAAATATGCATTTTTCCCTTACCTTTTCCTTATCCAATGAAACACCGTGTTCCTTTCTGGTTAGCATTCTTAGTCATCAGGGAAATGCAAATCAAAACAACCCTGAGATTCTACCTCACACCAGTCAGAATGGCTAAGATCAAAAACTCAGGTGATAATAGATGTTGGTGAGGATGTGAAGAAAGAGGAACACTCCTCCATTGTTGGTGGGATTGCAAGATGGTACAACCACTCTGGAAAACAGTCTGGCGGTTCCTCAGAAAATTGGACATATCACTACCTGAGGACTCAGCTATACCACTCCTGGACATATACCCAGAAGATACTCTAACCTATAACAAGGACATATGCTCCACTATGTTCACAGTAGCTTTATTTATAATAGCCAGAAACTGGAAAGAACCCAGATGCCCTTCAACAGAGGAATGGATACAAAAAATGTGGTACATTTACACAATGGAGTATTACTCAGCTATTAAAAACAATGAATTTGATAAATTCTTATGTAAATGGATGGAACTAGAAAATACCATCCTGAGTGAAGTAACCCAATCAAAAAAGAACATACGTAGTATTCACTCACTGATTATTGGATTTTAGCCCAGAAGCTTGAAATACCCAAGATTCAACTCACAGACCACATAAAGCTCATGAAGAATGACAACCAAGTGTGTGTGTGTGTGGGGGGGCTTCAGTCCTTCTTAGAAGAAGTAACAAAATACTCAAGGGAGCAAATATGGATACAAAGTGCAGGACAGAAACTGAAGGAGAGACCATCTGCAGACCATTCCACCAGGGTATCCATCCCATGTGCAGTCACCAAAGGTAGACGTTGATGTGGATGTCAGGAAGTACATGCTGACAGGAGCCTGATATAGCTGTCTCCTTAGAGGTCTGCAAGAGTCTGACATACTCAGAGGCAGATGCTCACAGCTAACCATCAACTGATCATGGGGTTCCCAATAGAGGAGTTAGAGTGAAGACTGAAGGAGTTGAAAGGATTTGTGACACCATGAGGAAAACAATACCAACCAATCAGAGCCCCCAGAGTCTAAATCACCAGCCTGGGAGGACTTAGGGAGGGACCCATGGCTCTAGCTATATATTCAAGGGAGCTATATATAAGTGGGAGAAGAGATCCTTGGTCCCCTGAAGGCTGGACGTCGTGGGGGGGATATTCGAGGTTGGGGAGGTGAGGTATGGGGGAGGTTAGGTGGGGGTATACCATCATAGAAGCAAGAGGTGGGGGGGAGTGATAGGGAGTTCCTGGGAGTGGGGGAAATGGGGTAAGGGGAGAACATCTGAAATATAAATAAAATTTCCAATTAAAAAAAAAAAAACTCTCAAGCTTCCTTTCTTAAGCACAGATGGATTAGACTGGGCTGAATATTCATAGCATAAGGCTGGAGAGAACATCAGTGAGTGTCTAGCTTCCCTCCTTCAGAACTACCCTACTTTACTCCTCCAAATATGTCCCTATGAGCCCCAATTTGTTACTATTAAAATGAAAGAATTTGGTAGTATTTTAGAATATTTTAAAGTTCTGGTGAAATTTTCTGATGAAATCAAGAGGAATGTGCATTCCAAAAGCAGAGATTATTTGGTTCTCCCATGTTTCCTTAATTTATTGGAACCCCAGCAACTGAGTAGTCCTAGCATTTGACTCTATTATCAGTGAGGTTAGTCCTGATTCTCACTGATTTTTTTTTATCTTGTTGTAGTTTTTTTTTAATTGTTGCTTATTTACTTATTCAGTTGTTTTTGCCTTAGTTAGCATTATTTTGTAGATTATGCTATCCCTTAATTTCCTATCAATATTTTGAATTGTAAACCAAAAAAAAAAAAATAAATAAATAAAATAAAATAAATAAAATAAAATAAACCACAGTTGCAGAGGAAAGACTGGCATGTGGTTTACTCTTTCAAGCAAAATAGGATCATAGTCGTTTTCTTAGCATAGGACAACAGTGCAGCAGGCTGGTCAATAAGCAGAGTACTACATGAAGCTGAGATGATGACTTAAGACAGATTCTGTATTTTTCATGGCTGTAAAACTTTTGGACAACCTTCTTGATGGTAGGGAGGGCTGAATAGTTGGAGACATTACAGTAACCTAGAAGGCTGAAGCAATGATTCAGCAGTTAAATGCACTTCCTACTCTTCCAGAGGACACAAACACACACACACAGATACAGACACAGACACAGACACAGACACACACACACACACACACACACACACACACACACACACGCAAAGAAGGAGAGAAATGAGAATAACTCTTAAAAACAAGTTATCTAGCACAAACTGTATCATGATAGAGACAAACTGAAATAAGTCTTGTATAAGTCTTGGTACAGGTGATGTAATTAAATAAAAATTTAAAAAAAAAAAATTGTGTCCACGAGTTATTTCTGTCGCCATTATCTATATGGTAGTGACTCTAATATGATGGTAAGTGTGCTGAAATACAGGGCCTGTGAATTCTGGGACACATCTACTCAAAAGGGGAAGAGTGTTTTCTCCTAAGTATATGGCACTGTCCCAGGTGTTTGTTTGTTATTTGTGCTTTGTTCATTTGTTCTACTGAATTTTAGGAGTAGAGTAAACATAGGGCAGAATTCAGAGATATCAATTCACCAGAAAACCTGTTTCTACACTAAAAGTTTTTTTATTTTTAATATTGGTGTCTGTGTAATGTTAATTACCATTTTCAACATCCTCTATGCTTGCTTGCCCTTCTGTGCATGTCTATAGGGAGATCACTACTATTTGTGCATTCCTCTAACCATAGTAATGTCTAATTTACTGGTTTGTACCTAGTAGGAGAGATTTTGTGATCAAATGATTTTGTTCACACTTGTCCTGTCATCTGAATGTTTATTCTCTCTTTCTCTCTCTCTTTCTCTTTCTCTTTCCTCATCTGTCAAATCCTAACTTAAACATCTAGAGGCCAAATTAAATGTCAGCTCAGGAAGGGGGCTTCTCTTTCTAGAGGCATTCTCTAATTCATTGTTTTGAGTTAACTCTTTCCTTTGCTCTAACAATGCATTATATATTGTTGTATCTAGTAGAACTCAATCTTTGATCTGTCATTTGAGTTTTCAAGTTTTATCTCAGTATAGATCCCTAAACCCATGGACCTTTCCATCTTTCTCTTTTTAGTTATCTAATATCTTCATCATTCTAGTTCAACTATAGACTTCACATGGTTCCAGCAGCACATTGTTTTTCTCTCCTATATTTTTGATTTTCTTCTTTAATTATAGATGTCTTATGAATTGACAATTATCTACTAAATACTTTTCATGAGAAGAAATTTCTTCCATTACCACTTGGATCCTACCACTGGTAGACATTGTGAAGGACTTTGGCCCCCATTCTTGAAGTACTTCTCTACATTAGTCATTTTCTATTCCCTTGCTTTCCATTCATGCTTAAATGTATGTCACATCTTCAGTTCCCATGGTCTATGGAAAATTATTTACCACCTCTGTATTCTGAAGTATGATATGCATCTCTGGTCTTTATGTTGGAAAAGTATGAAGATGCTTCTTTCACATCTCGGCTACTCCTTGAGTTCATGACATCTCAACCTACTTTATGGGGCTCTTTCCTTTAACATGTTGCCCAAACATGAACAATGTTTATTGTTTACTTCCATGACTTTTGAGTCATAGATGGCATCATCCATGCCAAGAGCTCTGACCACCACTAGCACACAGTGATTGACACTAACTCTGCCTCTAACTCTGGCTTCTTCTTCCATTTGACTGAAAAGATCCCATTTGGAAATGCTCAACAGAATGTTCCCCAGATACTTGTCATTGATACTACATCATTTACCTTTACTGTCTCTTGTCACACATGTCACTGTCCTTGACTCTACTCACCAATCAAGGCCCGAGTCATATTAGACAGGTTTTTCGTCACCTCAACTACCTATCCACCAAATATTGCTATTTTTCTTCTTTCCTTTCATTTCTCTCAAATATAAGACTGCTTGTTCATGCTACATATAACCTAGCATATTTCATTAGCTTTTTCTACTTTACATTACCCTTATCTTAAAATCTTTCCAGTACCGCTTACAGTTATACCCAGCAAAAATAAAACATTAACAGAACTCTTCTGTTTGAAAGCTGTCAGTGGTTCCCTATGATCACATGGGGTATGATCTTCACTCTTGACTTGTACATTTCATTCACTCAATAAATATTGATTAGCTTTTCCTATATGATTGGTTTCAGGTATCTTGCATACACAGGGGACAAAAGAATGCCTTCAACTTCAACTACAATTGAAGACATGATATAGTCAATTAGATGCAGCAGTTGGCTTTTGCTTCACTGTCTGGAGATTTTTGTGTAAACTTTCTTCCACAAAAATCCCTTTCTTTCATTCTTTTTCATGTGCTTCTTTCCTAGGTAGGAAGCATTCTCAGAGATGGGCCAGAGGGCTCAGTATACATACTTGCACTATCTGTCTTTGCTTAGAATGGCTCAGTACATGTGTTTCTTTCCAAAATTTCCTGTCTCTGTTCTTATTTGTGTCCCAGGCCATGAGAACCTATTCAAATAGTGTGGACTCAATAAATATTTCTTGCATTTCAGCAAATAAGCATAGACCTCTTTTAAACAATCTCCTACTGAGACTTGTGATAACCTGGGGAGAGAGTTCAAAAGGCAAGAATTTAGATCATCCCATTTCTAAATGTGGGTCAAATGAAATATTCATGAAATAAATGATACCACACTCAACTTATGCTTATATTGTTAATTTCAAATGTAATACTTGGGATCACAGGAATTCCACCGACTTCACACAAATCACAAACTCCACGTACTTTTGTTTTTACCATGATACCTGTGATCTTCTATGGATTCGACATTTTCTGAGCTCTCAATCTGTCAATTGCAGGTTGGTTTCTCGATCTTTCTTTGCCCTGATATCTTTACAGTGCATCTGTGAAGAGTTATGATTGACAAAGTGGGGAAAGTACTGCTAAGGATGGCCTCATTTCATAGATTATTATACTAAAGTCTTGTTCCTTAAAACAAATAATTTGCTTAGGACCCATTTAAATTCTAACAGTTTTGTAATATGGGACATTTTTCAAACATGTGACATTGTAAAAGAAGGAAGGAAATAAACAAAAACTACATTGTAAAGGAGCCTGGCTTTTGTGGTCTGTAGAATAGATATGATGCTATTTATCTCATTGAGAGGTTCGTTATGTGGATTTTATACTATGGGTAATTAGAAAGCATTTGACATGGTGTCTAGCAGTATCAGGTGCTCAGTGGTCTTTCACTTGCTTTCATTGACATATTTAAAATATATTAGGCTGTCATCTTTTCTGATAAAACTGAGAAGTAGGAATGGACAGAGCAAGAAGATGTAACTACATAAGCAAAAAATTGGAACCATGCAGATTTTAATGTTTCATTCATGCCACCGAGGTCAGAACTGAATGGCATAGAGACAGGACTATTGAATGCAAAATTAAGAGAAAAGAGAATCAACAAACGAATGGTTCAGACTGTTCCTTTCAGGGTGCCATTGCTTAGCTGTATTTAGATGGGTACATCCCATTGGCACCAAGTGCATACACCAGAAAGGTCAAGGTTCATGATTGAATATGGTAGACATATTCCAAAATGATAGATGAACTTGGAGAAGACACATTTCTGAGGGAAAGAACCATCAGATCTTTCTAAGCTTACTGAGATAATAAGAGGAGGCTGTTACTGGCAAATGAATCAGATGTATATGAAAAATGAATGTTAATGGATTGTAGGAAGAGTAGTTGAAAGTTAAAAGTCCCAAACCTCTCAAAGGCATAGATTAGGAAATTATGTGTACCACTGAGGCATAGAATATAAAGAGAAGGTCATGTTTGATAGAGTAGGAAGGTTAAGTTTAGATTATTTTAACTTTTGAGAAATCTGTGAGATTTCTAGAGAAGTTGATAATGTGCTTAGCAGCTACAATACAAAATATACACATTATAATAATTAATACCCATCACATTGGTTTCTAAACCTTATTCCTAATAAACCTAACATTCGTTGAAAAAATAGCCATGAGGCTCAGCCCTTAAAAGCTAAGTCTAGCAGCTAAATAGGTGAGTGTATCACTAAGTATATAAACTTTTATATATATATATATATATATATATATATATTGCTCTCATTGTCTCAATTGCCAGATTGTTATTGTTCTACAGCTACATAGGTGGAAGTCACATTGACTATGTGAATATAAATCTACACTTTTTCTTGTTTGCCTGAATTATCTTTAGTACTTCTGACCATCTATTGGCAAAGGTGCTTGGGTGGTCTTATTTTGACATACTTTGTGCATGTGGTTGGCCCTCTCTGGTCCTCTGCTGTTTTTTCCCTCTCATTGCCTCAAATTATTCTAGTTATTGCCAATTCACTGTCACTAGTGAGTTGGAGGAGGAAGCTTATTTTTAAGCCCCATGCCCATTGCTTTAGTGACAATCAGATAATATAACCATCTACTATGTATCACTCCGTACAGATAAAGACCCAGGCATCGTAATGTCCCTTAAAAACAAAAGGAACCCAGGCTCAGCATGCTACTAGGATTGTGTTCTGCATGTCTTTGCCTTTGCTGACTTGTGTTTATCTGCTATTTGAGGTGAATCTTGGAAAGAGATTATAAACACATGTAACAGAATTTCTTGCCTTGCACATCCTGATTAGCAAATTGTAATTGGACTTAATTGGGCTTTTTCACTAAAGTGGGCTCTGAGTTGTGTTTTATGTGAAACCTTTACTTTGCTTAAATAGGATACATGGAGTATGACTGGAAAACGAAAACAAATTTGTGATGATTGACTCCCACTCTTTATGTCTGTTTGAGATAAGATATCCCCTGATAGTTTGATAAGACTTCAGACAAGATTGTACACTTTAAGGTTACAGTAAAAACAGTTCTTGGACTGGTTATATGGATCATAGAGTAAGAGTGCATGCTTCCATGCCTGCTGACCAGAGTCTGCTCTTTAGATCCCCATATGGATGGAGAGAACTGACTCCAGCCTGTGGTCCTCTGATATCTACTCGCACACAGTGTCATGTATGGGTTATTAAACACATTCAAAGAAAGACTGAAATTCCAGGATGGTGTGTTTTAGAAAGAATTATCTTAATATAGGGAACTTAAAAGGAAAGGGAGAAGCCTCGGAGCTCTTAAACAACAGAACAGGTCCTAGGGAATAGGACATCACCCAGCTTTTAGTCTTGGCTTCTTTATAAAGGACTTTTGGCAGAAATTGGTGGTGAGGTATGGTAGGGGGAGGGCAAGCTGCTAAGTGCAAGTGTCTGAACCAGGTATAATGTGTTTTATTTTAAAAAATATGCAATACTGGCTGATGTGGCCCATGCTGAGGTGTTCCCCTGAGGAATGAGCCATAGGACAGATTTCATATAAAATGGAGTTTATTTGGGACCTGGAGAAGGGGATACAGGCAGGGAAAGGAAGGGACAGAGAAGGACAGAACGAGCGAAGAGAGGAGGCCAGGAGAGGAAAACCGTAGGGGAACAGAGAGATGGAGTGAGAGAATAGATGGAAAGAAGTCTGCAGATGGGGGAAAGAGTGGTCTTATATCCCTGGCTAGGTAACTGTTGGGCAGAGCCTATAGGATTGCTAACATTGTATCCAGGTGCCTCCTCTCAGCCCTAGCCATATACATGGGTACAGCCTTTGAGTACTCATTAGAGTACAGAAGCCTTTAGGTACACATTAGGTTCTAAGACAGAATTCTGGAACCAGGACAATATTGGAACCACTGTTTAGGTTCCTGGCACTGCTTGGCTAGTTTCTGTCTCATTATAATAAAGAATAATACCACAGATAAATTATTATATCCCAAGTAGAAATTTCACTGTCCAGATTCTTCTCTTCCTTGAAGTATCACAGTGCCTTTTCTTCCTCATTAAACTTGGTATCTGACCCCTTGATTTCCTTGGGGAATGGAGTTTGGTCAATAATGGAGAAATAAGGAAGAGGGGAAACTAGTTCCATGGCTAGTTCTTTTTGATAACATGTTTTTGGTACTCTACGCCCTTGGCACACGTCGATGCTGTGGTGCAGGCTAGCTTGGTACTTGAGATTCTTCTCCTTTATTCTTAAGTCCTGCAATTGCAGAGATATGTCACCATGCCCTGGAGTGTGAACCTATCCTTGGCAATGTTTTGAAGTATGTGAGCTTCTTTGCTACTACTCATTTCTCTGCCTACCGATTCTTTTGATGTGGGAAAATCTATTTCTTCTCAGCTCCATTGTTGTACCTTGTTCTTCAGACTCTGGGTAAATGGCATGACTATTCTAGTTTCCTTTTGCTGAGATCCATTCCTCCTCTGAGGTGGGATGCTAAGTAACCTCACCTGAGTTTTTTCTTATGTGGCCCATCTCTCACCCATGGAAGGAATGAGGAGACTGCACATTCCTTTTACTGTGCCTTAGGCAGTGATTCCCCTGCACTTCTGCCAGGTTTTAGCCTGCTTCTTTCAACGCCTCTCTTTAGCATTCTTTTTTTAGAATTCTCTGGCATGAGTTAGGCAGCACTCTACCATGTTTCCCTAAGCTGTAGGGCACATTTAGCATGCTGTTTGAGTGTTCTTGTCGAAGCAGGAGGTGGAGGAGTTCTATCCCCTTTTCAACCCCTGAGGAGTTTAGGGAGTGGGTGGGAAGGCTCTGCACTGTCAGTTTCCACTCAAATCTAACTTCTAGTCTTAAAGATGTTTTATGCTATGATGTGGGTGAGAGGTTAAGAATTTCTCTAAGTGTATTTTTGGATGCTTGTTTGGAAAGTACAATGTAGTGGTCACAGACCTCTATGATTGTATGATTCAGCCGATACCAAAGCTGGAATAGCTACATTTAAAGCATCCTATTTAATTCCTATCTTTACCCTGAAAGATTCAGGGAACCAAGACTCAGGGGAGTTAATTAACATAGTCAAGTGTTCAGCTTTCCAGGTCTGCATGTCAGTGAGATAATTTGGTTGAAGACCTAAGTTTGGAAGTAAAAGACTTGATGAGACCACCAGAATGGTTCATGTGGAGGCAGAAGGGGCTGAGTACAGCCTACACTTGTAATTATTAGTCCAGATCATCAGGGAATTATGAGGCAGCAGTTAGGACCTTCCTTTTTGCGTTCTGGTCCAGAGTGTGAGTATTGGGCAAGCAATGTATATACAGACTCTAGAGGATGAATTTGGTAGTGGCTGCTGGAGCATGTTGTTATATTTTTCTATGTGCAGCTTTGATGTAAATAATTTGGGATGCAAGAATCAGAAAACAGGATATGTAGGTGCTGAACTTGATTCATTTCATGATACCACCCAATTCAACCATGGGAATCAAATCATCTTTATGCTTCAGCCAGTGTCAGCTCTCTGGATCAATTAGTGTATCACACAGAAGTGGGTGCATTCGACTCCTCAAAGGTCATGAGAATCAACGGCAGCACTTGGCCTACAACTATTCCAGAATTGTTAGGCTGTAAACCCCAGTGGTAGGAATTCCTTTTGTAAATGTTATAGAAGATCAACTATTCTCAAATTCATTGTGGAAGATGCTGAGGGAAATTGCAAAGGCCCTTGGCTCAGTAGCTGTGGTCCTGGAACATAAGGCTTTCTATTTGGAGAGTATCTATTGTTTGTTGATTTTAAAACAAAGATGCTTGTGGAATGTGGCTTGACTATACTATGAGGTAGTGTGAAGGGAGCTCATCATACATGGAAATGTGGAGATGGGATGTGCCACCTTCTGATCCGAGGACGCAGAGCACAAGGGCTCATTGTGCAAGAAGGACAGAGTGGAGGCCACATGTATAATTTTAAAGTTCCTAGCAAAAATAAAATTAAGTTAGTGCAAAGAAATGAGTGGAATTCATTCTCATACTTTCCCTTGAGTCTACTACCTGCAACATAATATTTTGGCTTGTCACCATTACCAGTCTCTAGTGTGGCATAACATTTTACACTGCCTCATTCTTACAAGTCCTTAAACTTCTGTACATGTCTATCTCACATATGCAGCACATCTTCAGCGAGACTAGCATATGTAATGCTGGACAGCCACATGTGACCTGCTCTAGCCCGGTCTGTCTCTCTCGTGGTGATAATTTGCCAGTTTTTCAGTATTGGTTCAATTATATACACATTCCTATCTTGAGTTTCTCCTTTGTCTCATAAACAAAATTGTGTGTTACTAATCCCTCCTTCTTCACACTTGTGACAATAGATCAAATAGCAAATACTAAAGTTCCTGTCATGTAGTTAGTGCTCACTTAAAGCCTATTGCTGTTCTCAAAATGACTTATGTAGCAAATAAACCACACTAAGATGCAAGCTGGCTTCTGTCAGACCAAAAAGAAGCTCATTTTTTTTCCTCTTTCTTCTACTGCCATTTTCTTCAGAACTCCTTTATCAGAGATGATTTTCCTAGGCATCCTGTGGTCAGAGCATCTTCCTTTACAATCCTTTCTAACTGACTTTGATTGTTTCAATATTTCATTGCTTTAGTCTAGTACTAAATATTGAGCCTATGGCTGCCTCCGTGCTAAGTAAGTACTCTGCCATTGAGCTGTATTTTCAGCCCTCTCTTTATTTTTTAAGGCAAGGCATTAGTAAACTGCAGTCCTTCTCTTAAGTGACTCCCTACCACCCAGGGTAGCCTGAAATTGTGATCCTTCTGTCACTGGCCCTGTCATAGCTGGGAGTACAGGCCTATGCTATCATTCTCAGCTTTGGTTTCCTTTGCTTCCCTCACTACCACCACTCAGTTATGGCTCATTTATTTATTTTCCTCTTGAACTAATTAGAGAATCAGATCCTCTAGAATATTTTATTATAAACACTTTCTCTGGCCTCAACTCTTCCACTAAATTTTGTCCACTTGTGGTAGTGTTTGTGAAGTATATGTTATATTAGAAACACCTATGTATGTGTGTGGTCTGTTGAAGTCTGAATCTACCAAACACACAACTTAATTTCACAGGGAGTTGGAGGTAATGAATACAGTAGAAATTGTACAGGTTTTATACTGAAAGCTACAAAGGATAGACTCTTAAGCCTAACACTTAGAAGTTGTGAGCTTGGGGAATTTATTAATGTTTGTCAGCTAAGTGGTATAATAGGCCTACCTCCTGGAACTTACTTGTATTAATATCTAACCTAGGTTGGAGTCTAACAGGGAAATTGAAAGCCAAGTACATAACATGGATCAAAACTTCATGTAATGTAGATTACCATAACTATTCAAAACCAAGAAGTTCAAATACAGACATGTAGATGCACTACCCCACCAAGACAGTGACAGAAGCTAGAACAACTTACCACAATCCAAAAGACAAGAATCACAGTATATTGCTGGTATCATGGTAAAACTAATTGAATAAGAGCCTCATTTTGAAACCATTGGTATCTTTCACATCCCTGTCATTGTAAGGGGCTATCCAGAACATGCTGAGATGTTTAGTTGCAACTCTATCCTCTATCCATCAGATATCAAAAGCATGCCTTTAGTTGTGACAAAGATGTCTCGAGGGGATAATGGCAACCACTTGTGAAGCAATGGGTTATACCTCTCAAATTTTAGCTAGTCCTAAGATTACAGACAAAAACCTTATCCCCCCCTCCGCCCACATACACACAGAGACACACACAGCATGCCAGTGTTAGATATATAACCTTTCGCAAGCTGCAATATTCTGTAGCCTGTTTCCTCACAGTAACAGCTAAGCATTTTCTCACAGGCTTCCATTCGCACCCACTCACAACAGAAGCTCTGCAGAAGTCGGCATGGGTAGCACAGTGTGATTCCAGCATGCTGCAGTTCACCCCATGGATCTCGGAACAATTGCTCCCACCCCCTGCTTGCCACTCTGGTGGGCTCTGGCAGACAGTCCTGGCAGCTGTAGCTGATACAGTTCTGTACTCAACATGTAGAGCTTTGTTTTTGACTCTGAACAAAACTTCAGGCTGCGGCATTTTCTAGTTCCCACTCGGTGCATATGCCTCCTTTCCTTGCCCTGACAGCTGGGCCTTGCAATGACAGGCAGATTTTTGTGACACCTCATGATAAAATGGTGCAATTGAGCAATCGAGGGAAACACTCAATTGTGCAGAAACCTACATCCCTCGCTCTTTGATTTCTTCTTTCCTAGTGTTACTGGCCTCCATATTCACCTGGGAGAATAGCCAAAGAAGGTATAGTTAATCATGTGTGTAGGTTTTACACTTCAAAATGTGTTTGTGACTTCATCATATTTTTAAGTGGTACATAAAAATCTGAGGCCTAGAGGGAGGCAGGGACTGTTCAAAATCACATGCTAGCACAGATAAGGAACTGCTTTCTAAAGCTTCTTGCCAGCTAAAGGCTCACAGCCCAGTAAACAAGGCAGACATAAAACAAAGAAGTATAATGCAAGTCAATTGGATCTGACATAGAGCTTTAGAAAGTGAGCAGATAGAGTTGGGCAGACAGAACAGAGCAACAGCTTTTTAAAGTAATAGAGAAAGATAATAAAGATAAATGGTGTGACCTCAGGTGACTTCCAAGGTTAACTGGGGCTTCTTTCAGGGATGGAAAAAAGTTTTTTAAAAAATATTTCCTGGAAGAGTATTAAGCTGACAACATCAAGTATTTGGTTTTGTTAAGTGCTTTACCACTTAGCTGCAGCCCAAGACCTGACAACATTAATATCACCATGATCATGATAATTCTCCTTATCATTTATGCCATATATTGAGGATTTTTTCTCTGCTGAGGGTAGGAGGGAACATTGTGTCCTAATTGTGTGATTCAGTTATCATGTTAATGCTGGTGCTTGTATTTTCATTATGGTATCTTTATAGATGAGGAAAAACAGTCAAACTAAGTAACTTGCCTGAAACAATCATAGATGATGCAACTTACATATGTATCACATTTACAATGTGGAATATAGCAAACTTATAAAGGAAAACAAACTGTGGTTTGTTAGGCTAGAATATTGACTATCAGTGAAATGACAAAGTTAAACTTTTAAGTTTTTTGAAAACTGGGTGGTTCCTATGATTTTCTTCTATTTTCTTCAGGAAAAATTCTGCCCACTTAAGGTCTCTCTTGAACTCAAAATTTTGTCCCACATAATGCTACTGTGCTGCCATACTGTCTAACTAAAGGGTTGGCAAAACCTGCCTACCTCCCATACCTTTGACCTTCAGTTTTAGGATATTCTGAAGCTTAGAAGTGCCAACCAATGAATATTCTATCTAAACGCTTCCTTGAGGGTCCAGAAACATTTCATTAAACTTTATAGAATTTTGACTCTATGCTGTTGCAAGAGTTTTTAATCCTTATGGAATCAAACCTGAATGGGCAGTTGCTAGAATATCCCAAGATTTTGTGCACCTAACTGATCACACCAAAACAGAACAAGTATTCAGTGGGTTTCTGCCTATGGCATCAGAGAAGATAAAAATACTCTTGTTCAACAAGTATCAATAATTAGAGGGAGGTTTCTGGTTAAGTCAGAACATAGGACAAACACTGAGTTCTGTTCCACAACCCTACCTAGATGTTTTAGATTCTGTTTCTGCATTAATTTGTTTCATTACCTTCTAAAATACATGTACCTGGACATCAGTAATATACCAATTATTGAAGTAGAGTTCCTTAGACATGTCCTTAGTATACATGTGAGGATCCTATACTCCATAGCCATTTGTATACCTTAGCATTGTATGTGAACAGCAAACCAACGCAAGACCATGTGACCCAATCAGCATATCAGCATAGTTCTTTGTTTTTGACAAAGCAGTAATGCTTTTATAAAAATTAAAGCACTCTTTTGATGAATACATGTTAACCTTATTTTTTTTCTTTCTGTTGTCTTTCTCTCCCCCCCACCTTTTCCTCTTTCCTTTCTTCTTGATTTTGTTTTCTACAGGACTCCACAGAATGGAGCAAGAATGAGAGGAAAAAGGCCGGCAGAAAAGCATGAACTGGAGGTTTGTTGAGCTCCTCTACTTCCTGTTTGTATGGGGCCGTATCTCAGTGCAGCCCTCCCACCAGGAACCAGCTGGGACAGACCAACATGTCTCCAAGGAATTTGATTGGCTTATTTCAGACAGGGGGCCTTTCCACCACTCCAGGAGCTACCTATCATTTGTGGAAAGACACCGACAAGGATTTACAACCAGATATAAAATATACAGGTACGATTTAGTCTAAGAGAGCCCTTGCCTTCATTCCTGTTGTGCTTTGGGGAGACTGACCTGGTTGTATTTTGAAGCTTCTAGATCAAGGGACTGCGACCTTGTTATATATTGGTTGCCAATCTAATTTATTCAACATTTCATAAAATATTAGTATAGCGAGTTCAAATAACCAGTGAGTAATGAGTAAACAGTATACTAGAAAGAGAACATGTGTTTTAGTGTTTCATTTAAACTTTCTGTTCATCTGGTAGAAATTTGTTTTTTTTTTTTTTTTTTTTTCTGCTTCACTCAATTACTTAGGTAACTGAGTCTAAACTAGGTTAATGATGGTTTCAAAAGAAAAAATTTCAAAAGTGTAAAACTCATATTTACACCCTAGTTTACCTTTATTCATGGTCATGGTAATCTTCATTTTTTCAAGTACTATTAATCAATCCAGTTTTCTACCCCAATATATTTATGAATTTAGGAGTAAGTAGAGACATTCAGTGAAGAACTTTTTCTTAAGCAAATTCTAATTGATTACTTACTTACTGTAATTAACCAACCAAAAGAGATCAACTTCTGGGACCATCTGTGGTTTCAGTAAAGGAGTCCACATTATACATGCATAGTAGGCATATTAACAAGAGAAAATTACTTGAATAGTCATGCAAAATAGAAAACTTGGGGAAGAGACAGATGACTTAAGTTTTTGCAACATCCAGAGTTACAAAGAACAGCCAGAAGAAGAAATAAGTGGGAAATTGAGTGGGGCAGACTAAAGTACATCAAATGACAGAATTTTTTTCTCAGCTTGACCAACTAGAACAATAGACAATCAATTGTGATAGAATCTCTCTGGGCTAGTGTGTCTTGTCCTGTAAGCTAGTCTTAAATGGTGATGAGATTTCTTTGGAAGAAGATTCATACCAATTGGTCCACATTGGGGAGAATCTATCTGTAGACATGTAAGATAACTTCAGGGAAAATTCTACTTGGTAAAATGTGGGGGGAAAGAAGGAGAAGAGTAAGGTAGGAGGTCAGGACATAGATTTTAGTTCACTTTAATTCAAAACACTTAGGATAAAATGTACCAGACTTTGAACTATTGTTTTCTGTCCTCAACCATAGGAAGCACTTTCTTCATGTATGCTTCTAAATTTCTGTGTTCTATTTAACTATAATATCCTTCGAATATCTCCAAAATGCTAGATTTATGCCTCATTAATCATAAGCTTCTTTTTCTTTATTAACTAGAATATATAACTTACTGGAATTATATAACCAATTGTAATATAGTGTTATGTAGTGTTATATAGTCACGTGTGTTTGTGCCCCTATATGCACACACAAGTAATATCTGTTAATGTCATTGATGTTCATGTCTACATTTGTTATATGATTGTTATCATAAACATATGATGAGTGCTGTATTTAAGTGGAAGACATACAGAAACCACTCTTTACAACTTTTGTCTTAATGCCCAGAAAGAAAGGGCAAATTCTAACATTTCTGAGATAATTAGAAGTAGAAAGCAAGAAGTCATGGTAGAAGGGGAAGGGAACATCGGTCTGAATTTAAACCTTAGGCCTTGCAAGTAGTGGATATGGAAAGTAGTCAAACCATTTGTTGATCTTGTATACTAGAGATGAGTGATTTGTGAATTTTCAACCAGCAGAATATGTTTATTATGTGAAAATTGTCCTACTAATGTCTTGAGGTCTTATAACAGTTTTGCCTATTCAAGAGTTCATGGGTGAGCTTTCTATGGTTCCTGAAGAATAGAGAACTGTCATTGAACTGGTGAGAAAAGGTGCCTCTGTGCATTACTAAAATATAACAAAGAAAAATGAAAATCAAGTGGATAAAATAAGGAGAGTACAAATATGAAAAACATGTTGACATTTCTACTCTTAAAAGAAAATACCAGAATTCTAACGTAATGATTGATTCAAAATGCTACCTCTTGGGAGAACTATTCTTATATTACCTGAGAACAGTAGTTACCTGCTTCATTTCAAAATTGGATCTTTAAAACGATTGCTAGGAAAATGCAGCTATTGCTGTTTGTTATTATGCCTAAGCCAAGGATTATGGGTATGTGTGGCTGCTGGAGAAGATGTGTCAATCTTTGAAATGCTTGATTGAGTCAGGATAATTTGGAGATTTGAACGGTTGAAGATGAGGCACGGCATAAGTCTTTTAGATAAAGATACCAAACTCTATCTGTGTTTTATCAAATGAAAACATCTTTGTTTTGTGTATAATTTTGTCTTTCATTTGAGACTAAAGGACACATTTAAAGTTGGAGTTTGGTGAATTTTTTTCCAGTTAATCGATCAATTTATGAGTCAGTTGCACAAAGTTTTGTAGCCAAGAAAAGTTGGAAAATGGGCTTAAAACCAACCATGATTATTAGTCCATAGCTACTCTAATAAATGTGGTAGACTTAAGGGCAGCTGGGTTCCATCTCCAATTATGAGTGTCCTATACAGTGTTAGGGGATCCTGTCTTTAGCTCTCCATTCACTTTTCTTATTTATCAAATGCTAAGGTTGATTTAGATTAGTGATCTTCAATCTATGCTTATAGAAATTGCTGATGATTGATTTAAGTAGCCATGGAAACTATTGTAGTATGAGGAGAAGGCCAAAGAGTCTGACCAGGCAGGATTTTCTGCCTTATCCTTTCATAAAGAGAAGGCTTTCATCTGTAATAATATTTGGTTTTCATATGGGATCTATGTTGGAATGGTATCTACTTCTGAAACAAATATTTAAGTAATTCAGTGAGCTAATTTCTAAAATACTTGTTTAAAATTTGTTTTCGATATATTCTTCTCTTCTATATTATATCCCAATGGCAGTTTCTACTCCTTCTACTCCTCCAAGTACCCCCTCCCTTTGAGATCCACTTCACCTTCATTTCCCTTCAGAAAAGAGTAGGCATCCCAGGAATATCAACCGAACACAACATAAGAAATTACAATAATACTAGGCACAAACCCTCATATCAAGACTGGACAAAGCAACTCAATAGGAAGAAAAGGACTTCTTTTAAGAAATGGGGAGGGGAATTCCTCTAAGATTCTTTTAGCTCTAAAATTAAATGTGAAATTTAACTAAGGTTACATGGATGATTAAATGTTCCACCAAGAAGCCAAGCCCTTGGTCATCTATTTATTCTATCTTTCCTTTATTTAATCCTAAAATAGTTATTAAGCAACTGCTAAAGACCTGCCACTGTTTAGGGAAGATGATACAATAACGAGCAAAATAAGCACTGTCATTTCTTTCAGAGGAGAGAGTGACACTAATTAACCATGTGTGTCCAGACACATCCATTAAGTGCTACAAAGAAAAACATCTGGTTTTGTTATACCTTGAAGGTCATAAATGATATGTTCATTGATTTCAGGATTGGTGCAATCTATGCAGGAAAACATACATAAATGGATACACAGAGAAATAGGCTCATCCGGTTGTAGATCAGAGGAAGCCCCAACTAGCTCATGCTCACTGGGTCAGCTGTCAGTTGATCCTTATCCTTTCTACATGCCATTTTGCTGAAACACAAAAATATTTTTCAATGTGTCTGTCTTGATTGTTGTATATTAACATGGATGGTGAACTGATACTGCTTCTAGAAACAGGAGTCATTCTCAAAGACTTCTATCTTATACAATGCTAGAAAACTTTACTGAAATAAGACCTTAAGTTGCAGCCACTTTCCTCCTGCCCAGAGTACAGGCCACTATTAAGGATGACTTAGAAGCTAAAAAAACGGAAAAAGCTCATCTATTTAGGTTAAAACTCTTTTTTTTTTCTTATTGTTGCTCATATTCTGTCTGCAAATCAAACATCATTGTAAGAGACTACTCCCAGTGGTAGTGTGAGTGAATTCCTGAAGATGCTCCCTCCTGTGTGGTTGCACAAGCAGGGACATCACATGTGTGCATGCAGTGGTTTGAAATGTGTCATACCCTGTCACTGCAGACAGTATGAATGATGGGGTTGGGAATTTGAGCTAAAAAAGGTTTGGGTAGCTGAGAGGTTCTTGTCTCCCAAATTAGCTAATGTGCAGTTATAGAAACATGAGCTAAGTAAGAGAACCTTGATATTGTTCAGCTCCCTTGCTTTATTTTTGCATTCTTTGATGAAGTAATAGAATGTTAAGGCACCTTCCCGATATGACCAATGGTTAAGTTAGCTGACATAGTCTCCAAGGTCTTTTCCATCTCAGAAATTACATATCTTGTGAAATTGTGCCATTTTAATATTATAGCAAGGTCCTGTGCAGGAAGAGGGTGAGTTTAGGGATTGGGGACTCAAGGTGTGGTTTTTTGAAGACTCAGTCAAATATTTTGGTATTAGTAGCTCTAAACATGGAGATGACCAGAAGTGAATGGTAAAGAGAAACATACATATCTGACACCAACTATGTCACTGAGGTTTTGAATAACCATAAATGATAGAGAAGGAGAAAGGGAATGAGCAAGAGTTCATTAAAACAAGGGTGGAATACCCCCTCATGAACTTTAACTTCTCCTTTGAAGAAGCAGACAATTGTCTCTGCTCTGTCACCTTTTCAAATCCAGGATAACTGAAACTACATGGTAAAATTTAAATTGTAGCTACAAATTATGATAAAATAGTTAAACTGTTAAGTGCTGAAATGTGGTCATCACTGCTATCCTGTGAGAGAAATTCTGTCACTGTACCATGTTTTGATTGAGATAACTGAACCTATCACACAGCTTGGGAGCATCCAAGCTAGATCAAAAAACAAATTTTTGACAGTCTACAACATGAGCCCTAATCTTAGTCTGCTGTCTGTCCCTGCTTCTCAGTTGTTGCCTTCTTTCCTAACATTGAAGGACTCCCTTTGACTATGGGCAATCTTTCTGAGATTCAATTTTCTCATCTATAAAACTGTGATGGTATTAAGTGTCTGATATAGTAGTGGTGGAAGAAAAACAGAAAAAAATTACCTACAAATTGAGTATAGGAATATTATGGAAAAGATAGAGAAAAGTGGGGAATTTTCCTCTGTTCCAGAATTGCTAGGGTAGTATATATATATTTTTTTAATGTTTTGTTGTTGTTGTGTTTTTGGTTTGGTTTTTGGAGGGTCGGTGGTTTTGTGTGTGTGTGTGTGTGTGTGTGTGTTGTGTGTGTGTGTTAAACAGTGATTATTTGTTTGCTTTTTTATTGGATATTTTAATTACATTTCAGATGTTATCCCATTACTCCATTCCTCCCTTGCCCAGGAACCCCCTATACCATCACCCCTCCTCCTGCTTCTATGAGGATGTGCCTTCACCTACCCCCTCCCACCTCCCCACCCTCAAATTTCCCCACACTCAGCGTCCAGCTGTCATGAGATCAAGAATCTCCTCTCCCAGCTATGCCCGACAAGACCATCCTCCCCTACATATACAGCTAGAGCCATGGGTCCCTCCCTATGTGCTCCCAGGCTGGTGTTTTAGACCCTGGGAGCTCTGGTTGGTTGGTACTTTTGCTCTCCTCATGGGGCTGCAAACCTTTTCAGTGCCTTCAGCTCCTTCTCTCTAACTCCTCCATTGAGAACTCCTTGATCAGTTCAATGGTTAGCTGTGATCATCTGCCTCTGAATATGTCAGACTCTTGCAGACCTCTAAGGAGACAGCTATATTAGGCTCCTGTCAGTATGTCCTTCCTGACATCCACATCAGGGTCTACCTTTGGTGACTCACATGGGACAGATACCCAGCTGGAATGGTCTCCAGATGGCCCCTCCTTCAGTTTCTGTCCTACACTTTGTCTTCATATTTGCTCCCTTGAGTATTTTGTTACTCCTTCTAAGAAGGACTGAAGCACCCACACTTGGGCTTCCTTTTTCATGAGCTTCATGTGGTCTGTAAGTTGAATCTTGGGTATTGTGAGCCTCTGTGCTAATATCCACTTATCAGTGAGTGCATACCATGTGTGTTCTTATGTGATTGGGTTACCTCACTTAGGATGATATTTTCTAGTTCCATCCATTTACCTAAGAATTTCTAGAATTCATTGTTTTTAATAGCTGAGTAATACTCCTTTTTGTAAATGTACCACATTTTCTGTATCCATTCATCTGCTGAAGGACATCTAAGACATGGACTCGTAGCCATGCCTGGCCTCAAATTAATTGTGTGATGGAGGCTAGCTTTGAACTTCTAATTTATCTTCTTTTACCTACCACATTAATTTTCAATATGGCTTTGGTAGGAGAGTTACTGTGCAATTATGCATTTTGATTCTAGAAAGGCAGGTTAGAGGGAGGATAGTTGTAAATAGGTTCACTCTGCTGCAGAGGTGGTTTTTGTATTGAGCGGCTTTCCATGAGGAGTTCAATGGAAATGGTTTGTGGCTTATGTGGATCCCATCTCCGAGCTCAATATATACACCTTGATGTTGAATATAAATCAAATTGGTAAACCAAATTTAATTGTCTTGCTATCTTCCATATCTCTTTCAGAATTGTGTGAATATAAGCTTTAATGTGCGGTTCCTGAAGTTCCTTTGTATCTTTCTCACAAAATATTTGTAATAGGTTTTGTGGTACAAAGCTCATTGTATAAATGGATGGATATGGGGTTGATTGATTGATTCTAATATGAAGAGGAAATGGTACCAATCCAGCACTCACTTACATATATGGTTATCAAAATATGGCAGAAGCTATGAATGAGGCGTCATAGATGTACAAGGTAGCAGACATCTCTGCCCTCAGGAAACTTATAGAAATGTAAATGCAAATGAAAAACCAAACCACTATTCTGTTAAAGAGACTGTGGCTGAACTAGAAAAATTTGCTAGTCTCTGATTGTGCCTACAGTCTTGACATATGTTACTAGGACAATATTTCTATCAGTTTGATGATTATTATTAGTCCGTGTCATATTAAGAGGTATTTTCCAGAAAATAACTTCATAATGCTTTTAATAAGTATAGTAATTATCATATTTAATACTGATGATAAGTAAAAATGTTTGTATTGTTATTATCAGTGTCTAGCATTGTAATATGTACATCATGTCCAAACAGTTGCCACTAGTCTTTACAATGATCTATTGAAATCTCTATTGCTATTATTTCCATAATAAATAATATTAATAGCAAATAAAAAGTTTAATTCATGTCAAAATAGGTGTTATATAGGCAAATCTGATGCAATTGATTACATACTTTACCATTCTGTGCTACCTCCTTATGATGTCAGTATATATGTAAGGAAACCTAGATAAAGGGTTCTTACTGATGGGCACTTATTAATGCTAGACTATTTTCTGATATTTGGCAAAATCTCCTACACTGTGTTTTGTTCTGATTAGGCTTAAATGCTACTTCCATCTCAGTTTATTTACACTCCAAGTGTCTGGTGATGTTCTGGCACCTTACTCAGAAAGCCCAACCATAATGTGTGACTTTTGCTGAACATATTTTGGTCTGAATCTGGTCTTTGATAGGAATGAAATCAGAATCAGTAGCATTATTTTTATGCTGTTATAAGGCTGTTAAAATTACTTTCATGTTAGTTTTAAAATCAGTTTGTAGAGGTTGAGAAACAAACTTGTATTTTTGGAAAAATGAAAATAAAGGATGTGCTAAAAACAATATTAGGATAAATGATTTAAGCTTTTGTTCTTCAGGAGTTTGAGTTGAGTGATTTAAATGTAGTCCCCATTTCAGAATTAGATTCCAAAGTGTTTTTCTGCAGAGGTAAACAGAAAAGGGATTTTTCCATGTAACACTCAAGCATGGGTGTATACTTGGTTGCAGGTACTCAGAAATGCATTGCAATCATTTAGTTTTTTGACTTACAGAAGTGTTTAAGCAAAACTTCTAATCCATTCCAGGTATTCTTTATTCTGGGAATACTTGGAGATGCTGCTCTGACTGAAGTATTTTATGAGAAGTGGAATGTTTAGGCTCTGGGGGTGTGGTGTTGTGTTATGTGTGTGTGTGTGTTGTGTGTTGTGTGTGGTGTGTGTGTATGTGTGTGTGTGTCCTGTTTCAGAAAAGCAAAAACAAATATCAATAAATCAAATGTAATTTATACCAAGGGTCTCCGTTAGAGAATGTTCAGTTGGAAAAAAGTAAAATGTGTATGGGACAATGTTTCTTGTTCATATGGACAATTTCAGGTTATCTGTAGGGGACAGTGATCTTCACCCTGTCCTCAGCCCTCACTTGTTCTAAATTCCCCATAAGTTTCCCTAATTGAGGGGAGTAGTGAGAGATAACCGGCAACTTTCTCTTGGGCCATGACAATTTCAAGGTAATTTGCAGTGTTGATTATTTAAAATTGATCTTCCAATTCCAAGAACTATGGTTTTATTGCCAACAAATTGGTACCTGTGTGGTATTTTTTTCTTTGCTCTTGTGACGTTACTGGAATATCTTCTATGAGTTGCAAACCACTGAAATCTCAGTAGAACAATTGTGCAGCTTCAATCAGTAGCAGTGTTTAAAAATTGATTACTTGCCCATTTTCTTGAAGGGGCAGCCTGTTACAAGGTCTGTAAGCTGACTTCAAAATGGTTACTGCTTTGACAGGGGAAATTAGGAGAAAACATGGAGGTAAAGTGTTAGGACTTTAGACTCCACCCTAAATCCTGTGTCAAAGATGATGGAGAAGCTGGATACTTATTAAAATATTTAAGCCACCATATGGTTGAAGATAACTGAGCATAGTTCTTTAGTAAGACAGTATGTTCATCTTTCCAGCTCCCAATTTTTTGATTCTTCTTGAACTGGGTATTGGTTAATGCAGAGAACATTACTGTTCAATATCCTGAGCGTTAGTTATTAGTAGTCATTCACCATAATGGGGCATTTAAATTGAGTCCTACACAACTTCATTGTCAAAGTTCAGTGAACAGTGTGGGATGGGGCTAGAAAGGGTGTAAGTATTGGAGGAAAGGGAGTGCTGTGATATACTGTTCTCTGGTCATGGTATGGCTGTTGCTCACAGGAACTCAGGGTAATGATGATGATATTCACAGAAGCTCCACGAGTCAAGCCCGTTAGAAATTCCTGGATGAAGTAGACAGAGTGCAGTGACCATTTCAGCCTTTTGGTTTCTTTGAAAAACACAGAAATATTATATGAATATGTTTTTGTTTTACTCCTAGAGGTGTAAAATGGGGCTGCTTCAGGTTGTCCAGAGTAGCTAACTATGATTTACCTGGTGCTCTACCAGTGTAGTGATTTTGCTAGCATCAGATAGTTCCAGTTACTGAGTGACATTTGGAATTCTAGGGATTTTTCAGAGGGTATATAAATGGCAAGGTGCAAAGGGGGAAGGGTTTGTTGGTTGTTGGTTGGTTTCTGTTGGTCATTGTTAAGTAGTCATGTGAAAGAAGAAACAAGAAGAAAGTACTACATATCCTGATGGTGAAGTTCAAACTTGCCCAAATCAACTCATCTTTAATCAACAGGAAGTAGTCTAAAGATAACATCCCCTTTCCTCTATTTCTTTTTCTTTCCTATCTACTGTTTGGGGCTTGAAAGGGTAGGAAAAGGGTAGAGAAGGGTTGAAGAAAAAAAAAACCATGAAGTAGCTAAATTCTGACTGAAAGAGTAGCTCAGGAGGCCTCATAACTATCTATCTGAGGAGGTATTAACAGATTAAGGCTTCTTGGAGGGGTTGAGTCATCTTTTCAGGAGGGATGGACACTGGTAATTTCCTCAGTCCCTAGTGGATGACATGAAATGCCCACAAATATGGTCAGCAACTAATTAGACTCAGTAAGTTATAAAAGTTAGTTTAAAAAGTAGGAAAGACAAAAGTCTAACACATGAAATTGATGTACATTGTTACACAATTAAAGCATTACTCTGGGTAGTGCTTGAGAGATAGATAGAGGGGATAAAAAGGAAAGCCATAGCAGTAATTGAAAGAAAGAAGGGAACACGTTTATCAATGAAGATCTAGTCCATGGCCTACAGATTCCATTTACAAGCTCAGCTTCATCCTTCCCTCTCAGCAGACTTCTTCCTGTGCTATGTCGGAATGCATTATCACCAATTGTTGGCTCTGTATATTTGGTATGATACAAAATATACAGAGTTCTTCTTCTTTTTGGAGAGTTCTTTATTTCTTGGATACTCTTATGTTTAATGAAAAGAACCTTAATGCTTAGCCTTCCTGAAGTCTTTATATCTCAAGGCCTTCTTTCTGGGCACAAGTATTAGTGGGTCTCATTAACACTGGATTTATCATGTTGTCTGGAGAATCATTTTGAATTCTATTCTTTATATCTACTTGACCCTTCTCATATGATGAAAACTTCTAGACTGAAGTCAGTATCTAAAGTCATGTGAACCCTAAAATGGTCAACCAGTTTAGCAAGTACTTAGAGTGAGGCTAGTCTTAATATGAACTGTAATTCTGCACTGATGCTTAAATATGAAGCCTTAAATATATGTCTTAAATGTTTGAGCCTCAACTTCTTCAACATAAGGGATAATCCAAAAGTTATTAGGGACTGTTAAAAAGAGAATATATGATGACATGGTGTAAGTACTTGAAGGCTGGTGCAAAAACAAATACCTAATGCTCAAAAATCTGGAGCTTCTGTAACAGGAACGTTTTAGAGGATTATGACTGGCTCATGTTTTCTGTAGTGTAGGTAACTTCTAAAGCTAAACTGCATACCATTCTTTGATCAAGAGACACTTATACCAAAAAAGATACAGAAAGAAATAACTAGACAGATATGAGAGTCCAAAGAGACAGGGATATACTCTGAGGCTCCATGTGCTAACCATTTAGAGGCCAATACAATGGCAAGGTATCTGAATATATATATATATTATATTATATATATATATATATATATATATATATATGATATATATCAGTTCAGTTATATTATGCACCCAATGATTTTAAACTTCTAATTAATTACTTAGTTCTGGTGACTTGGGGTTATCTGTGCCATTTCATCTTACAGTTCTTGCTTCAGGGTACTTGCTAGGTTGATGTGTAGGGCTCTGGAGACATTAGGCCTCTAGGGATGGTTTCTTACCTATGAACTTTCACAATAATCAGCAACATATCAGAGTGCTCCCTCCCTCCCTCCCTCCTCCCTCCCTCCCTCCCTCCTCTCTCTTCTCCTCCCTCTCTCTCTCTCTCTGCTCCTCTCTTTCTGTTTGTGCTCTGGTCTTCTTCTCTCTCTCTCTCTCTCTCTCTCTCTCTCTCTCTCTCTCTCTGTGTGTGTGTGTGTGTGTGTGTGTGTGTTTGTGTTTGTGTTAGTGGGGGAGGGGAATAACTCTGCTTAATGCGATTGCAGGTTTATTTTCAAAGAAGGTCAGCAAGGTGCAGCTTTTTTCCCCCCAGAGAGTTTGTGACAGCCCTCTATGCTTCTAATGTGACAGCCATTTTATTTCATATTGATGGGGGACTGTGCTTTGAATTAGGAAACAGGAACTGAATATAAATGACAGGAGATTCTCAGTGTTGCAGGATAACTTGTGATTGCCATACTTTATGAAAAGAAAGAAATATTTGTGCTTTTCTTGAGTTCCTATTATCTGCAGATACTATGTGAGTCATTAATGATGGATCAGTAGTGATCCATCAAGAGCACAAAAGAAAATCTGGGAAGGGCTCAGACACAGCCAAACTGACCTCTATTCTGTGGAGTGCTTGAAACAAGGCAATAATGTAAAGAAAGGGATCTTTCCTTCATTGAAAATACAAGAAAAACTTTCAGATTGTGTGTGTGTGTGTTTGTGTGTGTGTGATGTACACACATTTATGTGCATGTATGTGTTAAAGGAGTCTTAAGTAAAACTTGTTCTGTAGTCTGCAAATAATTTAGTATGGGTTGACACCAGGAAAAAAATGTTAACATGCCAGCACTTAGTAAGTAGCAGTCAGGTCATGAAGCCCCATGCACTTTATATAAAATTCTTTGAACCTTATCTTAAGGCAAAAGCTCCCATGATTCCGTACTCCATTTCAAGTTCTTATTGCTTCATTGAACTTTTGGTGCACTTGCTCTAGGCCAAAGAAAGACTAATAACTATGTTTATTAAGTGGGTAGAACAAAACAACTTAATGAAGTATTTATGTCCTAACATGCTTAGTGGCCATTTGAAGCTAATGCATGCAAAAATAAATGCGGAGTGGAGTATTATTTTCAGCCACTGTTCAAATTCACACAGCTTCCCATTACTCCTTTTCCCACTTTGGCCTCAGATACTATGTTCCTCATTTCATGTTCCCTCTTCATTTTTTACAATATTTTGTAAATTCTCTAATTGCCCAAAATTAAGCACCACAAAAATATTCTATATTCGAAAGCAAAGTCACATATGTTCTTATATTGAAAGTATGAACAATCTCAAAGTATTTCTTTTTCTGTGGCTCACTAAATGTTAAATATCCCACATTTCCTTGAAATAGGTAACATGTCCTGCTGTTGCCTGAGTCCATATCAGTGCAAGGTTTTGCAAACTGTATGCCAATAGATAATAATAAATAACCATTCAGAGGATGCTGACTTAATGTTGTACAAACTCTACCTTTGTTTTAGTTCATTCGTGTCAAAATAGAGAGACTGGACTGATTAGGGTAAATCAGAACTTATAAATTTTCCTTGTATGCTCTAGAAATATCTACTTGGAATTAACTAGAAGAAATATTTTTTAAATACATTATTTTGAACTGTTATAACTTCATAAGAGTTTCCACATGGTAAAGAGGCCTTATGCAATTCACCCATATTTCCTCATTGCTTTTAATTTATGTAACTAAAATATCACGTCAAGCCAAAAGATTGTATACATTATATTGGTAAATTTCTATGTCATTTCATCCTTTGTGTAGACATATAACTATGATCACAATCAATATTGAGGACAGATTTATCACCACAAAGATGCCTTGTGTAACTCTTTAAGTCAGACATCCCTGTTTCATCAACTCCACCTCTGAACTCTGTCATAGTTGTAGTTTTTTCTTGTGTATGATTTAAGGAGTCAGAAGATTCAATGCCTGGTGAATGCATGAATATAAAGGCTGTGAGCAAGACTTAACCCGTAATGGGAATGTGAAAACTATACTTTCAACAATGAATCATTAGTTCTCTGATGCCTGGAAAGCAGGTGAAGATTTTTGACATGATGAACTGAATAGGTGGTGGTGGTTTTCATCAAGTTGGAGAGCCCAGGAATGCATTTTCTTTTGAAGGTGTATATATTTAAACATGATGAGTCAGCTTTAAAAACAAGTGAATGTATATTCTTTGGATTATCTAAATAGGAACAGTAGATGTGGTTTGAACTCTTAAAACAAAGCTTGGTAACATATCATAATATCCATAGTCATCAGGCCGCCAGTGTCAACTCCTGGGCATATGTTCATTCAAGAAAAGCCAGTTTAATATGAACAAAGAAAAACATTGAAAGTTTGACAGCTGCCTAAGTGTGTGGAATCAGAATCATAGATGTTTCATATTATAGGGATTAAAATAAAAGGACATTTGGAGGAGGTGACCTGAGCAACCAATCATCAAGAGTTCAGATATATCGCACAAAGTTAGAACTGAAGACAAACATACAGACTGTAAAAATCTTAATTTTGACAAGAGTTCTTTAAATTGAATGTTAGGGACAGATGCTAGATTGTAGTGTGCTGAGACATAAGAGAAAAGGGGGGGGGGTTGATTTTATACTTTAAGGAAGTGCAGCCAGGAATGGAGTAGAGATGTGAAAGGAACACAGTTTACTTTGTTCTGTAGGTTTTGGGGAGGGACTGGGCAACTGAAGGAGATACTGAATCTGTGGTTCAGGGTGGGGTTAGTCTTGCAAAAGAAATTCCTCTGTATGCAAGAAGAAAACAAGTAGCATCAAAGGAGGTACGTCTTTTCAGTTAAAAGAGGAAGAAAGAGGGGCAAGAGAGACATGGGTATAAATAAAAATAATTGATTTTCATGTTGAGGATTTGGAGTACCTCTAATAACCTCAGTAGTCTGGTTGCATTAAAAAAAAAAAAAAACAAGCTAGAGAGAATCAGAAAATGCACTGTTTGGAGATATTTAGAGTTTTTTAATTTGCAGTTGGGTGCAAGGTTATTTCTAAGGAAATATAAAAATACAGAACACAGGAAATAAGGTTTTGATAAGCTTAATGACCAATTTATTTATGATTGAAGACTGTGAAGTTTATATTTTCCTCTCCAGAGTAACTGAAGACTTTTAATAACAGAATATGGGTGATGAAAGTGTTGGTTTCAACAGAAAGATAGATTGCCAACATGTGAGGCGGAAAGCTAAGAGAGTTGGAAATATTGACCAAAAATTGGAACCACTGTATAATCCTGAAATCCTATAACTAACATACCTGTATAGCCATACACTATGAAATTAGTAAATCAAAATGATACCTAAAATCTCCTATCCATTTTGGCATTATTTGTCATAGCCAAGATATGCAATTTGCTTGTGTCCAACAATATACCAATGGATAAAACAAATGTGATATACATGTATGTAATTTCTAAAAAGAAATTCATGCTCTCATTTGTGACTACATGGTTGCAATCAGTGAATTAAACATACATATAAGAACAAATACCACATATGAACAAGAATGTTCATTGTTAAAAGTCAAGAATAGAATGGTGGCTACCAGCGGCTAAGTTGTAGTACTCATTGTCAAAGATAGAAACTTTAATTCTGATAAGAGGAATAAATTACAAAATCTGTTACTTATTATGTCTATAATGAACAATAATGTACTGTATGCTTGAAAATCATATAAAAGGGAAAGTTTTGTGTTCCCACCACAAAAAGAAATATATTAGACAATGTATATGCTGATTCCTTTGATTTAGCCACTCCAAAATACATTTCTGTCAAATAAGGAAGCTGTATATAATCATCATGAATAAATATCATGATATATTCAGTAAAATGGATTTAAAATGTATTGATAAAAAATTTAAAAATATGGCTAGATTCATGGATGTAAGTCAGATGTAAAGAGAGATGATGCTGGTAGACACTGTACAGTATAAATGAAGGTCACAGACATTGAGGTCTTAGAGAGAAACCAGGTGTTGTGATAATTAAGACAGAAATTGGAATGTTTTGATATATGTCAGAATTGGATTCCTTAGAGAGATGACATGTTCTAGAGTAACTGAGAGAGAAATTAGGGAGATGGAGGAGGGTGTTGGTGAAGGTCACTGAGTTAGAGTAGATCAGGATACTTGAAATCTAGGGAAATTTGATCCAAGGTATGTGACATGAATACATAATTTAAGGTTAATTCTGAAATGAAATGATGTCTTAAATTGATTGTATAACATGAGAGAATACTTTGAAAGTTGCGTCTTACTCCATTTTCTGCTGCCAAAGTAAAACACTTACATTTTGATATTTTTTCAAAAAATAGGCTTATTTAGCTTATCATTTTAGAGGTCTACAAACAGTACCAATACCACCTTGGATCTGGTAAGGGCCTTATTCTAGCTATAACACAAGATGGTTGGTGGCATCATGGTAGGAATACTTAGAAGCAAAAGACTGCTTTTTCTCTTGGATCACTTGTAAAGAAAGCTGAAATAGTTCAACTTGTCCTCTTCTCTCTTGATAACAAACCTATTCTAGGAAACCAGGATCAATCCATTTTAATGACAGAATCTCCATAAATTCACCACTAGGTTTTACTTGATATAACTTCCACTTTCTCAGTGCCATCACATTGGGTATGTGTGCTTGGAGTGTTAAGGTCCTAGCACGTAATGCTCTGATGGGTACAAATTGTTTTCATAATAGCAGTTACTGCATATAACAAAACAAACAAAAACAAAAGAAGACATTGGAGTGATTCCATCTATAAAATATTTATACTCAAGTCTTATTTTATTTTGCCTTAGATCTTTGGGGAGTGATTTATCCTTTTTGAACCTTCAGTCACTCTTTCTAAAAGGAAATTTATCATCTTTACCTCTTTCACAGAACCATAGTCTGAGACTGGAAAGAGAAAGTGAAACTAAATGTGCTTAGCAATTCTTACATCTTCATATAAATATCTTCATATAAATATGGACGTTATTGTTGTATTCTGGCATTGGGAGACTGATATTGTATTCTTTTCACTGCATTGATGTAAGATAGTGCACAGGGATCCAGTAATTGCACTTGAATAGCCTGTTTGCCGAATATCATGATAGGATAACAAAATGAACAGCAGCTGAATATTGGTGATGGACTGTTAGATATCTAGCTTTTCTGATGTCCAGAATAAATGTGCTAGAACAGTTGACCCCAGAAAATTGACTGATGAAAGTGTTACTTGTGCTCTTGTGTTTCAGTATAATGAGTTCTATATTTTTCTGCTTTGTAAAATACATTGTAATACCCATAACCATGCATACTTGCCAGCAAAAGGAAAATGGAAATTGTATTGCTCTCCCTATGTATGGTAGGGCCATTACTACAGTCAGCTACAGCAAAACTAGATCTTAAATTGCTTCTGTTAATATTATAATGGAGACAACCAGCCAAAACCACTAGAATTGTGGGGTTTTCATGGGAAGAATAGTCAGGAAGTAGAACACCAGTATTATGCAACTCTCCCAGCCTTAATGTTGGAAGTGGAGCAGAAACAAACAGAGGAATGGAGAGATAATAAAAATAAAGCTATTTAGAATTCTTTAATTGAGAAATGAATGAGTGAAAAAAATCACAGGAAGATAGCAGTTAATAATCAAAGATGACAAGACTGATACTATGAGATAATAACATGTTAGTAGGTAAAGTGTAGGCAGACCCATTATACAGCTCCTGGTAACTACAATCTCTTCCCTCAGTTGAAATATATATGTTGAAATAGAGACTTGGGAACTTTTTTTGCTCAATGTCACACAGCTAAGTGTTCAGATAACTTAAACCTAAAGAGTCCTCTTCAAAGTCTGAGAAGATTGTTGAGAAATGCAAGGAGAGCAGCCTATAAAGGAAGAAGCCTGCTGGTCAACCTTGATGTTCATCACCTCTCGCCTCAGTGATTACTACATCCTGGTATTCCCTTAAGCAACACTAGAGATTTGGGTAGGGCAAATACTGAAACCTTTTAACTATTGCACAGTTTTATCACCTTTCTTAAAAATCAAATAAACATACATCCCTGAACCTCTGCTCTGTCTGGTAAGGCACACTGATGTATATTTCTGATTTGGGGGCCTATACTATGATATTTTGATCACTATTGCTAGGAGATTTGCTTTCAAGTTAGTAAATATGATGCCTCCAAATTTGCTACTCTTTTGTAACATTGATTTGACCATTTGAGACTTGCAGTTTTATAACTAATTAAAATATGTTTTTCCTATTTCTATAATTGCATATTATTTGGCTTGATAGAAAATGCATTTAACTTGTATGCCACTCTAAGTATGTTATAAATTTAAGAACATTAAACATTAGAATAAATGAATATAGGCTGTGTTTCCCTATTCTTTTGTCTTATTTAAATAATTTATTTCCCCTAGTTTCATAATTTTTAGTGCTAATATTTTGCTTCAGTGCTTGAAATTATTCCTCAGGTATTGTTCATTTTCTTGATATTAAAATTGAATAGTTTTCTTTAATTTTTAGGTAGTAGCAATCGATCATTATAGTATAGAAATGCTGATGGCCTTTTATACTGATTTTGTATCTTGCAAATTTTTTGCTGAGTAATTCTATGGTAATTTGTTGTGTCTTTACAGTTTTGTAGATATTTGATATCAACTGCAAGCATAGACAATTTTATTCCTCTAACTTAGTATCTTTGAGATTTTTCTTCCTATAGTACATTGAATTGAAGGTGAGAGAATGGAATTCTTATTTTGTAGTGGATTTTGGAGGAACAACGTCTAGTTTTCGATTTAAATATCACAGTGCCTACACCCTCATTTTTTTCCTTCTCCAATTCCAATTCTTCTTCCTTTTATGCAAATATGCCAGCTGTAAAGTTCAATACACGTCCTTAAATGTGGGAGGTAATGATAACACATTTTGTGGACGAGGAAGCCAAGGGTCTATGTCAAGTGCCTGGCCAATTATAAATTCTGTATTAACTGATGGTACATTATCTACTCTCTGAGGCATCTCACATGGCATTAAATACTGATATAACTGTTCAATGGGTGGCTTTTTGTTGTTGAACACTTTCTTCCAACTGGCCCTTAGTTTAGGTACACCAATGGTACCTTTTGCCTTCTCTTTCAAAGAAGATTCTTGGAGAACTATTAGAAATATAAGCAAGGATAACAAAGAATATTCAGATTTCAAACACACACACATAAAGAGAAGAGGGAGGCAGGGAGGGAGGGGGAGAGAGAGAGAGAGAGAGAGAGAGAGAGAGAGAGAGAGAGGAGGAGAGACGTCCTCTTCTTTAATTTTAATAATTGAATTAGAACATCATAAGAAGATTCCTATCTCAATAGTTATTATCTTTTGAGTATGTTTATAACATAGCATACTCCAGTGATGAGGATTCACTTTCAGTGTATTGACATTTATTTATACAATATACTGAAGATTTTCCTAAAATCACATCATCCTTTTTTTTTTTTTTTTTTTTTTTTGCTCCTTTTCTCTTTGTGAAATTTTAAACCATAATGGAAACTAATGTATTTGATTTTGCCTTAATCCCCATTACCTACTTAATGCCAAAACTCTCTCTCTCTCTCTCTCTCTCTCTCTCTCTCTCTCTCTCTCTCTCTGTCTCTCTGTGTGTGTGTGACTTAATGGTCGGGAGATCCAACAGATTATTGTAAATCAACAATTAAATCAATAAACATATGGCAATATTTTAAGAAAAATTTTTATTAGTAATCTAGGTTCTTAATTCTTTTTCTTAAATTCTTGATTTTAGTAAAATTTTGAATGTATCATTAGTCATTATCACAGCAGTGATCATAGAAAGAAAAGATGGGGGAAAACAAAACAAGGAGGGAAGAAGAGTGGAAAAGGTGAAGAGAAGTACAGAGGGAGAAGAAAGTCCTTATACAAGCTCCCTCTCATCGTTTAGTATGTTGCAATCTTATATACCTTTAAACATAGAATTTTGTTCTTCTTACATCTGAGACTTCAGTTATTGCAGAAAAGAAACCATTACTTAAATTTCAGTCAGGAAATTGGTTATATTACTTCATTGGCAGGAAGCATTAAAGGCTGAAATTAAGAAAGAGATAGATTTTAAAAGAGTGTCTTAACTCCTAGTGTTTGTCTTCATTTCAATCATTTACACGTCCTTTTGAATGCAGGCATTCAAGCTCCTTTTTGTACCAAGCATTCTGTGGGTTACCATGGATATGAATAGTAACATCACCTCATAGCCGAAGTAGCAAATGACATAGTGTTAATGACAGACAAGTAAATAGCCATAAAATAATGCTTTAAATGTATACTAAAGGCATGTACCTCTAATACCTTTACATTTATCTTTCTGTTCTGAAAATGTCTTATGTTAACAAAAGCAAAATGAAACAAAAAAAGCAAAAATAAAAAAAAAACCCTTATCTAAAAGATTATTAATTTATTAATACATTTCTTTCTTTCTTTTTTTACATTTGACTACAGTTTCCCCTCGCTCCTCTCCTTCCATCATGCCTGCCCTGCCTGCCCTTCTCTTCCAATTCTTTTCAGAAAAGGTTCAGCCTCCATGGATATCAACTAGACATGAGATGTCAATTTGCAGTAAGACTAGTGACCCCAACTCCTATTAAGGCTAGACAAAGCAACCCACTAGAAGGAAAGAGTCCCAAGGTTAGGCAAGAGAGAGACAACTCTTGCTCCGCTGTTAAAAGGCCCAAAAGATAGCCAAGCTATACAAATGTAACATGTGTTCAGAGGGCCTAAGTCAGGCCCATGCAGGATTCCTGGTTGTCACTTTGTCAGCTCAATTTCTGAGTTCCTATGGGCCCATGTTAGTTGGTTCTGTGTTTTCTTACAGTGTTGTTGAACCCTCTTGTCCCCACATACCCTTCTCCTATTCTGAGGGATTCCCCAAGCTCTGCCCAATATTTAGCTGTAGCTCCCTGATTCTGTTTTCATCAGTTGCTGGGTAAAGTCTCTCTGATAACAATTGGACTAGATGTCTATCTATGGGTATCACAGAATATTGTTAGGTCAATAGCTATCATTTTGTCAATTTTTTTGCCATAGTTCTATTGTAGATGTAGGGGCTATCCAGCCTCTGGTTCCTGGCCCTCTAGTGCAGTGTCAGAAATAGGTCTTCTCTTATGGAATGGAACTGAGGCTGGACCAGTCATTTGTTGGCCTCTCTCACAATTTTTGTACCCCATTACCCATGAACATCTTATAGACTGGGCAATTTACAGGTTGAAGGTTTTGTGTCTGGGTTGATTTCCCAAGTCCATCTACTGGAAGTCTTTCCTGGTTACAGGGGATGCTAGGTTAGGTTTTGTACCACCCATTGCTAGAATTCTTAGCAAGGGTCACTTTCATAGGTCAGTGGGAATTTCCATTGCCTTGGTTTCTAGCTCATTCCAGAGATGCACCCATTCCAGGTTTCTCACCATGTACCCTCTTCCTCCATCCTCCCATACCTGATCCTTCCTGTATCTATCCCCATTCCCCCACTCCTACTGCATTTAACTTTTATTGTTGTTACTTGGTTTCTTTGTATCTGAATCTTATCATTTACTTTATGACAAATATTCACTTATCAGTGATGTGAATAGTAACAGTACTTTCTAGCTGTAGTAGCAAATGGCATAGTGTCAGTGTTAGGAATAATGTATTTTTCTTACAAAGATTCCCTTCCTGAAATTAGCAGACTGATATGTCATTAAACACAGCCAGCTTACCTTGCCTTAGCACAGATTTCCCTTTGTCTCTTGAAGATGGAGGATGGTAGTGAGAAGGTCATGGATGTACCTATTATGCACTCCTCTTTCAGCCTACTCTATAATTCTCTCACATTATTGGATCCTTTTCTTTGGTTGAGCACCACCCACCTTTATCTGGGAGACAAGGCCAAGTGAAAGACATCCTCAGATATCTCAGCTTCTTTCCCATTCAGCTACCTTTGTCAGGCTGGATTTTCAGCACTACCCAGGGACTTAGTTTTGAAATATAACAAGCAAAAGCATCTATTGGCATAAGAATTGTACCTATTATGCATTGGAAGATTTCAAGTATTGTACAGAACATGAATGAGAAACAAATATCTTTTTGTGATTTTATTCTAAAGTGATCATTTCTGGAATTGTTAAAGGAAAGTTTTGGGAGAATGTCTTTAATAGCTAGATTTATTAGAAGGCAAAATACCTTAATATGACTGAAGGAAACTGTTTCCTTCTTACCAACAGAGTTAAGGAAGAAAGAATATATGAATAAATCAGAGAGTGGCTTTAGTAACTTTTCATAATGTTGACACCTCTAGGTGAGCTTTCATAGTAGCCATATACAGTTGATTATTTCTTCCACTTTATAAAAGAATTTTGATAAACTATGTTAGCTGAAGGTATAAGCAGCCACAGGACTGTTTCAGACCTAAGAATAATCAATTTTTATAATTTGTGAACATAGGTAAAGATCTTTACTAATATCGATGTGAGATCTTCTTTTTGAGTGGGAACTCATACCTCAATCCAGTGGTTACCCTCTTCATAAATATTTTACTAAATAATATAGATGAGGCTCTTCGTTACCAGATATTCATCAAATGAATCTCTTTCCTTCATTCTTCTTGTAAAGCCAAACTAACCCCAATTCTTCTATTATTATCCTACAACTCCTTAAATCTAACTTCATCATTCATATCTCCTCCAGACTTCTAATTCTTGCATATCATGGCCAAGTATACATTCCCAGCAGATATTTTCAAAAACTCAAATTTCCAAATCCTTGATTCTCTGGTTACAATAATGATAGTGTCATTGGCTAAAAGCCTAAGCCATGAGGATGATCAGCATTCAGAATTGATTCTTTAGTCTTACCAAATTATAGTAATGATAATAATAATAATAATATAATGATAATGATAATTTTTGAGGAACATGTAGTCTTTATTGAGTGATTGTCATGTTTTAGCTTTATGTCTAGTCCTGCTGATTTATGCCACACTGACCCTATAATGTTGGATATTTCTAACTTTGTCTTGTGGTCACCTTTATATTAGAAAAACGTAGAGGTATAAATCCTACTTTTTCTATAACTTGCCCTATTTATTTATCTGTGTTTGTTTCTTGATTTGTTTATTTGTTAGGTTCTTTTCATGTTAGACTGTCATTGAACTTAGTATATAGATTGCAGGCATGTATCACCACACCTAGTCATGTTGTTCTTTTAAAATGAATCAAGGCTAAGGAGATGGCTCAGTCAGTAGAATGTTTATCATGCATTTGTAAGGACCTTAGTTTGTGATTGAGCTTCCATGTAAGACATGTGGCATGGTAAGTGGTAAAGGGTGTACAGAACCATGCTAAGCAAAAACAAGCCAATCCTTAAAGCTCATTGGTTACCTAACCTAGCTGAATAAATGAGTTTCGCATCCAATGACAGACTCTGTCTGAAAAAGTAAAGTGAAAGTTATTTAAGAAAAATACCTAATGCCAATCTCTGGCTTCCATACCTACTTGTAGCACTCTAAATACCAAAAATAAATATATATAGATTATATATATGCACAGAAATAAAGAAAAAGGAAAAGAAGTAGAAGAAAAATAGAAGAAAAGGAAGAATAAGAAGAAGAGAAGGAGGAGGAGGAGGAGGAGGAGGAGGAGGAGGAGGAGGAGGAGGAAGGAAACCTACTTTTACAATTATTTTTTAGATTGATAGCTGACACTTACCTCTCTTCTTTTACCAGAAGATCCAAAGTCACTTGGTAAAGATCTTGTTTGGTGAACCAAAAAAAAAAAAGGTTGAAATATAAAATAATCTGTGCAAATGAAGGAGCTATAAATTTCATGCTAGCAAGAAACAACACATAGCTTAGTCTTAGTTACTAATGCTGAGACCCTTTAATACAGTATCTCATGTTGTGGTTACTCCCACCTGCAAAATTATTTCCTTGCTGCTTCATAACTATAATTCTTCTACTATTATGAATTGTTTTATAAATATCTGATATGCAGGATATTTGATTTGTAACCTCAAGAGAGTCATGACTCACAGACTGACAACCACTTGAAGGGCTCATAGACAATATCAGTTTACGATTAAAAGATGATAGGATTATGTGATCCATTAAAAATGGAGACAGCAGCCACTTCAGTTATGTCAATGGTTGGTTGATGAATTCTTTATCAACATTCTTCTAGATTTCTGTTGATTGAAATCAGAATGAGTAACTATTGTGATGCAGGATACTAAACACTCTACCTGTTGTATTTGGGGTCAATGAGTTTTAGCCATCCTATAGAAGAGTTCTAAAACAGTTCAATAGAAGACTTTAGACATCTATGAGACTTTCCTATCAAAAGGTCATTGAACTTCATCTTATCTTTATTTCTTTACCATTTCTATACTATTCTTTGCTAGTATGTGTTGGGGTCCAGGAATCACCTCACGAACTACATGAACACTCATCTCATTCAGCTAGGGATAGTTTATTGAACAGATGCCCCAGGATTGATTGATCAGGGCCGTGGTCCATATTTGGGATCTGAACCATGACCCAGAGTTAGGATCCTACAGAGTTTTTAAGCCCAAAGTCAACAAACATCTCTGTCAAGTTATTTCACAGGGTTAGGGCATTTCCTTAGGAACAGGCCTTTGTTGTGCATGTATTCTTCTTCTACGGATTGTGGTATTCAACTGTGGCAGGGGACTTGTCTTGTCTAACATTCATGTCTTAACTTGTCTACCAGGATGTCTTACCCATGTACATGTCTCTTTCTGCCAAGTAGGGGTTCAGTTACTAGGAAAGTATTAGGAACTTAAACTTTATCCAAACACTACTCAAAATGGAAGTCTTATTTCAAATAGTTTCTTATGTCAGTGTCAGTGTCTCTTTTGGGGATCTATCCCAGGGACAGCTTATATCATAAAAGTTTATACACAGGTGCAAGAAGTGCTGTTGTCTGATTTGTTTGGGTCCAATCTAATTGTGGGTAACTATACAAAACATTTCAGATGACTTCTATTGTGATTGGTTTTAAGGGCACAAAATGTAACAGAATATGTAATCAACTTGGTATTAGAAAGTTTTCTATTTACAGCAGAAACATATGGGAAGGTTCCTTAAAATGGCTGGCTAGCCAGGTAACTGTTATTTAGGCTTTAACATTTCATCTAAGTCTTAATATTTTATTTAGGCCTCAACAGTATGTGTGTGTGTGTGTGCATGTGCATATTTTGTTTCTTTCATATATACTAAATACACACACATATGTATGTATACACACACATACATACACACATATGAAATATTGAATATATTTGTTCCAATGACTTCTGGAGTGTGACTGTCTTTGTGGTAAAGCACATGTAGTGCATGTGCAGTGCCCTAGGTTTAATAAAGTTCAATGGCTTCCTGCTCAGGAGAATAGAAATCCAAATTGTCTAGCTTAGTACTCTGGTCATTTTGTCACCATTATATTTCTTTCCAGCGATAAAGTATACAGTTACTAACCACATGCTTAACACATTCTAAGGATGAAGGAAAACATTTTCCAACACTTTCTCTCTAAGACACCTTTTTTTCTCCCTCAATATATCATGTATGGTGGGGCCTCTGTGATCATTCATTAGCCTGGTAATTAGAAAATAACATTATTTCCTTTTCTGAATTGTGATTTTTTTTCTGTAATCTTTCCATCTCTTTGTTACCATAAATCTCTCCTGCTCTTGGTGATCAAGGTCCATGTTCTAATCAATTATTTTTCTCCAAAGTGATATATATATAAACCATCATATATATATGTCACATTATACAATGTACTTATTGGTATGGTGAAAGCTTTTAGAAGGGAATACAATACTGAGTAGTGACTGTGACCTTTTGCACACCTGGACCTCTAAGAGTCACATACTGTTGGCATAAATCTGAATGATTTATTTGGATACCGAAAGTTGCTCTGAGTTTAAGAGATTTATCCTCCTTAAAGGAATCATTCTGTTTGAGGTAGAAGTAAAGAAAGGTGATGGAAAAGAGACCTTACATATCAATACTTAGACACTTTACAGCCTGTCCTTTTGTTCTTATCTTGTTATATAGCATCTATACCTTGGACCCAAAGACATCTTATTCTAGGCCCGCAATGAGTTTTAAAAATAACAATGATATTCTTCTGTATTGAAAATTGAAGTATTTCAGAGGAAATAAATACAGATATCAGGCTTTTATTTCAAAAATAAAATGTCTTATTAATATCAATTTTGCCAGCTTTTGTGGAAAACCACAATGGGATGGTAAATAATCACACTTGCCACCTTTGGGTGTGGTTGATGCTTGGGCTTTATCAAGAAGATGGTAATTTTGGTGCGTGTGCACTTGAGTCTTACTTCTGTGGCCCTGGAAAGCTTTGAATTCCTAATCCACTGTGTCTTTTGTACTGTCTTACCTATTTGCTTGTCTGCTAATCAGGAGACAAGTCCAGTTTAGCAGGCTCCATAGTCTGATGTATTTCACCATCACGTCACTACAAATACCCTACCATAGGCAAGTGTTCATACATTTGTACAAGTGAGATATTTTGAGTAGAAAGAAGTAGCTGAGCCCTTCCCAGGTAACACAGACAACACTGAGAGGAGGTAAAACCAACCTCAGAGCCATCTGTTCCCAAAAGAGTATGTGGAATAAATGTGAAAATGTGAACCATCTCTGAGTGAGGTAATGAGAGCGTTTCAACCTGCAATGCTATATTTAGGATATTGTTCAAGAATTATTCCTCAGATGCAGGTTTCTCATAAGTCAGAACTTACTTAAATAGGAAAGTTAAACCATCCTATAAATTATTTAAATCTGAAGCATGCTACAACCCTAAACAGCATTTGGAATAACACAGGGTTGCGTCCCCAGAGAGGACAGAGATAGCATAAGATTAGCAAGGCATTTTATATTTTTGTTCTCTTATTTCAAAAATCTCTATACTTTTGACTCCTCAAGGTGAAATCAACAGGAGATTTGGTGGTTTGGTGAGAAAATAATAAAACCATCAACAAACTACCATCACCTCCACTACCAACAACAAAATAGCATGTAACTTGATGTTAAGTATTCCATAGAATCTTACAATCTGCAAGAGTGCTCCAGGTCTGTCTTGTAATTTTTCCAAACAAACACAGAAAGCAGAGGACCTAGATTACCCTTACTGAATATGGTCTCCTGCATCAGGTTGTAGTTTCTCTGAAGTTTCAAGACAACAAATAACATTCAATTTAAAACTTCAAATTGGAATCTTGTATTGTCAGTCATTTTTCCTACTAACTGGATCAACATTTCATACACACACACACACACACACACACACACACACAAACACATATTTATTGAAATTTCAATTTATTGTGAGAAAGATGCTGATACTAGGAGAAGATGGTAAATAAGACTAGGTAGCCAAATTTTGGCCTGGGTTTGTTTGTTTTTTTGTTTTTTTTGTTTTTTGGTTCTATTTAAACTCATATTTAATTCATTTAAAGATAGATCATCTTTCCATTATGAACTGGATTCTGGATTCTCTTTCTAAGAATAAATTAACAGTGAACTGGTACTAGTAATTAAGTAAAGATTCTCTGGTAAAGTTGAGTATCTTCTGACGTTCAACATACTACTATTGAGGCCTCAGAAATATCATTGAAGATACAAGAAACTCTACTGAGTAGTCAAACAAGAAGGGAAAGTAAGATGAGAGGAAAAGAATGAGAGAAAGTAAGGGTGATAAAGAAGAGAAGATGGAATAGAAGCAGGAGGAGAAAGAAGAGGAGGAGGAGAAGGAGGAAAATGAGGAGGAGGTGTTGGTGGTATTGGTGGTGTTGTTGATAATGGTAGTGATTATGGTTGTAAAAATCTTGGAGTCCTCAAGCCTAACCTGAACTTTTTCTCCATGCCATTAATCACTAAGGTTACAGTTTTTATGACCCGAAGAATAATTACATGAAGACAGTATTTAAAATGAGAAAGATCTTAACTGAAATTGTATTTCTATCACTTACTACCATATATGGTACCTGGGAAAGTCACTTAGCTGATTCCAGTGTCATTGCTTTCTTATCAATACACAGAGACACTCATCTAACTTACCCCTGGATTAGCTTCTTCAGTGTTTGTGATTTACTATTTTCTTTGATTCTCTCTTCCCATCCTTGATCCATTCCCAACTTTCATATCCATTCCGCAGCAGCTCCAGGAGAGCTAAAATATTTTTGGCATTAGTTCTTTGCAAGTACTGATTTCAGTGATTCTCTTGAACTCTTATTTTTCTTTATGCCTTTACGAACTTAATTAGTATGCAAAAGACTGGCCATCCATACCACACTGCAGAAGGAACCCAGAGGCAAGCAGAAGGCTTTGAGAACCTTGTGATGCATTTCTCATTGTAGAAAAAAAAATGAACCTGGGACAAGCTCGGCTTTGCCTGTTTCAAACATTGTCATAAATTCACATAAAGATTCTCTCTTTCCTCCCCAGTCAGAGGACGGGCAAATTTCAGTAGGCAATTAATCTTGGATGATCTATATTAAATATTTATCTGCTGAAATGAGCCCAGTATTGTAGTGGTATTTTTCATTATAGGACTTTATCATTTCCAAAGAGATTTCCATGTGCTAGTTCCCTTGTATATATTAAACCCAAATTTCCTGTGGAATGACATATCTTTTTGGCAGCGACCTTTTCTCTCTACAACAAGCTACTGATATGCTGGAATTTACAGAGTAATAAACACATTTATTTAGGTCTGAGTCTAGTGATGTGGTATTTGCTTCCCTAAGAAAACCCTTGTGGATCATGCTAGGAAATGTGGAAAAATGGTCCCCATTTTTCTGCAGCTTGTAGCTAAGGGGCAAGTAATGGAGGCCATCTCTTGAAAAGCCCAAAGCAAAAGGTAGGAATAAGAGTTGTTTAATAATGCCATCATAATTTTTTTGCTTCTGAATCTGAGATTTTCTAATTATTTCAACTAATTCAAATCTCACATTACCACAAAATATCATGTACAACTTCTGCATTTTCAAAAGAGGCTCTGGGAAATTCAATGTCCATCTTTGTCAGTACTCAATAGAGAGCAAAGCTGTGATTGGAATTCTGACCTGATGGATGACAGAAAGCTGAGCTCAGGACCGTTGCCTGTATCATACAGCCTCCCATAGTGGGCAGTGAGCAATCAAACCTCTCTGGCTTCCGCTTCTTCAGAACTTGATATTTAATCAAGTCACTGGGTAGTACGCGACTTATTAAATCTGAAAGTCGGTGAAAGTTGAAGCAGTGTCATTATAAAATATGACCATTTCCAAGGAGGAAGGGCTATAAAAGAAAAGTAAAGATGTGCATAGAAAGAGATCAAAGTGGAAGAGAAAAAAAGAGGCTGTTAAGGAGTGAGATATCTTCTGAGTCAGTAAAATATTTTAATCAGTTCTGATACAATTAAAGACATAAATTATAACTCATTCAGCCCCAGGTATACCTTGTCTCTTCAGTTTGTCTGAGTGATTTTACAATTCATCATAGGATACAGTCATGATTATCCAAAGCCTGTGGTTTAAGCTGCAAGATGGTGAGGCATAGCCTAGGGAGGAAAAGGGAGCATAACAACTGTCATTGGAATGCTTGGTTAGGAAATATGACACTCTAAATGTATCATCTAATGCTTCTTATTTTACCTCTACTACCTGCCTTCTTTTAGCCCAAGAAAAAGCTTCACCCTGTGGAAGTGTCAGGGACTGTGGAAATTTTTTGTTTCAGGAGTTCTCAAACTCTTTTGCCATACTTAAAATCATTTATATGTGTACTCAAGCAGATCACTGAAACCCTTCCAATATGGGTCTGAATCACTGGGTTTTGGGGCCTGTTTAGAGGCTGTGCATATCTACCCAACTCTCAAGCAATGCTGATTCTACTGCTGCTTGTGGTCTAGGGACGTGGATGGCCATGACTTCCTTAGCTCTTTTATTACACAGAAATACACAAGGAAGCCCAGCAAGGGAAAATGATTCATTTATAGTGAAAACATTATGGGTAAGGAGAATTATCTGTCAAGAACTATGAGCTCTTCTTTATGCATGGACTTGCACCATTGCTCATTTAACTTTATCATTCATGTATCATGTATGTTTGTGTGTGTGTGTGTTCAAGCAAGTATTCATGTGGATGTGTATATGTTGAAAGTCATCTATATCCCTCATCAGTAACTTCCTTAACTGTTTCTTACCTTACATTTTTGATATAGGATCTTCTCACTAAACATGGAGGTGGAGCTCACAATTTCAACTACACTGAGGAGCTCTGTTCTCACTATCTCTGCTTCCTCAGAGCTGGGACTGTAGATGGGATGGTTCCTGAGTTCAGATTTTTAATGAATGAGTCATCCTCTCCATCATTATGCATATGTATCTCTGAGATCTGTAAAGGAAATCTAAGAGGAGACAGTCAGGGAGAGTGATGGTTTAGGCCACTGTGATTAATATCACATTACACAGGAAGAACCTACCTTCCTTCAAGGGGTAGAGGACATGTTTGTGGTGCCTAAAGAAACATGACACCTTGAGAAGTAATGGTGCACCCTTCTCTTCCCCTGAGACCAGCTATTACTCTGTCTGTGGTTTCACCAAACATGTAAAAGGTTATTTCTTTGTAAAATTAAAATTGGGGTTTTTGAAAATAAAAAAAACAGCATTCTTGTCTCGTAGGTCCCCTTCAGAATTTCCTTCTCTTTCTTTTAAAGGTTATAGCTCCTGGCATTGCTGCATGCTGAATTTTTAAAAAGACTCTTCTATGATAATAACTTTGGAGATGGGATTACTTTGCTATTGTTTTCCTTGTTCTGCTTCTTTTGTTCCTCATTTTGCTTTTTCCTTCTCTTTTTACCGTTTTATATCCTTGCCTTCCTGCCTCTATCCTTCCTGTCCTCCAGTCTCCCTTCCATGGCATCACTATGTATCTCTGCTAAAAGATTCTATCAATTTAAATCCATTTCCTCATTCACTAGACGGAAAAGCAAGTTTCAGAGAATGTCATTTCGCATTGTTAGATTTTATAAAACAGATGTACCAGAATCTTCACCATGACTCAATTACAAGCATAAGGATACCAATCCTGGTATCTTTTCTCCATTTCATTATAGGTCTCAGCTACTTCCCATTTTAACACCACTCTCAAGTTCAGTACATTTCTTAACGGTGATATTTTTCATACCCATAGTAATTCTCATGCAAGGCACAGGAATGAGTATGGACAGTGGGATAAAAGGACTTTATCAAAATTACTTAAGCCCATGCAATGTATGATCATATATTCAGACCGTACTAATGGAAGTATAAATCTCTGTTTTTGAGAATTTGAGGTGTCAATGAGGTATGGTTCTATAATTCCTCTTCAAGAATCATCTCTAAGAAATGCAATATGTGCAGAGGTGCACTTAACAACAGTATTTATTATGACACTGTTTGCTCCAGCCAAGGACAGGAAATAGAAACAACCTGGTATCTATCATGAAGGGATTTTTCAAAGAAATTTTATAATACTACAAAGCTACTAAAAAGAAAGAAAATGATCTGTGTGTACAGATCTGAAAAAAAAAAACTCATCAAAGGGAAAAATAAAGCAAATTTCAGATTCCCACATAATTTCCTCATGCATCTGTCATGATCACACATTGGTTTGATGACACTTATTTGCTAATATGCATAAATGCTAGATTCACAACAGCGTAAGACATATAACAAGAATGCAGAATTGTGAGAGATTTTGTGATGTTTCATACTGTTGAGTGAACCTCACTCTGCTCTAGAAATACTGTTCTAACAACCTCACTTGTCCCTTTCTTGGCTCTCTCAGAGCTCCCTTACTCTTCACGACTCACTGCCTAAGTACGGTTTGAATGCTTATTCCAATGCAGAAAGGTTCAGAGATGAAGAAGAGCAGTTTCCTGGTAGTTCTTCCACAAAGGCGGACTGATTGATGATAGCCTGCAACCTGGTCCAACTTTCTGTCCCAGATGACAAATGAAGAGCTCTTAAAAAGAAAATAAAATATCTCATGTGCGAGGAAGAATCTCTTCCAGGACAGGCATAAAAAAGAATGAGCAATGAGAGTCATGTGTAATTCCTGACCCATCAGTAGCAGGTCTCCTTTCTGTACTCACAGGACCAGTGTAGGTGATGTGAGCTGGAGTCTTCGATTTAGCCCTTAAGCTCCCCCCACAGTAAACCTCTGCTACACTTATCCCCATCACCTGCATTTCCTCGCCTTCCTGCTGGTGGCCTTTAGTATGACTACATTTCTCATGTCCCTTTGACACACTCATCCTCTGTGGCTTCACATACATATTGCTATGTATACATATATACTTATATGTATAGATACAGATATGCATTTTAAAGGAAGATGTGACAACATGGAAAGCATTAGGGAGATAAAACAAAAAGGGGGAAATTTTTGATATTCTATTTTAATTAAACAAGTTAACAGTAACCAGTCTTGGGGCTTTTCTGTACTTTATTTTTCTTTCTTTGTTTGTTTGTTTTATTTTTCTGATCAGAAGTGTTCTGCATCTCTGCTGTTTGAGAACTCAGTACATCTCAGGACTCCTCTGAGGTACTGTACAGAACTGAGTCAAGTGCTGGTTCTACAGTCCAAGTTGTTTGTTATAACAGGGATTATGTGTTTCCTTTTCTATAATGATTGCTTCCTACCAAGAGTCACACTAAATGAAGTAGAGGATATAGGGAAGAAAAAAAAAAAAAAACAGCTAGACGATAAATCAAGTAATGAGACCAGTAAGACCTACTGAATAATTACTAAGTCCCAGTTGAGCTTAATGTAACAGAATTTAAACATACTAGTCATTCTATCCATGCTGTTATTGTCTGAGGTCCCTGTCCTCTTCCTCTTTCTACATATTCTCCTCCCTTTATGCTGTAGCATCATCACACCTGAATTTGCTGAGAAACAAATTGGCAAATGTTTGCCTTGTCCCCAGAAGTTTTTCTTGAAATAGCTGGCCATTTTCTTTATGTTGAACATTTAACTTTGGAGGGGGGGGTTGCATTTACATATTGCATGTGAGGTTGCTGTGATCTTCTTTGTGCACATAGCATTTTCTTCTTTGGAATTATTTCCTTAATATAGATTGCCAGGAGAAGGATTATTAGGTCAAAGAATATGAGCATTCTTATAAGCCTCATTAAGTTTGACCCCACTAATTCTGAATTTGTGATGATTTTTTAATGTAGTGAGCCCTATTTCACTCTCTCCTTGAAATAAACTCACTATGTAACAAATTGGCAGGAACATATTTTCTAGGGTGCCATTGGTATTTAATGTGAATATTTTGAGCAGTTTTTGGTAGGCATCTTTTCTTCTGTGTGTGGAATTGATATGCTAATTATAATTTATTTTCATCAATTCATTAGCACAGGCCTTCAATGATCAACACTTGTTTAACCAATTTCAACCTTTTTCTACACAATTAATGTGAATGGGGCATTGGCTACTTCTGAATGCTTCCTTACTGCTTTCATGTGAGACGCACATATTAAACATCTATTACTCTTTGGGCGTTATGTATGGTGCAGAAGATATGTAGGTGGGTAAAACACAGCCTTCTCTTTGAAGGGAATCCATTCCTGTAGTGGATCCCTGCATACAAACAGATGCAGCATGGTTGATGAAGATGATGGGTGAATTACAGGATAAGCCAGCAATCTATCTGAGGGAATCTCATATAAGCACTTACCAGGACAAAATTCCCAAGATTCATCAAAAAACTGAAATTATTTTTAAAAGAGTGAGAATTCATGATAACTAAGCTTAAAGTATAGATGGAGACACGTTTTTCAACTATTATAATCATCAGATGATGTTAATTTTCAAGTGTTTAATGACTCAAACTTTGCATTAATTCAGACCCAATTTCCCTCACAATGCCTAAATTCATATGGCTTTATTTCTCTCCTCTGAAATAAGTTGTAGTCTATATCTGAATTGGTTGGAAATCTCTGGTTGGCCCTGTTAACTATTTTGCTCTGAACCCTGGGGATCTGAAGTATATTTCTGATCTTAATTTTATCATAAATAGAATTTAAGTGAAGTATTATACTTGCCTGACTCTTTATTTGGAGTTAGATGCATATAAAAATTCAATAGACAGAAAATGACTAAAGTTATATTTTAAGAGGCTACAACATTAATGAATTTGCCTTATTTACACACTTATTAGAGGTCCTTTCTTAGTCTCTCACGTATCCATCATCCATCTGTGTGTTTTAAGTTTCCCACTAGAAGAGTGTCACAAATATGGAATACGAAAATAGTTTTTTAATAAGCACCATTTGAGGACAGAAAACAAATGTGTGAGACAGAATTAGCAAACAATTAGTCAGGAAGGCAGCACTAGGGAATGGTTCACTGCACAGAAAGATAAAGACACTAACTACAGGTAGAACTGTGGTTCCAGAGGGCCTCAAGAGAGTGTGTGAGTGGCACAGGATCCAGCGGAAACCCATGGAAACACAGGGAAGCCCATGGTTCTGGAAGAGCCATGAGTAATCATCTGTTATAAAGTAGTACCTGTGAAGAGCAGAATAGAAACAAGAACAACACTGATGGTTTGGCCAGTTAATAGGGGCTAAACACAGTGGGCCCAGTGAAAGAGTCCTTTCAGAAGAGTCATAGGAGACCAGCCACTTGAAAATTATTCATTCAAGGTAAGGAGACTTCTGTTTTAATGTAGAGGGGTGTTGGAACACTCCTTTATTACCAGCATTTGGGAGTTAGAGGCAAGGTCATCTCTGAATTTGGGGACAACCAGCTTTATAGATCGAGTTCAGGGCCAGTCAAGACCACTCAGAGAAATCCTGTCTCAAGACCAAAAAGAAAACAAAAATGAAAACAAATAAGCAAATAAAATGTATCAAACCAGGCCTTTCAGTGATAAGTAAAGAGTCGAAATTAGGGTAGACTGCTCAATGCTCCTCAAAGGCTCCCTTACGGATATTCTCCTTCCTGTGAGGAGAGATTCCTTAAATTGTATTAATCCCAAGGGAATGTTTCCTGCTTTTCTGAACAATTGTTCAAGACATGAGATATCACCTGTGACACCTCAAGCAGTCTTTCCTGCAGTATTCACCTACATTGATCTGCACTACTCTGTTAGGACTTACAAGCACCATGGAGGTTTAGCTCTTGGTTTGCCTTCACAGGCTCTTGTCTTAGAACTAGTGGTGCTCTGTGTTTAACATTTGATTGCAATGTTTGACAACTATTGACATTTCTTCCCCTTTATCACCTCTGTGAAAGAGTTTGATTGTTAGTGCTTGCCAGTTTCCTACAGTGTAAATATTCCCACCATAAAGTTTCCAGATTGATATCTTCAAATGTCGAGTTAAGAAGAGAGGGACCACATTCAATTGAGGGACACAATCAAGTGTGGGACCACATTCTCCACTTCCTCTATGATGCTTTTTTGTGTTGGAAGATAGACTAAGAAATATAGGGTACAAATATGAAATATATCTATTTATATCTATCTATAATACAAGAAATTTGGATATACATATGCAGGGAAAGTACTGTCAAAAAAACTTTAATTCAAGTGTCCTTTTGTAGCAAATGCACAGGTTGTCATGTATACATGCCACATATTACTGTGAGAGAATAGAACTACCAGATAAGCACAACAAACAGCATGAAACTTAAAAGGTATTATTCAAGTAGAAAAATCCAGACTCAAAAGGCTATAAACTCTGTAATTCTACGTCCATAAGCCTTTGAAAAGGAAGAACAGAACCGGACTCAATAATGGATGTTTTCGAGACTGAGGAGCAGGGAGAAAGTGAGATTACAAATGTAATTGGGGAAAGGTATAGCATCACTTTATTTACAGTTTTTATACTATAAATTAGTCAAAACTCAGGGCAGTACACAAAAAGTTTAATCTTCTTTATATTTTTATAAACATTAGAATAGTAATGAAAGTTATAAGGGGGCATAGAAAGTGAAAAATAAATTAAAAAGCTGAAAGGATTATATATATTTGCTGTTGTTTTCAAAGGAGACCAAGCATTGTTTGTATCATGTATAATGGATAAACCTTTACCCCAGTAATAATAACTCTCAGTATCTTTTCTAGAGAAGAATTACAAACAACTCTGTAGTGAGGTCTGGACTAAGAGTCTGCTTAGGGATGAAAAATGAAGTAATAATGAAAACAGTTAATGCATAAATTGATAGTATAGAATGTTGTGATTATAAAAGTGAAATATAAAATTGCTATTGACAGAAGGAACAAAGTAAAACCATCTATTAAGAAAAAATATTTTATGTCTATCCATACTGTAGTGTCCCTCATATATAGTCAGTGTAAATACAGAATAGTATTGTATACTTTAGAAAAATACATTGATACACATGAAACCATAAAAAGAAAAGTTAAGAAGGTTTCACCATGACTATCTATAATTAAAACTTTAAAAATGTATTCACATATTGCTTGGATAATTAAACATAAATGACTGTCATTAGGAAATATTATGATGGAAAGTTATGGCCCTTCTTTTAGATGTATTTAGGAAAGAACCCAATTAAGATGACTGTTATAGATATTTCAGGAAAATGAATCTCACAGTAAAGATGTTTTGTCTGCCTGCCATCAGGGGAGAAGCGTAAAAGAGAATGAAAGCAGAAGGGAGTAGAGAAGAAAGATAAATGATAAATAAGTGAGGAGGACAAGGGACCACTAGACTAAAAAAATGAAGAAACGTGCAGAAGATGAAAGAGTTAAGAAGGAAAGAAACCCAGATGGCAGAGGTGGAAAATTATCAGACCAGGAAGTCAGTGGTGTGACTCAGAGAAACTTCTTTTCAGGAAACAAGATCTCTGTGATCCCTTACCCCAGTAAACATGGTTGGTGTTTGAAATTCTTTAGTGTTGTACTATATAGAATATCCCTCTTAAAAATAGGACAGCCAAGAGAGAAGTGTTGTAAACATATTATAATCTTACAAATAAAAATGAAAATGGAAGTATCATGCAGAAGCTCCCAGCTCATGGTGTGGATGAATCCTGGTGATAGCAGAAGTACATGTTTGATTGGGTCTTGCTCTTCCTGCTATTGCATGGTAGCAAACATTCATTACTTTGTAGTCTACATAGCCTGTGGTGTATTCATTTCATGACAGTATTAGAAATTCCATTATATTGGTTCAAGAAATCTTGTTACCTTTGGAACATTTAAAGCAACTAACCAGATCATGCTACACACATGTTCCTCAATATCTTAACTATAGGAATATACCATATCAGTCATCTATTTATGAGTATAACTCAGTATGTGACATGAGATACTTACAAAATGTTGGAAATTTATTTATAACAAAGTTGGAGAAGTCAAGTTCCAGTGACTTTTGGTGAGGTTCCCTGTGTCAGTACATCATGTCAAGAGCTCATGTTGGGTTGAAGGAACTCATGAGAACAGAGGTAGAATCAAAGTGGGCAGGGAAAGCAACCCTTTGTTCTTTGATAACAACTCTACAGCAAGAACTACTTTATGGGTCACACAGGAAGCATCCTAGTCTTTGTTGACCTATGAACATCTCACTAATCACCATACCATTTTTTATTCTCTTAATAGAGCCACCCCATCAACCAAAGATTTAGTAACAATGAATAAGGAGCAGGAGCTGTGTTAGAGATCACAGAAGTAAACAGACATATGTTAGAGCTCATAACCTGGGTCAGTTGGAGGTTACGAATATGTACACAAATCAAAGAAGGAGGACATTGTGAAGGATTTAGAGGCAACCTTTTTAAATGGGTGATAAGTGACAATATTTCTTGAAGGTAGACTTCTGTATGCCAAAATATCTGTTAGAAAATACATACATTCTTACCAGATAAATATAACCTTTGACTACCTATAAGGACATAAATATTATCATAAATCAGGTAACAAAGTCTATTCAGAAAGAACTGGTTCAAATCCAAGCTCTCTGTTTCCTTCTAGCTGCCCTTCTTCCAGTAGTTTTCTTCTCTATGCTTCAATTTCCTAGTTCATGAATGGAATTATCGTTTTAACCATAGGGTTATTGTAACTACTAAACATATAGTTATGTAACTATGTAACAGTTCATGAATGCAAGCACATTCACATTTATACATATTCTGCATGTTATTTTATATTTATATTGTATGTATGTTATGTGAATATTCATATATAAGCATATTTGAATATACATATTAAGAGAGAGAGGGGGAGAGAGAATAAAAGAGAGAATAAGAGAGATCCTCCAAGTTAAACATTTCATTTATTCTCTGTAGCTTAGTACCAATCCTTGATGTTTTATGATTTTTCACAAAAATTACTTGTATCTCAGAGTCCTCTTTTTCTAATTTATAGACAGTTTTTGACAAGTATTCTGTGCATATTTTATTTGTTTTTTTGTGACTAACTGTGAGGTAGATGGGGATGGTATAATCTTTAATGAACACTCTTATACAGGAAGCTGGAGAAAATCAATCCATATTCTTTTTCCAATGTGGTCCTGCTGATATTCAGTCCAGTGAAATGTTGCCAGACCCACTGGCAGAAACACATGGCTCCCAGAAGTTGCGTGTATTCCCCACCCAAGATGCCTCTCAGCTACGTGGCTTTCACCATTTACACCTGGTCACTCCTTCTTTTGTGTTCTTTACTGTGGTTTGTCATTCTCCCATGGGTCCTCATATTCCATGGTATTGTATTCCATGGCTTAATTACTCTGGTCCAAAACAGGGCAGCTGTCTTTTCTTCCACCCACATTCTTTTAATATTTTCTGTTTCCCGATAAAATACCTGCCATTTAGAGTGCAAATGTAGTTAGTGGGAGGAAATGGAGGGGCCAAAGGTTTCCATGGCTGGACAACCTGGGAAATGACTCAGGATAAACAGGATGTGTATGACTCAGTGGGGTCAACAGCCAATTGAACACAGTCTCCGCTTTCTTTATTCCCAGCTTGCTACAGTTTGTACTTCAGCCTCAGCATATGGCATCTTCTCTTTTTATTTCATCTTTTGCTCATCAGTCTCAGCTCTTTACCAGATTCTGAGAATAAAGCTTGTAGGGAGGATGTGTCTTGGAGAAGCTTGTCACTTGCTAGAAAAATAAGTTATGAGAAAAGAATGAAATACTTACAGAGGGGTCTGCAGCTCTCTGACACCCTTGGATGGATAACAGAACTTCACTGTGTCTGCACTTACTGTACCTTGACTTTGACAGCTCTCCACAGCCTCTCAGGAAAACATCTGAAGCCAAGTTGATTAGACATGGGTCCCAGCTACTCTTTCCACTTTCACAGCCTGCCAAGCTGAGTCTGGGCTGCTGGTTTTTCTATTGGAAGTCAGTGAATCAGGATTTGCAGGTGGCATTCCAGGGCTATTATAACAGCATCCTGGATAAATAATATGCCAGTCTGCTCTTAGGAATCCAGCTTATATCTTTGTCACATGCATGTGTGGATGTCTGGTATGGATAGTGTGTAGATGTCACATCAATGTCGATGCTAGGTTGACCCATCTCAAATCACACATTTAATACTTCTTTTTAAGGATCGCTTCCCTAATTTTTTATTTTAAAAATGCTAAGAATTGTAAGTCTTTAGAAATGTAAAAACAAACAAAAAAAGAAATCAGACATCATATACTTTATTATTTATTTATTTATTTATTTGTTTATTTTTTTATATTTTTATATTTTTATTTATATGAACATATATGCTTTCTCTCTCCTCTCTCTCTCTCTCTCTCACACACACACACACACCACACACCACACACACAGAGAGAGAGATCTGAAAATAACTTGTGTGAATAGGACTTTTATGGATTCTGTGGATTGAATTCAGATTATCAAGATTAGCGTTCTTTTTGTTTAATTGGATATTTTCATTATTTACATTTCAAATGGGTTATCCTGTTATCCCCTTTCCTGATTTCCTCTCTGTAAACCCCCATCCCATCTCCCAAACCCCTGCTTCTATGAGTGTGTACCATCACTCACCCACCCACTCCAGTCTCCCTGCCCTGGCATTCCCCTACATTGGCGCATCAAACCTTCACAAGACCAAGGGCCTCTCCTCCCATTGAAGCCCCATAAGGCCATCCTCTGCTACACATGTGGCTGGAGCCATCGGTTGCCCCATGTGTACTCTTTGTTTAGTGGTTTTAGTCCCTGGGAGCTCTTGGGGGGTCTGGTTGATTAATATTGTTGTTATCTTCTGAGCCATCTCAACAAATTGAGAGTCCTCTTCTCTTTAACTTCTCTCCAGTGCTTCCCCAGTTGGAATTCCCTTCCAGTTTTTTTTATTTTCTCTTTGTAAACCTGTATTCTGCTAGTCTTCTCTTAAGCCTCATGCTTACCATCCCGACCTGTTTTCCCTTTATTCTTTCTGATTCTGTGGTTACTTTGGGTTATATACTCATATCTGAAGACTTATGTATTATATTCATATCTTCTAGTCATTAATACTCTTTTTTTCAATTGACCTTCTCTGGTTTTCTTTCTATTATCTGTTAACTCTGAAAAAAATGGAAAATAAGTTTTGGATATCATAGTGTTCCCCCTAAAATGTGTTATGATATTACTTAGAATGAGGGCATTTATAAACTAGGAATGAGATTGACATTAATAACATTATCATGCAAATAACAAATATACATAAAGGCAAGTCTACAATTATATTAACCCCCAAAATGAATAATTGTACAATATAATCTTACCATCATTCCAAAAGTCTGTTTCATTTATACTTTTCTTTTCCTTAATCCAAAGGCTACAGAATTTAAGAAATGAATAAAGAATCTTTTTTTTTGCTAGCTGTCTATCCTTCCAGCATTTGCTCTTACCATTTCTACGCAGCCTCTGCCTTACTAGTTTCAATGGCTTTTTAATGTTTCTTATTCCTTCTTATACATCCCTTTCTGTTTTGCCCCCAGGCAAATCTCTTTGCCTTAAAAGTGCTCCTTTTCCTTCTGTGCCCTGGCAAACTGCCTTATCAGGTATCATCTTAAATCTTACTTCCCCTAGGATGCTTTTAATAAAATCCTCAAGTTAGGTCAAGTACTATAGCTATGTACTGTTAGTACCCACTTACTGTTACCACTAAGGCTTTTAATCATGCTGCAATGGAACTGAATCTTTATGATTACTTTTATCATACTTATATATATGATAAAAAAGATTTTTTTTTACATCATAAAGGTTACTTATATACATATATAAGTATACTTTACATCATAAAGATACTTATATATGAATATAAATTATACATTATCATAAAGATATACATATGTGTGTGTTTAGTTCTCATGATAGACTGTGAACACTCTGTTTATGAATATCCTAGACCCATTCTCTGTCTATCTTATCAATTCCAGTACCCCTCATAGCTTCTGCTGCATAATTATTATACTATATTAGTTAGAGAAATAAATCTGGAGTCAGAATGCTTTAAAGTTAAATGAAGGTATTAACATTGCCTGATCAAACCTTTCCTCTCCCCAACTCCAGATTTCTTCCCCACTGCCCAGTAGACATCTTTCATGCGATAATGAAGAGTAATGAGATAAGAGTAAATGTCTCAGATTCTATCTTATGTTCTTGCATACCCCCTGCCCCTACCAGATCCATTACATACAGTCTTCTCCATATTAGAAGTTGAAGGTCCAAACTGGAGGCTGCTCAATTCTAAACATTTCTTCTCTTCCTTGAACTCCTTTGTTCTCTCAAACTCAGAGCTAATCCAGTAAGATATTCTAATCTTACTAGCATAAACCCATGATCCCACAAAGTCTTATCTCCTCTTTAGTTACTCCCTGCTTCATTCAACCCCTTTCTCACTCCTGAGTTGGTAGTGTGGACTTTATGTGTCTCTTAGCTTCATTACTTCTTGCTTTACCCTCTGTTTTCCTTCTTAAACACAGGGGACTTGGTAAAAGCACTTGCCAGGTTGTGCGAGTCTTTTAGTTAAATTTCCTCCTCATTTGCTTCATTGTAAAAACAATTTTTCTAAAGTTGTCAACAGTGCTCAACTGGCTAGATACCAATGCTTCTTTGGTATTAACACCTATAAATTCTTAGTCCTCAGCTCCTACTCTATATAGTCAATAGGTTGCGGTATAAGATTTTGCAAAGATGTCCTCAAAATATTTGAGATAAGGTTGTTGTTTTGGTTTGGTTTGGTTTTAAAGAAATACATTCATTTAAGATTGTTGTTTCAGAAAGCTTCATCTACAGTCGCATGGCCCAAGATGTTTAGCAATTGCATGGCCATAGAAAGGTAAGGGAGACTATTGCCTTCATAGTGTGCAGGAAGCAGTGAAAAGGTCATAAAATAGCAGGAAAAAAATTCGGGGGTAATAAAATTCCAAGGAGAGTTACTTTTTCCAACCAGGAACCACATTCCAACTTTCCCCTACCTTCCAGTAATTGAGTGCATTAGGGAATCAATCTGCTAATTAGTTCAGAGTCTTCATGATGCAATCCTTTCAGGAAACACTCTGGGAGACACATCCAGAGGTATGCTTTCTTTAACCTACAGGCATTTCTCCATCTAAACAAATTGACAGTCAAGATTAACTAACCCTTTAAACCAGATCTTCTAGTGTTCCTTCTGCTTAGAAAGCTCTTCTGCTAGATGTCTATATTTCTATATAGACATAGAGCTCAATTTCTGACATCTTCCAAGTGGTTGCTTCGATATCACCTTATCAGTGACACCAACATTGACTTTCTGGTTTAACAGAGCTTTATCTTCAAGCATGAACATTCTCTTATCCTGTATATCTTTCGATTTCTTTGTAATATTTATCATTTTCTAAATTACTTGCTTAAAAACTGATTATTTCAGAAAAGATGTTTTGTGAGAAAATATCTGTAAATATTTTATTCATTAATATATCTCAGCTACTTACAATAGTGTCTAGTGCTTAATAAAATTTGCTTGAATGAATGTTGCTGGGGGCCCTCCGACTTGGAATGGGTTGAAGCTAGACACAGACTAGATTGCAGGTGTACCTTTAAAGAGTGATGGTCTTTGAATAGTCTATCTCTCTTACTATACAGAATGCTTGCTGATAACTTCTAAAAAGTTCTAAAAACTTTCATTGTTCATTCTAAGGTTTAAAAACTATTGGCTTAGGCCATTAACGCCTGTGCCCTAAGGGCAGAGTCTAAGAAATGTAGCCTTTGTTCTATCTCTGCTGGAACTGCATGATTCTAAGTACCAACCTGAGCTGGGCAGTGGTGGCGCACCCTTTAATCCCAGCACTTGGAAGGCAGAGGCAGGCAGATTTCTGAGTTCGAGGCCAGCCTGGTCTACAGAGTGAGTTCCAGGCCAGCCTGGGCTACACAGAGAAACCGTCTCGAAAAAAACAAAAAAACAAACAAAAAAAATGTTACTAACTACCAACCTGCTAGTTAAAGCCACAGGAAGAAAAAGGGACACTTGGAAAATTGATTTTAGCCTTTATTTCCAAGTGTATTGGTTTTCCATAAAGTTCCTACAAATGTTCTCCTCTAAAAAGTTTTCTCTGAAAAGTTCTCTCTACTCTCTTTTCATAATCTTGGGCTCTCCTCCTGTTGTGATGTAACAATGCTCGTATTCCCAATATCTTACTCCCAGTGCCTTTTCTCCCAATGTTATGCAATATAATCTTTCCTAGTCTTTTAAAACTTTTCTAGAATAGATCATATTATTTACCCAATGCTTCATCTCCCTTTTCTAACAAAATTTCACTAGAAGTTCAAACATAAATTCTAATAAAGAATCAAATAAGAAGATTACAACAGAAAATGATTAGAGGCATATCTATTAAGAGTAATCATCTGGGTAAATATTCCTTATGTCACTAGCTCAACAGGTTTATTGAAAGTTAAAAACCATATTTTTTGTGACTAAAGTCTTATTGAAGTTTTACATAGATAAACCCAGTCAAATTTTTTTATCTTCTACCCTTGCACCTATATAGTAAATCCTTAGATTTCTTTTTTATTAACATTTGGTTAGTTGTTTTACATCTTGGAGTGGACTCTAAGCTGTAGATGCCTTCTTGCTATCTCAGAAGCAATTAATTTGTAACACTTGAAGAGTGTCAGAGTTCTCATTGAAGTTTTGACATCAGAAAAGGCTTTAGAGTAGTCCTATTATTAAAAGCTTAGTAATTCCTAATACAATTTTAAGAAATTTTATAAATCATTAAGAATTAAGAAGTCATTTATTTATTTATATAGCATTATTACAAGACAATACATAGTCATTTTTTCTGTAGAAATATGTTCAAAAGGGTGGGCTAATGCCTAGTGATTGTCACACACACACACACACACACACACACACACACACACAAAATTATATATATATATATATATATATATATATATATATATATCAGGAAAATCATATTAATAAGAGGAATATTTTCTCAGATTTAATCTCTCCAGCCTTGCCTAAAGAAGTGAAGCAATTGATAACTTTATAATCCATGGTGGAACCATGTTAGTTTTTAGCTTCTCCTTGATGTCTCCTGGCAAAATGTGGATATTAATGGATTAATATAAATTGGTAGTTATCTTGACCTCTAAAGAAATGGGACAGGTGCACTGTTGCACTGAATCTCTAAGTACCATTGTCTATTTTCAGATGGAAAAAGATAACTGTATTGAAGAATGGCTAAGTGAAATAGAGCAGAGAATGTTGTTGGGAGGTAAATATATATTAGTTTACACTAATCTGTAGTTGAGGTTTAGTGTTACTTGTTGCTTATATTCTGCCTGATAAATGGTTACTCACTGAGTGTCTGAGTTAGGATTGAGAGGTTCAGTCCATTATCATTAAGGTGGGAGCATGGCAGCATCCTGACTGGCATGGTGCAAGAGGAGCTGAGAGTACTACATCTTCATCTGAAAGCTGCTAGCACATTTCTGACTTCCAGCAGCTAAGATGAGGGTCTTAAAGCCCATGCCCACCATGAGACAAGTACTCCAACAAGGCCATACTTACTCCAACAGGGCCACATTTTCTATTAATAGTGCCACTCCCTGGACTAAGTGTATACAAACCACCATATTCTACTCCCCAGCCGCAATAGGCTTTTTCAAACATATCAGACTATGGGGGCCATACCTAAACATAGCATAATGCAAAATACATTTAGTCCAACTTCCAAAGTCCCCATAATCTACAGCAGTCTGCACATGTTAAAAGTAAAAGTACAAAGTTCAAAGTTTCTTCTGAGATTTATCAAATCACTTAATTGTAGTCCCTAAAGCAAGACAGGAAACCAGCTGGGTAAAATCCAACACTGCATTTCCATGTCTGATGTCAAAGCAGTCTTCAGATCTCCATCTCCTTTTTTACCTTTGACTGTAACAAACTTCATTCTCTGGACTGTTTCTACTCCCTGTTAGCAGCTTTCCTAGGAAGACAGCCTAAGTCTCTGGCATCTCAAACATCTTGGGGTCTCCAATGCAACTTCAGTGCTACAGCTTCTTGTTTCAATTTCTGGGATCCACACATGATCTTCTGGGCTCCTACAAATGGCGGCATCACTTCTCCAGCTCTGCCCTTTTTAGCACTCTAAGCTCTGGTTGATCCACTCCACTGCTGCTACTGTTCTTCGTTATCATCTCATTGTACTTTCATTTCCAATACACTGGGTTCTTCTGCTGAAACTAGGCTTCACCAATAATCTCTCATAGGATCTCTTTATGGTGCCAAGCCTTACCTCCTTTACATGATCCTTCAGTCCTGGGCATCAACTGCAACTGAGGCTGCACCTTCACCAATGGCCTTCCATGGCCTCTCACAGTGCCAGACTTCAGCTGCTCTTCATGATCCTTCATGCCTTCAAAGACAGTACTACCTGGGTGACTCTTAAATATTACCAGATACAGCTGCAGCATAAGGTTCAACCTTGGCTATCTCTGGAACATAGCTTGCTTCTGTGCTCTCAGAAAACACTTCCCAGAACATTTCACCTCAGTGATTTTGGTCTCTTCTTAATCATCACGAATTTCTTAGCTCCAGCTAACTAGCATCACTTGTCCCAGTGAGACCCTTCTATTCTGGGCTCTAAAGCCAGAGCCACATGGCCAGTGCTGCCTAGTTCTTCTGATTGCTAGGGCTGGAACATAACCCCACTTATTACCAGTTTTCTATTTTCTAGCTCCTTCACTGATAAGCTTGGCTGTCCTGGATCTTGCTCCTCAGACTGACTTTGAACTCAAGATGTGCATGCCTGTTTCCTAAGCACTAGGATCAAAGGTCTGATTCACCAAGTCTGGATTTAAGTTTTTCTTCACCTAGACCATGCTGTGTTCTGGGCTTGCCTTGAACTCAGAGATCTGCTTCTCTTTGTCCCACTGGGATTAAAGCTTGTACTATAATGCCTGAGCTTAAACTTAGCTGAGTGGGATCTTTCCCTAAAGTCACTACACCCTTAATTCAATTTAATATCCTTGAATATAGGATTCAGCTCCATTTTACTTCCTTGTGCCCCTTTAATTCTCAAACATATATTTTATATTTTTCCTTTCTCAGCTTACTATGCTTATTTAAAATGTTCTGCATGAGATGTAACCAGAGAACAAAGTCTACAATGGGTGTTTCTTTGCCAATGCAATTACTCTGAGTCGCTTCACCTTAGCTTCAGACACTCTTCAGACAAGGGCAAAAAGTAGCCACGTTTTTCCCAACAATACCAGAAAAAACTGTCCCTAGGACACATATTGAAATTCTCCACTGAAATCACTTGGGCCAGGTCTGCGCAATTCAAATCACTCTCAGTAGCACAGTTTTTCATATTCATACTAGGATAACCCATTGAGCCCGTTTAAAGCATTCCGTTGCTTTCCAAATCCAAAAATCCAAAAATCCACATTTTTCCAAATTATCCCTGCAAAAGTAAAGCAAAAAATATGTGATGCATGTGAAACAAACAAACAAAAAATTAGCTTCATGTCCTTATTTATGGCTGATACTTCCCTTTGCCTGGATTCTGGAATTCTTCATCAGCGAATGTCACCCTGTTTTGATATTCTTTCTAAATGTCATAATATACCAACACTGACAATTGTTAATACATGAATCTGTGGAGAAATTTGTTGTGGCTGGACGGAGGAGAGAGGAGAGAGGAGAGAACTGAGTTTACTTCTCAATATGAGAAGTCTTTTATGTAAAGGAAGACTTTATTTTTTTACATATTTCTTAGTCAGTTGGATTAGTGACTGCTTCCCAGTAAGTTTCAGAAGGTGCCATAAGCCAACCCATTTTGGGTTAAGATGCTTTTGGCAACTCTGTTTAAGGTTGTCAAGGTGGAAGCAAGGGACCAGGTGGGTAGCATTTGTGCTTCTGTGTGTCTTGGCTAAGAGCTTGCTTTGCTTAATCCCATAAGGCACCTTCCCTGCAGATCTCTGGACATATTAAACATGCTACTGATTGGAAACGGGGAAATATGAAAACACTAAGGTGTTAAGGATTAATTCCAAAGTTCCTCACTTCTGAAGATTTAATTGCCACCCTGCCTACATGTGAAACAGGGTGATGTAATAAATAGAAACAGGAAGTCACTGAAGATTTAAGCAATTTGGAAGCAGAGTCTTGAGTAACATGCCAGGCACCGGGGGCACAGTGTTGGCAGTGAAACCATTTGATTGTAGGGAGTGCCTGGGAATTTGAGCCATGCTAGGAAGGAGAAGAGATCCATTTCTAAGCCCTTGGCACTGTCTTTGCTTATTTAAGAGTTGTTTATTGGGTGTTTCTTATAAACCCCAGGCAATGTTAATAGTGGAGCGAAAACAACAAAAATTAAAAACAAAACAAAAAATTAGATACTGTCCCTGATCTTTGAATTTGCTTTGTAGTATAGCGACTTCATTGCCATTCCCAGGGTAAACTATATGCTATGATTTTGGTGTCTGGAAGAACTTGCAATGGCTATAGTAGCCGGGAAACTACTCCTATAGGAGTGACCTCCAGGCAGAGAAGTAGGGCAGACGGTGTGAATGAGGTTTGATGTTTGTTCACAGCAGAGGAAACAATGGAGTTTGTACCCAATTTTACAGAATATTAAGCCACCTGGGAGCTTGTTAGAAAAGCCAACACTGAGACTGAGCTGCTAAGATTTGATGAATTTTTATTTCTGTATTTAAATGTATACTTTCACTTCATTCTTTAAGGAGTGTGTCCTGGGGACCATACTTCATAAAAGCATGGATAGAACCAGAGTCAAATAGTTCACAGATTATGCTCCTTCACCCATAATGTAGGGTGTTGAGGGGAGGACAATGTTCTTCAGCTATTTTCATCCACAAGAAAGATCTACTTTGACTTGTTTAGTTGATTTTCCCCAGAAAAATCTAAGTTGTTTCTCTATACTCACTCCTGTAGCTCTGGCATCGAATTAGAAATCAAATTTTGTTAAATGTTTCTTGCTCAATTTTTGGAAGGATATATTGCTTCCTAAAAGTTTCATCTCTAAACAAAAGTTTCAAGGCCATTGACAAAATTCATCTGTCCATTGTTACAAATAAAGAAATCCATCAAAGATCATACTTTATTTAAATTGTTATTCATTCCATATCAAAGGAAGTGGTCAGGTTGCACTGTCTTTTCTCACTGCCCAGAGCTAGATTCCTTATGTCATACTGCAGCTTTTAAGAAGTCCAAAAATATTGGTAACTTTACAAAAAATATTAATTAAGTGAGAACTATATAGTATCTTAGGAGTCATTCACATGAATCAATAGACTTGAGATTCATAAGAGGCAATTTGATTGCTAAACAAGACCGTCAAGAGTTGGTTGGTATCTAGAGACTGATTTTTTTTTCTGTAAAATGAGAATCATCATCATAATAGCTTCTGTGATACTTCTGCTTCATAACACAAAGTGCCTAGTCCACTTGATATAACCAGTATCTAGTGCCTAATATATATTTGCATATAAATTTGTACAAAGAAGCATGTGTAACACTGGAAAAAATATGTTGTATGTGTGTGTCTGTGTGTGTATTTGTGTGTGTGTGTGAGAGAGAGAGAGAGAAAGACATGCATACAGATAAAAGAGTATTTGTAAATGTATATGAGAGACAGAAACAATGAGAAGTAGTGAAACAGAAACAGAGAAGAGAAAATTGATTATTATTTTGTGATAAGCATTCATTATATGAACTTGCTGACTATGACATTTGTAGGATATAGTAAAAAAAAAGCCTTATGCTTAGCACAAATAATTTGTTACTAGTAGCTAAGAAGGGGATAGAAAAATGAAGACAAAATGAAGAATGATTTAATGGAAGGACAGCCTTTTTTGTGTGTTTTACGAGAAAGGATCGGGCAAAATTCAGACTCATTGGAAATATATGGTGGTATTAGACTATCACTCCACCGGGAAAAACTATAAAGAGGTAATTTCTTCCGAACTGTGATCTAACGTCTTGGTATGTGTGAAATTAACACATATTTCAATGGTCATAACAATTTTTGATCTTCACTGGCATGTTTCCACTCCTCCTGAGTATTTACATGATAGTTCCTTTTCATATACGTTTTCATCCTAAAAGTCACTGGATCTCCCCAGTAATGGCAGGTGTACTGACACTTTTTGACCTCTTTTCAGATTATGAATCTTAACAGAAAGTATATATGTTAATCACCTTTGCAAATTCTGCTTCAGCAACTTTTAAGACAGAGACCTCCCTGGTTCTCAACAAGCATGCTGTTCTACTTTCCTCATATTGGACAGATAGAATTGCCTTTCTTGATCAAGGCTTTGCTTTTCTATCAGTTATTTCTGGTCATTCATACTTCAGACCTTGGCATCATATTCTTGTGAAGTATAACTCATTAGATCCCAGTACATAGGAAAACTAGTAGTATCCTCCTTCTTGATGTGGTGTTCAAGCATTCACATGCCTCTAAGGATGCTGTAGATAATCACATAATGGTGTACTAGGCTCACTGTGGATTCAGTGTAAATTGCTTTACTTGATTAGCCCCTCATCAAGTCCATTGCAGGAGTTGGTTTCCCTTAATTCAGTTGTTACCTGGGTAATTTTGTCATTGGTGTCTTATCCATTTTGGTATGTATTTAACTGATCTTTGTCTTTGAGTTTAAAAATGCACCAGTGTAGTTTTAGCTATGCTGGTGACAACTTTCCAGCCTTCATTCTCTCTGTTCTGCTTTCTTTTGCTGTTCTCAGCTCCAGACAGTTCTCCAAGTAATTCTCCCTTGCTATTCTAATATATGTATATATGTATATATGTGTATATATATGTATACATGTATATGTGTGTGTGTGTATATATATATATATATATATATATATATATATATATATGGTTAGCTCATCTCTTGCATCATAAACAGTCTTTAGTTTAAATATCAGTCCAGTAATTTGATCCATGTTGGTTTTTTTTTTTTTTTTTTTGATTATCTTATCAATCAACATCTGGTGACTTCAGTCACTTAGTTCTTAGGAGACAGCAAACACATTTTCATTTAGCAATGTAAAGGGATCTAGAGATCTAGGTGCCTCTGTTAAGCATAGACAGTAAGCTAGCTGGTTGGGGTCCAGTCCTGAAATTACCCTTTCTACTTCACCTGAGCCTATCCTTCTGTCCCAGGCCTTCCCTGAACTCAGGAATTTGTCTGCCTTTGTAAACATAAAACAAAGCAAAACAACAACAAAATATTAGCTGTGTGGGATCTCATTGAACCACTACTCCCTAAATATTTTTATCTCCTTCCTTAGTATCTTTCTGACAAGTTGGCTCACAGCACTGCTGGATTTGATCCTTTAGATTTGTGAAGCCCCTCATAATTCAGATTGCATCTTTATATTTTGCATAGTTGAGAAATTATATATTGTTGAACTTATGTTTTTAGAGTTCTTTTCCACAGCCTTAAGGGGTGTCTTGAGGGTTCAAGCTTTTACCATGCTGCTGAGACATTAACTAGAACTTCACCTCTTAGACTCTTGCTGTCTATGATTATTATGGAGTCATTAACATTAACAGGGGAAACATTCCTTGAAGCAAGAATTTAAATATGCATATTATTATACCAACAAGCCCTATGCTCACAGCAGTGGAGGCCCATGTCTGCTGGCCCTATCCAAGGGACAGGAACCATGTCTTTCTGTCCCCACCAAAACAATGCTGTACCCAACACAAAATGATGGGGAAAACATAAAATTGCTTCATTTTGTGTGTGTGTGTGTGTGTGTGGCGTGTGCGTGTGCGTGTGCGTGTGCGTGTGTGTGTGTGTGTATGAAACATATTTGCTTTCTTATTCTTTGTAGTCCCACAGTTTTAAAACATTTTTAGGTACAGAGGATTCCTTTTGTCAGAAAAATAAACAAAACCATGAACAACAACAACAACAAATCGTAAGGAATGTTCTGATCTCTTGCTCTGTCTATAATCCTCAAATCTGGCATCCTTGGTTACTTCTTTAAAATAAGTAATTTGACTCCAGAAGTCAAAGACTTAAAACAATAGTAGATTGTTTTTATCAAGGACCAAAGAGTAAAAATTTTGATAGGATGGCCCTTGTTTTTATTATTATTATTATATATAGTAGTAGTAGTAGTAGTAGTAGTAGTAGTATTTACGTATTTCCTTGTGTTGTTCAACAGCAACCAAAGGCAATGTAAACCTAAACAAAACTTGGAGGCAAATTCCAATGAAATATTATTTGCATAGTAAGTCATGGAACAAATATAATCTATTGGCTAAAATTTCACCTTATAAATGAAATGGATTTTAAGGCATTTAGTTATATTTAGGTAATGTAAAGTATGTTTTCAGATTCCCTAATTCTCAGTACAGGACCAGAAATGTAAACTTACTGTATATGTCTGGAGAATGAGGTACAAAAAAAAAAAAAGTATTTCTCAGCTAGTTTAAAATAGAGCCATGGAAGGATATTATTTAAGAAAACAAAAGAGAGAGATAGGTAAGGAACTGTATATGGAGGAAAGTATGATATGTCAGAAAATACTCATTAACCCCACCATATTTTAATAAGGAAGGCGTTGGTAATTAAGTACAGTAGTACATACTTTGGGAAATGTTTGTTTTTCTCCTAAGAAGATGGGCTGGAGGAGAAGAAATGAAAAGAGACCTGGACAAACAAGACTTTTTTTTTTTTTTTCAAAACCAGCTTTTCTTCTAAAGGTTGAGTGTCTCTGGGAAGGTTTCCTTTCTTAAAGTCTTCATATTCCATCTCAAGATTGATGGCAATGATGAAGACATTCTTTGTGGTTCCTTGGAGCTCTCAAATTTTGTGATCTGAAAGAGAAAATTCATATAATTGCAATGTTTAATGGGATCTGTGATAATTGGAAAATAATTGCTGCTCCAAAGTTTTATTAATCTATATTTAGTTATGAGTCATGCTTTCACAATAGATGCTTTGGAAATCAGTGGAGAGACAAATCGAGTAAACAGAATTTTAAATATTTTATTTATATGCAGTTTGTGTAAATCCCTGAGCCCATAGGCATATTAAGATCATTTAAAATATCCATTAAAAGTTATGTGTTATGCGACAAACATCCTCTTTTAGAATGCCTAGCCAAAGGATAAAAAGCTAAAGTTTATTGAGTAGCTACTACTGCCAGATTAATTGGATTCATTACGTCTAATCCTTCCAGGCGTCCTGCAAGTTAAGTCCTGATATTTCTACTGCACTGATGAAGAAGTTGGGAGATTTTGAGAGAGGTGCACACAATTTCTTAGCTAATGAACAGCTTCATGCTGTGTCTCCAGGCAGATTAGTCTAGCTATAAAGTTTGTGCCTATCCTTCTATGCTATAATACCTTTAAGAGGATGCCTTTATATGTCATCTGTTTAGATTCATAAGGCAGTAAGCATCTGCTTTCTGAGTGTGTATGTGTGTATCTGTGCATGTATGTGTATGTTATACACAACTATTTATGTAAATATGTGCATGTATGACTGTGGGTGTTTGGACATACATGTGGGTGTGAGTGTAAAAGTCGATCATCATTTATGGGTGTCTTCCTCGATCGCATTCCATTTTATACTTTGAGTCATAGTATCTCTTTGAACCTTGAGCTTAAAAATTTCCTATTTTTTTTCCAGAACTGTGATTAGACATTTATGTTTTTCTCTTGGATTTTCACATGGGTACCTTGGAATAGCACTTAAATCATCATTTTCAAGTACTTTACCAATTGAACCATCTGTCTTGCTCTGTCTCCTTATTTTTGGTACTCTCTACTTGTCCAACAGAGTATAGCATGGTGTCCTTGTATCACATTTGGGAGAGCAAATTCTCTCCTTCCTTATGTTGAGTACAGCACAGAAGAGGTGAGGACAGTCAGAGCATCTTGATTTCCAGTAATATTCTGTCGCAGATTTCCCTGTGAGCCCTAGTTCCCTGATACCTAGTTTCTTCTGCTATGATGAGGTTGGCATTTTTTTTTATCTTCCAGGTTGTTGGGAGGATAACATAAATGGTAATCAAGAATGTAAAAGGCTAGGTGTTCTGTAGAACCCATGAATATCAGTAATGGAAGGAAGAAACTTTTAATTGTGGGGCATGTTGTACCTCCATTCTGTTCTCATCTCAGCTTGTATCCCACACTAACTTTGAGAAAACCTTTCTCATTTTGAGCCTAGATTTCTTCCATAGTAAAATGATACCAATGTTATGGGTGTTTTCTTTAAAAGCTCTCCCACCCTCACGTTTAGATTCTCTAGGGCAGAGCAGTAAGCAGGGATGGGCGAGAGCTTATTGGTTTTCACCAACTGCCAGTTGCTCATTATGAAACAAAGAAAGTAGGTTTTAAGCTTCCTATCCCAATATTAATTCTCATCACCTGCATCTATCTTTGTGTTTGCTAACAATATGAAGGATTCCACTCGTATTTCTGGAGATGATCTATTCCTTAGAAAGGTATGTCATTCCCTGTGGATTCTTCATACTTCTGTTCTTTTGCTTCTTCAGTTTTAACTCAAGGAGGAGATAAGCTCCATTTCAGTACATGTTCCCTGGAGTAGACACTCTCATTTCTTCTATCTTTGTTCCCTTATGGGCTTACAGACCTGCTCTGGGAATGCTACAAAAATAAACATATCAAAATTTAAGCTAGTGAGATACCTCTGAAGGTTGAGGCAATTGCTACCAAGCCTGAAGATCTGATATCTATACCCAGAATCTACAGACTGTAGCTAGAGAACCCAACTCGTGCAAGCTGCCTTATGACCTCCACATTTATATTGTGGCACAAATGAACATGCACATTAAATTTTAAAATTATCATTCCTTAAGTGAATGCACTTTGGAAAAGGAATATGCAAATTCTAAGCCAAGATTATTTTATTCTTTAAATGTAAGTCAACATAATGAAAACAGCACTATTCATAATCATGTTTTCAGAGACAGTTCTTTCTTTTTATTCATTTTTTTTCTTTGTTTTCTCCTTTTGCCCTTTCCGAGGCAGAATGCTCTGAAAGATTCTCTTGGATGCCATGGCTCCTCAACTGCCCTCCCACTTACATTCTGGGGCATGAATGCAGGCAGGGTTTTGGCACTGATACCCTTGCTCGTTAAATTGCATCATTTCTACTTCACATGTGCCCTTGAGTTCACCTTTTCTTGAGCTGGCTGGGGATCTGTGGGAGAGAATGGGAACAGCAGGCAAGAGAAATGTCCTCGCTTGTCTTCTCAGTGCAATGATTTCATCTCTAGACTCCTCCTCTGTGATTCCCTGTATTCATCTCCAGGGATAATTTGCTGCTAACAATATCTGAAGCCGTCTCATAGTTCTCCATCACACTGAAACTCTGAGGCTTCTTTTTATTCCATTTCTAAGTGATTAGTTAATGCAACTGAAAGGATAAGCCATCTCAGAGTAAACAAATGCAAACATCCTGCAACTTCCATCAATCATGCTTTCAACAAACATTTATTAGACGTAAAGTGTCTATAAAATATTCTAAGATGTTTCTTTGGATGAATTCAAATGCACAGAAAAGTGAGTACCTACATTATAATGGGCTTGGCCCTCATGCAGTTGCTTTATTTAGTGTTGCTTCCACTTAGACATCAGACTGCTTAGAGCTAGGCAAACTCTCCAGAGGGTTTTTTGGAGGAAACCACTCAGAATCCACTGCCTTTTTCTCTCTAGGAAACCATGGCAGATGCCTGTGAACTTTTGACTTAGCACAGTACCCACCCTGTGCATCCTCTTTATAATTGTTTTCATAGTAGTTGTTCATGTAAACTGCATAGAATCTCTTTGATGTGACATTGTAACTAACTTCTTTTTTCTATTGGTTATTCTTTCCTATTGCTTCTACACTGTATGCTATTATTAATGTACAATTTTTGCCCATGTGTGTGAGTGTGGGAGTGTTCATGCTAGGAAACCTACCCACGTGTGTAGGTCAGATGAGGATATCAAGCATCCTGTTCGTTCACTTTCTGTCTTATTCTCCTGAGATGAGGTTTCTAACTGAACATGGAGCTCTAACTCAGCTGGATGAGCTAGTTAGAAAATATGTGATGTAGTGTGAAGTGCTGTGGTTGGTGTGGTATAGTGTAATATGGTGTGTGTGTGTGTGTGTTGTGTGTGTGTGTGTGTGTGTGTGTGGCGCACATACACATATACCCTAAAGATCAAACTCAGTTCATGAAATACCTTTACTCACTTATTAATCTTCCTACCCCTCTCATATCTTAAAATGGCAAATTATTCATGTTTTTGAAAAATACTTCTGAATTATATCTACTGAGTTATTAGATACAATAAACAAACAAGGCACAAAATCGTCTAGATGGAAAGCAGATCAGCCTTTCTCCTCTTTGGAGGTTATAGTAGCTTCAATCACTTAGAAACCATGTGAATATGGGTATCTTGTTATTCCATAAGAACCAGAAACCTGTTTCTCATTTCATTTCTCAGACAAAGAAGCAAAAGAAACATGGCATTATTTCTTATGAGAATGGTAATAAATAATATCTGCAGATGCCAGCTATCTTTTTATAGTCTGTTTCAATTTACAACATGTCTTCCAGAGTTATTATATTGAGTTTTTTAAAGATTTATTTATTTTTATTTTGTGTTTATTTTATCTATATGGATGTCTATGTAAAATGTGTTTGCCTGGTACCCCCGCAGGCTAGACTGAGGCATCATATTCTCTGAAACTGGAGTTTAAATGGTTATGAGGCTCCATGTGAATGTTGGAAACTGAATCTGGATCCTCTACCTGAGCAGCAAAAGTGCTCTTAATCACTAACTATCACTCCAGCCCACTAACTGACTTTTTATTGGATAATTTATGTAACCGTTGTGTTATTATTCTTCACTGTATACATTAGGAAATAGACCTCAAGGGAATAATTTTGTGGTCAGACTTACTACTTCTAATATACTTTACAATTATAAAATTCTATCTTTCTCGAAAGTTCTGTCAATAGGTAACTTTATGGTGAAAATTATAATTTGTTCTCTCTTCCCATCCACCATCTAACTATTGCTACTCGACTTTGTATTGGAACCTATTAGATAATCACAGCAGCAATGGTGATATTGAGTTAACTTACATTAACATTTTGTGAAGGCTGGCTGCAGTGGACTCTCTGCTTTATGATTTAGGACAATCTGACATGCATCAATCTAAGATACCATTTACATTTTATAGTCTATAAACAGTAGGTCACAGAGTCAGATTGCAAAACCCAGAATTTCTACCATCAGCTCCTAGGGTGAAGGAGCCATGGCGGAAGGTGATCTACCTCAATCAGGCTTATGCGTCAAACGAATATATGGCTGTATGGGAAAGGAAACATTTCTGTTAGTGCACAGAGCCTGATCCTTGCCTATCTTATAATCATTTCTACCACTTGAGTGCAACATTTATTCAAATAATTATTGAGTGTAGTTTTGTAGTGTGTGTGTGTCTGTGTGTGTGTGTACAAAAGTCAGAGAGTTATTAAGATGATGAAGTTTTTTTTCCTGTAAACCCAATATTTATACTAAAAGAAAAAGCCTTGGTATTACTGTTTCCTTTCAGCCTCTCCTTAAATTTGCACCTGAGGCTCAATTCTTCCTCTAAGGCCTGTCCTTGTCATCATTCACTCTCCTGCTTTCAGACCTCCTAATGATATGGGTCTTGAAGCAGACATTTCATGCTTTCCATCTAGGATCCTTTTTTAAATCTCAGTCTAATTGGTTCACCCACCCTGCTGAGATGCTTAATTGGGCATGAGCATATTCTGCAGATCCTGTGTCATGGTAGGTTCTTCCTTCTCCTCCAGGGAATTTGCTTGCTCTGTGGGCTCAGAAGGAAAGATTTATTTTATGTTGTGCTCAATTCACTGAGCACTTACATGAAATTGTTCCTAGGCCAGCAGAGCACATAGGCAACATTTCTTCCTTGCTTCATTTCAGTTTATCTTATTTGTTCTCAGGTGGCATGGTACATGGGAAGTCACCAGCACCTGGAATCATGAGCCCCAGGCTTTGATTAAGTCATTCTAATCTTTTTCTTCCTCTCTTCTTGGGTTTATAACTTAAGGTACTTGACAGTCCATTTTCCAATCCATGAATTAGGCAAATTGAATTTGATGTCTTCTATGAATGGAATCAAAATGAAGGGTATTTAAAAAGAAAGGTATACACTCTCTATGGCATAATCTGGCCTGCCACTTACTTTTTGTAAATATTATTTTATTATGGATAAGTCATACTTACTTGTTTACATATTGCCTATGTCTGCTCCAGAGCTCAAGATTGGAAATGAGCAGTTGTCTAAGATGCCCAATGAATTTAAATCTGCTCCTTTCCAGAAAACAGTTCCCTAAATGCTTTCCTCCAATCATAGTCAGATTTGATTGGCTAAAAATATTTTCTTAGCTTTTTATTTGTCTTACAATTTATGATGAGAACTGAAATATAGCTTAGTGATGGTGTGTTTGCCTAGCCTGTGTAGAGTCCTGTTATTTTTTTGCCCTTCTGAAAATCTGTAATCTTCCAATCCAAATTATGATGTCTTTTGTTTTCTGTCATCATCTTTTAGCTTACTCTTTCTCTTCATCCTTGCTGCATCCTTGATGCTCCCTCCACAAGGCAAACCTATTCTTACCTCAGGATCTTTGCACCCACTATTCTTTCATTGGAGATTATTCTTCCACCACCAGATGGCTCCATGTGTTTTCTTTTATTTCATTCAAATAGCTTTGCTATTATATAGAAATACTGAGCATCCCTTTCCTTATTTGTCTGAACATTTCTATCTTCTTCATGTTGGTTTCTTTGATACGTATCTGTCCTTACAAGAATATAATCTGTGTTAAAGTAAGTCTTTGAAAAGAAAACAATTTTATTTACTTCTTAATCTTAAGAAATGGAATAATAGCAGACTCCAAAACTGTAAATACATAACTCACTTTATCAGCTGCATGTATAAAAACAGATTTTGGAGATGTAGACTCTACTGAATGGCTTTAAAAGTTATAAAATTATAAACTCGGTTATTATTACAGTCCTGGCTGCTGCATCCTTATAACAGATAAAGAATTGCATAAACCATTCTCTGAACACTTTTAGTCTTGGTCATTAGCCTAAGAGATCACAGTAGGTATCTCACCTAAAAGCACTAAAGGCATTTGGTGTCAACCTTGATGAGAGTCCAACCCACAGGATTCACATAGGATAAGAAAAGAACTCATTCCCTCCAATTGTCCTCCATGCACAGGCAGGCATGCTCAAGCACATGTGTGTGTGCACTTGCACGCATGTGCACGCATGTGTGCACACACACTCACACTAAGTAAAAATGTATTTTTAAAAACAACAATGTTTGTGGAGTAGGAAGAATGAATCAGGGCTAAAGTGTTTGCTACAAAACGTCTGAATCCCCAGAGCTTACTAGCAAACTATTTTACCTAGATCAATCAGCTACAAATTCAGTGAGAGGCACTGAATCAAAGGTAAGGTGAAAAATAACTGAAAAATACACCTAACAATGCCCTCTATCCTCCAGACTCACAAGTGTACAGGACAGTGTACACATGGCACACACACTCATAAGAACTTACCTTGTAGGCTAAAATTATCAAACATTAATAACAATTTGATATTTACACACACACACACACACACACACACACACACGTACACAGAGTTCTGATAGTAACTGAGTGTATTAACCTGGAAGCAGGTGTTTCTCAGGCCTGCTTTGGGAAGGCTACAGATTCATTAGAGACCTAGGACAAGGCATTAAAATACCCATTCCACAGAAGTCTTGTAATGATATTGTTGATAACTACTTTTTTGAGATTAATTTCACTCTCTCCTTTGAATCTTTTTATTGTGGTTGATAAACAGCATAGAATACAAGATTTATCATGTTGACTATTATTATTAAGTTGAATAAAGTTGCAGTGTTGTAGAGAATACAGAAGTTCATCTTGCAAATCTGTATCTCTGTGCTCATTAAACAGTAACTTCCCATTTTCTTTTCTCCTGATCCTGACAACTACCACCCTACTTTCTACAGACTCGACTGCTTAAGCAGATACCTCAGAGAAAGAAAATCACGGTATTTGTATTTTTGTGACTGGCTTCTTTTACTTAGCACAGCGTCCTCAGAAGTCATCTGTGCATGGGACAGAGCTTACTTCCCTTTTAAAATAAATTATGTCCATTATTGTCTCAAAATGGCATAAAATTTCAATTTCAATTTTTGTCTCATATTACATTCCTATTGAATGGTAACAGACTAATATCACTGATTATCAGCCCTATCAATCCAACCCTCCTTTATAAGAATTCATTTTTAATACTCCCTTGCCCTCCTGAAGTAAATTGCAAAAATCTTATCACTTATCTACACTGAGAAACTTTTACAAAAATATAATATCCTTACTGTAACATGAAGAATAAAGGAAAAGATTGTATAGGAAAAATGCATTTCAAAGTTATGTTTAAACAAAAATACTTGAAGGCCAAATGCAGAGATTAAGTGACTGTGGGGAGCCTAGCCCAGCTGAAACATCTTTTTTTTTTTTTAATTACACCATAATTTACTTATTCACACAGGGGTTATAAACACAAAAGGGTGGGATGTGGGGAAGGGAGGAGCAAAGGTGTTCAGGGGGAGTATGGATACCATTCAGAACAGGGTATCAGCTGGGTGAAGGTTCAGGTGACAGGTTACTATGACTCTGCCTGTGATTCACTTGTCCTTATTTAAGTTGGTACTGTCTACTGAGGCTGTCTATTTATAAGATCTATGACTACTCAGGCTGGTAAGTTTCCACAGAAGCTGCCTGTTTACAATAGCTTATAGCCTGCTGTTTCAGTGTTTTTCCACAGAGACCCAAGATTTTGTGTTAGCATGTATGTATGTCAGGCCTATTGCTGATTTTAGGCCTATGGCTGATTGTAGGCCTTCAGTGTATAAGCATGGCTGCCCCTGACATCTCCTCCTTCTCTAAGTATAGAAGGGTCTTGGCGATTCTAATCTTGCGAAGGTGGGGATAGAGGCCTTACCTCCAATAATTGAAGGGGACCTTGTAATGGCTCCGGTCCTCCTGTCGTTGTCCAAGATAACTACTTTTGCTTCTTGTCTTTTATACGTGCTCACATCCTCTTCTCTTTCCGTATAATCCACCCATTCTCATTATCTTTCATTTTTGCAAAAGCAAGTTATGCTTTCTGAAAGCCCATCCTCCATCTTTTTCTGGTCAAATATGATTTACTTTAAACTTCAATTTTCACAGAATTCTTGGGCCCCCTACTTTCATATTCTTTCTATTAATAGACTATTCCAGGGTTACTTTCCTTTGTTTTATTAAACCTGTGTGTAGAAAAGCAGTTCACAGTTTGTAGACTTTGCTCAGCAGCCAGATACTCTTCTCCCCCACCACAATAGGACCAAGAGTACTGTTCATGGTGTTGAGAAGGCATCCCAGGGATAAAGGTACTTGCTGTTTTCTTTCCCTCATTTCTTCCTATCTAGATTTATATTTTATTGATTATAATTATTTAACTATATGTGCGTGTATGTGTACATATACCTGCATGCATGCATGCATGCACACAAATATGGGTATGTATATGAATGCTGATGCCTATGGAGACCATAGGCATCAAAGTCCCCTAGAGCTGGAGTTACAGGCTATTGTAAGCTGCTAAGAAGTACAACAACCAAATTCTGGTCCTCTGAAATGTCAGTAAGCTGTCTTGACTTCTGAGCCACTCTTCCAGTTCCATAGTCAAGCTTTTAAAATTGACCTGAGACATTGTTTGGATTCCATGTGCATTTACTTATGACAAGTCTTGCATCTACTTCATGAGAGATTAACTGGGGACTAGAAGTGGGATTCTTTCCATTTTCTTCAAAAGCAACAGCCATGGTGGATTTTAGATATATACCCAATGAATTTCCCCATGACTGTGAATTTTATTAAAGAATAAATTAATCATGGCTTTGTTGCTGTTCTGTGTGGGAGACATTACTCCTCTGTCTCTATGTTGGTTCTTTAAATATTCTTTTCATATTTACATTAGCAGCTTTCATATTTAAATTAGCAAAGTGATCCTTAGCAAGTTAACTTAATCTTGTGTATAGATAAATATTAATATAGGAAAGTTCACATGAAAATGCAACCCATACAATAAGTTTTAAATGACTATGTTCATGGACAATATATGACTGGATTCTGAACTACATGTTCATATGCAATGTATATTTATTGTATGTCTAATTTTTGAGCTTTTGAAGAAAGTTACCTTTGACGGACATATTTGGTGACTCACCTTACCTCACATTAATCATCAATAGTTGAGTTGTAGGTTTTCTCATAATTTAGTGAAATAAATGGTATTATCTCATTGTGTGTTACCAAACTGAGTGGGTGTCTCATAAAGCTTCAGTTATCTTCTGGCAAGCTCCATTGCATGGCTTAGCGCATGGAAATCTCACAGAGCAGTAATAATAAGGAAGAGAAGACATGAAGAAGATATGCTGGGATTTTATAACTTTTTCATGAAGCAGTATTCTATCACTTGATATTCATTAGAGAGCCAATGTTGCTGAGTCCAGGACTCACTGGAATTGCAATGCAAATTACTGCCTTACTTATTAGTTGGCTTTCTACATTCCTCCCTAGACCTACCTAGTCACCTTGCTGTATCCTGTCTCCTCATGTCACCAACTCTTATATTTTTCACCTTCTACTTTGGTGCTCTATATTAAATTCTAACTTTAATAATCACTTTCTCTCTCTCTCTGTTGCTGTCCTCTTATTCACATGGAAAATGTTTTAAACTGTAGTCAACACCACATTTTAACTTTAAAACTAGAGTATTCACATGACATCCTCTCATAACTGTTCCTCAAAGCCATGAAATACTCATATCCTTCCTTATACATCTGTGTAACTTAATTTACAGCAATCTGGAAATACTTGGGAAGTTTTCTCAGGATATACACTATGTTATGATTATAGTGTCCTTTAGAGTCTTATTGATTCTATTTAATTGACTTATATATACATTTATGATATCTTATAATTCCTTGAAATTTGAACTGTTTTTAGAATCATAGAAAATACTTCCTTATCCTGATGTAGATTATAGTTGCTAAAGTTCACAGATTAATACTGCTGTCAAAGCTTTTCTCTGAACTCAAGTTTCTGTAAGCCAAGTGTCAGATAACACCACCACATTACTAGAGCTTATTACAGCACGATTCTAATGATATTCTCTCTCTCTCTCGCTCTCTCTCTCTCTCTCTCTCTCTCTCTCTCTCTCTCTCCTCTCTCTCTCTTTCTCTTTCTCTTCCCTGAGGCCCTGTGTTCATGTATCTCATTTATCTCTTCCATTATCTAAAAGAGGATAGGTGGGAAAAGAGAACTTTCAATACTTCATTTTCAATGAAAATGTTGGTTTTCATCATTTATATGGCTTACTCTACCCTCCCTCTGACTATTGTATTTATCTCAAGGGACCCAGGGTATGTAAACAAGGCAAGTCAGTGAAGTGGTTACTCTATGAAAGCTGAATTATTGGTAGGAATAAAGGGTGCTATTAGAGCAAAAGCAACCTGAGCCAAATCCTACTAAGCCTCTACTTTTGTCTTAGTTTGCATCTTTCCTATTCACTACCAATGCATCTGTAGTGATTACATGTGTGTGTATACAAAGTTTTAAGGAGATAAATTTAAAAAATAATGTTTCAGATTAGATTAATGCCCTGTGATTTCTAGTCACTGGCATATCATCTTTCACACAATCCTCATATCAACAGTCAAAAATAAATACTGTTCATTCGCTTTTGTAGATGCACAATGATCTACCAAGGAAACACATGTTTGGTCCATTGTTGAAGCACAGAATTTGAAGTAGTTTTCCCAATATATGCAGCTTCAAATTCAATGCTTCTTTGTTCTGATCCTTTTCTACATTAAGTGAAGAAGGTTATTTATATTTTTTTTCCACATGGTTTTCAGAGAATTGCCTTGTTCCTTCCAAAAAATATGAATCATGTGAACTTCCATTAAAGCATAGTAGTAAAATGAGTTCTGGGACCAACATTTGCTTTGTGAAAAGTCTTGAGTCTCAGGTAACTTTGTGCCCAGGACCTGTCCTTTGTTTCTCTACTAGATTCCCTTGTTATCTCTCTTCCTACTGTCCTTACATACTTTCACATATTTGCTCCTTCATTCCTCCTTTCAGACTTATACTAAATCCTTCTATGCAGAACATCACTGAGCTGATTGGAGTACAAATCTGGAATTAACTGAGAAGTTTCTATCTGTGTAATACATTCACAGTAGAGTGAGAGTGAGGGGCAAGCAATTAATTGGAGATCTTGTTCCTATAAAAGGAATGAGAAATGAATGCTAATCCAGGCTTCAGAGCTGGTGTGATAATTACAAAAGAATAGGGTTTTTACTCTTGTAAATTATAATGCATGAAAATCATCATCTCAATCATCATTTATCATTTGTATCTCTTGATTATTCTTTCATCTAGCTCAGTATTTCCATTAAATACTTAGTAAAAAAACATAACCCCTGACTTTTGTATTCTTGATGCTTAGCAGGAAATTCAAAGGTCTGGCTGTGGTTCTGATTAAGTATCCCAAAGACCACAGTAATTCTCAATAAATGCTTGTGGATTATATGGAGTTGAAAATTCTAAATCAAATATAGGAAGAAGCTATAGAACTGAGAAGACAGTTGTTTGTCATCCCAGTACTTGAGAGGTGGAGCCACGAGCATCCTGAGCTCAAAACCAGCCAGATTTAAAGTGAATTCCAGCCTACCCTGACTACATGGTGATATATATTCTGAAAATAATAATAATATATAATAATAAAAAACTAAGTACAGGCAGTCTTTCCACTAGAAAAGGTAACTAAATGTGATGAATGGATAGTCTTTGGCTTGTGGCTACAAATGCAACCTAAGGAATGCTGCTCATATCTCCTGTGCAGGGAGTTTGCCCGTTGGAAGGTGAGGAACACAGCCATAGAAAGGAGAGACCTGGTCCGTCATCCAGTGCCCCTCATGCCGGAGTTTCAAAGGAGCATTCGTCTGCTTGGCAGAAGACCCACCACTCAGCAGTTCATTGATACCATCATCAAAAAGTACGGCACCCACCTTCTCATCTCTGCTACATTGGAGGTAGGTCAGCAGTGACTGGGCCATGATTCCATCATTTTTGTTTCCAGGATGACAGGAGAATGGTATGCTCTGTGAGCCAAGACATATTAGTCTCTGTTCCTTTATATATCTCTCAAAAGTATGTATTTTCATAGATGCCAACTGTCTTGGCTGCTGAGATCATGTCGGAAGAGATGATCCACACCTACATAAAGTCTAACTTTGGAATATTAAGTCATATAGAAATATGAATTATTAGAATGAAATATTTTTTAAGAATGCTTCATGTTATTATTACCATCATTCTTCTGCAGTGGGATCTAATTTTGGGAAAATGAAATGTCAGATGACTTTAGGGAAATTCTTTTGTTTAATGTTGATTAAGGGGTGATATTTGAGGTTAACTTTATGTAAGTGGACTATCGTATGCATATTATATGGGTTCGGAAGAGGTTAACAGGAAAGTAGGCCAATTGCTTTGCTCTACTCAGAGTACTCATATTCCCTTCTAGGGCAATCCATCTGTGAGAGAATGAGTAAAGGGAGTCGACTCAAACCAATGCAAAGACCACAGGAACAATGGGAACTGTGTAACTGGGGCATTAAGTCATGATGTCCTGCCTGAATGCATCATTTGATATCCCTTAAGCACTAAGGGTTTTTTCTTTTCCTCATTTTTTTTCTTCAGTAACTAAGTTCACTGTTCTTTCTGAAAATCTTTGGTGCTTCAACACCTGTATAGAGCTGATGAGATTTTCTTGGTTATGGACCAAGTTAGGGAAAAATAAATCAATCTGTTGGACAGATTGAAGTGCTATTACAACATGGGTATTCTCCTTTGGAACATTCTGTACTTACCTCCCAGAAGAAGCAGCACATTAATTAAATAGCTGATGGCTTGACAAAGACAGGGGGCAGTGATTTTCAGACTGAATATACACTATTTGTGAGCATGGATGTGTTCATGTTTGGAAGCATATATGCAGATGCACATTCATGCAAGTAATGAGGATTGCTTCAATGTGGCCGTTTTATGTTGGCTGTATTTCTCAGAACTGCAGTTAAATCCTAATACTTACTTTTACTTTATAAATAATAAAATCAGATACCAGAAGAGATATGGGTAGTGACACAGCTAAGTTCAAAATGCAAGATTTCCTGATCTTGAAACCTTCAATATTCATAAAATTGCATATCAGTTGTATCTTTAACCACTTAGTGATTCATAAAAGTATCTATCCTCCCCAACAACCCACTGATCAGCATTTATTTTTACCTCTTAGTAAGATGATACTAAATTAAGAAGGATTTTCAATGTGGCTTTTAGTAAAAACCATACTGGTTTGTAAAAAGAAGATGAGGTGATTTCTACAGAACATGGCATCCACTTATACCCTTTTCTTTAAATGACTCTCCGCTCTTTTTTCACAGGGAAAACATATAAGATGCACAATTCTTCTATTAAAAGCTGTGCTTTCGTCTCAGTCCCTGGAAATTCCAAATAACAAAAGCCTTTTTTTTCTCCATGAAATATATTTTTAATTTCTCGGAGACAAGGTGGTAAATTATTCACAGAGCCTTGTTCCTCTCCTGTTTTTACAACACAATACTTTAAAATATGCAAAGCACTGAATTGAAATCCAATGTTGGACAGCAGTTTCTTAACGTTCACTCAGGCCTCACTGAGGAGGGGCAGAACAGCTAAGAGGAAGAGATTTACCATGGATCAAATACTATGTGTTAGAAACTGTGCAAGGTCCTTCACATATCATCACTTCAGTTATTAATTCACTCACTCATTCATTCCTGCAAGGAAAGAATATTTCTTAAGGGCTTCCTACCGCACCAGGAGGGAAGGGGTTAAATAATTCTAAGGAAAATAATAGGATCTAGAATGAGACCAGTTGCTTTCTAGTTCTGCCGGAGATGTTTCATCATCTTAGAAGTTACTTCTGCAAATACTTAGTTCTTTGTGCCTTGATTTCCTCTTTTGGACCTAGTCATAACAATAGCTTTCTTCTAATACGTATTGTGAAAATTTAAAAAAAAAAAGATGTATTAAAAGTCCTTAGCAAACACGACATGCGGCTAAAGGGAAGAAAGTGCTAAGTACACTGTCACTAACAAATCTTGCTATTGTTGTGGCTGTCATCACTGTTATTATTTAAAGGAGCTAAAGAACGTAGGGAATCCATGATTAAAGCCATATCCTGTCACTCAGTAAAAGAGTGGGATGTATTCAGAAACTTATGTTCCTGCCAGGATATCAGTTTCCCAATCTCTACAGGAAGAAGTGTAGAAAATATTATTTATTAGAGGTGTTATTTTTTCTCCCTAGGAACACTATATTCACATCGAAGAAATTCTTTGATAAACCTTTTGAGGTGCCAAGTAAGTTCCAAAGGGCATAGTTAAATATACAAAAGATGAGACTTAACTGTCATGTACAGGACAAGAAGGACATTTGCTCAGCTCTTTAAGGAAATGAAAGAGGAAGGACAGGGAGTGGGAAGCACACAATCAAGCTAGGGAAGGGACCAGCAACGTAGACATTTCCACTGGCTCTTTAAATGACAACTGTTAAATTCACAAAATCTCTTGATTAGAATAATCTGATGGAAAGTAGTTTAGGGAGAACTTCTGTGTCTGGAATTACATGTAGTAATTTTCTGTAGTCTCTCTGAAGGCGTGTTTTGGGGTTAAAGAAAACATTTTTTAGACTAGATATCTGTGAGATCTGCCTGATTAAGCTGACATGCTTAATTCATGCTTGGAGTTATGTGCCTACCTGTTTAAAAGGCATACATGCGTTCCTCCCAAACTTGACTATAAGTGATTGTTGTCCCTGTATATGGATATGTGACCAGTTTCACACACATGCACATATAGGCTTATATGAGAGCTCCTTCCTGTATAGAAATGTATGTACTATAGTCACCCCTTATTATACGTAAGTGTGAGGGCTCATGCTCCTTCTTTTTTAGTTATGTGTTCTTGTGGGAGAACATGTTATTCCCCACACTGTGTATCAGAAAACATTATTTTGGCTGAGATGATGGCTGATAAGAAAATCATAATATTTCTAAAGAAAGGATGAGAAATATTACAGCACCCCCAAGTTTTGTTACCTCAGTACCTCCAACAAAGCAGTATTTTTCATTGACTCAAAAAGTGAAATAGCCAGCTCCCTGCTCTTTCCATCTTCTGAGTGGTGGAGTTAGAATCTTGCTTTCTTCCTCTGAGGAAAAGTGCTTCAGGGAATAAAGCAAGAAGCTGGAGGAACTAGAAGACTGAGGAAAGGCCTGTGTGGGGTGAAGAGGCAATTTGCAGAAATGCCCTAGTGGGAATGCAGCTCCAAACAGCACATTCTCTTAATATACACAAAATTAAGTCTTAATAATGCAGCAAGAAGTCCATTAACCCCTCTTGATCTAATGCTTGCTTCTGCCAGTTCTCAGTCCAGAGGGAACCGGCTTGTTTCACCTTCTGTTCCACAGGCCCCTACAAGAGCCAAAGCTGACATGTAGAATATTTATTTCCACTGCCTCATTGCCTTAACTCCCAGCATTCCCTTACCATAGACTTCTCTACCCATCTATTGATGCATTCATTTATCCAATCATCTGTCCACACATTCATCCTCTGCCCATCCATTTACCTGTCAAATGATAACTGAACATCTGCTCTTTGTTGGACCCTAAGAGAACCATAGAGAACATTAGAAAGATGAATTGGGTGATTCACATTTACTGTCTCCACCACCCACTGTCCCTGAACCTCAAAGTGGAATTGAATATAAAAGTCATCTCTAAGCTAGAACTTTTCAGGCTCAAAGAGAATAGTACCATTTCCTATGTCCAATAGGGGACGGGATTTATGAGTAAATGCAAATATATATCCTGTTCAGAATTAGTAAAGGTATATGGTACATCATGATGTTCTTGGATCACCTTTAATCTGAGATATTTCAATCGAGTCTCTCAGGTTGATAGGTCAATAAGTAAGTGCGGTAGAGTTGTTATGCTTTTATATTTATTTCTTTGTGTATAATATTATCATTATTTACTAAGTACTCAATTCATGCTCACATGAGCTAAGTAAAAATAACTTTACAAGTGCCCTGACCTCACAGTACTTCTGCGCTAGAGCAAGGGACACGCTGTTAACTTAGGAATCCATGAAGAACAAAAAACAGGGTAAGTAGTGCGTTGCAGAATTGAAGGGAAATGTGGACATACTTGGAAAGCATTATCATCCAGATAAGGTGAGGAATGGGAGGCAGAGAGACAGATTCCCAGGGAAGATTTTATCAGCTGAAGAGGAATGAGTAAATGTTATCCAGAAGAGAAAAGCAGAGTGAGGTAAAGTGGGTACATTTTTCAGAGCGGAACAGTCAACATAGAGAGAAAGAGGGTTGTATTAGGCAGAGCAGTGTTGTTAGCAGTCAGGTAAAGAGGGGTTTATCTTTTAGAGCATCGACATTTAACACAGTAGTAAAGTGGAACATGCATTACTTGATAATTGTATGTATAACTAGAGAGACCAGGTTCTCAGGACTTGTGGTCCATGTTAACTACGGAGGTCTTACATGCTCCCTTTCTATCTGTGTGTCTCTCTGTCCTGGTGATTCATCTGGAATATGAAAATGATCTTAAGCTGCTTTTTCCTACAGCCTTCTCTGGATAATAGGAAAAGTATATAATCCCAAGTGTAAGCACTGTAACCTATTTTAAATTCCATGTATTTAATATCTGGCTAGTCTAGTTCCAAGGTCTGTGACTTTAACTACTACTAACCAAGTAATTCACCTAATCTCTCATATTTTATCTCTCTTTGTACCCCTTACCTCTTCTTGCTGTCTGCCTCCCTTTCCTTCCTCCCTTCTTTCTTTTTAGACTTCCATCCTTCCTTTTCTATAATTAAAACACACACACACACACACACACAAAAAAAAAAAAAAAAAAAAACTCTTTTAGGGAAATAATGACTGGTTTTAAACTCAGGGCTGTGGATATGCTGAGCACATACTTTACCACTGAGCTACACCCCAGCCTATTCCAATTAATTTTTCAAGGGTTACAATGAACCAGATACATTTCTAAAGATCACACTTTTAAAAAGGAAACAGAAAGGGGTGGAAATCAGTTTAACAATACATTTGACTTAATGTAGCATATTTAAAATAGCATCATGTCAACAAGGTAGTAAGAACACTACCGCCAATGAAAAGAGCTACATTTTTATACTAACTCTTCTTGTGTACTTCCGTAGTACAGATCAGTGTTCTGTTCTTTTGTCATTGTGACACCTGCCAAAGTACTCAAACAAGGAAATGCCCAGCACAGACACTGGATCTGAGCTGAATGTACAATGTGGGTGAAATTCAAGGCAAATGATTCCTTCTCTTTGGTTGATGGTATGGCATTGTAGGCAATCCCTCCCAGTCCTTAGGGATGTACTTGAGTATGCAAGATACAGGACTGGCAAGAGGAACTGGCATTAGAAATGTCCTAGAAAGCTGGGTGAAATTTCAAAAGTCAAACCTTTAGGAGAGGGAGAGGACACACTCATTCTGAAAGTAAATTGCCTGTCCTTTCTTCAACTCAAGTCATCAGTATTCTAAAATCTTTCCAGTTGTGTTACATATCAGGTTTTATTCCTCAGAATGTACTGTGAGATTTTGTTCTCTACATATTTTATTTCATTCATTATATGTAATAGTAAGTACTATATAATGATATCTGAAATTATCAAATCATTATAATTCATAGTAATGCAATGCTTGCTGAATGCCATGTAGCATACATTACATTTCCTGTAATGAATTTAGCATCATGATAATTCTAGGAAGTAGATGCAGCTTGTTTCACTATTTTGTACATGAAGGATCTTAACTGATGAAAACTAGTTCTAGCCAAGGCAGCTGATTCTAGAGTCTTGGTCTGTAATGACAACCAATAGCCAACTAACTCACTCATAATTATTTTTATTTATTTTAAAACTCTCCAATTTTTATATAATATATGCAAAGGAAATATGATTATATGTACTTTAGTCTGTCCCTTTTCTTTCCTTGTGGTGACTGGAGTTGAGTTCGGGGCTTGCTTTGTGCATTCTTAGAACATACACTAGCATTGAGCAGAAGGCAGATTCAAATGCTAATTGATTTTTAAGTATTAAAATGAAGTAGAGCTCTTGCATCTTAACAAATTAATTCTTGCTGACAATCACAAAGGGATTTTTGTTGTTGTTGTTGTTATTGTTGTTGTTTTGTTTCTGGGTTTTGTTGTTCTTTTTTATTTCTCCCACATGTTGATATTGCTAATGATTAAAGTGAGGAACAAATTTAAGAGGAACAATAAGGAAAGTGGTCATGTTGTGTCACCGTCACTGAAGAATGGAGGCAGGAGTGTGGTAGCCATGTCTACTTGTTGGCCACATCTAGAGTTTTTCATACTCTTACACTGAAACAGAGTATTAGGCACATTCAATACCATTATAACTTTACAGTATTAGAAATCTACATATCAATTTCTAGGAAAACTCATGGAAGAAAGTCTATAAATTCATATAACCATATTTATATCTATAAGATGTATTTCATCCATACCTTAATTACACTGCCCATTCTTCAATCATCTAAAAAGCCCTCTCCCCCCTCTCTCCATTCAACCAAGTATTTAGCTGTCTACTCACTCCCTTTCCTGTATCTGTCTATCATTACTCTACATATCCATCATCTGTCATTTATCTATCTAAAAATGGTACTTACAGAAGAAATAAAGGATGGTTGTGAAGAAATAATAAGAAAACAGTAGAGAAAAGGAAGAATTAAATTGTGTTCAGGAAACAGAAGAAAAAGAACAAGGAAAGAATATCTATGCCAAATCCATCACAAACTTTCTTAGTAGAGGACTTCATTAGGAAGACAACGCCTTTGAAATATTTGCACAAGTTTTTTGGAGATGGACTTTGATTGCTGAGCATTATTTGATGGGCATTGCTTTAATGGGATCTATAATGACCTCTGGATTCTATCTTCTCCACTGTTCCCTTGATTTTATAGGTACAGAGATATTCTGACTGGTTGGTTGGAGTATAAGTTTGTTTTCAGCATCCCAACTCTGGAACCCTCCTTTCACACTGAAATTGGCATAACTTTTCTCATCTTCTGTCCTTTCCTATGCAGGAGAGGAGGCTTTGACCATGTACATGGACAAAAGTCGCCTCGACCGGAAGTCAGGGAATGCTACCCAAAGTGTTGAAGCTTTGCACCAGCTTGCATCATCCTACTTTGTCGACCGTGATGGCACCATGAGAAGGCTCCATGAGATCCAGATTTCAACTGGAGCAATCAAGGTACAGCCTGATGGTATTCTTAGATTCTCAATTCAACAAAATCATGATAGAGACCATATGAAAGCAGATAACAAACATGCTTAGCTTCATACCAGTGTAACCCATTCTCCCACTACCCACCACTCAGAGAGATATTACCAAATAATTGCTCACAGAATGAGTATCTTCATTAGGGTGAATGTATCTACTGACTTACTCATATATTATGCTATGGCTATTGTAGAATTAACTACGGTGCTATCATTCTTGTCAAATAGATGCTTTTATGGACAACTATCCACTTACAGATGAACACTCAGGCATGCCACTCACTGAACCATGCTCATTTGCATCAACACTTTCCACGGGACCTTTGGAGATGCTGGAAATATCTCTATCTTGACTGGCCAGGAAGTAGGTTTAGTCACATGCGATTATTGAACACTTGCCTATGTCTACAAAGGAAGTACCTTTGTAAATTGATTCAATTTTAACAAATTCAAAGTCAAGGAGACATGTTGGCTATATTAGCTCTGGACTCTCAAGTTGGTGGCTTAAAGTACAGGAAATTTAAGATTCCATTTCCAGTACACTGAGTTTAGAGATGACCTCTACAAAGAAAGTGTGGGAGGACATCCTTGAAATAAAGAATTAATTTGTCAGAGGATATTTTTCCCTGTCCTAAATTTTCTTAAACTAGATTATGCCTACATTTTCCATCTGAGTCTTTGCTCTAACTTCTGAATAAAATGTAGATCTTTTCTATATTAAAAATCTCTAAGGCATCACTAGGGAAAAGAGACAGAGGGGAAGGTCAACTTAGACTCAGGCAGCTTGAATCAGAAATTGATCATTAGTAGAAAAGCCTGTGAGCACAGGAGGATCTGACAGAGGAGGAAGGTAGTAAGAGAGAATGAATCAGTTCAACAAACAAAGGACCAGCTTATCTAAGAAGAATCATCTATATTGGGGGGATTATGTTATTAAGGAGTTTGGCACTAGAGACATATCTTTAGGAAGCCATCAGAGTTATGGAGCTGCAAGGGCCTGATTTTCATTATTACCAAATAGTTCTCTACCCCCAGATGGGGTATAGAATTGAGATATTGAAGCCCTGTCAGGAGATAATCCTCTTCTATGCATCCTGGAATGTGCAGCTTGCCTCTTTAGGAGGGATTTCTCAAACAAATTGCACAGAGACCTCTCAATGAGCCATTTTTACACTAACACTGGGTTTTATACTCAATTTGGCTCTAGGAAGTTTTTTTTTTTTTTCAAACCTTTGCTTGAAGCTATCTTAGAACTCACAATGCAGAAATATACCACATGCCTTACTCCTAGATTTGGAGAAAGTCAGTCTATGACACAGATAAGGAAACTATAGTAAAATAAGTTAGTAGTGCTTAGTCTTACTCAGTAAGAACTGTGCTATTATTTAGCACAAAAGGAAGGAATTATTTGAAAAAACAAAGAGAGAGAAAGAGAGAGACACACAGAGAGAGACAGAGAGAGAAAGAGAGAAAGATACATACATACATACATACATACATACATACATACATACATAGGTCAGCTAATAAATGTGTTTACTGCATAAACCTGGTTACCTGAGTTCCATCCCCTCCTATCCACATAAAGTTTGAAGGAAGAGAACAAACTCCACTGTCTGCCCTCTGGTCATTATATACATTCTGTGAGACGCATGCTTCCAATTATACAATATGAACATATGTAGAGGTAAACATGAACACCAACGAGTATGACGACTATCACGACGATGATGACAATGATTATATACTGATAATAATAAACTGAAAAGTATAATCACTTTATTTTTTTATGTAAGATCATTGCTAACTTTACAGAGAAGGGAAGCTAGAGAATGAGGAAGGACAAGATACCAGCCCACATGAAAGAGATGCTATGGGTTGGCTTTCTCACAAGTTGGCTTTCCCTTCAATGGAGGCTGCACTTTTACAGTGGAATTCGCATGGCAAGTAAGGAGAAGGGGCCTTTATATAAGAAACCAATTTAATGCCATGGTTTTCATTCCATGCGGAGGCTTCCTTTTGTCAACACCTTGAATCTTGGAAGACAAAGTCACAAAATAGAATCCAGATTTATTTTTTTTTAATCCTGCAGTGTCACTGATTGTAGTTATTGCTAAACCTTCTTTTGAAAAATGGAGACATTGTATTGGTTTTGCCTGATAATAGCCCCTATGTACTCATTGTCATTTATAGAGGTGTTTTGTAATCAGCTGGCCATTTCTGAAGACTCCCTGTGCCAGACACTTAAAATCTTCACATGTGTCCCACAGCCTCCCTGGAAGACATTGATAGCTTAAAGGAGTTAAGTGGTTTTCTTATGTCACACAGCAACTTAATTACAGTGACATTTTTTTTTTTCTGATTCTGAAGCCTAGGCTTTAGAATTGTACCATCGTACTTCAGTGTATTCATATAACACTTAGTGTGACCCTCTGAAATGGGAATTGATGATAGAATGGACATTATAGATTCAGTCAGTGTATTTCGTCGTCCTTACTGTTCTAGCTGCTTACCCAGAGCTACATACAGTTCCAGGCATGGGGCAGGCATTCTAGAGCCATCTCAAGTATGGAATTCCTTTTTAGGGTATGCTATAAACCAGCATGCCTAACTTAAGCTTCTCTCACTTAACGTCCACTCTAGGTCACAGAGACACGCACTGGGCCTCTGGGCTGTAACAGCTATGACAATCTGGACTCTGTGAGTTCTGTCCTTCTGCAAAGCACGGAGAGCAAACTGCACCTTCAAGGTAAGAAACTGATGTAAAATGGGTCAGCGTTAGAGGTTCAGAGAGGGTAATAATTGTTCCAGAAAGGACTAGTAAGAATGAGGCACATGGAGAATAGGGAAGAGGGAAAAAGCAGAAAAAAATAAAATAAAATTTCAAAATATTGTAGTCAGGTACCTATGAGTTGATACATAAGAATTTTAACATATACAAAGCATTAAACTCATGGTTATTAATTAGTTTTCAGAAAAAACACATGAAAATGTGAGCTCTATCTGATTACTCTGATAAACATGTCTGAACTGTATTATTTGTTGATGCCTAATGCCCCAGACATACTACATATTAAAGTTTCATATCTTATCATCTTACTGATTTGATTTCTAGTGTTTTAGAAAGTGATGTTTAAATCTCAAACAAACAAATAATATTCTCCATAATTTCTTCCTTATTTTTGCTCATCATATGTAGTTTTTAATAAAAAGATGCACTCACACTTATTGTGGCATGGAGAACTAGCAATGCTCAGTGCTGGCTGGGATGCAGAAAGATACATTTGGACATGACCTTTAATATCATAACCCTTTTGGGATTAATTTTTTTATTTTTGTAAATGTTTCTGTTCACCCAGCTTTGTCAAATTTAAATGATCAAATTTACGCTTTTTAATTTATATCACAGATAGGAAAGGAATATATGAATATATATATATATAAAATATTAAAGATGATGTTATAATAAACAATATATATGGTTTCTTTAACTTTTTGAGATTATAATACAATTTCATCATTACCCCTTTCCTATCCTTTATATATTTTTAAAAACTATAGTGTGATCTTAGTTTTCTACATGTGTAATGTATGTGAATTATCTTACATCTGTAAAACATAATATTAGGCCACTAGTAACATATTATTTTCTAGAATAAGGGAAACTGGCATTAATTAAACACTGGAATATTTCATATTCAATGTAACTGGACGTAACAATGTAAAAGAAGAAAATTAATCCTGTAAGAAAATGCTGAAATGTCAAAAGAGGTTACTTTGGAAGAGTGAAGTTATATGCTATTTTAAGCTTCTAGTTGCCTTTTCGACTTTCCTTCAATGATCACATATTAATTTTACAGTCAGAAAAAGAATGGTATGCTTTAACTTTGAGAAGACAAAAATTATGACCTTCCCAAAAAGTGTATGCTAAAGATGATTCTGAATGTCACTGGGAAGAACTTGGGGTGAGACTGGCAGGCACAGAGCTTACGAGAGCCTAACAAGACTTCTGTGTTCTAGTTCCTTGACAGTTCTGTGATTCATGCACTTGTTAGGGACCGTAATTGGAAAACAGTGTAAATAGAGCTTAAGAGTTTCCCTGGGGATCCTCAATGACTATCTCCTGGAGAAACTCAGGTCAATATAACGGTTTCATGTTTTAACACACACATACACATGTACACACCACACACACACACCACACACACACACCCAAACTAACATCTCAGATACTTTGATTTAATTATCCCTTTCATAGAGAATGTAATAGATAGGATGAGTTAGTTTAAAAAAAAAAAAAAAAAAAGAAGGGAGAGGAATGCATGACCCATATGCCTTAGACGAACTAGAATTTTCAGCATCTTCATTCATATGACACCTGGAGCAAGTCTTTAAGATTATACTCAAGCTTTCAATTTCTGAGGTTGGATGCCAGTGTATGTTTTGTCGCTTTCTGTGCATGCTGAGGGTACACAGAACTGTAAACTATAATTGTAATAAGCTTAGTAAGATGAAGCAGATTTTACTACCAAGGAAAATGTTGATGCTTTCCTGACAATTGAAGTCTAATGTCCCCTGGATCTAGGCAAGCTTGAGCTTCAGTGCTTTCTCAATTTCTGTCCTTACATTTTCTTTTTCCAATTACATATTCATTTTTCACTTTGAATTTTGCATTTCTTTCCTCTCAAATACTTCTTATAAGACCCTGCCCTCTAAAACCTGAGTGGTCCATGGGTGTCCTTACTAGAAGTATACTTGCCACACAGGAAGAACTTGACAGCCCTCTTCTCTAGATTTTTCACAATTGAGCTGAAGGATTAAGTCCATATTTAAGAATCTCACATTAAAAATGATGCTGAAAGAGTGGAATATCTGGAGAGAGGTCTCTAGTAGTAAGAAAGAAGATTTACTTGAAGCATAATGGATTTGTCTGAATTATATTGGTCTGAATATATCTGAAGTACTTAGAGAAAAGTTACCTTTTCTCATATGGAGAAAATGAGACAGGAAAAATGTAGTAGAAAGGCGATTATAATGCCCTAGGTGTCTATCTAAGTGTAAAATGAACTCTCTCTCTCTCTCTCTCTCTCTCTCTCTCTCTCTCTCTCTCTCTCTCTGTCTCTCTCTCTCTCTCTCTCTCTCTCTTGTTCCAAAAAATCAAAAGTATAGCTTGTGGCAAACATGCTACCACACTGTGCATGACACTCAGCCTCAAAGTGGCATCCTCAAGGCATATTCCTGCCCAAGCATAGAGTGAGCTGCTTGCTGATGCAGTGACCTCTTATTAGTTAAGCATTACAAGAAAATATGTTTGGTAGAAATACTACCAAACATACACTATACAGATGATTTAAGCATTACCAAATAATTGAGGAAAGTAATTTTGACATGAGTAGTTTCTTACTACTTTCTTTCATTTTATTATTTTATATTCCAACCACAGTTTTTCCTCCCTTGTCCTCCTAGTCCCTTCCCCATAACATTCCTGCCCACCATCTACTCCTCCTTTCCTCTTCAGAAAAGCACCAGCCTCCATAGATATCAACCACCCATGGCATATCAAGTTGCAGTGAGACTAGGTACCTCCTGTCCAATTAAGGTGAGAAATAAAAGGCGGCCAAGTAGGTAGAAGAGGTCCTAAAGGCAGGCAACAGAGTCAGAGACAGTCCCTGCTCCCACAGTTAGTGTTCTACAAGAACAATCTACACAATTGTAACACTGGCTATTCAGTATCTGTCATCTCCTATTGGCTCAGGTTAGTTGGTTCGGTGTGTTTTCTTGTGGTGTCCATGATCCCTCTAGCTCCTATAATCCTTCCCATATTCTGAGAGATTCCCCAAGCTCCACCTAGTATTTGGCTGTTGCATCTCTGCATGCCTTTCCATCAGCTGCTTGATGAAGCCTCTCTGACATTTGGGGTAGACTGCAGTCCATGAGAGTAACAGAATATTATTAGGAAACACTACAATTGACTTTTTTCTATTTGTGTTAGGTTCTATCATGTGTCTCTGGGCTATCCAGTCTCTGGCTTTGGCCCTCTGGAGAGTGTCAGGGTTTGTATCCTTCTCATTGCATGAGTCTCAAGTTGAACCAGGAATGGTGAGCCACTCCCACAATTTCTCTGACCCCTTACCCCACTACAAAAATCTTGTAGGCAGGACAAATTGTAGGTCAAAGGATTTGTGGCCAGGTTGCTATCCCAATTCCACCACTAGAAGTCTTGCCTTAATAGGAGTGTTTTAAGTCTTTTCTAGTGGCCAATATTGACTTTTATAAAATGATGAATTGTCAAATTTTTACTGAAACTACAGTTCAAATTTAAAACTAGACTACATGTATGAACAATGATTAGTTCAAGTCAATAACTCTACATATTATTCAATATTTATTTATATTTGCTGTATAAATTTCTATCTGTATATGTTTTATGAGTGAGTATTAAATATTTAGTTAGTATGACATTTGGATCTTTATCATATTTATATATATAATTTAAAATTCATTTCCGTGGTAAGTTAAGAAAAATGATAGATGAAGATCAAGAGTAACAAAGCTTCTACTTCAAAGAAACATGCATTTTACAGATAGAGAAATACACCAGCAACAAATGTACTAGATTTTAATAGAGAAAATTATGGGGGCTATTACATGATATCAAATTATAGATGTTTTGTGAGGATTTTTCCTGTGAGAAATATACACAGCTTGAGACCTGAAGAATAAGTTGGAAGGCAGGGGCATAGATGCAGAGACTGACAGAAGACTCTTTCTTTATAAAGGAACATTCAAGGAAATTAAAGTCTTATGAGATTAAAACAGAAGGCTCAGTGGTGAGAAAAACACAATACTATTTAAAATCTTTGCAACTTCTGATGCACACTAATGAGCTGTAATAATGTAAGAAAAGTAGGCATTCTGGGAAAGTTTTCAAAAATATTCCATGAAGAGAACAGTATTTTGGAATCCCATTCTTTCTCTGTGTAGGAAGAGCAAATGGGATGGGATTTGTGACAGAAGGGCCATTGGGCTTAGAAAATGAGATGGAGAAATATACCAATTGGAGAGAGATTTTGGAAGCATTATGATACATGCTCAATGAAAAAAAGATATTGAAGCATTTCAATAATTGATTCAATGGGATGTGGGGATGCTACAGAGAAGATGAATAGGCAAACATCTATGACTCAAGATAATGTGTACTGTAATAGGAAGAACGAAGGGAGTACATAACATTATGGGATTCAGAGAAAAAAAGAGTAGTTTATATCGCCAGTACAGGTGAAGGAGTCATAGCAAAAGACATCAAAAGAGATCAAAGAAACTTCTTAAATACAAGACAGAATGACTTTGAATAGGCCATATGCAATGATCTAAAAATACTCAGTTTAGAAAAAGACTGAAAATTGAACACATTAAAGTTAAAACTTTTCATAAAATGTACTATTAATAGAATGTAAATGTTAGCAACACAATGCATGACAGAGTTCTCATATCAAATATGTGAATAACTTTTATATGGTATTACAATAAGGGATCTAGCCTGGTTAAAAGAAAGAAAATAGATAAAACACAGGTGTAAGAAGTTCACAAATAAGAATCTATAAATGACAAACATCTGAAAAGATACTTAAATTATCAGGAAAAAAATGTAGATAAAAACTGCCTTTTAAGACTACCAGAGCACCTAACTTCATGCCACAAGTAAAAAAGTTAGAGAGTACCAAATATGAGAACTGGAGTCATGTGTGCTTGCACACTTTGCCAGACAGAGCATAAATCCGTTACAGCCATTTTGGAAAACTGTTGATGGTGTATACTAAGAATCACACATGTGCTTTTGCTGTTACCCATAAATTTTAACTCCTAGAAATGTGCCAAGAGACGTGTATCCAAGTTCACAGAAAGTCATGACTGTTTATAGCAAATTCAATCAAAATAGAAAAAAAGGAAACCATTAAAATGTATATGTATCCACAAGAAAATAAATACAACAATAGTAGAGACCCCCTATACAGTAATGAGAACAAACATGTCACTGCTTCATGCAACAATATGGGAAAATCTAACAAGTCTAACACTAAAAGGAAAACAAACCAGACACAAAATGCATGTATGTTATATTATTCTGTTCATGTACTGCCCCAAAATTGTAAAAGCACATAGTTTTAAACATCTAAAGACAGGGGAAATTTTTGGAAAGGCAAATGGGACAATGACTAAAAGAAAAAAGTATAGTTACTGGGGCACTAGTAGTGTTGTAGTCCTTGGACTAGCTAGTTGTGCCTGGGGGGTATGTTTGTTTTGAATGTCCATAGAGTTAAGCACACATTATTTAGATTTATGCATTCTTTCATATACATTATGCATCTATTCAATATTTATTTAATAATGCACTCAATCTTGACACTTCTGCCAAGAGACATTGTAAATAAAGTGAAGGCACAAAAGAGAGCTCAGCCCAGTCAGAAGCAGATCATAGGAATGAGGGTAGATAAGATATTACGGACAGCATTTATCATGTATTCAGTGATTTCCCATGTGCCCGCGTCTGTACCGATACTGATTTTTCAAATTATCTTTGATTCCTGACATGTATTTTGAATAAGTATTTTCATTGATTTTATTAGATGGAGGTTTTAGTTCTCACATGTTTTCCATGAAGGCAGTAAAAATAGTATCCTTATTTTGCAGGTGAATTAACTGAATTTCATTGAGCTTGTTCAATAAAGATTTGAGTTGGAATTTTTATTTAGACTTCCTGACCTCATAGCTCTTCTTCAACATAATGTCATTCTGTATTCTTCTGTCTCCTCATTCCTTATTAACAGCTGTTGGGGGTGAGAATGGGGACACTTAAGAATTTGACTTGGAAAGAATAAAAGTGAAGTGGATACTTTAATGACATTTCATGCCAAGTGGTGTGACATACAATGTTCAATGAAACAGGGTAAAAGGAAATTGAGATTAAAAAAAAAAGAGATGGTTGGATTCAGAGATTTTAAAATGAGTGAAAAAAATAATGAAAAACTCAAACGAAATTAGTAGTCATAGCGGCAACAACCAAACTACTAGTAATAACAATAATGGCATAATGATAACTTCTTATTTTGTGATTCTCTCTTCAAGCAGCCCATCACATGTTTTGCCAACATAGTCATGTAATTTAATGTAGTTACCATCTGGTGAAGTATAAAGATAAAAGCATGCTGCCTCAGTAGCTCAATAATGTGGAAACGGATGCAGAGTGAATATTTTTTTTGAAGGCAATGAATGGTATCCAATTTTATCTATTCAGAAATGCATGTGTTCATTTAGCAGTTTTAATTGAGCATACACTACATGTCAACTTCAGTTTCATGAACTGGACAGAAGATGGTTAATGATTTCTCCGTGTCATTTTGGAACTGATGTTCAGTGTGGGTGAATAAGAGGAACAGATATCATGTGAACAATGTATGTCTTTTCTCCATACTCAGAGAAAACATAAGAACAGCGTTTGTAACCCGAGTAGTCACAGGTCTTATAAATAGGCAGCCTTGGTGGACATTACCAACTTAGATAAGGACAAGTGAATAATAGGCAGAGTAATAGTGACCTGTCCCCTGAACCTACACCCAGCTGATGCCCTGTTCTGAAAGGTATCTGTACTCCCCCTGAACACCTATGCTCCGGTGCCATTCCCTTCCCCACATCCTGCCTTTTTGTGTTTATAACCTCTGTGTAAATAAGTAAATTACGATGCGATTTAAATAACTAAATTTAAAAAAAAAAGGTCAAAAAAAAAAAAGAATGTAGATTATAGAAAAGAATTCAATTTAAACTGAATCTGGAGAAACCAAGAAACCACTGCAAATTTAGACAGAGATTTGATCTACTTTGCCGTTTAAATAGATCACTGTGGCTATTGAATAAAAAAGACTACTCAAGATGAAATCATGTCCATGAACAGTGGTTGGAGGGGGCTGGTTTATTAATTATTATGTGAGAAGATGGTGTTGATGATAGTTCTAATGAAGGCAGTGAGTAGTTAGAAGATTTATGCATGTATTTTAAACAGCATGCTGCAATATTTAGAAAAGGGGTAGGAAAGATGTGTGAAATTACAAAGGGAGTCAAAAATAACTTCCAAGTTTAGAACAAACACTGGTAATTGGATTTCCACTTTTTGGACATGTCAAGTATATAAGAGGGTCATTTTTTGATAGGCTGTGAGCAATTTGAACTTAAAGTTGATATGTTTATTAAAATAAATGTGGAGGTGAGTATTTATAATGTCAGAAACAAAAGCTGAGGCCTCATTTAACTTAGAAAGACTATGAAATTGGACAGGGTTAACCTCGTGAGAAAGTATGACTATTTTTTTTTAAAGGAATACAATCATTGAGCTACATAAAATTTAACAGACAGGTTTGGATGGTAAGACTTGGATGCTGAAGAAGGAGAAACAAGAGAATGAGAAGCAGAAGCAACAACACAGGGGAAAAAAATCTGTGGACTGGGTGTGATCATTCAGTGGGAAAATGGCTTGCTCTGTAAGCGCAAGGACCTGAGTTTGGTCCCAAGAATCTGTATAAAACTAAAAACTGATGGTTATTACGAAGTTGCAATTTCAGACCTAGAGGGGTGAACACAAAAAGAAATCTGAGGCCCACTTGTCCAGTTGACCTAGTTTATTAGTCAAGTTGTAGGCTATTGACAGATCCTACCTGGAGGAAGAAAAAACCACTGCCACCACCAACAACAACCACCATACCAAAACTCAGTGGCCACCTCCACACCATGTATATATGCATCGTATGCAATTATGAAGACAAACATATGTATAAGCGCATGCACTCATACAAGAAAGGGAGAGGAGGGAGGGTGGGAGGAAAGAAGGGAGGAAGAAGAGGAAGGAGGGATGGTGGGAGGGAGGGAGAACTGCATAGTAGCTATTCAGGAAGACATGAATCACAGAGTTTAGTATTACAGAATTCAGTGCAAATTGATTTTTTTTACAGATGGCTCGGTGGGTAACTGCACAATGTTGAGGACTTGAGTTCTGAAAGCACACAGACAAAAAATTACCCAGAAAACAAATTATAAATTCCAAGTTGAACAAAAGGCTCTGAACCCAAAATAAGATGTTGATGTCATGAAGGAGCACATTCTAATTTCAGACTATGGCAACCATATGTGCCCTTGTGATCAAACATGCCTGTACACACACACACACACATACAACAAGCAAGTACCTGTTTTTAAAAACTCAGACATTGTTGAAATGTAGAAACTGATGCTGATATATATAAACTTGAGAAGTACTGAAAGGGGAGTAATTGGTGGAATTACTCCAATGAAGTGAAGTGAATGTGATCTTGAAAAGAAATGTGTCTCAGCATGTACAGAGTGAGATTGTGATTATGGTGAACTCTCAGGCAAATTACACAGTACTATTTTATTTAGCAATGCAGTAGCCTGAGGACTGGGGTATCAAGTGATTCTTTTTCCTTCCTAAATGCAAAATCAACAAAATCTTTATTTGGCTATGAGAATTATTCTGTAGACAGGGAAAGATTGATGCTCTAGACATGAGGAAGTGATTGCAGGATCAAAGTTGAGCATTCAAGAATAACTGGCCTTTTGTGTATAACTGGAATTATGTAATGTAGACAGATGATTCTGTCCACTCTGAATTGAGGAAAGAGAGAAAATAGGTTCCTGTGTGGGACAGTTTATAGATATGAGAATGAGCAATGTTTTGTTGGTCTTCATTATTACTCTCCTTAGTATTTAAGTTTCATGGTTTCAGATTTCCCTTTTCTGCAATTGGATTGCTGCTTATAACTGATGGCATGTCAGTTTAATTGGCAAGGTATTCTTTGCATAGTATACATAAAACAATGGTATGTTTTATGATGAATGGCATCTCAGACACAATGGCATATTCTATTTTAAGCCCCCTTGGAAAAAAAGTGCAGTTATTAGCTTCTCCCATTTCTAATAGAGAAAAATGGATAGGAGGAGGGTGAAGGTCACAGTGTGTGAGGCTGGATCATTATGATGATTGCCAGCCAACACTTCTAGCTTTTGATCTCACTTGATGATCCATCTTGTTTCAGCGGCCAGTGTAGTCTTCTCAATGCTGCATCAAATGTTGTTGCTTCCCCCTATCAAGCCCATCAGTGCTTCTTTAAAAATTTGCCGTAAAGATTCTGTTACTAATATGACTCTCCATTAAAGCTTACATTGCTTCTCTGTAAAGACAATATCTCTTTCCAATCCTAGGACAATTTAGGGAGTCTTTATAAACAGTGCTCAGAAAACATGCTCTGGGTGAATTAATGAGTAAAAGAATGATTGAATAAACAGAGCAATTAATATATAGTTGTTCTTTTTCTACCACATTATAGTGAATTCTCTCAGTCCAATGACCATTTGCTGATGACCTCTGGGATTCCAGCACTGTACTGCTTTGCATAGATATCATGCTTTGTTTGTATATACGTAGAGGAGGGGATATTCAGGAATAGGTTCTTACTGTTCAGTCCCGGTGGACAACTTTAAACAAGAACAATGTCCTAGCTAATAATTTGTACAGATGTGTCTTCCACCTGGCTCTGGGATTTTCATTTTAAATTCTGACTTTGGAAGCAGCATTATCCATGCTTGCATGGCACATCTGTTCATATTTTCATTGGTTTTTGATGAGTTTACACAATAGTAAGTTTTCTGTAACCTTTCCATAATCTTCACTTTTGTTTAATTACCCCTACTTCACCCAACTCAAACCTTTCCATGCCTAAGACTTTCTTACCCACTTTCACATCACAGTGATTTTTCTAATAAACAGTGATTTTTAAAGAGAACTCTCCTTTCCTTCTGCACTACTATGACATTGAATTCTGCTGCCTCTTCAGAGAAAGCCATTTACCTCTTTTGCCTCTCTTATTTCCATAAGTGGGACTTTGTCAATTTCCCTTACACAAAGGCTTGTTTCCGGAGAAAAACCTGGATTGAGAAAAAAAAAAAAAAAAAAAAGAACTTCATCATTTGTCATACCCTTGACATAGTAAGTGGCATCAGACACGTTGCTGCAGCATTTGAACCTCTGTTTTTCATGTAATTCCTGTGATTGTGTGCTAGAGTGACCCATGACTTTGCTTTATTTAGCTTTCTGTCCTCCCGGGTTTATATCCTTGGATAATACAAAGTACTCACTAGAAATATGGTGAATAAAAATCTATAAGTTTATATAAGTTTTCTTAACACATACTTATATTGCAAAAACTATTGAAAATACCGCTGTTGTAATATTTTCAAAATGATCCTGATAGTAACAGAGATAAAGTTATAAGAAAAATACCTTAAAATCTGAATTTAGTTTTGTGATACTGTTCTTTCATAGGCATTATCTTTCTGTTTTAGACCAGTTAACTCTACTACCAACTACTCACTAAATATTATTCTTCGTGTTTCAGAAATGAGAAAATTAAAAACATGAAAATATAAGAAATAAAAATATTATTCTGATACTTTTCAACTTAGCCTTAGGCCAATGTTTAGGAAAATGGTAGAAAACTGCCATATTATTTGTCAAAATACCACAAGAATAGCCTCTATCCCAGCTGCTAATACTGCATATCTAAAACCTCTTGAGCTGAGCCTCCACTCTGTATCACTCTCAACTTTACTGTCTTCCAAGCTCCTGGTAGGATGGCCCATTAAGCTGTGCTTACATCATTTAATTTATGTCCTCATCTAAAGTCTCAAAGTCTTCCATATTCTTTCAAAGAATGGTATGGCCAGAACTGTCACAACAATAGCATCACTACTGTCTTAATTACTTTTCTACTGCTTCAATTATAAGACACCATGACTAAAAACTGGAAATGGCACAATTCTTTTGGAACCACAAAGCCCACTCTAGTAACAAACCTCCTCCAGTAAGTCCATCAATTCTTCTAAACAGTTCCACAAATTAGGGACGAACTATTTATATGAACCTATAGGTGGCATTTTCCCTTAAGTACAACAGGTTCCTAGTCTTTGGGGCTCTAAATCGACTTTATTCTTCTTGTGGTAGACTGAATAATCAGAGCACTCTAGCAGGGCTTCAAGGGAAACATTCTTGCCCATAAGCTAGGGTTGAGGAGGAGGAGATGGTAGAACATGAGTAACTTTTTTTTTTCATAAAGCCCCATTTTTCCCAAGTCCTATTTCTCTGTGTGCTTCTGTGAGCTCAGGGAAGAAGAGTTAAGTTCTTAGTCCCTGCATGTGCTCACAAGGAGTAATTCTTGGTCAGGATTGCTTTTGTCTGACCCTTTCTAGCCTGAGAGGCTCTAGTCAGCATCCATTTTTCTGCCTTCCTGGGTGGCATGTTCAATAGCAGAGCCTTTGTGACAAATGGGAGCAGTGACTACCTATATCCAAATGTTGATTTTCCATTTTATGCCAAGGAATGCCCTATTTTCTCACTTGTCAGAAGAAGGAAGGTTATTGTAAAGATGCAGATTGAAGATATAAGTCAAAATGATAATAGAATGGAAATGCATAATAGACAACAGTTGATGATCATAGTTAAAACTTTCAGCCTTCTTATATATTTTACTCTGCAAAAAATGAGAATGAGAAAACATGTACCTCATAGCATTTTTCTGCACTTAATTAGGAAATATATATTACTAATAATAGGAGGTGATAGAGTAATAATCATGACTATCATTTTGAACAATTATTTTATATCAGGTATTGAGATCATTTCTTTGAATCAATACCTCATATTAGCTTCAACACAAATCTATATTTTATTTAAAAGTAGAACATCACAGAACTTCTGTAACTTCAAGATGGCAGGGCAGGTAGTTGTTCTCAAGTCTACTTAAAGCAATCTTGTCATTTTGGGTATCACAGCAATTTTTTCCAACCTGGGATGCAGAAATAAAGAATGATGCTGCTTATAAAACCATTTACTTTTTATGTTTTCCCCTCTATTATAAACACTTAAAGTTATAGTACTTTGGGTAGAGAGGCCATACTTGTTGATAAATGACTGATCAACTTTTATATGATCTGGTGTATCTGATTTCCTTAGGGATTTTCAAAACAGTCTTTAGGCAGAAAAGAACACTACCCTCAGAATGGGTGATCAATGAGTGTCAGGATGTTCCAGGAGGTGGGATTGCAGAATGTGCTACTGAAATCTGTAAGGAACTCAAACTCCTCAATCAGTAAAGAGATGGGAAGTCTGAGCCAATACACACTTGCTGGAATGGGAGTGATGCTGACAGTATGTATGTCAAGGAGTTATAAATGTGTACTGTGGTCAAATGGGACGGTTTCTACAAAATATACCTGTGGTCAAAGATGTAGCATGATCCTTTGAGACAGAGGATCTATGTGGTAATTTGGTTAACTTAACAACCGAGTCCCAATTGAATGCTTGTCAATGTCAGTGACTGAACAGAAATCAAGCATCAGGGTGAACAAATCCTGAATAACTCAGCCCAGATGATTTCTTTATTGGCTGAACATGGATGCAGAACTTATTTTGAAAAATGATTAAGTCAATGCTTATTTATTCCAACAACTTACAATAAAAGTAAGAGCCTCCAGCGCAGCCCACACAATATTTTCAATGTGCCTTTAATAGATTTCAGATACAACACATCTTCTCTTATATACACAATTATGCAGGGTTGCTACTCAATTGTCATGTGTATCTCCAAGAGTTCTATTTTTTAAAAGATATTTAAAGAGTTTGTGTGTGTGTATGTATGTGTGTGTGTGTGTGTGGGTGTGGTGTGTGTGTGTGTGTGTAAGAGAAAGAGGGGAAGGGAGGGAGAGAAAGAGAGAGAGAGAGAGAGAGAGAGAGAGAGAGAGAGAGAGAGAGAGAGAGAGAGAGAGATCCAAGCATTTTCAGGTGTTCAGAACAAGACATTGCCCAAAGAAGACATTGGCTCCTCTGGAGTTACAGATTTTTCTGAGCTGCTAGATGTGGGCCTGGACGAGTAGTGAGTACTCATAATGGATGAATCAGCTGTCAAGCACAAATTTAGTTGTTTATCACTCATATCTGAGTTGCATAGCATTTAGCATCCAGTACAACATAGATATTCAATAAATGTTAATAATTTAAATTAGTCGGAACTGCAGGGGTAGTGTCCTTTGAATTGCATACTTTTTGTGGCAAAATAAAAATAACATAAAGTTTAACATCATGAACATTTTTTAATGTACAACTTAGTAGCATAAAATATATTCACAATGCTATTAAATTATCATAGCAGATACCATAATGCGTTCGTGTCTCAATTGCAAATTGTATACCTATTAATCCTTCATTCCTCGTCTTCCTCTCTCTTTAAACCTGAAAGTTATTTTCTGTCTCTGACTTTACATATTTTGGATATTTCAAACAAATAGATGTGCAGAGTGTGTGATTTCCAGTTAATGTTCTTCCACTCTCATCTATGTTATGGGAATTATTAACATTTCTTTTTTTATGGCTGCATTAGTATCCCATGGCAAGAATATGCCACATATTGTACATATTCATCAATTTATTTATAAATGCTCCTTTCCTCTTTGTCTACTAGCTAGAGCTACTCTGACTAGTCAGGAGAGTTTTTGTTTGAATGCTTATCTATGGTGCTCATGATACTTATGTAGAAATGAACTTACTGGATCACATGGCACTTAAGAAATTAAATATTTGTTACAAAACCAAATATATTTTATAATAGATCACATGGTTTCTGTGGTTTTTCCCTTTTTAGAGATAAATCTATATTCCTCAGGTCATCATATGCTAGGAAGTGCTGTACCATGGGTAGGGTGTATTACTCACCAAAGAATATGGGTCTTAGCTGAATGATTTTCTCTGAACACTAGACTACTAAAACATGGTACATGCCACATCTACAAAGAGACTTCTCTTCACTCTTACTCCTTTTTCTTTTATGACATGCATATCATATTCCTGAGACAGACTATGTGTGACTATAACATAAAAAGAAAATATCTGAAGCATAGAAAAATTTAATCAACATGAAGCATGAACAATGAATAGATGCTGGTGTCCATAAACTACTAGAAATTTTAACTTATTTGTCACTACAGAGTAATTTAACAGCTTACTAATATTGGAACATCAGATCAAATAGCGTAAACCACATGTATTTTCTGCGGAGTGTCTCAGTGCCTTAATTCTGGTATTGTGAGCTGTCAGTTTCAAGAGATGGATTAATTACTCTAAACTTCTTGGTTGTATTTTAGCTTGGGCACATGTATGAATCTGTTAGCCAAGAGCACCCACATTAGCCAATACTGGGGTACACATGCAACTCTGGTTCACTTCTATCCTACATAAGTTTTTCAAACTTATTTCACTAGTAGGGGCTCTTCCTTTTGCAATTCACTGAAATACACATGCACATGTACATGCGTGCATGCGTGCATGCATGCATGCGTGCATGTGTGTGTGTGTGTGTGTGTGTGTTTTCTTGTTATTATACATTGTAATTCCACCATCCATTACTATCCTCGGGAGTTAGACACTATGTCTCATTGATATTTCACACTTTTGGCATCTTGTGTAGCACTTGGCTTCATACAGTAGTGAATGAAAGGACATTATAGGTGCAAGATGAGGTTTTGCATTTTTCCTTATCATTATCATCTAGCAGTGTGCTTGTTAAGTTGGAAAGAATGAAAAGAAATAAAAAGCACAATTATCCTCAAGAATCATAATTTTTGGAAATGTATCTAAAACAAAATATGTGTAGAAATGAGTGGTTTTTAGTGCCATTGTTCTCTGCGGATGTTTTCAGCCTGTGTATTTTTTTTTTAAATATCTAGACCTTTTTGAGTACTTGCATTTATAACTACAGAGATGAAGTTAATTATATTCGGGTCTCAAGTTATAATTCTAAAGATGAAGACATAGATCTACTTAGAAGTTTCCTTTGTATGGCTGGCATGAAAATGGCATGAACTATTTTACATCTTGGCTGTACATGGCTGTATATTTTCGGTAGCAAAACCTATTCAGATACATTATCATAAGTTAGCTATGGAGAACCATGAGACTCAAGATGATGTTGTTGCTTTATACAGGGTGTTCCTCAAACCCATCTCCACCCAACCTAAAAGAGGAGACTTCCACCCCTAGACCAAACAGAAAGGGGCTACCCAGAACCCTCTCTGTCTGGCGATCTGAATTCTTGCTTAGGCTGCGAGGTTAAGCACTGCAAGGGAATATAAATAAAAGTTTAATATATCTATCTGGGTTCCCTGAGGGACAAGCCTGACTGCATAGGGGTTGATGTCAAAAGTATCCCCTCTCCAGGAAAAAGACATCAGGATGGGTATGGCCCTCATGCCTCACTGGACAACGACAGGAGGACGTGAGCCATTACAAGGTCCCCTTCAATTATTGGAGGTCAGGCCTCTATCCCCACCTTCACAGGAATAGAATCGCCAAGGCCCTTCTATACTTAGAGAAGGGAGGAGATGTCAGGAGCAGTCCTACATATACACTAAAAGCCTAAAATCAGCCATAGGCCTAAAGTCAGCAATAGTCCTGACATACATGCATGCTAACACCAAGTCTTGGGTCTCTATGGAAAAACACTGAAACAGCAGGCTATAAGCTATTGCAAACAGGCAGCTTCTGTGGAAATTTACCAGCCCAAGTAGTCATAGGTCTTATAAATAGGCAGCCTCGGTGGACAGTACCAACTTAGATAAGTACAAGTGAATCATAGGCAGAGTCATAGTGACCTGTCCCCTGAACCTAAACCAGCTGATACCCTGTTCTGAAAGGTATCTGTATCCCCCTGAACACCTATGCTCCAGTGCCATTCCCTTCCCTACATCCTGCCTTTCTGTGTTTATAACCCTGTGTAAAAAGTAAATTATGATGTGATTTAAATAACTAAATAAATTTAAAAAAAAGAAGTTCTGAATTTGGTCAAACTCAGTATAGAAGGGAGAACTATGGTCTTCTGGGAAACATATACTTTCTAAAGGCACCTTCATTGAAACACATTTTCCTGATACCCAGTAATGTGCTTGATGACAGAGAAATGCTCAAGATGAATGCCTCTCATGTTCACAGATCTGTCAGAATAAGAACATGAACATAGGCACACATAATATAATACAGTAAATATTTCTTTTAGAATTTTAGATAAGTACAAGTTATTTTTGGTTTCTTGCAAAGGGCCTTCTGAGACTGCCTGTGACCTAGACAGAAAATAACAAGAAACATGGCAAGGGCAGAAAAGTAGAATCAGCTGAACAAAAATTCTATAAATTTAATGATACATATCTTGTAATTTTATAAAGTGTTATTTGACTTCATTTTTAGAACTGTTAATGTATGATTTACATATAATTTCATATAATAATTTACACACAGCAATAGGTTGACCCTTAAGTGCAGTTGTCTATGAATTTTGGCCAAAATATACAGCCATGTACAGCCAAGATGTAAAATAGTTCATGCCATTTTCATGCCAGCCATACAAAAGAAACTTTGATGAGGGAAGTGATGACCAGGGAACTTAAGCCTCTTAGCTTCTGTAAGGTCATTTAATTAATAAAATTTTGATGTAAAATCTGTAACAAAAATAACTTTTTAAGTGTTCAAAGGACAGAGGTATAAGGCCTCTCAGGTTGGACCAGTGAAGAAGCAATGGATAAGGGAAGACCTTAGAGATATACATTAATCAAAATATCAAACATCCTCACTCTTTTGGGTATTACATTTGGTTTGTACATGAATTCTATAAACTAGCCTCTGTTTAAACTGAATAAATCTCTCTTTGCTACTTCAGGAGTATGTTCATGTTGAAATTTTATAAAATTGAATTAATGATATGTTAGTCTTGATCACTGGTGATTTTGTTTAGATTTTGAATTTTTACAATGTTGAAATATTCATTTAAAACTGTCTCTTCTGCTAATCTATTTTGTCACATAAATCATTTTTTATGTAGTCTTCATTGAATATCTTTCTTAGGGAAGCTTAGTTCCCCACAAACACTGGCAGTGTTTTTTCCTTTTGCCTTCAGGTTCAAGAGTTCTGCTTGGGACACCATCTAAAATACAGTTTGTATAATGTAGATAGGAATGCAAATAAAACCATTAGGTTGGAGCAAATCTTAATGGTCATCCCATAAAGAGGGTTATAAACATTTTTTTTTTTTTTTTAGGAGATCAAGATGGCTACTAGTTTAGGTGTTGGTACATGGCCTGCATTGCAGCGGTTCAATTCTTCCATATGCCTTACAGTAGAACTTGTTCATAAAAATACACTGTGGTTTTGCTTGCCCGTGATATGCTAACTCCTATATGTGTCAGTATAGGTAACCTTATCTGGTGACAACAAACAACCCCTTAATCTCAATGATTTTCAAAGGTGTATGTTTCTTATTTTATGAGAGATGCACAGGGAGCATAGCTCAGTAGGATTCTCTTTCTCAGTTGTTCTATGTAGAATACTGTTTGTCTTGTGAATAGAAAAATTGATCAATTCACATGTTGGTTCATATTGTCTCATTTTGGTATTGACATATCACTTTGACCTTGAAAAATCCATTCCATATGAATATGTCTCAGTTCACACATTGGAATGCATTAGAATATTAAAGAGAGGACTTTACAGGGGGGTGTACATATGAGTTAAAGGTAACAAAGTTACTACATGTCATGTGATAACTTAGTCTACCACAGGGCATTTGGATCTTGTCATTAGATTAATAATTACTACCATGTTATCATTCAATATTGCTTCTATACTTCAAAGGCTTAACTGATTTTTTTTTTAGTTTTTAAATTTTGTTTTGTTTTGTTTTTTAATCTATCAAGGAAATTTGGTTCATTCACCCAAAAACCTGACAATAAATAATTCCATTATAAATTGTCCTATAATCTACTTTGATTTTTCATCTAAGTATTCAAAGTCTATAATCCCAAAATCCTGGAGCCTAGTTGATAGTTATCACTAACATAAAACATTACTCTTACCAGGAGGTGCCATGTCCTAATTCTTACATTGAAGGAGGCATAACCCACCCCTTTTTCTCCCAGGTAACTGCCTTTCTTCATTTCCCAGAGTGTAAATGACCCATCACAGAGACAGGGCTGAACTTCTGAATGAGATCATAGCCTTTTCGCCCTTTCTGCACAGTTTCACTTGGTGAATTATTGTCTTATTTTCATTCCACTCCAATGAGCTGTCAGCAATGGATACTGTAATTCACAGCAATAGAAACACAAACAGATGGGTAATTGACCTGCATGCCTTCATTACACTGGAGTTCAGCATGGCTGTGTAAGCCATAAAGTCCTTTATCTGCCAATATGAAATTCCCAGGCTTGCACAGAGAAGGGGATCAGGCTTATGTTTTGCAAAAGGTGCTGTCCTTGTTGTTGTTCGTCCCACCTTGTGCATTTCAGAAATGGACAGGATTTGACAGGCAGAACGTAGTGGGTATAAGACAACATCTGGGATTCCTGTACAGCTCAGAGATGCCTATAGAGGGCCACATTAGATACAAGGACAGGACAGAAAAAAATATTTATATGCAACTAAAATAGAACCTGTATTTTTCTCTCTTCCTCTTGGCACTGCAAGAGATCATAAATTTAATAGCAAGTGATATTGGTCAGAAAAGAGAAATGTCACTCAAAAGTAAACTGGCTCCAATAATTAGGATATAGAACAAAATAAAGCAAACATAAGCCATACCAGCTCATGATGATGCCTTAAATAAGACGTAGAATCATCCCACATGTTTACACACTGACCTGTATTTGATCCATGTCTGCCCTATGTGGTGACATTTACAGCTAGCCTTCTTTGTCAATTCAGATTATGCTCGTGCTTTAAAACTATTTCTAGAGACTGCAGAAAAGGCTCAGCACTTAAGAATGCTTACTGCTTTTGCAGAGACCCCATATATGACTCACAGCAGCCTCATGGGATGCCCCAACTGTATGTAACTCTTCTGATCTCTATGGGCTCCTGCATGCATGTAGTGCATATGCATACATCCAATCACATATACATACAAATAAGATTTTTAAAAATCGATATTTTAAAAACCAATCTTTACCCCACATTCATCACATCTTCCACAACTGCTATATCCAATCTCACTGTCTTGACCCTCACAAATATATCAATAAAATGTTCACTATTTGTTACCATCAGTTCAATATTGCCAAGCACAACAATGCTGAAAATTTTTAATCATCTACCAAACTTCCAAATTCATTGCTATTGAACTTTGTGCTTTAGTTTTAAATCTGCAAATGGCCTGTTTCTGTAGAGAGTAGGAAGCACGTATCAAATGTGTCAAAATTCTCTTTCTTTTTATCCATCAATTCTACATACATTACCTTTGTAAAGAGGAAGATGAAGCTAAGAGTTCCGTACTGAACTCACAAAAGCAAGTCTGGAATCAGAAATGACAATTCGGCTATATTTGTTATAACTTTAGTGAGACTTCAGATTCTGTTTAGTCTTTCTTATTTTTTGAGAAATTAGATGTCCCTAACCCCCACCCCAAGCCTGGTCAGCTGAATCAGGTTCTTGATTGATAAAATATTGACTCTGTTGTTGCTGTTCTTAAGGGATCTGACACAGATTCTCTGTGAATTCTTGTGTTCCTTAAATAGTCTATAACCATTGAAACTACAACACTGGGATCTCCATTTATCTTTCTGTATCTCAGAAACCTGATATATGAGGACAAGAAGCTTCAGCCCTTATGCTTTAAGAATTGCTTTGCCTCCAATGAGCTCAGATCTCATACTTACACCATTCATAACTTCAGTTTGTGTCTAAAACACAAGAATGTTTTCTCCTCTAAAGACTTTGAGGAAGTAAGTTATAAAGGGAAATGACTGTAATCAGAAGGTAAGGTAAAGAATAGCTTGATTTTCAAGTGGAATTTGTGTTGCCTGGAGCCTATGCACATTCGGTTTTCACATTCTAGAGTATTCTTCCTTTGAATTCCTTAATCCCATGCCTGTCTTTCCAGTATAAAAAGTATTCTAAGGAGGCCTCTAATTTAGCTCTAGTAGGGATTCATATTTTTGAATTGTGATAAATGAGGGATGGTTCACACTTACTACACAACTAATTTTGCCAGTGCCTTATAAAGTTTGAGGTATACCAGATGCTGGAGGTTAGCTAATCATTCAAAAGAGATCTATTTGCCACATTCTCAGCACCATGAGATCCAGAATCAAGCTGCCATAAGATCTAGTGAGGATCAGTAGCTACCTTGTTGTGGAATGCCCCTGTGGCCTTCCTTGTATGTACACAGTGAGAGAGAGAGAGAATGTGATTGTCTTCTTGGATTCTAATCTTAACCTCCAAGAAACCTCATTACCTAAGAGTTGCAACCAGTTAGAATTGAGGAATTCAATAAATGAATTGTGTGTGGGGGAGACATGAACTTTTGTATCATAACATTGGATCATAACACACAATGTGCGTTCTGTACTATTCAGGCTTTTTGGGTTATTGGTTGCTCTTTCTTTCGTGTATGCTTGCTTGCTTGCTTGCTTGCTTGCCTGCCTGCCTGCTTGCTTGCTTTTAACCTAACTAGCTAGTACAGAAAAACAATTATATTTCAGAAAGGCTAACATACTGCCCAGTTGTCATTTGTTGGATCTATGGTTGATCACTCAGCTTACATTTTCATTATTAGTCCATTTTGACTACAGAGGCAGAAGAGCCCTGAAGTATTTTAAAGGGTCCAAATACTCAGATTTGAATCATGATTCTGTTATTTTAATCGTGGGGCTTTGCGAAGATCATTCCACTTTTCATTTGTGCATCCCCAAAGACTAATAGATCAACCTAATTTTTGGTAGGATGAAGAAGAGAATTGATAGGTGCCAGCAGCCTGAATGGGCCTGAAATGGGCTTGGCTTAAATTGAAGATCTGTTGGAAAAATATAGACTTCTTTCTGTCAAAATAGGCCTTTTAAGATGAGAGGTGGAAATCAAACAGATTAGTAAAATAATTTAAGTCAACACTTAATCCTAGTAAGGGAAACAACAAAGACATTTGAACTCCAATAGTGTGGGAAGCTCTATATTTCAGGACATGGGAGACAGGCTGACATATAAGAAAGAACCATTTTAGACATTCGGTAAGAGACTATAAGTATAATAGGAGTGATAGACTGGAAAGACTCCAACCCTGCAAAGGGGAATATGTATAGATAGTATGATGTGGAGTCTGAGGAAATGAAGAAGTATCAAAGACACAGTAGTACAGCAAGCTGCAGCAATGGAATTAAGGAATTTTGTCACAGAATCCCTGTAAATTACAAAACACATTATGAAACGGATGGAAGATTTATAAGTTTGGAGTTGGGTGGGTGCACCTGAGAAGTATGAGGCAAGTATCAGGAAAAGCAGAGTCTTCTTGGGTATTTCCTCCTGCTCGTGCCTTCCACACATTCTTGATGGCACATCACAACATTGCCCTTCAAAGCAGAGCCAGATTTGAAAAAAAATAATGAGGTTGAAGGGAAAATACTCCATATGTTCAGCGTGGGCAAGGTGATATTCAAATGTAACACTCAACTATTGCCTTTCTGAGTTGTAAGGCAAAATTTATATGCTTAGCAGTAAAATGTGGCTTATTCTCTTATTTTCTGTTTTCCTTCCCCTTCTTCCTTTTTCGTCTCTATTTTTCTCTCATCTCCTACTACTTCCTTTCTTTGTGTATGTGTGTGTGTGTGTGTGTGTGTGTGGTGTGTATGTTGGAGAGGGGATGTTTTGGGAACCAAGGAGATAGAATATTCTACCCCAGCCGGCAGCTGTATATCTTTCAAAAAGTGCTTCCACTAGCCAAGTCCCCCTCCAAATTATTTATGACTCCCATTGAAGCTAGCAGGACTTGGGCACCAATCTAGGGGGTCAGCAATGGCTCCCTTTGTTGGACATAGGTCACTGGGAGACAACTCTAGCTGTGACTGCTGTGTGAACCTCCGCTGCCGTAGAAATGGTTGTGTAACTTTAAACAGTAATGACATTTTGCAGAAAAGTGCTTTTTAATTGCTATGTCTTCATTATTCTCTTTTGAAATTTGCCCAGGGGACTCTGCCTCTGAGACAGCTCGGCATGTTCTGAGTTTCCATTTTTAAAGAACAGCCAGTGTTCTGTTTCAGCTGCTCTGAGAAAAACCCCCAACCCTAAATTTTATCTGTTTTCAGTTGCATTAAATGGTGTAGGTAATACTGCCTTTTGTATCCTTGCCAAACAGAGAAATGATTTGATGCAATTTTCTAAAAATGCTCTCCCTGAATTCCTTTTGGGCTAGGACCAAGAATAGAATATCCTATCCTCTACAAAAGGCAGGAAAAAAAGTGATGAGTTGTCTGTAAAAGTAGGACTGAGAATATAGTCTGTAGAGTTCCTTTAAGCAACAGAAACATAACCCCAATCCATAGACACAGTTGCCTATAGGGATCAGCTAAAAATAATTTTTGCTTTGGAGGAGAAAATGGCAACATAAATGAAGCAACTCAATAATGCACCCTATAATGAACTGCAAGCTTCCTTTGGAAAGTACTTTATAGTTAGTTTGTGTTTCTCAGCCTTTGGTATCTCTCTCACCATATTCATATACTGAACCGTTGTGACTAATCACTTGATCTCATGGGGACACCTTGCTCAGTGGTAAGGAGTGTATCCAATATCACAGCAGAGCCCTCTCCAGCATCATCGCATTCTCAGTATGCCTTCTAAGTAATGTCGGGTACACCGTACTAAAAAACGTACTCCTCTCCTCCAGCAGGCAGAAAGCCTAAACCCATCTCCTTAAGTGAACTCTGAGGATGTTTAAAGATTCTCTTTGGAGTGTACCTGAAGTTATTCTTCCGTTTTTATGCTGAAGAGTGTATTGAAGCTTTAGGTACTTCATTAGAGAAGGAACACCAGTGTCACTATCATCGTCCTCACCAGATGTTTCTTCACATCAAAAATAGGAACTGATTCAGTGGGTAAAGGTGCTTGACATCAGACCTCAATCCCTGTGACCTACATAACAGGAAGAGAGAATCAACTACTGCAAGTTGTTCTCCAGCTTCCACACATATGCTGTGGCATGAGTTCGCTACATATACATATACACACAAAATAAGTATTATTAAGCAAGTAAGTGAGCACCTTAAAAACAAGAATTGATAATTCAGTGTGTGTGTATTTGTGTGTGAGAGTGTGAATGTGTGCTTGTGTGTGTATCTGTCTGTGCCAGCAACTTCTCCACACAGATTATAGATATCTTTGATTTGTTCCTCTAGATATAACGTAGCTACTTCTAGTATCTCCATTTGAACATAAGAGAAGGCACAGTTTCAGAGAGAGGATGAATATGTTTCTTGGGATGATTTTGGTATGGACCTCAGTGGTAGTAATGCCCATCTCTTCGTGTGGGCTATATAGTTTCCATATGAGAACCAGATGGAAACAGAATAGAAATTCATTGTATATGTAACTGTAACAGTCATATATATTATATGTAATCTGAAAGAAGAAAAACAAGTCTATAAACATAACTGAAAAATATAAACTAAAAGGAGATCAAAAGCAAGGCCCCATGTGTTCAGCAAATCTAGAGTGAGGAGAATTGAAGAGTACTTCAGAAGCCCAAGTAACAAACGAGTAAAATCTAAATAAGAATACAACCCCCTTTTACAAAGTGAGAGGTAAAACCATAACTCATTTGAATGATGAAGTCTAAAGCTAATTAGCAGCCTCTGATAAGTAAAGGGGACTGTCCTGGACATGATTTGTTTGTCCAAACTTACCTTTCTGTCTGGCTACCATAGGCTCAAGCATACACTTGGCTCATGTTTCTAGGTACCAGTTTGCAGCTTTGGCCCAGATAAACCCCACTAAATCTTCCACTCTAAGGATTAAGACTCTGATTATTCAAATATAGATGAAGATCAAAAGATGTAGTCAAGGGTTTTCATCCTATACCCAAGGGTTAGTCTCTTTTTCTTAGTGTTCCTTTATGCCTTTATTTTTAGAGCAAATGGGAGAAAATTAGTATCTGTGATGATCTTTTTCACAAATGTTTTAGTTTGATAGTATATGCCCTTATTCAACATTGCCCTTTAATTATATCACTGTCATTCTTGAAAATCTATTAATGTGTATTCAGTGATCTATATGGTAAACGCATGAACTGTAGTGTGTAATAAATTCCTTCCTGACTTCTGGCTTCTCCAGCTCTCTCAGTCAGTTTTTCTACTACACCATAGCCCTATCCATTGGAGTTTGTTTCATGCAGTTGGACTTCCCAGATACACTTGCCCTACCTTAGCCAATTTTGTTATTCTTAACCATGATTATCTCTTATGTTCCTTTCAACAAGCCCAAATTCTTTCTCCTGTAGAAAGCTGACCTTGCAACCCGAGGTACTTAGTCCCAAGATCACTGCTGCCTGACTTTTTCCTGTGTCTCTTTCTGCTTTAGACCTGTAAACTATGTTAGGAAGACATGTGCCCACATATATCTCTGCTGATAGTATTGCAAATATGCTTTATAAAAAAAAACTCTAACTGAACATGATGGGAAATACCATTAAACCCAGAAATTGGGAGGCAGAGGCATGCAGATTTTTGTGAGTTTGAGTTTGAGGCACATGTGAAATGCATAGTGAGTTTCAGGAAGGCAGGGCTGCCTAGAGAGATCCTATTTTTAATAAAAGTAAAATAAAAATAAAAAATTCTCCAGAAGTAGTGGGTAGCTCAGGACGTGTTCATAAATAGAGCCCATAAATATTTCAAGAAAGGAAAAGAAAATAAATGAAAGATATAAGAAAGGCAAACAATGATGTTATGCATTCAACAAGGATTTTCTCCCCAAATAGAAGAAAAGATATATACATTAGAACATCTCCAGGCTCACTGCTAATATAACAGAGCAATGTCTGCATTTCCAAGAGAGCCAAGGTCATGGCAGTGAACTTTAAGTAATGCACCTGAAGGCCACACTGGTTGTTGCCTATCTATACCTAAGAATGGTCTGAAATATTTTTATTCCAATGCACAGGGAGAAACCTTACAGCACCAGATTCTTGTCACCTTTGGAGGTTGTTAATAAAACACCTTTTTATCATTTCTGATTTTCCCTTTTTGCTATTTCTAACCAGGTCTTCAGATAATCTTCCCGCAGTATCTGCAAGAGAAGTTTGTTCAGTCGGCCTTGAGTTACATCATGTGCAATGGCGAGGGAGAGTATGTGTGTCAGAACAGCCAGTGCCGCTGCCAGTGTGCTGACGAATTCCCACAGTGCAACTGTCCCATCACTGACATCCAGATCATGGAGTTTACGCTGGCTAACATGGCCAAGGCCTGGACTGAAGCTTATAAGGACCTGGAGAATTCAGGTATACAGACTACTACTGTGAATGCCTCTGGCCAAACCTAGAAAATGGTATCATCTAACTTCAGTTAAGACTGATTTGAGGGAAACAGAATAAGGACACTTGTTCATGTTCAGGAGTTCAGAGACAGGTGTAGTAACCCTCACAAGGCAGTCACACATTCAGTCTCCACAGGATGAAACAGTGGCTATCATAAGACGATGTGCTTATATGATGTATCGTCTCTGTTGGACTCATGACAATGTAGGACTGAGAAGACGTCTATGCAGAGTGGAGAGTCAGAGGGTGTTATATTTATCCCTGAGTTTTCATTTATGTGTGAATGTGTATATAAATTATATATAAGTATGAATTAATCAATAAACACCTATAAGTATATATGAGTGTGTGTATGTGTGGGTCTATATATGATCTATAAGCACATGAATACGTACAGATGTATGTATGTGTCTTATATGTGTATAGTGAAGTAAAATTATGTAGATATGTGAATATCACAATAACTATCAAAACTCAAATTTACTTTTCTGATAATTTAGCTATTTCCTACATTTCCTGGTCCAGAATAATGAGTTACAGGAGAAAAAAATCAGTTATCCAAGGTCAAGAGGGTGGTAAGATCTAAAGTTGGACCTTTGCCTTCTTGAAGTTTTGAATTCTGTCAGAAATTAATTATGTAACCATGTAAAAGATGCAAATGATAATGAAGTTCCAAGTGTCTATTAGTAAGGATGAGGAGCGGCTGGCACAATGATGCAGACTTGCAGGCTGTGTGACCAACAAAGTGAATGGTGGCCATGCTAAACACAAGTGAAAGTCTCATTGTCCAGTGATTCAGAGACTCAGTTCACAGGTTTCCTAGGAGTGGTAAATTCAGTGTAGATCAGGGAGTAGATGTAGAAATGTACAGAAAGGCTTGCAAATTTCGAAGGGGAATTGACATAGCAAGATACTTGTTGTCTCAGAGAGTTTAATAGAAAAACTGAGATGATGTCCAGGAGCATGGCTTGAAGATGTATATTAGATAACATTTTGGGTGTTGGTATCCTTTGACTAGAACACTCAAGAAAGTCTGAAATCAAGACTTCAGGATTTAGACAGGATAAGTTTAATAAGAGTCCTTAAGAATTCTAAGAAGCCTCATCAAGACATACTACACTTATAATATGTACTTTAAAATCTATTAAGTGAATAAGCTCATCAATAGAGCATTACAGTTTGCAAAACAATTTTATATATCTTCCTGTTACAATTACATGAAACCAAGTAGGATATGTCTTACCAGGAGGGAGTAAAACACCAAGACTCAAACTCTTCCCTGATGTTATGCTCTTTGTAAAGGACAGCATTGGTAATGGAGTCCCTAATTCTAAACCCAGTTTCTCACAGCAGTCTTTTCAAATTATTAATTCTACTGAACACTTTAGGCATGTGCTCCTCCTCTAATAAAGGAGAGGTCATGTTTATGTTTTGAATAACCGAAGACATTTAAGTCTTTTGTCACAAAATCCTTTGACCAAACCAAATTGTATCTCAGAGCTACTGTGTATCACAAACAAAAGCAGAGTTTCATAGGAGCTAATTTGAAATGGCTGGTTGCCCTGAACTTGAAACCCCAGCTTGACAACATATAGGATCTATCAGACATTCTGCCCCTCCAGGGTCGTGCAGCTTAGATTGAGCTACTGTGAAAGTCTTATGAAGCTGTATCCATTAGTCTCTTTCGAATTCTTGGATCTGTAAACCAGAGCAATCATGAAATAAGGGTATTATGGTGATGCTTGGCTCCAAACAAACACAATAGATTTGACAGACTCCTTTTACAAAGAACTGCTACTAATTACTAAAATTCCAAAGGAAATGCAGGCTGTCTGCACCAGTAATAAGGAACTCTAGTTTCAAAAAGAAGCTACTATGAGTGGGTGAGTAAGAGGACAGAATGTGAGATGCTGCAGAATAAGAAAATGTGAAATGATTTGTTTTTCTCTTTTCCTTATAAGGTGTATATACATGGATCTGCTACACAAATCCCTCTGAAACAATTTCTCAATTTAACATATATATGCTTATTGAAACAAGTATCTATGTCATGAACTTGTACCTTTATATTCTATTTGTTGAAGTCCTTAGCCTTAATGTCTTAGTCCTGAGAGAAAAAGTATTACTGGCTTTTTTGATGTTTCATGATTTCTAAATTTGGATTAGATACCAGTTTGACAGATATATTAATGAGGACCCATATTCTTCAGTTGTCAATATGGTATTTGAATTTTTTTTTTTAAATTTGACTATCATCACAAAGTTTCTAAATGCCTGACTGAAAACATTCCTTTTTAGAACATTTTTCCCCTCTCTGTATGCCAAGAGTCAAGGTTTCTGTCTGTGTATTGAGAGGAAGTACAATATGTTAAGTGAGAGCATATATTCTGGATCAAGGCTGCAGTTTCAACTGTACCACCTACTGGCCATTGACCTTTTGCGAGTTAGCTATCTCCTTTGTTCCCAATCTCTGGAGGAAGATACAACAGATATGTAAGTCCTAGGTTTGCTGTGAAGATCATTCATGAGTTCCAGGTGCTTAGGATTAGGTTGTGTAACTGTTGAGAGAGCTCTGCAAGCTGTCCCTGTATAAATAAAATAAATGTATGCATAGACCTGAAGTTTCCTTGGATTTTTAACAGCATGAAATAAAATTTTTCAGCTCTAACTAATGTATTTGGTTTTGTTTTGGTTTTTTGTTTGTTTTTTATTCACTTTACAGCTTCATCCAAGACCCTACCCTCCTCTCCTCAACATCCTACCCTTATACATCCACACTGTTCCCCTTTCCACTTCTCCTCAGAGAAGGAAATGACACCAATTGCTACCCACTCACTCTAATACATCATGTAACAGCAGGACTAAGTGCATTGAACTAGACAAGGCAATCCATCTATAAGAAAGGGATCCTTTGACCCACAAAAGAATCATAGACAGACCATGCTCCAATTACTACGAGACCCACATAAAGACCAAGCTACACATCTGCTACAAATCTATAGAGGGCCTAAGGGACTAGCCCATGCATGGTCCATTTGGCTGACGGTTCAGTCTCTGTGAGCCCCCCTGGTCCCAGGTTATCTGAGATCTTCTTGTGGTGTCCTTGACCCTTCTGGCCCCTCATTCTTCCACAAGACTCCTCAAGCTCAGGCTTTTTGAGCTGTGGATCTCTGAATCTGTTTCCATCAACTGCTAGAAGAAGCCTCTCAGAACACAGGTATACTAGGTACCTCTCTGCAAGCATTGCCAACTATTATTAGTAGTATCAGGGTTTCAATCTCTCCCATGGGATGGGTCTCAAGTTTGGCCAGTCATTGGTTGTCCATTTCCTCAATCTCTGTTCCATCTGTATCCCTGCACTTCTTTTAGGCTGGACAACATTGGGTTGAAGGTCTTGTGGGTGAATTTATGTTCCCCTCCCTCCACTGGAAGTCCTACCTGTCTATAGGAGGTGACCAATTCAGGCTCCGTTTGCCCACTACTAAGGGTCTCAGTTTGGTCACCCCAAAAGACTCCCAGCTGTCTCTTTCCTCCCAGGGTTGTGCCCCAACTGATTTCTGTTGTCTCTAACAGCCCTCCCCACTTCCCCACACCTGGTCTCCACTCTATTCCCATTCCAACCCACCCCTACCCAGTTCCCTCCCTCCATCTACTTCAGATTTCTCGTTCATTTCCCCTTCTGAGTGATATTTAAGTAGTCTTCCTTGTTACATAGCTTCTTTGGGTTTGTGAATGGTAGTATGGTCATACTGAACTTTATGGCTAATGTCCACTAGGAGTTCATAGTCTTTCTGGGTCTGAGGTACCTTAGAATGGTATTTTCTAGTTCCATCCATTTGCCCGAAAACTTTTACCTGCAAAATGTTTGGTATTTTGTTTCATTTTCCACAGCAGTTGAGAAAGACTCTGGGGAAGGATGGTGTGGCTGAGAAAATGTCAGAGTAGATAAGAGCAGGTTTTCTCTTGGCTCTTGAGGCTCTATGCCTATGTTATCTTTCAAAATACCACTTTGTAGTTCTGGGCTTTAGTTTCCCTTATATGTAGATCAAGAAAGCTGAACTAGGTTGTTTCTAAGGTTATGTCAAACTGTTGCCTGAGATGTTGCACATAAGTTCAAATATTGGGAACTAGGGCTGAAGCCTTTACCATGGGACCTCTTACTCTCTCTTAAATTATACGTTCCCAGCACTGGAGAAGATGTTATATGCTTGACACCTAGAACTCCTAATGACAGTTGGAACAAGAGTGTAGAGTTTAACTTCCTCCAGTTCTCCTTCAATCCTACAGGTTACCTCAAAGACAAAGATTCAGTTAGGTGCTAATATGGTTTTAACACCACTCTAGATCTACTAGAGTCCTGTACTTCAAAGAGAAAGAAGGCACATGGATTTGTTCACTTAGCAGGCAACAATATCTGACTAGAATTTATTAACACTATTTTCTTCATATTTATTTTCAGTTACAATTCTACCATAATAGATTCATTTTTCTATGTAGATTGGCTAAAATGCTTTACAACTTTTTTTTTTAAAAAAATTAAGAATAGTAATTTGATTCAAAAGGCACTTTTAAGTGTGAATGCAAAGGCTGGGTATTGTAACCTGACATTCCCATGCCGGAAGTTTGTAGAACTTTATCTTAAATATAGCTGTCTCTTACAGGTTCCCTTCAATACAGGTACAGTGTTAGCAGCACAGCAGACTATGCTGTGTTTTACTGGCCTTATTCAAATTACAGGGTCATTCATTGGCAGGTGGAGCTAAACATCAGAAACGACTACAGGACTGGTGTGTTCTTTCCTGGGGAAGGCCCATTTCTCCATCTCTTAGCATTCATTAGTTGCCTATAGTTCTCTGTGTATGGTTGAGGCCTTGTGAGAGTTCTCAGGTCTACTTTTCTACATCCAATGTTGTCAATGCTCAGCCCATGATAAGCAGTCATATTGGTTAGACTCTATGGGTGTGGCTTCCACCATTTCTAGGAGGCACACTCTCAAAACAAACTTCCTGATATTCTGACTCTAAGGATCTTTATGGCAACTCTTCCTAAATGTTCCTCTAGCTTTATATGTAGGATGGTTGTGTATGTATATCCCATAGGATTGGACTCCAGAATTCTGTATTCTAATTAATTTTGGTAGTCTATAAAGATCTCCTCCTGATGCACAGACCAGTTCCCTTATGGATGAATAAAGAGTACACTTATATGTGAAGATTTAGAGCTAAGAGCCTCTGGGGAGATAGAACATGTAACACTTTTCTTTCCCGGTCTGTTAACTTCACTCAACATGATTTTTTTTCTCGATATATCTATTTACTGGCAAATATTAAGATTTCATTTTTCTTCATAGCAAATAGTATTCTACAGTGTATATGTACCACATTTTCGTTATCTCCTTTGTTGACTGAAGGACATTTATGTTGTTTCCATTTTCAACCTGTTATGAAAATAGCAGAAAATACTAAATAGGAAAAAGTAAGAACCAAATCTTAAAACAGGACTTCAGATGGTGGCTGTCATGCTTACCCCTTCTCTCCTGATTCTTGTCTCTTGTCAGATGAGTTTAAGTCATTTATGAAGCGTCTCCCAAGCAACCACTTCCTGACCATTGGCAGCATCCACCAGCACTGGGGCAATGACTGGGACCTGCAGAGCCGTTACAAACTTCTGCAGAGTGCTACTGAGGCTCAGAGGCAGAAAATCCAGCGTACTGCCCGCAAGCTCTTTGGTCTCAGTGTGCGCTGCCGCCACAATCCCAACCACCAGCTGCCTAGGGAGAGGTAAGTGCTCTTACTCTTCCCCTTCTACAATGTCCTATAACCCCGTTGCTAAGTGTCAGCTAGTAGTCTCCTAAAACAGAGGGACGTATGCTTCATGTAACATATTTAGGACTCTTTAAGCAAGGCAGTCCATGATCTTGACTGCATTTGGTTCTTGCAACTTTAAAATTCCATATGCTTTCTAAGTATACCATTGTTCCCTCTCTATGTGTTCTCTATCTACAGTTTAACTAACCTCAGATCAAAATGATCAAAACAAAGTTTGTGTTTCTATTGCACATGATTAGATCTTTTTTCTAGTCATTCTTTTCTAAACCCCATGATACACATATTAAATGGAGGATTACAAGCATACTGGAGATGACTTAAAGTACAGAGGAAGATGTGCATGGGTAATATAAAAATACTAACTTCATTTAATTTAAAAGATTTGCGCAGCCTCTGATTGGGGCATCTGTGTGGAAAGTCCTGATATCAGTTTCCCAATAATGACAAAGAAAATTGAGCCATGAAGGTCAGCTTTGCATGGTTTGTGCCATTTCTGATCTTCCTTACTGACAATGACATCTAGCATTGGTACCAGCAACTATATGGCAACCTTCAGTTTACTTAAAAATGCAGCATCTCTAAGTTTTCAAGGTTTTTGGTTAGGAAGAATTTGTATATCTTCTTAATGGTAAGGGAACTGGGCCAACTAATTAATTCTTCAATTGAGGTAATTGAGGACCTTTTATGAGAGCCTACAGTGAAGTTGAACAAATGGAGCACCAACTAGTGAAAGTTGTAAGGAAGATTATACAGGCCAGTCTCCTCTGTGTATGACCCTATCTAAAGATCAAGTAAGTTCATGGTTGCTTCCTTTGCCTAGTCTGGTTCTAACTTCACCCTGCCTTGTACAGTTTTCCCTGATTTCCAGTGGGAAATACAGGAATGAATAGACGAGGTCTACCTTTGCAAGGAAGAAGCCAGTATTCAATCTCGGTTGATCAAACTCTATTCTTCCAGGCAATTTATGATCTATCTGCAGCTGAGAAGTTTTTATAGCATTGTATTCAGGGTTTCTATGAGGCTGTCACAAGATAGCAATAAAGCAGTTTGGGAACAGGGTGGGGTAAATCCAGGTGAGTAGATGGAATCACACTTCATTTAGTCAGAACAGTTCTGTTATCATTCAGTTTGTATTGGGGGTAGGATCTTGCCTTTTATTTCATTCACAGAAAAAATACAATTTTTAACGAATGAGACAAATTTGGGGCTAGTAAGATAGCTTAGTGATTAAGAGTGCTTTTTGCCCAATCCTGAGGACTACCATTTTCATTTTGTACCCACTGAGCAAGCTAAGCATCTAGAACACATATATAACCTTAACTCTAATTAAAGAAGAGGCAGGAATGCTGTAACTTGGTGGCCATTATAGTAGCTGAGAAAACACAAGCCTCAAGATTAGGGAGAGGACCTGACTCAGAAATACATAAAAAAATGAGAGAAGAGGGAACTCTCTTTAGCCTTTGAATGTATACACAGGTATGCACATTTTCATATACAAATGGACACATATACATACACACACACACATTTTAAAAATCATGTCAAATTTACAAAACCTGATCTGTCTGGGCACTGTGTGTGTGTGTGTGTGTGTGTGTGTGTGTGTGTGTGTGTGTGTATTCATTTTCCTTTTGTGAAGTCCAGAAAACTGAATTTCAGAGAAGTGAAGTCACTAGTTCTAAGCTGCTACAGTTAATTAGAGGTTTGCAAATGAGGTTGACTTTGTACCCAAGGAAAATGTGTATATGTACAAGAACATTTTTAATTGTCTCATGGAATGATACTATACAGGACATTCTCTTAAAAAATTACCCCAAACATCATGGAGAATGAGACTTGACCAATTTGTTGTAAAGCAAAAGTCAAAATGGCATTTAAATCTATAAATCCAAATCTGTCGTCTGAAATGTCTGGTGTGCTAGCACACAAGACAAGAACTAAAAATCATTTTATTTCTCTAGATAACTTTAGCTGTGTTTCCTAATTTGAAATTTTCTCCTCTTATATTTCTACACCAATAGCTAATGATGTTTCCTCAGTGAATTACCTGATTGTATACAAAGTGTTCCTTTTTCCACGTTCTCACTTATATAAAACCACGTTTCCTAATGCACCATCTCTCTTTCCTGTACTGTGACTTGTATCCTTACACACTAGTGCTGTTCATCTTTGTTTGCTTCAGACCTACCAATTCTGTGTCAACTGTATTCTCTCTCATTTGTAACAACTGTTTTGAGAGTGAAATCGATCTTTTTTTCTGTCAGTTGCTGACGTGTTGCTGTACTGCTGAACCACAGACTTGGAAAGGGGTCTGTTCACAAATTGACTTCCCTGTTGCACGCGGCAGATGCCCAAGCTGCCACCATAAGGGAGTCTGTGAAGTAGAACCACTAGATTTATCAGGACTGTGGCAGGTGACCAGCCTCAGGCACTGTTGGTGGCTCATAAGTAAGTGAATATAGAGTCCACACTGCTATGAATGATGGTTCTCAGAGCAGGAGTGAAGAAAGGTTCCTGTGTGAAACAGAAAATAAAATTTACCTCGGGTGGGTATTTTGTAAAGGTTATTTCAGCTAAGTCCTACAGACTAGGCAACTTAAACGGCAGACATTTATTTGGTTACAATTCTAGTAGCTTCAAGTTTAACACAGGCCTTGGTAGGGTTCTTTTCTTCTGAGGACTCTATGGCTTGTCTCTTGTGTCCTGTGCCCTGGATTTCTTTCGCCCAAGTATTTCTGTGGCCTCATCTTCTCTGCTTTAAAACCAATCATAGTGTATTCGCATTCATCCCTAATGAGCTCATTTCCACCTAACAATGGCGTCTGAATACAGTTTATGTTTAGCTGTACTGGGAGATCGGGTCTTCAACATTTGCATTTGCAGGGAAAGTTAGATAACCCAACCTATAACACTGAAAAGCAGTGGTTTTCAAACTTTATAATGCTGAAACCTTTTAACATAGTTCCTCATATTGTGGTGACCCTCACTCATAAAATTAATTTGTTACTACTTCATAACTATAATTCTGCTGCTCTTATGAGTCATAATGTAAATATCTAAAATGCAAGATATTTGATATGTGATCCACAAATGGGGTCATGAGCCACAAGTTGAAACCACTGCTCTAAAAGATTTCTGGCACATCTTTAGATGAAGAAACTGTGTGCCATCACTGGCACACTGGGTCTAGAAAAGAGACAGAAAGGTGTCAGATGTGCATGAGAAAGATAGAGGAAAGGCCAAAATGGTAGATTGTGGGAATCAGACAGTTCGGATACCTGAACTTGAATGATGAATTTTCCTATGCCTTAGTATTAGTGAGGCTGTGTCATCTTGGATAAGTGACTTCCTAATTCCAAGCTCAGGTGTTCACCACTGTGCCTAACCATTTCCTTCTTATGGAACTTGCCAGGTGTGGACAGCTAGAAACACCATACTGCTACTGGGATCTTTAAATACAGAGCTATGGGTGTTGGCTTGCCCTCCTGAAAAAGAGAAAACGTATCTTCATCCCAACATTCTTTCCACTCTCTCTAGGAGAGTGTCTGGAATCTGCAGTTGGCAAGTCACTAAGTTATGTTCATATACAGAGGAATGAGTGTGATACTGCTGAGGGTGGGAGCATACAAAATGAGGCTCTGAAGCCTTCCCAGGGGAGCTGAACTTCCTTGGCCTGGCTGTGGGCTGCTTCCTGACATCTGAATCAGAGGCTTTAATGAGCATTTCTCAGACTAGCAGGGCACCTCTCTGCCAAAGAGCCGTGTCAGACAGAGGTGATAGTAGTGAGAACCTCGAGCCACCTCTAGCTGAGCAAGTTTATGTTTGCAAATGAACTGATTGCTCAGCTTCAATTTGTCTGCTTGTTGAACTCCATAGGAGCTGAGCGCTCTGAGCAGGTGCTGTTATTGCAACAGGTGACACTGCCATTTTTACTTGTCTCGCAGAAGGGTGGCATTGAGGCAGGATGGGAGAGGGGGGAGAGCAAAGGTCATCTACTGTATATAGGTAGGAGTCAGGTCTTTCTCCCGTTTCCCAGCCATCAAGCTTTATGTAAATACCTGCATCTCATTTGTGACACTGGATAATGATAATTGACTTCATCAAGTATAAGGATGAGGATGTTTTATAATTTAAAGACCTAGTGAAATATTTGACTCTTGTCAAAAGTGGCATTCATCGTGTATGTTCTATATGCCTGGTATTCTGTTGTCTTACATGAATTCATTGTTTTATCATGTCATAGTTTCATGAAACAGGTACTGTCACTATTCTCATTTCATAGATAAAGCCACTGAGGCAAAGGAAGGCTAGGGATGTGTCAAGTAATTACCAGCCATTATTGATATTTCAAATGAGCCATTTACCTTTTAATGAGAGGTCAACTTTGGATATTTAGAACTTTACTTGATAAAAGTTTATTATCAGACTATCAGGCAGAAGACATACCTTAGTTATCTATTTATGGAAAAAAAACTTACCCTAAAACTATCAAAACCATGAACTGTGCCCTCTCATGATTGTACAGGTTGAAATGGTACACTTGGAAGACTCTCAAATCGGCTGACGCCAGTGTCCTTGGGTGACTTTCCTCAGTGGACCTCCAAAGTATCTCCCTCCCAGAGTTGGCAGTTGATGCTTGTTGTCAGCTGGAGGCTCAGCTGGGGCTGTCAAATAGAATGCTTACCCATGTCCTCTGCATGTCATTTGGTCTTTTTGCAGCGTGGCAGCTGGGCTATGAAAAGAGGACACCCTGGAAACAAATGAAATCCTAAGATTTCTTCAAACTTACCTCTGACAGCTAGAAAGTATCACTTCCATTTTATAATATTGCATCGAGTATCATGAGGATCTTTTGAATGTGAGATAAGTCACAGAGAACTTCCCTGCCAGTCCCTTTTACACTTGACATACCCTATTTCTGTAGTAGGATCTGGCACAAGGGCCATTTCGCAGGTAGTGTATGAAAAATCCACAACAGCATACCCACAACTTTAAAGAAGACCTCAAGCATGATGGGAACCACATAAATATTTGGTTCAGTGATTCCCAGCAGTCATAGCCTAGAATTTGTAAGGTTGCATCCCTTCCTTTTCACTAAGCACTGCATCCTGAAGGGAGATGGGTCTTACTCATTTTTTTGCATTTCTAATAGCCTTGAAAAGAACAAGCATGCCTAATCTGAAAATTTTCTTAAGCCAACAGTGTTTTTATTAGGAAATTTTTGTTCTCGCCCAATTTTATACATGCACATTATTTCTACTTCCCCTAGATATCTATTTTCCTTCATCTATTTACCTTCAGCCTTTTACCTATTCACTAGTTTTGGCTTAAGTTAGTTTCCTATGGAATTTAAGTGGAATCTTCTTTGTGATCCTGAGTTTGGAATTAACCATTAGAGTCTAGGGTTCACTAGTACATTTATATCTAGAAACCATGTTTCTCCCTCTCCTCAAATCTGTTGGTTGCCAAGAGACCAGATAAGTGATAGGGCAGCAAGAGTTCCTTGCCTCTTCATGGCTGACTCTTAGAAGGATGTAATCTCTGTGGACTCTACAGTATTCACAGCTCTTGTGATTCATGGTCATCATGGGTTGTTTTTTTTTGTTTGTTTGGTCTTGTTTAGAAGATGGTATTTTACTCCCCACTTACAATTCTATAATTTTACATTTTCTCTGTCCCCCTTTCTGAAATGATCCTTGATCCTTACAGTGGTGATGTAAATTTCTTGTTTAGGGCTGAACCCTCAGCCCTAATTTTTTATTAGCATCTTGTGCAACCATGGATCCCTGCAAGATATGCCTCTGTTTCAGGCTGAGAATACCCTTCATCTATAGGTATAAACATAAATATTTAGGGAATATTTGATGATACGACAATTGAGATAAGAAATTCTCTTACATGCTCCTAAATTGTGTGTTTTAGACCAAGCTTACAGTATTAGGTATAGGTACTTCTTATAGACTAAGCCCCCAATTCAAAAAGAAAGTATTTATCTCCATAATAATGATACCACCATTACATCAATGCACCTATTCTTCTGGCTCATTTTTCTTAAAGTTCAGAGAATCTGCAACTGGATTGTGGGGTAATTAAACCACAGCCCCCTGCATAGTACCATGGAATTATGTAGTATAAAAAAAACACTAACATTGAGTCTAAACAGAGATCAAAGTAACTATACCAGATAGGGAAAATAGGATTAATAGTAATGACAACAATAATATCAATGATAGCAGTACTGCACAACAAGAACTCCTAATTATTTAATGAGCAGGCAATAGTGGTACAGATAATAGAACTCGTTATGTGCTCAGATTTTTGGATCATACTCCTTAGATTCAAATCCCAACTCTATTGGCAGATAGTGATTCTGCCCATGAGGTAACCTTGAGTTTGTAACTTGAGTTTTTGTTTGTTTGTTTTGTAAAATGAAGCTAATATTATATACACCATAGGAGTTTTTAGTGAATTGTGAGTTTTTACCCACATGAAAGACTAACAATGAAATTGATAAGCAAAATTCTCAATAAAAATAACATTGATGTTTTACCTATTAATTTCTTATAAGATCATCATTATTCAGTACTATAGAGTGCTGGTAGTAATAGTGTGGCATGTCTTGCATGTTATTCTCCTAGCTTTAGAGAGTAGGCGCTGTTGATCCATTTTATGGACAAAAAGAACTGACAAGCCAAGAGATATAATTAATATATCTCAGATTAGACCACTGCTGAACAGGAGGGGTAAAATTATTTTCCTGGCTACCTAAATTGACTGAATAGAAAAGTTCCTTGTGGGGCTGGAAAGATGCCTTAGAGGTTAAGAGCACTGACTGCTCTTCTAGAGGTTCTGAGTTCAATTCCCAGCAACCACATGGTGGCTCACAACCATCTGTAATGGGATCTGATGCCCTGTTCTGGTATGTCTGAAGACAAATACAGTGTACTCACATACATAAAATATATAAATCTTCAAAAAAACAACAACAATAAAAACTAACCAAACAAAAAAAAACCTCCTTGTGCAGATAAGGAAAATCCCATGTTATTTAAGAAATGTGCTGTACAAACTGAGATCTGTGTTGTGGTGGGATACCCAGAGTTCAGTGTGGCGATATGAAAATCAGGGTTAAATTTTCATGATTAGAAGTGTGGTAGACAAGAATTAAGGTCTAATAGGTATCGGTCCTATGATTGAGACTTAAAAAGGGGTTTCTGTAAGGAGGATTATGGTGGTTTTCCTGTTGTCAGGCTTTGAATTAAGCTCTGAATCCCAAGCAAGAAATGGGAAGATATTCTTTACAGTGAAGAGTCTTGGCTCAATTCAGAATAATGGAATGAATGTTTGCTGAGTAGTTACTACGTTTATGGTGTGGAAGTGTTAAGATAAATAACATATATATGTGTGTGTGTGTGTGTGTGTGTGTGTCTGTGTGTGTGTGTTTATCAATTGCTGAATGAAGTTTTTCTTGTCTCTTTGATGATGATTCTGCTGGGCTCTGGTCTGACAACACTTATGCAGGCAGGATAATCTATAGATCAGATATTTTGTGGCTGGGTTGGTGTCTAACTTTAAACTTTCCCTGGTTACAGAAGGTGGGACAGTTCATGTCCTGTGTCTTTGCTAGGGTGATTCTCATAAATTCTTTGGAGTTTCCATTGCACTGGGTTTCCACATCTCCCTGAAGTGCACCAAATTCCAGTTATTTCACTAAGTATCTCACCACCACCACATTCTGATTGTCCCTGTTCTCAATCCTACCTGCTCCCATTCTGTCTGCAAAACCTATTCTATATTCCTTCCACCAAAGTTCCTTACGTTTACTCTGAAGTACTCCTTGTTGCTTAGCCTCTCTGGGTCTATGAATTGTAGCATCATTGACATTTAGTTTACCTCACTCAGTATGATTCTTTTCTAGTTGCATTTGCCTGCATGTTTCATGATGTCTATTTTTAACAGCTGAGTAATACTCCATTGTGTAAATGTAACATATTTTCTTTATCCGTTCTTTGGTTAGGGGTCATCAAGGTCATTTCTACTTTCTAGTTCTTACAAATAAAACTGCTGTGAACATAATTGAGCAAGTGTCCTTATAAAAGGATGGAACATCTTTTGGGAATATACCCAAGAGTGGGATATCTGGGTCTTGAGAAACCACCATATTAGTTTCCAAAATGGCTGTACAGGTTTGCATACCTACTAGCAGTAAAGGAGTGTTCAACTTGTTCCACATTCTCAGCAGCATAACTTGTCACTTGTGGTTTTGAGCTTAGGCATTCTGGCAGGTGTGAGATAGAATCTCAAATTCATTTTGATTTACATTTCACTGATGGCTAAGGATGTCGAACGTTTCTTTAAATGTTTCTTGGTGGTTTGAGATTTCTATGTTAAGAATCCTGGTTTGAGCTGCACCTCATTTTTAATTGAATTATATTTAGTTTGTGGATGTCTTGTTTCTTGGGTTCTTTATATATTTAGATATTAGTTCTCTGTCAGATGTGGAGTTAGTAAGAATCTTTTTCCATTCTGTAGGCTGCTGTTTTTTTTCTTATAGAATGTGTCTTTGCTTTATAGAAGCTTATTAGTTTCATAAGATTCCATCTATTAATGGTTATTCTTAGTGCCTAAGCATTTGGTATTCTGAACAGGAAGTTGTTTCCTTTGGCAATATTTTTAAGACTATTCTCTGCTTTCTCTTATCTTTAGGCTAATGGAACAAATGTTTCCTGAGGGCCTACCATGTTCATTGCTTTTGGAGTGCCTAGATAAATAACACCTATACCAACACAAGGTCCAGTCCAGGAGTATTAGAAGATTGATTCTAGACTCAGCCAAATGACTTTTGGAATTTCATGTGTCAAGTTCCATCTCAAGTTTTTGCTATATTGTGGTGGATTTTTATTAGTATGTAGGAAAGTTATTTCTAGTTTCAGACTCCTGTGGTCTGAACTGTAAAGCAGTGCTCAATAGCAAAATTTCATGTGATGTTGGTCATCCATAATCATTGCATTATGTAGTTAAAAGTAAAATTCAAGCTACAGATTCTAGTTTGGCTAACTTGCACCAAACACACACACACACACACACACACACACACACACACACGCACGCGCACGCGCACACACACACGCACGCGCACACACATACAAACACACCAAATTCTCAATATATAGATCATACTAAACCAAATCTTTCAAAAACTGCTTCTCCCTCTTGAATACTGGCGTTAGAGACATGGATGTTCATACCATTGATTGATTCCTGATTCTCTCATATTTCACATGAGAATAATTACTTTTTCCATATGTCAGAGAGTCATTTTTGTATTAAGTACAGTTCATAAATAGGGACCGTTTGAAGAAACAGAGCAATGCAAGTAAGGTGGACTTGAATCCACACTGAAAGGGAAGAAAACAAGACTACGTTAAAAACCAATGTAACTAGTTAGTACTTGTAATCTAATTCACCAGTGTCAGGCATTATCCTATCACTCCTATCATCTTACCATTAATGAGGTAGCACTAATTTATCATACTTTTATGAATGAGGTCATTAAGGCACAATGATGCAATGTTGGTTGGTAGAAATTTTGTCATGGAGGAGACCATGTCCACTCTTATAGTACCAATAATATTCTATCCACCCTTGAAGCAAGACACTCACAGATACTTATACAAAATTTGTTATCAGTACTGGGATTATCTTCTTATTACTAAAGGGAGACAGAATAAGTAAAGATGAAGAAATGAGGGCATAAACAGTTTGGGATTGTATGAAATAAAAATAAATGTATAAAGGGAGGGAGAAAAGTGAAAAGCAAAGCCTCTCAGGAAATGCTGTATTCAGATGTCCTTTATGCAAAATTGGGACCTTTAACTGAGCATCTTGTCTACCAGCACCATGCAAGTATTTGGGGAGTAGTTAACGATAAATACTATGCCCTCAAGAAACCATTGTCTATATGTGCTAGGGTATAAAAGATAGTATTTTACAAATGAGGTACCTAAGCTCAAGTCATCACTGCCCAATATAGTGTACAGATCGAATGGGAAACAATTATAGCACATTTTTAGCTAAAACAGTGATGTTTTCTTTATGGGAATTCTGAATTAAACTCATTTGGGGGAGATAAGGTGATTTTTCTTTTGGCAAAACAATTTGAAAACAATGAGGTTTAATTATCTCTGAGGTCCTTCCCACGTCTATGAGAAATAACACTTAGACTAATCATTCTATTCCAAAATATTGTTAGAAGGTCAGTAATTGAATCTTTGAGCAGAGATGCTCTCAGATAATGCTAATTAGTCAAATTTAATGAGTACCCTGTAGTTCAAACTATGATCTGCTTTTGCCTGAATATAGAATACCCTCTTAACTAAGTGTCCCAGAATCAACTCTGATCACTTTTCAATTTGTACTCCCAGAAGCCATCAGAATTATTACTTAAGAAGAAGATCCAGCCTTATCCCCAGTCCACTTGAAGCCTTTTGACAAATACTAATTTGATGAAAGGAAGGGAATTTTAAGGTGACCTACAGATCTGATCAAAGCTGTCCTGTGCCAACATACACACACACACACACACACACACACGCACACGCACACGCACATGCACAGGCACACGCACACATGTTTTTACCATTTCTTGCATTTTAGAAACAGTCACCACTAATTTAACTCGCTTAAATGTGAGGCTGCAGTCTACTTTACAAGTGGCCTGTGGCCATTCTTCTTCTCTGCATAGTACCTTATTTTTGCTTTTCTAAGCCTCTATCTGTACTTCAAATCTCAAATCAGGTAGTCCCTTCTGGTGATCTTGTTCCCTCTATAAAAAGTCTGCCTTATGTATCATTTCACATGATTTCTTAGCACTAAAACTTTCTATGTGGGTGGTAAATCACAGTTCTCCATTATACCATAATTTTCTGACCACAGTGCAAAACTATCAGCAATGTACAAACATCTCTATTGACATACATCCTCATCTTCTCAGAACTTCTTAGCACAGAAATAGTCACACAATATACATTTGGAAAAACTTTTCAATAGTAAATAAAGTGATTATGCTTTCCTCAGAATTGTTCTGGATGGCATACTGATATCAACCTCTCAAAACTGAGTGTCATCAACATGCCAATGAGTTCTAGCTTTTCTGAATACATTGAATGTGTTTGGATTGCAATATTTTTCCTCATTTTGCATTGAAAAAAATGAAGACCAAATAAATTAAGTCATTTGGTCAAAGTCACTTCAAGAATTTCTGAAGAAATCAAAGCTAAAATTAAGGTACTTAGGTTGATAGTTCACTGTAGTAAAATCAAAGCAGCTGGTGTAAATTATCTTCAACCATTCTGGATACAAATCTTGCAAAATCTATTACTTTGGGAAAACTGTTGAACCAAATAAGAATAAGGGAAAGGGAGAAAGAGGTTGATTAAGGAAAAAAAATTAAAAGAGGAGAAAGAAGAGAAGGAAGGGAATGAGGAGGAAGAGAGGGATGAAGGAGAGTAAATAATAAATAATAACAAAATAATGATCATAATTTTAAAAAATACTCTAAATAATTATAAACAGATATTTTTAGAGCTTATTAAATTTAGCAAATATGAAATGATGTTCTTCGTAGATATTAGTATTTGATGATACGTCCTACCACTACTTGATTGTTAGAGATGATTATATTGTGAAATAAAGCAGAACAATAGGAGATATTATTCAGTGAGGGTATGTAGCATAATTATTTGCTTTTCCCAATGAAACTTAAACTTTGATTTATTTTTACTTCTGAAATCCACATGGCCTTGACCTGGTAGTGCAGGCTATAACCAAGCACAATGTAATTATACATTGTTAAAATAAAAATCTCTTGGAGGCATATGCCTCAGACTCTAGTCCTGGGGCCTTAGCTTCTGAACCCTTGTCAGCTTTTAACATACTTTTTCTTCCATTCAGTGTTTAATTGGTGTCTGTGGATTCTGGCTACCAGAATAATTATTATCTCAATTCCAATGACCATTTATATTCACACTGGTTCCTACTTGTCTCTCTAAATTTTGTACTTCCTTGTTCTGGACAAAAATCTCCTCAGAGTTCCAAAATGGAACACAGAGCTTTAGTGACTTATATTTTATTGAACTCAAGTTAGTTTATAATTTATTAGAATAACAGTCTAGACCATGCCATTTATTAGGTGCATGACCTTCAGAAGACTCTAAATCTGCCTAAGTACTCTGTTTTCTCATCTGCAATCAGGATAAGAACAGGTACCACACAGAGTCTGTGGCCAAGTCAAATCATATGACAACTCTCTGTAATGTATAAAGAAATGCAGATATGGAATAGGAACGTAATCAAGACCAGAGCGTAATGAAATTAAAGCGGTGGTTTTCAAACTTTCTAATGCTGTGACATTTTAATACAGTTCCTAATGTTGTGGTGACCCCCCAGTCATAAAATTATTTTGCTGGTACTTTATAACTGTAATTCTGCTACAGTTATGAATTGTAATGTAAATATCTGATATGCAGGATATCTGATATGTAACTCCCAAAGAGGTTAGGGCCCACAGAGAATGAGAAATTTTACCCTAGAGCAAGGATTTAGACACAATTTCTCCTTCCAAGAGGTGAGTCTTTCTGTTTTAGAAGGTAAAATATGAGCCTAGAAAAATGTAGTCCCATGATGAAGATGCGATAGAAATTAGGATTCTAAGCCCTGGAGATTCAGACACTTCAAAATATGGTGACATTTACCTTTAAGGGAAATGTATGTAGATATCCAAACTTGAGTTTGTGGTGATGGATGTAAACCTATTCTCTTACCCTCAAAAGATAGCCTTAACATTTGATGTGCCATGTTTAGCACATGGCAAGAAAAATAAAACAAATCCTCTAAGCATATCCTGACGGAGTGCAAAGGTTGTTAGTTAATTGGAAGAGAAGCAGAAGAGTAGCAGTAAAATTGAATAAAAGACATATGCACATGCTATACACATGTTCTAAAATGCAAACCTGTTATATATAAATGAGCAATTTTATTCTAACTTACAGTGCATAGTCCTTGCCAGTCTTTTGAAAATTGAGCCAAACCCATTTTAAGGGTGTTTGTATATTCAGTCTGGCATTCCACAAACTTCTTTACATAAACCATATTCACAATTAATTATGCAGTATTTTCACATTAGTTTATTCAGTTTAGACTCATACAAAACAGTCTAAATGAATGATTTTAGAATTTTTATGAACTCTCCAAATCTTTCTCAGTTTTTTTTATTTAAATTAATTGCCTTTATTGTGATTAACTGGCCTATATTAAATTTTGCTGCATAGTTCAAATGAGTTTTTCCACAGTTGGGAAAAAAAAAAACAACTCAGATGTCATTGATTTATTTTATTATTACTTCCATGATGTCATGATACAACTGATATAAGCAGATCCAAGACCAAGCAGCAAAGAGAATTCTGAGTAACATGGGAATCCTCTACCACCTTATCTGATGGAAAGCAGAGAGTCAATGTTCTGGCAGTAGTTTTCATAGAGGTCTGCTATGAGAGCCTTCCTACTGGGGATAGAAACTCTTATTCCATCTTTTGTTTCATTTTAAGAAATATTTTTATTAATTCTTTGAAAGTTGCAATTCTTGTATTCTAATCATATTCATCTTCATCCCTAAACTCCTCCAATATCCATCACTGCTTCATACCAACACAACATTGTGTGGGTCATTTCTCCAACTTGTGTTGTCCATATACTCCTAGAAGCATGACCATACTCTGGAACACGGTTGACTTCCCAGAGATCACACTCGTTAAGAAAACTAAGATAAACTGAATGTGTGTATATGATTGTGTTTGGGTGTGTGTGTGTGTATATACATGTGTGCTGTATCTGTGTGTATGCGTTCATGTTTTATGGAGCACGTGCAGCTACAAGTGTGAATGTAATGGGTAGAGCAAGAAGCCAACCTAGGATGTCTTCTTCTCTAACTCTCCACCTTATTTTCTTGAGACAGGGTCTTTCTTTAAACCTGTATCTCAGTGGTTTGACTAGACATGTTGATCAGCAAACAGAAGATGTCCTCCTATCCCTGTCTTTCCAGATCTCAGATTGTAGGCTTGCACTGCCACACCTGGATTTTTATGTTGATTCTTGGAGAATTCAAACTCTGACCCTTATGATTTCTCATTAAACATTTTAGAGATTATGTTATCTTGCCATTTCCTTAATTTGTAGTTTCTAAGGAACATTTGGCCCAATGTCTGGGCTTGCAGTGTTCCATTGTATATCTTTACAGCACTTTGCATGCCATTCTTTCTATTATGATAATATTTGCAATGATTCATTCCAAACTTCAAGCTTTTTACTAACTTCTGAGAGGGCAGAGACTCTAGTGGGTATTTTTGTTATTCTGATTTTTTTTCTCAGCCAATACATCCTCATAGTATGCCTGCCACATGATAACATAATATTTACTGAACTAATAGAATGAAGCTTTGAAATGAAAGTTGAGAGATGATATTTGAACTTGCAGTGGCAGTAATGGTTTTCCTATTTAAGAAAACAGGATTTACTTATTTACCTGTGAAGAGGTAAATTATATCTTCCAAAAATGGGAAATCAGAAATCAGGATAATGGTTTACAAAATGTGAAATTAATTCAGCCCATGGCTTTTTAAGCAGCTGTGCTCAATTTTACTGAGTAATGAACTGTCTGTCCTTTGGCCCTAACTAGTCTCACATGTAAAATGATATAATGGCAGGAATCCCTTCACAGGGCCACGGTAAAGATGACTCAAGATTTGTAGATGATAGCTGTAGCTCACAAATAGTGTTCAATACATACTGATCCTTTCTGCAATTGCCCTTCCTGTTAGATCTCTTTGCTAGAATGGACTTGTACATAGATTAAATGTTTTTACATCAAGTTATAATTTCATTATTTTGATGGTAGAGAGGAATTGTGAGAGAAAAATAGAAGGGTAATTGTGCTTTAGTGACATTCAGTGGAAGTCATTTGAATGACTTAAAAACAGAACATTTAAAAAAAAAAAAAAAACAGTAGAATGCCTTGTGGGCATATAGGATATATATTCAGTCCTTCTGTTTACATGACTGTTAACACTTGTTAGACTGCAATGAGGGACACACTCATCTGGAGCAGTTTCAATAAACATGACTGGGCCAATCCAGGATGTATGTGACTGAGATGCAACCTAGGTCCTTGGTGATACTTATGTGGTTGATTTTAAAGCCCCATAAATTTTTGATTGGAAGCCTTAATATTTGTTACACATATAGCTTCATCTTAATGCATGTACTTGGTACAGAGGACACAAAATTACTAAGTGAAGTTGATTCTACAGGATATTGGAAAGAAGAAAAACGCAGAAAGTAATATCCATGATTCCATGATACAGTCAATTTATATACTAGTGAATTAAAAAAAAAAAAAAAAAAAACACTAAACAGAGAAGTGACAAAAATCTTAGTATTTCCCCAAACAGTCTTAGACAAAGAAACTAAATCCAGATGAAAAAGTGTCCTCCAGCCTGTCAGTTGTCCTGGATGTCAGAGTCTGTGGTCTCCTCTCTTGTCTGCAGAGATTCTCATTCTCCAGATAGTTCCTCTGAAGCAGAAACTCCAAACTCTTCTGCATAAGCAGTTGCTAATGCATTGTACTGCTTCAAGCAGCATCTCAGCTGAGAGGTAACATAATTTCCAACTTGTAGCTGCTCATATGACAGCAGAAAGGTACCCCATCCCTAGTATAATTTTGGAATAAATTTAGCATAATTAGTTTGGGGACATTTCAAATCTTGAAGAAAGAATTATTCCCAAGAAATAGCCCTCCAATATAGGTTATTTTCAAGTGTGTAAAGGGCTTTGTACATTGATGGTTGTAGCCATTCTATACAATAACTTGGAAAAAGTAAGAATAATGTGATAGTCTATCCTGCTATAGTGAAAAATAAAATTAAGTTGACTTCAGTTTATGACTCGCTCATGATTATGGCATATGACCCCTCCCATGACAATCTTGCATGGTCTGGCCCCTTGAATTTGCCCCAAATGATTTATATTCATGTTTATAATGAAGAATCTTCAGTTATTGCTCCATCCAATACTTCATTCAAGACATTTTTAGTGAATGTCTGCTAAGGTGAGACACCATAGTCTTTATACAAAAAAGGCACGGAAGCGATGAAGAAGACAGTAGATGCCCTCATTCAGAGATATTTGACATATAGCATATTTAGTGACATTCAAAGGACTAAATGACCTCAAATTATAAATCCATATGTTAGTCCTGGAAAGAATCCTAAAATATTTAACTCAATCCCATCATTTTATTAAAGGGTGTAACAAATTAGAATAGAGAAATGTCTTAACTAGAGCATAAGTGACTTAGCTTGTATTTCTGTAAGATGAATTATCACACATAGCGAGGCCGAAATGATAGATGCACAATCTTAAAATGTTCATGCGTTTGAATCTGGTGCAGATATAGTTAGATGTGCTTATTCCTCATGGATGAAAATTTAAGAATTGGCCAGATTACGCCTTTACCTATTAAAACCTATGAGGAAGAATGCACATCCAAGTTCCTTCCTATTATGTACAGTTATAGAACCCAGGTCATCATTCCCTCGTTGTTGTCTGGCTATGATACACTCCAAGCTCATATTTGTTACTGGGCAGTACTTGCACACTGTCTGTTCCTCTTCAAAGGTATGAATAGCGTGTTTTACATAGTTTCAGATGCTTCTGACTTGGAAAGTGTTTTCTCTTAATCAACACAAGTAATTAGAATAGGTACTTCACGATAAACTCATCATCTTTAGGTCAGTTATAAAAAAGAGCAGGATTACTAAAGTGACAGCCTATCATTATTGACAGGAGATTGGATCCCGAAAACAAGGGGCACTAAGGAGACATATTTAGAATTCTCCCTCATATAGGAACATTATCTAGCTCACAATTGAATAGGAAAAGTATATACTGAGTTTTCTTTTGAGTTCACAGTATATATACTATTCAGAATACTTATTTTGTATAACAAACTGACCCACATTTAGAGTCTTAAAACAAGAATTACTGTTGAAACTCATGATCTGTGACTAGAAACTAAATCCTGGATTGTCAAAGCAATCATGTTCTCCTGTAGTAAGCTGCAGTTACTCAATTGTGTACAACTAATACATGCCCATAGAGATTCTAAGAAGTCTTCAATGGTCTGAAAGCAGAGGTTGTCAGAAGGCTGTGTTCCACTGACCAGCAACTCATCTTTGGGGCCTGTCCTTGTGGTTCTCGGTTAGCATGACCAGATTGGTCAGATGGTTCTCTGAGCATCAAGAGGTATTTTTCAAATGGACAGAAGATGATATCTGCTGTCTGCTTTAGTTCTAGCTGCATAAACAGGGTGTATCTGTTCTACCCCATTTTATTAATAAAAGAAGTAATGGGATATACCAACATTCAAGAAGATAACCAGCATTCTGTCTCTATAGGAAGTATACATACAGAGTATGGTTTGTATTGGTTTATTTTTCTAGAAAATTCCATGGTACAAGAGAAAGAAGTACACCGCTTATAGACCCTGTGAAGAAACATTTTGTAATATAAAATTGACCTTTAGAACTTAATTACTCAAAATTATTTTTAGCGAGTTTATTTTAATATTTAAAGCTATTGCTAAATTCTTCTCTGAGGTATATGGTTTGTTATTTGTTTTAATTATTGTGTTTTCTTTTATTGGCTTTCCTAGAGGACAATTACAGGGGATAATTTCCCATAAGCTGCCATCTAATTTTTTTTTTTATTCTGTGAGTGAATATGCAGTGTGGGCAACAGAAGAGGGAGAGAACATTTTGCAAGTTGCTGAGGATTCTAATTATGAAAAAAAATATCCCCAAATATACATTCTACAAATGAATGAATACCAAAGAAAATAATCACTGGACTCTTGTCAGAAAGGCATGAAGAAGTCCTTGAAGTCTGTAAACTCCTATCCTAACTGAATGGGAGGGGGACTGAGAGTGCTATTTTTTTGTCTCCTAAAATTAGTGTCTTCAGGGCCAATGTCCAGCAGTCTCCTAACAATAAGATTATTTCCTTTCTTGAATGCACAATAATCTAAGTAGAGTGACGGTTCCTCTGGAGAAAGCTTAAAGGAAGATTAACAGTGTTATTTTGGGCAATGTGCAAATTCTGTCTTAAGGGAAGATTTGGGTTGTAGATTTCCAGTTACAATTTGTGTAAGCTCAAGAAAATCACCTAATGTTTCTAGTCTTAGGTTTTCATCTATTTCATGGTCCAGATCTTGCCCAAGACTCATTTATATTTATGGTTTTGTTATTTTGCCACTATAGTCTCATTAGCAGTTTCGCTCACAGAACAAAACAAACAAAATGCTACTTGGTAGATCTTGACTACTCATTTTCTCATGCACAAGCAAATGTGTGTGTGTGTGTGTGTGGTGGGGGGTTGAAGGTTATACTTTGGGTGACAACGACTTATTCTGAGTGTGTATTAAACTGTCTTATTAAATAAGAGGTTTCAAGTCCACAAATAAATTCAGCAGAGCCTAGGGCAGCTGTCTGTCAATCATTGGAGCCTAAGGATTTCTTCCCAACTATGTGGCAATGAAGCTTTAAGCTAGAAGTATTTTGGGCATTTCTTATCTATTTATGGAGCAAAAAATGGCAATGTGTTCCAACACTCTGGTAACCCAAGGGAGTACAATTAGGACGAGGACTTGGTAGATGCAAGCCTGAAGCTCATTCACAGCACTGTGCAGGATTTATCAAGGCTAAGATTGGTAGGGACATCTCCATTTCCACCAATGTTTGTCATTCTGCATTTGTAGCAAATAGGGCAGTTGACTCACTTCCCTGACGTAAGACAAGAAAATAAGTATCTCCAGTTGCTTTATATTTTTTTGTTTCTTTTTTTTCTCTGTCTCTCTCTTCCTGAGGCTCGGAAGTTGCTTTTCATTTGGATTAGAATCTAGAGGCTCCAGGGATTGAGTCAGAAATAGACCTGAGTTCTCACAATCTTAGTGGATAGGTCTTTCTTTTGTTTTGTTTTTAATCTTCCTTCAGAAATATCCTCCCACGTTGCTTCCCACACAGAAACCTTCTTCCAGTCTGCATGTAGGGAAGTTATAGCCTTAGTCTTGTGTCAAATAAATCATGACCATTAGGCCATCTCTTCCCAAACTCTTCTGAGCCTCGAGTTTTCATAATGTTAAAATGACATTTTTAATCCTCCCTTAACCCAACATAGGACAGATTAAAAATTATGAAGAGCAAAGATAAGTATTAAGCAGACAAACAAAAGGCCTGAAAGATTTGATGATGATATAAACCTGATGCAGGTACAGTCTACTAAATGCTATTGCTCTGGGTATTTTAAAGGAGTTATTTGGCAAGTGTCTTATAAAATTATTGCATCTTTACAGAAAGGTCAAATCATGTAAGCAGTTGGCTCCCTTCCACCTCTAAATCCAGCAATCATGGTTGTGATATATGCAAGTGTGTATACACACACACACACACACACACACACACACACAGAGAGAGAGAGAGAGAAACTTAAAAATTATAATATACCAAATGGAAAGAACTGCATCCATGTAAATACAAGCAGCAATAGACTGAGGATGGTGTGTCTCTGTGTGTGTATGTGTATGTATGTGTATATGTGTGTGTGTGTGTTTGTGTATGAAAAAATAACAATTAAAGAAAAAGAAGCCAGAATTTCCAGAGAGACAAGGTGGAGAATTATATGATATATGAGAGGTATTTAAGGGGAGAAAGGAAAGAGGGAATATGATTTATTTGTGTTTTAATTTGAAAAGTCAAAATATAAACACACACACATGTATGTATATATACATATACACATATAGGGCTCTGTTCATCTACCTATCTATTAACTCATATATACAAGTAAATATCTGTCTATCTCTAACTCTATCTCATCTAAATGTACCTATAAGTACATTGGGTCATATCTGCATCAACGTATCCCATGTCTATCACTGTCTTTTATGGGCACATTTACTATAGATCTACTCTGTTTTGTATAAAACTATTAATTAGCTAATTTGTGCAATTAACTAAGTAATTGACACAATAATTTGTAAGTGTGAATGTGTGCTTGCTAAGGTACACAAGTGGAGATCAGTGTACCACTTTCTAACGTATGGGTTTAGGGGCGTGAATTGAGGTTGTGAAAGATAGCGGAATGCTTCTTTAACTTCTCAGTCATTTCATTGACCCAAATCTGCCTTTTAAAATTAGCACAAACTCTTCATTGGTGTTGTATTATCTTTTAATTTTTCTTAGAAATTGCCATTTATTTTTTGTGTAACTGTGGTTGGCTCACTCCTCAGGAGATTCCAAGCTGTGTGTTATTTTGGTGATGAATGACTTTTACCTGGTCTCCAGGTTGGGGCTGCAATGAATATGGAAGCAATCTTAATGAATGCCTTTTAGGGTACTTGTGTTGTTGTTGTCGTTTACTACTAGGGATGGAATTATTGTCACCCATATGTTAATATGTACATTTTGCTAAATACTCAAGCAGACTGTTTCCTCTTCTCTCTTTGCTAGGACTTATTTTTTTTCCTGTCTTGCACAGGGAAGTTGTATTTGTCTTTGCAATATTTAGCACGTTCCCTTGATTTTTTTTTTTTTTTTTTTTTGGTAAATTTAAATTTTATCTGAGATGCTCATCTGAAGATGTATATCATTGGAATTTTAGCTTATATCATTTTAATGATGAACAAAAGTAGAGTTTCATAGGATTATTAGCTTTTTAAATAACCACTATGTAAAATGAACTGTCTGCTTCTATCATTTGCCCATGCTGCAGTTTTGCTTGTGGCTTGTTCTTACTGAGTTGTAGCATTTTATGGGGTATCTTAATCCATCCAAAATTCCACAACATGCCATAGTGTGTGTTTCTCATAAGCAACAAAATGTCTCTGTTCTGGAAGCCTAGAATTCCAGGAACCAGAAATGCACACAATGTCTAAGGAAGACTTTCTGGTCCTTGTAAGTGTCTTCTGACAATAGACGCCTTCACAGGTCTGCCTATGTTTAACAATATTCATTCCATGCATGAGAACTGCATCCACATCTAGGCATCACCTCAAATCCCCCACCTCCCAACACTATGTTTTGAAAATTTAGCTGTAAATTGATGGACTTGGGGACACAGATAATCTGACCATGGCTTGAATTCGGAATGCAGTCTTTTATTTGCTTGGAAGTGCATTAATTTATTGTGTTGTCTTTAATTCCAAATTTTTGCTGGATATTGTTTACTCTCAGCACTTTTCTATTAGCCAATATTTTTCCTCTGTGGTAAATGCTCTAAAGAAGTATCTTCCTACTCTAATACCATGAAAACAGCTGCCTTCATTTTGTAGAATTGTTTAGTCACTGTTGCTGTTTCCTTTTCACACATTTCCATCATTTTATTTGATTTGGAGGAATAGAAGCAGTTGCTATCAAAATTTCATTGTTTAATATCAGTAGTTAACTGACCCACCAGAACTTGTTGAATTTTTCCTCTCTTGTAGTTTTCAATCTATAATTACTGATTTCAAAGGAACCATTTAACTTGTGAACTCAAGGGGAACACAATTACTGTTTTCATAAGAGATATTGTGTACCTACTATAAGTCTGAAGCTTCTATATCTTCTCTTATCTGATGATCTTGTAAAGAGTACACTGTTATTCTATTCTGTACTGGAGACAAGAGAAGCTTAGAAAGGACGAGCAATTAGTTCAAGGTTAAATAATGTACTCAATAAGATTCAATACGATTATTTTTCCCTTTGAGTACAATACCCACATCTAGTTTAGATCTTTCTTATGCAAGCATTCTAGTGGCAAAGTTCATTAGAACTGTGGAAAATGAGCAAACAGTAAAGCTAGAATATTAGACTACAGTCGGTTGGGCTGTTTTAGTAACATAGAATTGTTTTTTTTTTTTTTAACCTGGGACATTTACCCTCAATAATGATAATGACTAATAGTTCTAACTTCCTTTTACTGAAAACTCTCAGAAGCTTTTGATTTCTAACTCAGCTCTTAAGACAAAGTGCAAGTTAATTATTATGTTCATTTGGCAGAGAAGAAAACTGAGATTCAGGGGTTGGAAGGGTGTCTAGATCGGTAAAGTGCTTACCTGGTAAGAGGATTGCATCATTAGCACCCACATAAAAAACAAAGCCTGCATTACTAATTCATGCTTGTAATCCCACCACTAAGAAAACAGAGAAATGGTGGATCCTAAGAGCTCAATGGTTGGCAAGCCTAGACTAATCAGCGAGCTTTGGCTCCCAGTTTAAGACCCTGTCACAGAAAACAAGGTGGTGGACTTTTTATAAAATATTGGTTAATCTGTGGCTTCCATGTGCATGGTCCCTCATGTAGGTATAAACACACATACACACACACACACACACACACACACACACACACACACATAGGCACATACTAAAACACTGGGTGCAAGAATGTACACAAATGAAGGAAGAAAAGAAGGAAGACTGAAGAATGATTGTCAGAAAGCTCAAGAGACTCATTCAAGGACAAATACCCAAGGTCAAATAGACTTAGTGTGAAGTCCAATTCTCCCTTAACTTATTTCTGCTCTGTGATCACGTAGAGCATCGACCTACATGATCACTGTCTCAGTTCAAGGTTATAGGAGGCCACTAGAGTCTGGTTTGTCCCTTTTCCCTTCCGTAGGATTTTGGTCTGAGGCTTTGATTGTGCTGCATATGTGCTGCTCAGGACAAATAACCGACTCTGACAGCATCCACATGGGAGCACCTGCTGCTTTTAGTCCTTCTTTCATCTCTGAGCCACTCTTGCTCCTTCCATCATCTGTCTTCAGTACTTCTATGCCCCAAAGCAAAACTCAGAATTTGAATATGCAGCTGATGTTGCCTGTCACCTCCTTCCAGACACAGAACAGTGTAATTGCAAAAATTGTTTCATAATCCTCCCCAATTAAGATGCTGACAACCTAATTTGAAAGACCAGGTTGGATTCTTCCTTTGCAGTTAGCTTGCCCTGTTCCTCCTTTCACCCTCACCCCTGCCATCTGCTAGCATACTTACCACCTTCACTCCCTGGTTCCAACTAGAAAATGTCCTCAGCATGGAATGAGACTATAAAACTCTCCTTTTGGTCATCATTTCGCCACTGTTATGTTCTATTCAGTGAGGCTCTGACCTCATGTGAAGAACTGAGGACAAACGTCTGTTAAAGAAATAAAAGAAGCTTAAATCGAGCAATGATTTAAAGGTAAATATTTGTCCAGGGAAACTGATGAGCACAGTGGGCCTGATGGCTAGTTATAATTGAGACTGGCGTAACCATGAACCAGGACTCTAGGCATCTGACCCTACAGACATGTGTAAGTTTGAAGAGCATCATTCTTTCATGTCATGCAGAAGTATGGCTGTACACACACACACACACACACACACACACACACACACACAGAGAGAGAGAGAGAGAAAAGAGAAAGAGAGAGAGAGAGAGAGAGAGAGAGAGAGAGAGAAACACCCATATATATACATGCATGTACATACACATACACAAACATTCATACACACATGCATACACACATTCCAAGTGTATAAATAAAGTGCATACCAGACACATACCAGGAATCAGTGGTTGTCTCCAGTTTTACCAGTTTTCTGCACCATATACACTCTGTGGAGCCATGCAGATTTACCAAGACAAAATTACAATGTCAAAGAAACACCTAGGAAAACACATGGGGAATAAATAAAGAATAATTTGAAATTCCACTTTCTTCTTTTTCTCATTTCTTCTGTTCTTTCTTTAAAAAAAAAAAAAACACTTTTATTAAACAAATATGCCTTATGGATTATAGTCTTGTATTTTAGCCTAGATTTCTTCCCCTGTCCCCTGCAACATTCTCTTGGCACTAGATTTGTATGATCTTCCCTAAAATGCCACAGGCCAGGCACCACATTCCCAGCTTAGGCAAAACCTCCAATTAAAATCAGCAGGGAGGTTGCTTGAATTAGGAATCCCAGCCAGGGCTCCCCAGCCTGATGGTTCAGAATAGGAGATATGAACCTTTAAACAACGGATGGGAAGCCCTGGGTGGCAAAGCCTCTGTCCTCCAAATGACAAGGGACTCATGCTGTGTCTCTGGGAGACCTGTCAGGTTGCCAGAACATCCTGGCTGTGGCAAAGACAGGACCCGCAGGGAAGCAGCTGAGATGTCTCCGGGGTTCTGAGAGTGGTTTATATCCGCTATGAGGTTTAGAGGGCAAGCAATATATACTGTGATCATTGAGAGGATGTCGAGATTATATTTAGAAATCTTGAACTCTGGCCATGTCTATGCTGTGTGACCATGGATGAGTGACAGTCTTCTCTGGCTTCAAAACCCTTATCAGTGACATGGAAATCAGATGTGAATTCTACCTCATGTCAGTGATGTGAGGATGAATAGATAACTGCTATGACCCAGGAGGTACAGAGTATTTACTGTTCACACACTAACTGAGGGCCAGTGGCATTCAGTTCTAAACATGACGAAGTTGGGCTGTTAGTTTGAATGACTTTTCTTAAAAGTTCTCTGCATTTTTAGTCCAACCTAGTTTATCTGAAGCGGTGGGTGTTAATTGGTCAATTACTAGCTCTTTTTCCAGTTTAGAGGTGACCCTGCAGCATCCTGCCTCCTCTTTACTCTTATCTCTCTCCCTCCCTATCTCTTACCTCCTCTCCCTCCAGCTCTCTCCTTCCCTCCCTTCATCCCAACCCCCATCAGAATGAATTGAGTATCTCATCCAACAGAAAGATGTTGGTTTAGCTGCAAATGGAAGAAGCCGTAGCTGGATCCCTAGAGACAGAGAAAAGCATTTTAAAACATGGTTCTTACTGTCTCACACTCAGGGCATAACAGTGGGTCTGTATGATCATTGTGAGACCCTCCCATCCAGAACTGGCCTATTAAGCTGTTTCTCTGTCGTCAAAGTTGAGACAGCTGTCACTAGCTAGCCTGAAGAATGGTATTTATAGATCACAGTCTCTCCTACCCCTGGTGCCCATCCACTCCCTCTGCATTCATCAGAGAGGCCCAATAATCTCTAAATGGAAAAGAGAGACCCTGAAAGTTTCAGAGGAAGCAAGTGATGTGATAATAGATTCTTACATTATCAAACTCTCTGAATTTCTCCATTTCTTCCATTTGTTCATCTTCTTATGGCTACCTCTTCCTGTTTGTTATTCTTATTGTTTTAATATCAGCTTGTGGTTTATAGCACAAAGTATGCCCACAGCAGATGTACAAGGTTGGTATTTGAAAGGTATGCTACTTCATCTCTCAAGTCCTCTTTTGTCACACTACAGTGGTAGACAGGTGACACTCACAGGAACAGTGTATGTGAATACTCCCTATCGCCATCCAGGCTACATAGTGGTGTATAATAATGGTGAGGCATAGAAGCCCTCCATTGGTTTAGGATTGCATCTTCAGTGACATTTTTTCTTACTCAGATCACTAGGTGGAGATGGAGAAGGTATGGGAGATTATTTGGATTAAACCTGATGTTGGAAGTTGTTGTATTAAGAAAAATCAGTAAATAACACACAACACACACACACACACAAAATGGCCTGAGCTTATTTTTCAGGGTTTTAGTCTTCTCAAATGAAGAACTGAAAAGCAACAGGATGCTCACTGACATTGGAAATTAGAATCACCGACAATCAATTTCTCTCTCTCTCTCTCTCTCTCTCTCTCTCTCTCTCTCTCTCTTCTATCTCTATCTCTTCTCTCTCTCTCTCTCTATCTCTCTCCTTCTCTTTCTCTCTCTCCACCCCCCATGTTTTTGCTTTTATATAAAAGGAAAGGAATAGATTACTACCCTGAGCCCAAGTCTATGGTTTCTTCACTGTCCACATTTTCTGAATCTTTAAACTGATAATAATTTAACCTCCTCTGAACTTGTTTCTATCCTATCCACTGGCTGTGACATAACACATTAGGCCTAGTAGCTTCCATGTACCCTTCTGTCCATCATTTCCAATATGAAGTCCCTTTCTCCTCTCTGTCACCCCACCTTTCCTCTCTGTTTTCTCTTTCCTGGGCCTCACACTCCTTACACCCCTCCTTCACACCACTTCCCTTCTGCCTCCTCATGCTGTACCATTAATGCCCCCTTTGATACAGCCCACAACCTCACAATTATTCCGAGCTCAGGAGACGCAGGTGCCATGCAGCCTGCTAATGTGTCTCAGAGGGCCTCTGTCCCCAGTCCCTCCTGCCTGACAAGGCTGGAATCCTAATTCCCCAGCAGCCCCCTTGCTTGTAGCAGCATCACCAGGAACTTTCATCTTTTTATTTCCCCCACTGTGGATTCTGAGAGTGCCGCCACAATGAAGCATTGACAGGAGGAGTGGGGGCTGTGGTCCCGACAAAGGGTCCCAAAGATGAGACACGAGAAAGGGGGCGCTCTACGGGGTTATAGAATGCCTTGCAGATGGGAACAGAAGCACTCTAAATGGGGTACTGTACTGTCACTTGGAGAGGGAGTGACAGGGGCAAGTGTGGGCCATTTGAAAGAGGCATTTTGAAATAGAGCTCCTGTCAGATGTTACCACGCAATCGCAGCCGCGTGGAGGGCCCCTGCAGCTCACAAAAAATATCAGATGACTCATACCCCAATATTCAGTCAATGTTCTGATTTGGGAGGTGGGAGCCACACAGCTCATTATGATTCTTGCTCGTTTCCTGAAAGCTGGGCCTGCTGTTCTCCAGGCTGTAATAGGATTGGTCTCACGAAGCAGAGACCAGGGAGGCCTGCGGCTGTGTGGGTGGATGGTATGGAAAACTAATATTGCTGTCCTGAGGGGACGAAGAGAAGTTTGTTTTCCTTTTTCTTTCTTTTTTTCTTTTTGTTAATAAAATGTAAGTAGGAAAATATTAATATTCTTTGTTCATTCATTCAGCAAACATTTATAAAGCTAGGTAGGTTGTGTGCTACGTGCTGAGGAAAGAAAGGCCCTGCCTGCTAAACCTGAGAGGCAGGAGGAGAAACTAGGGATGAGACAAACATTGAGAACAATGCCTTGGGGTGTTTTCAGGGATTTTTTTTTTCTTTTTTCTTTTACAGGATGGGGGTTGGTTCTGTGGATTAAACAGGTAGACAGTTTCAAGAAGCTAATTATTCCACCATTTTTCTCAGATGATAAGTAACTCATTTAAATCCCAAGTCAGCTAGGCAGCCATTTCAACAGTATCCATTTTCAAATGGCTACAGCAAAATGGCTTCTTTTAGACTTCAGAGCATTCCTGAGAGTGTCTGAGGACCTTCAAAGGAAGAGCTTATTCTCTGAGATATGAGCACTGTGTACTATTACATTTTTTTTATATAATTGCTGTATCCAAGTCTTTTCTCAGCAGTTTAAATATATCATCTCAGCATCCCTGTGCCAGCCTCTTGAGACAGACTTTATTATCCCCATTTTTAGCAAAGAATACCAAGGATTTAAGAGATGTAATGACTCACTCCTTGTTCCAGGATAGGTTTGTTTTTTTATTGTCATTTTTTTCCCCTGACTTCAGTTCTGCTTGAACCAACAATATTCATGCTCATCACCTTAGACTGTCCTATTTCCCCACTGACTTTGGGGGTTTATGATTTGGGATTGTAAATCAAGAGAATTGCTAGGAGAGTTGACTAACGTATCCCATCACAGGATGTGTGGTTCAAATGAGCTTCTTTTCTCATTCACATAGTGCTATAAGATCATGAACTATGAGTTTCACCACAATCATCATCATCATCATCATCATCATCATCATCATCATCTGTATCCTTCCAGACTTTGAATGTAGTCCTAATACATTTTATTTAAGACTGTTTTCAAAATTCTGACTGATAGATAAAGCCAAAGAAAAATTGGTGTGTCAGAAGACTTCACTTCTTAATGGTCATATGATCCTTCAGTTTGCCTTGGAGCTTCTGTATTCATGCTTATAAAATAAATGTGACAATCCTTTTGCAGGGAGAACAAGAGCTAAATTTTACTAAGTGCTTAATGCCTACCAAATTTGAATGTATACTTCACACAAAAATGTATGTAATCCTTACAACAATCCTGTGTGGTAGGGGGAGTAAATGGAAAACTAAAGAAATTGCCCATTGTCAACTTTGCTTCAAAAAAGGAAAAGCCAGGATTTTATCCATTCACTGGTGAAGCTTGCATCTCAAGTCATTGTCTGGGTGTTGCTGGTAGGCTCAAGTGAGAAGCTCGGCATAAAAATACCTATGCATGGTAAAGACTGCTGGAAAGATATGCAGGACTATTTGTACTATGGAGGACAGCCAGGAAGTGACTTCCAAAGAAATGAGGAAAATGAAAGACCTCTGGGCTGACAGCTTTACACATTTTTATGTATTATTCTGCTGCTTTTTATTGGTTCATGGATCTGTCTTCATTAAAATGTTTTAGTGCCTAGAATCTGGGTATTGACACTGGTATCATTCACAGCATGGATAGGCAATCTGGAGGGGTTTTAGAGACATAGTTTGCAATAGAAATTCCACACAGTCGAGAACTTAGAACTCTGAACAACTGAGGAATATATATCTTTATTGCATATTATGAAAAGTCACTGTGAGAATCATATCAGATTATCCATACAGAAGTACTACATGACTTACTTCTAGAATATGATACAATGAAGCTTACTTTTGTTGACAGGGTTGACCATGCCATAACTTCATCAGTGGAAGGTGTAGAATCCTCTGATGTTGACATAAAAAATACAAATGGAAAGAAAGAAAGAAAAAGAAAGAAAGAAAGAAAGAAAGAAAGAAAGAAAGAAATTAAGAAAGAAATTAAGAAAGAAAGGCAAAACACAGAGGTTCACAAATCTTGCCCATGTGAAACTTTCAATGATTTGTTCTCATCCAGAAAGTATATTTGTGCTTAGAAACTTTATTCCCTAAAACAAATTTATCAGTGCCTATTGTATAATGGAATAGCTAGTGATAAATACCCTAATAATTAGTCCAATGCTTCCTTTTTATAGATGTTCACAAACAATGTTAGATGTGTAAAGTACAAAGTGATACAACAACTTTAAGACATTATGCAGGATGACAATGTATTTATTAATATATGTTTACCCTACATTCTCTTATATTCAATCTGCTTATTCTTAGGGCTTACCAATTAGACTAGGCTGGCTGGCTAGTGAGTCTCAGGATCCTCCTCTCTCTGCCATCCAAAACCTCAGATTATAAGTGTGGGCCACAATGCCTACTTTTCTTACATGCATACTGGGGATTAAGTTTAGGTCCTCATACTTGCATGACAAGCATTTTACTAAGCCATAATTCTGATCTCCCCTTTTCGTTCTTTGGGAGGATCCAATTTGCATTGTCGGTTGTATGATGTACCTCAAAATCCTATTGATGGTAGCTAACATTTTCCATTTTTCTTCTTTTTCACAGGACAATTCAACAGTGGCTCGCAAGGGTCCAGTCTCTTCTCTACTGCAATGAGAATGGGTTCTGGGAACCTTCCTGGAGAGCCAGAGGGTTGTGTGTGCCATGGTAGCACCACACTGTGCCAGCGCCCTATCCCATGCATCATCGGTGGGAACAACAGCTGTGCCATGTGCAGCCTGGCCAACATCTCACTCTGTGGCTCCTGCAATAAGGGCTACAAGCTGTATAGAGGCCGCTGTGAACCACAAAATGTGGACTCTGAGCGGAGTGAGCAGTTCATCAGTTTTGAGACCGACCTGGACTTCCAGGACTTGGAACTGAAGTACCTGTTGCAGAAGATGGATTCACGCCTCTATGTCCACACTACCTTCATCAGCAATGAGATTCGCCTGGATACATTCTTTGACCCTCGGTGGCGCAAGCGCATGTCCCTCACTCTCAAGAGCAACAAGAACCGCATGGACTTTATCCACATGGTGATCGGTATGTCCATGCGTATCTGCCAGATGCGCAACAGCAGCCTGGACCCTATGTTCTTTGTCTATGTCAATCCCTTCAGTGGGAGCCATTCAGAAGGTTGGAACATGCCCTTTGGGGAATTTGGCTACCCACGTTGGGAGAAGATCCGTCTGCAAAACAGCCAATGCTACAATTGGACTCTATTGCTGGGCAATCGGTGGAAAACTTTTTTCGAGACTGTCCATATCTACCTACGTAGTCGGACTCGGCTACCCACCCTACGCAATGAGACTGGCCAGGGCCCGGTGGACCTGTCCGATCCCTCCAAAAGGCAGTTCTACATCAAGATCTCCGATGTGCAGGTGTTTGGGTACAGCCTGAGGTTCAATGCTGACCTCCTACGAAGTGCCGTGCAACAGGTGAATCAATCCTACACACAGGGTGGTCAGTTCTATTCCTCCTCATCCGTGATGCTTCTCATGTTGGACATTCGGGACCGAATTAACCGCCTGGCCCCTCCTGTGGCCCCAGGAAAACCCCAGCTGGACTTGTTTTCCTGTATGCTGAAGCACCGCCTGAAGCTGACCAACAGTGAGATTATCAGGGTGAATCATGCCTTGGACCTCTACAACACCGAGATCCTCAAACAGTCTGACCAGATGACAGCCAAACTCTGCTAACCCGGGACCCTTTGCCATGGACTTTCCCTTCTGTTGTCCAAATACAACAGAGCAAAACAAAGCAAAACAAAAGAACAACACACACACACACACACACACACCCATACACAAATTTGTAAAATGTAATTAGTATTCAAAGGAAAGGAGGAAAAAACTTCATTTGTTGGAAGCTAAAGTGTTCTAGCAACTGTTAAAAACCGTGGGGCATGTCTCTTACTTCTATATTCTGTCATGAAGAAGGGTCTCAGAATTTTGTGAAGCTTTGAGTTGGTGGCTTCTTTGGCCTCAGGTGCTGTGTGGAGGGGGGGAGAAGGGGAGAGCATATGCAATGAATTGTAAAGACCTCTGCTGTGCAGGTGCTAAGATTAAACACTAAAAGAGAGAGAAAGAAATATATGTAATGTACCTCTGACACTGCCATTTTTCCTTGTGAGAGGAAATGGACGTAGATAAAGAAGATATTTCTTCGGTTAAGATTTTTTTCCCTCTTTATGCTTAATTCTTTGTGCTTCTTTTGACTCTCTGCTGGGGACGGGGTGGGGGGAGGTGCAACAACACTGCAATCTTACCCATATGGCTTCTTTAAGTCTCAATAAACTGAAGCTAATGGAAAATGGTTTATAGGTGGTGGGTTGGGAGAACAGAAACTGACACAATTCTAGAACAGTCAATAACCTTAGATATTAGCTCTTCAAACTGCTTAGTTTAGAAACAAGGGTCAAAGGGAAGCAGCATGCTCATGAATACCCTCATAATAACTGCCCCATAAGAGTTTGAATCTGATCTTCTTATGCCCTTGTAAACACACATTCTTTCTTATCAATCACTCCAAACACTTTGATATTTTCTGCTTTAAAAATTTTACCAAAGGGAAAATGATTTCTCTATCTAAAATTGTGTGTGATGATGGTTTTGCTTCTGTAGAGAAAAATATTTTACCTACTTTCTCCAAAAAGACATATAATATCATATTATTCAGAAATGTTCTTCTAATAGAGATACTTCTAATTTGAGTATAGCCCATGACTAAGTAATAATAGTAATAATAGAAGTTTTGGAGTATATGGAGTATAGAAGGCTTCCCATGTATTTTTTAAATTTCTTCTGGATTAATTTAAAATACACAAGCACAAGTCCACATGTGTCCAAGGCCTTGCCATACATATAGTACCACTTCTTGTGAGAGAGCTGGGTTTAGCAGAATGAGAAACTGAAGAAGGCAGTTCTTCAGAAGATTTGGGAGGACATTGCTTATTAGCCTTAGGAGCTCAGTATTTAGGTGATACTTGCAAGAGTATTCCTCTGACATCTGAATCCTCATTTGTATGTTTGGAGTGAAATGCAGAATCACTAAGTATACAGTAAAAACCAGAGATTCTCCGGTCTAAATCATCAGTGTTCACAGATAGCTTCCCTAGACAAGAAACTGCTTAGCTCCTTTTCCCACGTTCCATGAGTGCCGCTTTCACCAAAGAGAAGCAATCATTCCCATTTCAGGTTTTGTTATAAAAGCAAGCTGATGATTGGCTATTACTCTGCAATTTTCACATTCTCCACCCCAGCACAAACTGACTTGACTCCCATTATGCACTTTCATACATCCTTCAGAATCCTTTTCTGCAGCCTAGATGGCATGTGACCAGCACACCCATCCATGATAGTTGAAAGTGAAAATTGAGGACTTCCACTTACAAAAGGAGAATTTTCTGGTTTATTTAAATGAAGATGAGGAGAGAAAAAAATGATTTTTTAAACCAGCAAGTTAAACTTTTAATATTCTCATTTTTGGTATGAATTAGCATACATTTACATTTTGCGCTGCCTACAACATACTTGCATAGGTTTTCAGACCTTTTGAAAGAGTGAGATGTTGATTTAATTGGAAAATCTTTTATGTCAAAATTGCATTATAGAATATCCCTAGAGCATAAGCAGATCTAGGCACTCATCAAACAATCTTTAAGAATCTAGTAAATTAATGCAAATGTCAAAAATATAAATATTACAAAAATGATCCATGTTTTATGCCATTCACATTATATATATATAATATATATAATATTAATATATATAATATATATATAATATATATATGCACACACACACAAACATGTGTGTGTGCGCTCGCATGTGTGTGTGTGTGTGTGGTGTGTGTCTTTGCAGAACACCAAGATGAGTATCTTGATGGAGTCAGATATGCAGTAAGGAGACCAAGGAAGCTCTGCTTGGCAGTTGAAAAATAAAGGCTCTCTAGAAATAATAGGACCACTGTCAGTATTAGAAAATGGTTAGAAGTTGGACAAGTAGAAGGAACATGATGAATAGATAAAGGGTGGAAACAAAACACAGATGTGTAAATATAACTTTTCAACAGCAATTCAGGACCAGTCACAATAACAGCTTGTAAAAGTTTCATTTTTAAATGAAATCCTTTCTAAACGAGAATGTTGATTCTACAGGAAAAACAGAAACAATCATCCACAATTATCATGACCTCAACAGTTTTAAGAGACCTTCAGTTCAGTATCTTTCCTCCTTTATCTCCAACTTCCAAGGACTTCCTCCTAACTCCTAACTGAAATCCTCTTGCAAAGTACAGAGCTTGGTAGATTGCTAGGCACTCCTCATCTTCACAACACTCATCACCATGGTATTAGGGCCTTCAATTGAAGGCCCTCATTGGTCTTCATCAAAGTTATGTGTAGGAAGAGCTACTTCCCCTTCACCTTGGAAATATTGAGTCAGTCATTTTGTCTTGGAGATACATTCAGTGCACAGTGTTAAAAAGTTATGGAAATGTAGGAAATTTCAAGAAGAAAAATTAAATCACTAAAATATATTCTAAGGGGAAAGAAAAACACTTTGCACTGATGGTGCAAAACAATACTGTAAGGTTCCATTGCCTCTTGTTTCAGTTTGATTCTGAGCACTTTGACCTAAAAATGCCCCTTCTAAATGTAAGGAAGAGAATCCAGAAGCCTTTGAGTGGGATTTTAATTCAATTAGATTCTTACCAATTTTATGCAGTAACTGAGGACCTGCAGCCTCTGATTAATATGCTGATACTAAGACACAAGAGTGAACAGAATGCCCATTTGGATAAGGCTTGGCAGCAAAGCATGTCATCACCATGGAAACCACAGAAAACCATTAATTAGCTATCAAATAAAATCATTGGAAAATTCTAGACCATGGCATATCTGCCCTCTTTAAAGTAGAGGGCAAGGAGAGGGTCGCACTAACAGTAAGTCTCTCTTCAGAGATTAAAATAGTTATCTAGAGACTACATCTTGCAATGTGGAAGAAATGTTGGTCTGTAAAACTAACAAATACAAAAACAAACATACTTTGAGGTTATTCTTGTAGAATATTAAAATCTCTAATATGTTGTTCCTTCTTTGGATGTTTAAACTAAAATAAAATTATCTTAATGATTCATAATTTATCCCATTCACTTTTCTGTGAGAAGAAAATGATCATAATATAAATATGGATCCACTAGATGGTGATAAATGATCAAGAGAAGATGTCAAAGCACCAAAGGGGGAGGAGTGAGTAACTGTTAATGTCATAGAGGCAGAACAAGTCACTTACCAATTACTAAAGAAGAAAAATAAAAGTTAAGGACAGTAAAGGAGAAAATCAAAATTGCCAGCTACAAAAACAGACAGCAACACAAATGTTTCAGGTAGACAATATTAAATGTAATTGATTAAAATTGATTTGTTGAAAAATAATATTTTTCAGGTTACTAGTTATTAATTAAAAAGTAAACATCAAGTTAGAAGATAAAGGAATAAGGAAAAATATGCTAGAAAAAAATACCAGTAAAGAAAGTAGGTGCTGCATTGTTAATAGCTGTCAAGAGAATTCAAAGAAATATATATTATTAGGATAAAAATAGTCACTTTTTTAAGAAGAATAGACACACAACTAAACACATAGAAAGCAGATGCTTAGTATTAAAGGAATCTTTTGATATCTTTTAAATTTCAGCAAAAAGGAGTTAAGCAAAAAGGTATTTTTTTTTTCAGTTTTTTATAAGTGATTGTGAGCTTACTGCTCTTTCATTATCTCAAAATGAAAGGTCACCTAGGCTAATCACCTAACCAGTACAAAAACCTGCCTTGTGGAATTTTAGCTAATGGATTACACAAAACACAGGCATGGGGTTTGTATTCATTCTTTGCAATAGTGTCTGCCCTGTTCCTCTCTACCATTATTATCATCACCATAATCTTACTCAAAGGAATTTTTGCAACTATGGATCAGTCAAATTCTTTTATGGTGATAGTGATCTCAGCTTGAGTGGAGGTTATTTTCTCCCCTCCACTTATATAGAATCAGCGGTTACTGACTCATCAGCCTAAAACTTCTGGAGAGAAATGGATACCTGTAGGACCTCTACTATCTTAGTGTTGCTCCTTCTCCTTTCAAACCAGTATCAAATGCTGCACTTATAATCACAGTCATTCTTTATCCTCCAGCACCTGATCTTTCAGCATATTGAGACAAGGCACTATACTAAGACAAGTACACCGTCTTATTTTGCCAAACCTTGCCTGCTCAATATGCTTAGAGATCAAGAAGAATAAAAGGATGCAATAGGCTAGACACAAATCAAGGATAAAGAAGTCATCTCACTCTTGTTATATAAACTTTTCAGATAGTAAATGCTGAAGGAAATACAGGCCTTTATTTACATGGGTACGTATGTCTTTGGAAGATGTAAATGCTTTGGTCTTTTTTGCAATAAAAGTGTACCATTGCATACATACTTTTGAGCAACATTTGTATGATCCCTTAAATTATTCTTGAGCATTGTGAATGTTGTAAAACTTTGAGTCAATATCTTTGACCATTTTTACACTACACTTTAGTTCCCTTTTGACTGACTGAAGTACAATATTTTCCAAGACAACATATGAATCCATTTAGTTTATGTGGGATCTTCTTTACCTCTATTCTTTTTTACTAAAGTATGGACCAGTTAATAGTAATGGTAGTATGATTATGAAAATCAATATGTTCTAGAACCAAATATATTACATTAATTTGTTCTTTGAAAGTACTAGCTAAATAAAGGATTCTTGCATCAAAAACAATGATGTGGGAAGAGGATAAGAAATACAGATGTGGTATTATATCAGGGATAGAAAGAGCCTAACTCATCAGCCCAGTATAAGGGACAGCATGCTATATCAGAGGAGATTGCTGAAAGCACAAAAGAAAAAATTCCTTATGTCCCTTGGCAGAAGAAAATTGGTGCTAAGTATTACAAGTTGAGTTTGTCCTTGAGTTAGCATCTGATCTTCAAAGCCAAAATTCCTTACTTGAAGGACATCCTCACATGCTCTTTTCTACAATGGGACACAATCTGTGTCACCACTAAAGCTCTCCAGTCTCAGGCCACACTTCTAAACAGAACCATTTCACTCAAGGAAAAGGAAAAAGTGGTTTGATAAAATGTTGAGATAGGACTTGAACATGAGAATTGCTGATCTGAAAGCCAAAGTTTTGGTGTTGCTATTATAAAAGATGTCTGTGTTCTTTCAGTCTAGCTATTCCCACAAGTCTTAGGCTGCAATAGAAAATTGGCCTAACTTTGTCTCATACCTGAGTAAATGAGAAAATTATAGTCATCTTATAAATTAGAGGATGATTATAAATACTGCAAGCATTGGTTAATTACATGATGTTATCATACAGTCCATAATTACCAATTAATAATAATGTCACCTGATAGTTTGTTGGTACACAAAAAGATTCTAAACTTAGTGATTTCACCCAAATGATAGATTTTTTCCCTAAATTATTGTCTACAAAACCAGAAATAGAATTAATATTTTCTGATTTCCAGGTTAGTGATTTTTCCAACTACTTGACAATATTCTTAACATGAGAAAAATCACAGAAGATTCAGAACAGTAGCTAGAAGTGCTGACTTAGAGTTGAAAAGCAAGCCTGGAGCTCTGCTATTTATTAGCTGTGGAGCTTAAATGATATATTTAGACTCTCTCTGATTCAATTTCTTCTGTAGAAAGGAGATTCTTAATAGGTCTTCTCTAACCTGGTTGTTATGAGAATTAAGCAATTTTAAAGACTCTGAGAAAAATTACCATGTAAGAAGCATATTTCTTTGGTAAATAAATGACATAAGATGCATTTAGATAGCAGTGCATATTAATATAATAAAAGTTGTAATCATTTAGCTTACTTTATAGACTAAGTAGAATAGTATGGATTTCCTGCAGGCTTCCTATGTATTAGTACATTTAAACAGCTACAACATAATAGTGAAACTGAGTAATTATTAATCATAGAAATAACATTTTCATCCATGTGGAAGTTTTGAAGTCCACTATGATTCATCAGTAGATTTAGTGTCTGGTGTGGGGATGGAATGTTTCTTCTAGAGGTACATCCTACATGTCATCACATGGTGAAGTAGTAAAGGACATTCTTGCAAGCCTCTTTTAGAAAAACATTAATCCATCCATGATATCAGAACTCTCACAAATTAACCATGTCCCATGGCTCCATGTTAGATAATGGGACATAGTATTTTTGTTTGTTAGGGGAGCATTGACATGTAGAACATAGCATGCTGCTTAACTCCATAGCAATATAAGTTGAATCTTATTATCAACTTAGTCTTAAAACATATTTTGCTTATCTTTCCACAAATAATAATGGTACTATAATCTCTCATTGTCTAAAAATGTGCTTCTAAACTATGCAAGTCAACATTCATTGCCTCAGTAAATCCAAATAAGATGTACAACAATGTGACTTGAAGGAATTGACCAAACTCTGAGAGTTGTGTGCACTACTTCTTTATCACAGAATCACTAAGCTCCTCCATTAGTCAGAGAAAAAGGAGTGTCCTAAATGCACTAACACTAGAATCATATAGTTTCAGCAGGAGCCTAGAAAGAGCAGACTGTCTAGAGCAGATGTCTTAGAGATCAGGTGTATTTCTTGCTCCTTCTCCAGCAGCTCAGGATGACTACTCTAGTGTGGGAAAAACTGGGGGGCCACAGCAGCAGGCCCCAGGCCCATACGGCAGCAGCCCGGGACCTGTGAGGTGGAGGCTGCCTGGAGGCTTCGAGGCAGCCTGTCTCTCATACTGGAGGAAGGTCCCAGGTTCCAGTAGCTGGATGCTTCGGTGGCGGCAGGCTCGGCAGGCCCCAATGACAAGAGGAATCCTTGGTTCCAAAAGGGTTTATTGTCATGGTGGTTGGTGGATGGATCTGGATGTACCCCCCTAAACTCAGGGCAGACCTGGGTTAAGTAGGGAGGGAGAAAGGGGGAGGTTCTGGGGGCAATGCTTAATTGGCTCCGCCCTCTGACCTTCATTAATATGTAAATCTCTAGGGCCTGAGGCCTGTAGTCACACCCTCTACCTGTGCACTTTGGGAGGGGCTGTAATGGCCTATGTGACTGAACAATGTAGGTCTATGGAGGACTGCTTATTAGGACCCTGAGTTCTGGGGACATAGCCGAACTCCTGCCGTTTCTCCCTTGGAGTCTCGGGGTTCTAGGCCCATGCCCAGCCAAGAACCAGGATACCCTTACGCAGTTCCACACTCTAGGAAGAGCTACTACATCTATTACAAAACACCATTACTGTGTCTGTAGCTCTTTCCTTACAAAGAACAATATGAGGGGATTGAAAGTGGAAGGTGATATATAGTGGCATGGGTAAACTGAAGTCAGGAGATAGAAAGTTTCATCTCACCTCTAATGATATGACATAAAAAAAGATCTTTCAATGAGTTGGACACTTTCTCCTATTTCAATATTATATATGGATCCAGATCCACCTCATCCAAGGCTCAAGAATACAGACTTCAGACTCATTCTCTGTAATCATATATAGCCAGTAGGAATCTTCAGAATACAGGATAGAGGAACCTTGACTTCTATAGACAAGGACTCTGTGAGAATGCCAAAATCAATCAACTCCTGACAATTACACTATTTTCTCTTATAACTTGTATCTCATGCTTCCCAAAGTCACAGTTATGATTGCTGGTCATAACATAAAGACCCCCTCCCTATTTCTCTTCCACAAATATTAAAACTTGGATATATTGAACTAAAACACTGGATTATGATGCAGGCTTTGAGATACTTACAACAATGTCACTTAACATATCAACATTCCTGAAAAGGGACTATAAATACCACTGTTTTCCCAATGAATGGCTTGCTAACGCAATTAATGACAGAAAATTAATCTCTGGGAAGCACAAAGTAAAATAATAAGGACCAATTCCTAAGAGCTGTCATCTGTCCTCCACACATGTGTGATGCCAAACACATGTCATGCACATTTAAGTTCACACATAAAACACAAATAAAAATTAAAGTAAAACAACTTATAAGCACTCTTGAGCTTTTGTAGGGTCATTGTCAGTCTGTTAGGTTTCAGAAAATGGGATTCTGTACACACTGACAAAAGGAAAAAAGAACATAATTTTTCAAGCAAATATGATGTTTCAGATACTTGATATATATCTTATTTAATCCTTAGAAACCCCTAAGAAAATTATCATTATTCTCATCAGACAGGTAAAGAAATCAGAGCAACTAAAACAAGTGAGATTCAATTTTGCAATTTAAGATACATACTAAACACTTAGACATTATGGCTCTGAGTCCTAATGTGTTCTTGGTGGCATCCTTTGTAAATATGATTATTATTGATGGCTATTTGATTCCTGTGTACCTCAGTATCCTCATCTTTCACATGGGCATAATAACTTCTGCCTTACTAATTGTCATTGGATATATCTTTGCTTAGACTTCCTCTCCTAGCCGGGCAGTGGTGGCACATGCCTTGAATCCCAGTACTTGGGAGGCAGAGGCAGGCGGATTTCTGAGTTCGAGGCCAGCCTGGTCTACAGAGTGACTTCCAGGACAGCCAGGGCTACACAGAGAAACCCTGTCTCAAAATATCAAAAAAAAAAAAAAAAAAAAAAAAAGAATTCCTCTTCCTCTTTTATAGGAATGAATTAGTGTCAGAACCTTTCTAGTATTCCATGGTATAGAACATAGAAGTTAACTATGCATACATAGTCCACTTCAAAGGCTGGAAATCATTTTCCAATGATGTCGGTAGTTGTATCTGTGGGGCCTTTCAAATCCTTCCAATTAAAGCTTTCTCAGGATGGAATAAATCTTTCTCAGAATGGAATAGATGGATCAAGTGAAGTGGGTTGGGGAGTAGGTGAAGAGGGAAACAGGATAAAAGCATGTGTGGGGAGACTGAGAGTGTGGGAAAGGGCTGGTAGTGAGAATGACAATTGATAGGGGGCATCTCTGGGAGTAGCTGGAGATGAGACTCCTATCAGCAGGGGATGTGGGATATGGAGTGGCCACCTCCTATAACCAGGTGGGACTTCCAGTAGAGGGAGGGGAACACCATCCCATCCAAAAAAACCTTCAATCCTAAATTTTTCTTGCCTACAAAATGTGCAGGGATAAAGAAGGAATGGAGATTGAGGGAAGATCCAATCCACTGGCTGGCCCATCTCAAAACATATCCTATGTAAGAGACCTAATTCCTGATTCTATTAATGATACTCTGCTATGCCTGCAGACAGGAGTCTAGCCTAAGTGTCATTTGAGAAGTTTCACCCAACGGTCTATGGAAACAGATGCAGAGTCCCACAGACAAACAGCAGGTGGTTCTCTGGACATCTTGTGGAAGAGTAGGGGATAGAATTGAGAAAGCTGGAGGGAAATCAAGGATACCACAAGAAGACATATAGAGGCAACTAACACAATGGCTGAAACACCCACCAAAGGCATACAAGGACTGGACCTAGTCCCCCTACAAATTTATAGCAGATGTGCAGCTTAGTCTTCATATGAGTTCCTTAACAATTTTAGTGGAGGCTGTCCTTTATTCTGTTTCCTGCCTTTGGATCCCTTTACCCTAGCTAGACTGCCTGGTTGGATTTCGATGTAGAGAATGTATTTAGGTCTACTGCAACTGGATGTCCCAGAGGTGGATGGTACTTAAGGAGGGCTTCCCTTTTTCTGAGGAGAAGGGAAGGATGGATGAAAGATTTTTAAGGGAGGGACAGGTGACATGAACATATGAATGAGTGAATGAGTGAATAAATAATAAATAAATAAATAAATAAACTAAACAAACAAACAACAGCATTTAATGGAAGAGTTAGAGAAAACTATTTACCTTGTACAAGTTAATAAGAGAACAGTTGCAATAAATCTAGCCCATATCCCAAATAAAGGAAGACTGGAATTAGAAGGCATATAGTTTTAAAATGTAATTAATGTGAAATCATAAACAGGAGACTAAATTTATAAGTAAGGAAGCCCTGAAAAACTGTTCCCACTGTCCTTGTTCAACAAACTTAGTATATAGCCTCAGCCCATTTCCAGGCAAATAGGCATGTTGCTTAGCAACCCATCCTGGAGCAACCCAGGAACAGCAGAACAATCTCAGTGCTGGAGCATTAAGGGCTGCTGCTGCAGGCTTGCAAAGGACTGAACTTTCACTTAAAGCTCCACCTTCAGCACAAGGGCCACCTGCAAATTGGTAGCACCTGGAAGAAGAGTTCTCTGAGGGATAAGAATGAAGAGAAGACAGGCAAAGAAGAAAATATCCAATCTGAATTAGTGGGAAAAAAAAATATATATATATTTTATTTCCTGCAAACACTGCAGAGCTTGATGTGCTCAGAGAATTGCCAAGTGAAAGACTTGGTGAGTCTGCTTTATTGAATTTTGACATGACAATTGAGGACAGCAGGACATAACCAGTTCTTAGTTCATGTGGGTAACTATTTTACAGCTTCAGCCATTTGATTACTACCTACAGGTTCAATCTCAAAAAAGCATCTATAAAAAAATTGTCTTCAGCAGGGACAGAAGGTATTGGAGTTCAATTCTATGCTCATTCATTCAACGGATATGTTTTAAAGCCAATATTTTATAGGGAAGCCATACAGTATCTTCAAGTGTGATATATATTAAGGAGAGGGGAGTATAATATCCTATTGGAATATACAGGGAGTAGAAATGATAAGTCAAGTTGAGTACTGAGAAAAAGAAACAATTACTTATTCTTGTAGAAGTTGTGCTGTAATGCAGACCCACCTGAAACATGAGAGTAACACATGAGTAGTATCAGCAGATTGTAAGAGTATAATGTGATAAAGCATCTTATAACTCAAATCAGAATTCTAAATTTTATCCGTAGTGAAGCTGTCATCCATTTTAGAATTTCAAGAAGGCCAATCTATGATCATTTATCAGATCCAGTCAGTCTCATTATCTACTTTGTGTTAATTGCTTCGTTGTTACTGTGACTACATAACAGATAAGAAGCAACTAAATTGAGGACTCGATTATTCTGCCTTAAAGTTTGAAGGGATCAAGTACATCATTATGAAGAATCTATAGTGGTAGACCCTGAGGCAACTGGTGACATTATGTCCGCAGGAAACAAATAATGACCAGGAGATAAGATGAGGCTAGAAAAGGTTTTGTAATGTTCTAAATGTAATATTTTATTAATACTTAGAAAAGTTCACACAACGCAATTAGATAATTTTCACCTCCCATTACTTTTTCCAGGTCTATCTACTTTCACCTCCCCAACTTTTTCCAACTTCCCAGATAGTCAAGAGATATGCAATGGAGTTTTGTCACCCTTCCAAGGTTCTAGTCTATAAAAGAAAATGACTTTGATGTTCCACATAAGCCATAGGGGTCTGAGCCCCAGGAGTTCCTCCCCTCACATGTTTGACCATTACTGGGTTGATTTTATGCAATCCCTGTGTAAAGAATTCGGTTATTTGAGTTCATAAGTTCAGTAATCTTGTCATATCAGGAAGGCTATGTTTCATTTGCATCATCTACATCTAGTTCTCAAAGTCTTTCCCATGTTTTATAGTGGTTCATAAACTCTGGGGTTTTGAGTGATACAGATAACCCAGTTATAACTGAGTACTCCCAATTACTTATTCTCTGCATTTTAGCCAGTTCTCAGTTTTTATAGTAACTGTCATTCATTTCACAACACTTTTCCATCAACAGAATAATAGTTATGGGTTTAGTCTTGGGGCCTATGAGACTGCCTAACTATACACTAGATTTCTAGTAGGATGCACACGTGTTCTCTTGTGGAATAGGCTTAAATCCAACCACAAAGTCATTGGTTACTGTCATAATGTTGTACCATTATTTCACCATGGGAATACCATGCCATGAAAGTCAATATCATGGTTCACAGAGTTCATTGTTGAATAAGACTGGTTGTCTTTTGTCCACAGCAACCTATATAGCACTTCTAGTATTATGATAACTTAGGTTATAACATTTTAAAGCCCATCCTTAGTAGCCCACTTCCTCCACCTTGGTTCGAGCTATTAAAGGGTTCACAATATTGTAAAATGATGCCACCATCCAGGGACAAACTGTTAAAACAGATTGGCCTGTGGGGAAACACTTAGCATTCAAACAACCATGCACTTTATTCTTATATTTAAGTGATTGGATCCCTAGTCTTTCAAACGTCTAGCTCTGTGTTTGGTTAAGTTCTCACATTCCTGAAGAAAAAGGACCTTTGAATGGTTTTTGTTTCTGTTGTTGTTGTTTTCTTGATATCCATGTTCTCTCTAATGTATACAGTTATGTTTTGTTATTGTTTTGTTTTGATTTGTTTTCAGTGCTGGGAGTGGAAGCCAAGATCTTATCCATGGCTACATGATGGTTCTACCTCTTATCTGTGTCTCCAGTCCTCTAATCCTGCTCTAAAACTAAATTTGATTTCATATGTATCTCCATACCTTTTCTTCTGACTTGCTTGTTAGATACTATCATTCACAGAACTTGCCCTACTCCCCTTTTAAATGTGATGCTGCCACTAATAGTGGTAGATCAAGTTATGTCACTACACGACAATATTTTTCATTCTTCTAATTCCAGATAGATTCTATATCTATGTTATCTTGTTATATACTGTATCAGCTACTTTGCAAACAACTACTTCCCTTTAGATAATTTTTTATTTTCCTTTCGAACTCACACCAGCTGGAGATTGAATGAGATCCATCTTGCCCAATTCATTTAGAATGATCATATTTTAGAATGATGACCAAGAACAGAAATTATTTTCACCACTTTATATCCCAATATCAGCAATACTCTCCTCCCAGTTTACCCTCACACAGATACCCCATCACCTCTCCCCATATTCTCTGAGAAGAGGAAGGACTGCAGGACAAGGTGCATCCTCTCCCATTGAGGTCAGCCAAGGTGGCCTAGTTAGAGGAACATGATCCACAGGAAGGCAACAGAGTCAATGACAGCCACACTCCAGATGTTGGGACACCCACAAGAAAGCCAAATTGTACATCAAGAGCAGAAATTTTTGATTCAACGTTCCTTGATAGTAAACTCAACAGGTTTACTATCTCCTGTCTCCAACAGGACTTGCCTATGTGAACTTTAGAACATCAGTTCATCTCTCTAGGCCAGGCTTTAATATCCTATGTGAAAATTTTATCACCTGTCATTCCCAGAACTTATTATCCTGATATAACTCTTTGTAAGAATTATAAAGAGAATATCTATAGTAGCACATTGCATATATAGGACCAAAGTAAATATTTCCTGCTCTTATTCCTCCTCTGAAAGTGTCTTACCTGCACAAATATCTGGTTTTGACCTTTAGATTTCCTAAGATTAGACAAGTGAGGAAGATTAAGTATATAAAATACTAGGTGTATAGTAAACACAAGTATAACTTCTATTATGGTATTATTAATGAACTAATATAAACTGGTAGAAGGATTAGCTGTGTCTTATTTTCCTCTATGTGGTCTCACCATAAATAAACAGAGATAACCATTTATCTTGGTGTTTCATTTCTGGGTATTTATAGGTACCATATGAAAAAATATACTGCTCTTTTTTGCATGTGTATTTGTATATATGGTATATGTACATGTGTGCACACATGGTTTCAAGGGTGTGGACCATGTGTGTGGGTTCATGTGAACATAGTTTCTGAAGGTACATATTAGGTAACTTCTTCAATTATTCCCTGCTTTATTTACTAAGTCCAATTATTGCCTGCTTTATTTACTGAGTCAAGGTGTATCCATTAATCTGGTGCAACCCAGTGTGCCCAATTGAAATAGCAATCTAGTTTTGAAGACCTGTGTCTCTTCCTCCAAAGCGCAAGAATTCCAGGTATTCTGCCACTTTCACACAACTTTCCTGTGGGTTCCTGTGATCTATCTTGGGTTCTCACATATACATATTGTACCAGCTAGTCCTAATGCTAGTTTGACATAAGCTGGGTGGAGGGAGACAATTTTTTTTTTTTAAAAAGCTTCTGTAAAATTGGCCTAATATTTTCCTGATTAATGATTTATGTGGCCAGACCTAGACCATTGACAATGGTAATATCTTGATCCACAGGGTAGATAAGAAAACTAACTAAGCTAGCCACAAAGTACAAGACAATAAGCAGCATTCCTTTATGGCCTATGTATTAATTCTTGCTTCTTGGTTCCTGAGTTCCTGCCCTGACTTCTCTAGTGCACTACAAATCATATGAAGAAATAAACTCTTTCCTCCTTATGTTGTTCTTTGTTAAGGTGTCTTATTACAGCAATAGATCCCCTAACTAAGTCACAAGCCAAGTACTTTTTATGGATTGCGGCAACTCTCAGGTCCACCACGTCTATTCTTGAAGGCCTTCTCAAATTTGCAGAAGAATCAAATGCTTCTGAAACTATTTCTTTAATTTTAAACATCATTATATATATATATATATATATATATATATATAATATATACATAATATTATATACATATATATATATATATATATATATATATATATATATATATATATATAAAATGATAAAGGCAAGCAAATCGTCATCTGAAAGACAGAAGGGTCTCAGAAAACACCTAACATGTTGTATATTGATCTTGAACATCTGGTCCACAAAATTTATTTATGTTTTTCAAATCAATTTGTGATATTTTGTTATGCAAACCCTAGAAAGCTAGTGCAGCAGTCACAGGAAAGAACTGGATTGCTGTTAGTGTGAAGTTAGATCCAGGATAAGTAGAATGAGACAAGTGCTTGAGTCAAAGAAAAGGGATGATTCTCAGGACAAGGCATAGTGACTTGGATTTCTCATGACTAAAAATAGATGAAAATTGAAATCCTGTTTCTACGTGGGGAAGAAGTTGATTAATGCAACTTTGGCCTTGGTATATGTAGAACTGATATTTGTTATGTGAATTTGAAGACAGTGTCTAGGTCTAATTATTAATAAACTAATGAAAATAAAGGACATTATTAACAGCTCCAGCATGGGTCTTAGCAGTAGCCTTATATATACACAGAATTTCTCTTAAGAATATAAAGATAATGGTTCTATCATAGGGATACAGACACAGAGGACCGGTATCCATTTTTATGGATCTGCATATACTGGAGATTAATTGCATATCTAAGAAAGGGTCAAGGAAATTTCATTTATTAAAGTATTAGGCATCTTGTTAATCAAAAATAGGTGCCAGGGAGCAAGGTACATGAGTCCACAATAATGGAAAACTCTATTTGAATGCATAGTACCCATGAAAAAGCTGCACATGGCAGCATACTAGTGTATTCTCTGTGCCTGTCAGGGCTGAAGACAGAGAGGTGCTTGAAATATATTGGCTAGCTACCATCACTGAATCAATGAGCTTCAGTTTCAGTGAAAGACTCAGTCTCAAAAAACAAGGATTCTGATAGAGGATAATATAAAGACAACCTCCTGCTTCCATGTGTGTAGATACCAATATGCACATATGCAAACACTGTGAGCAGCAGGTATACAACACACACACACACACAAATATACAAACCAAAAGGTTATAACTCAGACCCAGGTGTAATTTAGAAGAAGTGAAGCTAATATTCTATTATCTTTGTCCTACGAAATAAACTAATATTCATTATCTATAAGCAGCTGGAGAAATGATAAGGTTACTAATAAGGTAAGGGACATATTTATTTCATTCACCCTGTTGCATCTTCAAAATCAGAACATGCCCTGACATCAGAACTGTGCTCAGTAACCAGTTGATGAGTGTTTGTGTATTTTTTTTCTCCAGTTAGAAATGGACAGAGGCCCTAAGTTGTAAATAGACTTAGCAAAGCCCATAGAGTGTATCAATAACAGAGACATGATGGAAAACATTTGACTTCCATTCTAATTTTGAACTCCAAACCTGTGTAGAAATTTAACCACATTTCTCCAGACTCATCTTTATCAGAGTATTTCAGCATTCTGCCAATGGATGGGCACAGTGATCTAGTGTGACAAATACTTGTTGCCTCTTCTGTTGTGCAGAGGGAATTTGCCAACTTCTGTGATCATCAGGCTGGTAACATCAATCTCGAAGTGTGTGCTAATGACACTGACCTTAATCTGTCACATCACAAGCAAGTCTTCACAGCTTTAGGGGTTTGCTGCCACATAAAGGCTTAAAAGTAGAAGGAACCCAGTAATAAGATGATTAAAAAATAAATTTTTGAATTCTTGAATAAGTACTTTCAGACATGTGATGTGAGACAGAGTGAAAAGAAACATCACAGAGTGTAAAGTATGACTCCTGATATGTCAAAGAATCTCATTCTCAGACCGTGGTTCATTCCTCACTGTTAACAAAAGCAAGGCCTGACATGGGCATGATCCTCTTTCAAATGGTCCTTTGTTCTGTTGTTGATGGTATTCAACAAATGAGTGAGAAGGTCAATGGTGAGCGGGGTGAGGAGTGGGCTTCACTCCAATCGAGTTTCTTCCCTTTTGCCCCATGAAGAAAACCCATTTCATGTGTACACCTGAATTGTGAGTGCTGGGAGCAAATGTATAACCATTCAAAAGACCATGAAAACTGGATGTTCAGGGTCACTTGCATTTCACAAGAGGGAAAGCTCACTCTCAGAATGTCTTTGTCCTTAGGACATTGGAAAGCAGGACCTATAAAACTCTTTAAAAACCCAAGTTTCATCTACTCATTTTATCTATTAAAACATGTACTTGAGTATCTACTATGGACTTAGAATTTAGTTTAGATGTCCATCTACCTTAAAACATGAAGAAAGATGAATTAAAAGGTATTTTAGTATTTTGTCACTGACCATTGTGATGAAAGAAAACCTGAGCTACTCAAATCATGAATTATTCCAAGAAAAACTTCCTTCAAGATATGTTTCTGACTAGCTCCTAGAAGATAGTGTCTGACACCCTGGAATGTTCTGCTTTCTAAGAGTATTTTTATATGTTCAGACCAATGGTCCTCTGTGTATCAGTTTGCACAAATAGTTTCTGTTACTTGATGTTATGTACAATGAATATTTGATTTTGTTCTGGAAACCAAAAGCAAATATGTCTGGAGTAAATTGTGCAACTACCCTGTACCAAAATAACTTATCCTCAGTGAAAATACACACCAGTGTTTACTTGTTAGTGTTCCACAGTGCAAATATTTCCTGGGTATTATTCAAATGATAAAAGAATTGAATATTCTTTGAAGTTCCATAAAGTGATTATCTTGGAAGTGTGCAACTGGTCTCTCTTGGACTTTGATATGTACATCCTGTCCCCTGCACCTTTTAATTTGCACCTTTTCCATAAAAGAAATCGTCACATTGTTCATGATGAATGTAGCACATTTTGAGTTTCTGCATTTATTCTAATAAATCATTAAGATGTAGAGTGATGGGATCCCTTAACACAGCAATCCATTTATCTGTTTCATCCACAGCCTGAGAATCTTTACCCTGACAGAGTCATTGTGTGAATAGAAGACTCTATTTCCTGAAGTCAGCCATCTTCAGGATAGTGTTTCTCTGGGTATGGTGTCACTTGAATTCAAAATCTTTGATATTGAAAAACGGAAATCAAAATTTTGCCTATTATTTCTCCCTGGAATGGATATACCCAACCAATCAGAGACAAGCCTGAAGGTTGCCACCTGTATTCCTGGGAACTGTGCTTTCATCTTAAGATTATGACATATTCTGTAAGATTTTGTGAGGAGGGATGATATCCATGGGAGGCATTCCCTGTTCTGAGAAGAAAAAAAGGTTAAATGGGGGAAGGAAGGAGAGAAGTAGTAACTTGGAGGAGAGTAGGGAATGGAAGATGTGATTGGGATATAACAGTAAAGTAAATAAATCCATTAATATAAAAAGACTATGCTCACCTCTCAGTAGGCAGATAGTAGAAAGGAAAAATGACTCGCACTCTTAATTGCAACCAGAACATGTACTCCATTTTCATGTGAGGAATATTGAATAGAAAGAAAAAAATGCATGAGGCAAGCTTCTAAGTAATAGGTGCCTTTCTGTTCAGGCCAGTGATCTGGAAGAAAGAAAATTGCTTGGAAATTGTAGGAAATAAGCATTGCTACCAACACAGGGACTCCCAATGTTCCTGGCGCCCAAGGATGTTCGTTGATACCAGTCTACACTGACCCTTTTGCAAATACAGGTTCTCATTGTTAACTTTAAATCTCTGGATTTTTGTAGAAAATGCTGCACTTGTTAAATATGAAATTATCTCAAAATAACCTTCATTAAACTTAATTAATAGTACACATTTAATGAAAACCATATCCTCCCTGCAGACCTCAGACTATTTCTCAAAGCCAATGCTTGATATTTAAGATAAGCATAAACATATTACTATTCTAAATTGTTTCACATCAAATCAAAGCACAGTCAAATGCTCAAATCTGACTCTGTTAACCCATTTTTATCCCTATCTCAGCCCTATCCTCTATTGGAGATCCTACAAACAAAATCTATTCTGAAACTAAGAATTGCTTCAGTTTTTTCATTATTCATTCATTTGCTTGCTTAATAAATATTTGTAGCATATACAACTGAACATATAAACTCTTACTTCAAAGTGTTCATCCTCAGTTTTAGGAAAGGAGATATGCTCTTGCTAACAAAGCAAGGAGGCTAATGTCTCAGAATCAAAACTAGAAACTTTTGTAATATGCAGAATCTACGTGATGGACTGATTCATTTGGTGGTTAGCTAGCTGTCATCTATATTCCAAAATACCTATTCTTGCTTTTTCTACTTGTATTATTTCATTTACATCTTTTCTTTGTAATATTTACTTCATATCTCAAATATTTCCAACACCCCCACATGATCTTGTGAACTCTTACTTCTTAGCATCCCTTAACATTATGACGGCAAGATCTTCTGCAGAATGCCATTCCTATGCTCCCTAACCTCAAGGACATTCAGTCTTGGCTAGATATACCTTGCAACGTTTCTTAACTCATTCTGTTATAAGCCTGTTTTAAATGCACCTCAAGTCTTACTTCTGGAAACAGAAAGGCCGTTCTTTCTAGCTTGATCACATGTGCTAGAATTGCTTATCAAAGTGGAGACACCATCTATTCTCCTCCTGCTTTCAAGGCTAAATTTTACTACCTAGTGTTGTCTTAATAATTTCTTAAAGTGTGCTCTGAACTGGCACTCTGTTGCTGTACATTTTAATTGTTATTCTCTTGCTCTTCATTGCAAGGTGATTTATCAGGAAGAAAAAAAATGCTTGAAGAAGCAAAATTAAATTCAACCCAATCTCATTAATTCAAATTTCAGTAATTCAGACCAGACTGAAACATAATTTTGAGTTACCTAGAAGTAAAACAAAATTCTAAGTAAATTAAATGTAGAAATAAGATGTGAGGGATAGAAAATGTTTCACCAGATTCAAACACAGTGTTCCTAAATACATTACGCATGCAAGGAGGACCACCAACATACAAACTTTTATTTTGTATACTTGTTCATTGATGCTAAAAATCTCCCTTGTCATAAGACGTTTTTCTATATGGCAACTATTTTCTTTATTTTGTTATCTTTAAAATTTATGACCTATTTAAAATATTTCACAATCTCATTCCCTTTTATAACATTAAATACAATAGAAATATAATATATCTATATCTAAATACATATAGGTATACTTTAAAATATAATAAAAAAATCATGATGCTGCATATTTAAATAGTTGGTAAGATTAAAGGTGAATTTTATACTTGCAAATTCTGAAGTATCTTTGCAACAAATTCTCATTTTTATCACCTACATAAAAATGTTCAAAAAGGAACTACTAGTTGTTTTAAATGGTTAGCATATTTTTTTTTTACCAAAATTCAATATATTATATGAATTAGGTCATATTCAGCATCCAGCATTTACAAATTAATCAAACTTGGTGGTAGTATGAGTTTTAATGCCGTAAAACTCATCCAAAATTAAGCTTCTTATCTTTCTTATTGGAACCAAAGTGGTCTAAATTAAGTTTAGCAAATGAGTAATCCAACACAATTCTTCCTGGATTGGGAGCACTACTATAGATTAGCTTCCTATTATGATAAGATTGTGTTGGGATGTGTAGAGGGACATGTATACTCATCTCTTTATGTTTTGCAGTGTCTCCAAGTGTCATGGTCAAACTGAGGCAGTTCACATACAGGATTAGTGAACTATGTGGCTACTCAATTCTATCAAAGCTCTAAATAGTCCTAAATATGGCCAACAACCCTTCTGCACCTAGTCACAATGACAATTATCATATTATAATTATTATGGGTATATTGAATAACTTATTTGAACTAGGTAAAATCCCATGGATTTTCAAGATAGAATTTAGGTTTTAATCACCAATCATTCACAGAATGCTTTTTCAGGGATATGAAGAATCAATGATTTCATAGATGGTGCTCTTTAGAGGTAAAATTTAAGTCATCTTTACCCAACATGAAGCTCCCACTCTGAACACTACACAGCATTGCCTACTACAAAACCAGCAGTCAGTGTTGTGATTACCTCAAATACATGTACTGTACTTGTGCTGACTCTAAAGTACCCTTAGATTTTGTTGGTTATTCTGAATTTCAGCCCTTTATTCCTGAAATAAGCATGATGTTGATTGAGCCCTGATGAATTTCCTTGGCTCTAGAAGATTTATTTTGATTCATAGAAAACACGTTGTTAAGAAAGAAAGGTATGTTGAGACCAAATACGTTACACTTTCAGACCCATTTCAGTTTCTAATTAAAGGTAGGAAATTTAGCCTTGTGTTTGCCTCTTTTAATCTTTACCTCCTGAAAAATAATGAAGATATATGTCTGATGCAAACAAAATGGGATAAAATCTTGTGCAATAAAACAAGTTTTCTTTTTATCAATATAATGTATAGTTTAAAAGACTTTAAACTTTATATTCAACTGTCTGCAAAGCCTTTACACACAATTCAAAATTCTCAGAAATAGAGCAGATGTGATCTAATTTGTTATAAACATTAGTAGAAATTTGTGGAACTAAATGGTATTTTACAAACAAGAACTGGAGCTGGAGAGATAGTACTGCAATTTAGAACACTTGTTGCTCCTGCAGCAGATCTGGATTCTACACATAGCATCCACATTGAAGTTAATAAGCCTCTATAACCATACTTCCAGATGATCTGATGCCCATCATTGGCTTTATGAATATTGTACCTACATAACACACAGATATGCATGCAGACCATACATAAACATAATTGAAAAAACCCTAAAGTTTAATCCTTCAAAAATGTTAATCAAAATAAATATTTGTTTAAACATACAAAAAAAAAAAAAAAAAAAAGAAGTAACAGCAAACAGATGGACAAATAAAAAATCCAGCAACAATGTGTATCCTGTCTAGTGTTTATCCCAAAGGCAGTTCAGTGTTTATTTCTTTTGCTTCCACTGTCACATTTTTGAAGCTCAAACCTGGACTCAGACATTTTAATATTAATCAAATAGCAAATGTATCTATGAGCAACAAGTTAGGAAGTTTGTCATAACAGAAATATCCACAACATCTCAGCATTATAGAATAATAAAATCTCAATTTCCCCTCATATAATATTTTAGTGGGGATATGTATATCTTTTTGGTAGCTCTACTCTGAGTTGTAACGCTGAAATGCAGACTTCTCTATTTTTGAAATGTGGCCATTATAACTATCTAGTCTGCTACAGAAGACAGTGATTATCCAGTTGAATATTTTAGCAATCAGATCAGGGTTTACTAGACATCCTGATCAGCATGAGTCTCATGGTTTCAGCCCCTTACTGCTGAAAAGAATAAGTAAAGTATAAGTGAAGAGGACATGGAAGTTCTGTCTTGAGTCTCCTTTTTTTTTTTTTTTTTTTTTTAGGAATTATACCACACATAAAGCTTCTGTGCATCAGGAAGCCTATTTTTACTGAATTCTATCTATACTGTGCCAGTTGCTCTGGCTTTTGTTGGGTAGTATGACTTTTTAAAGAGATTAAAGGTAACCCACACTTCTGATGTCTTGATAATTCATTTCCTTGAATTGCCCCCTTTGAACGGGTGCATTGATTTGTTTACACACTCATCTGTTGAAGAACTACTTGTTTGCTTCCTGTTTAGGACATTTATAATACCGCTGCCATAAATATTCATATGCAGATTTTATGTAGATGAAGCTGTTCAGTTAACTTGTATGAATACCTAGACACACACTGTTGAGTCAAATGTCAAAACTATATTTGATTTTGTAAGATGCTACAAGACTGTCTTTCATGACTTGACCATTGTTAACAACCAGTAGCAATAGGAATTCCCATAGATCAGTATTCCCACCAGCATACGGTATTGTCAACTTTTTTGCAAGTCAATTATTCTAATAAATACATCCATGACAATCATTATTCTTTAAGCTATAAATGTTTTTCTGTGACTATGGAAAGTTTCACTGAGTATCCTAGCAAGGTTTCTTGACATAGGCACTCTTCACTCTGAGCAAGACTATAAGAGATGGGTTATTGGATGATTCTTTGAATTTGTCATTTCTTTCATGCTCATATGGATGTATAACTTCGCATGTTTACAAGGCATATTGCTTTGCTGCTGAAAACTTTTCATTCATCTCTCTGGCAATGCAACAATAGACTTCTCAGTGGTCCAACCTGAACCTATCACCTAGCCTTCTTACAGTGGAACTTTTCTCTCTAATCTATTGCATATGGCAAAACTGACAGAAAAAGACACATCTAAATTATTATTGGGCAAATTTAGGCCCAGATGGCTTTTAGGGAAATTCAAAATACTGTTGTTGTTGTTGTTGTTGTTATTGTTATTGTATTTTTATTTTTGCTCAGACTCATAGAAAATTTTTACTACAAAAACAAATATCCCAAAGTCTGGAAGACCTAGCAGAGATGGAGAGATGGGCATTTGAATCAATGTCTTATATTCTTAGTTTGAAGTTGCCAACTTCCTTTTTTCATGGAAGGACATCTATTTGAAGATGAATAATAGTAAAGATGAATAATAGTATGACAGGCCCCAATGCTTGCCTCTCTCTCTCTCTCTCTCTCTCTCTCTCTCTCTCTTTCTCTGTGTGTGTGTGTTTGTGTGTGCATGCACACACACCCATACTGTAATGTCTATAATATACCCACTATGGTGCATTATGGTATGTTAACAAAAGCTAAGAAAGTACAACAACAGCAAAAACAAAAGAAAACCTAATTGAAATATCATTTTAGGATATATTTATACTATATTATGTTTAGGGTAATACGCATTTCATAGATGTGGAAACATGGTGAGGGGTAATACTTATGTGCATGTACTTTCAACCATGTTCATTGATAAATATGTTACTGTACTCAACTATAAAAAGGAACAAAATCAGAATAATGAGTGACAATTACATATAAAAAGACTTCCTGTATAGGATATTCAGTAAATAAGGATATCACTCAACAAATGAGGCCCCATGAAATTCATTAGAGAAAAAACTATCAATCAAGTAAATCCAGAAGAAAAATGAAGCAATCCAGAAGATGAGTGAAAAACTTTGCTAAGAAAAGCTTTTGCAGAAAAATGGCCTAGGTTCAGAAAATCAAACATCACACACTTAGCTTGACACTTGTACAGAGGTCTAGAAACTAGAAAGGGGGCATGAAGGTGACCTTAAGAGGAGGTTGCTTAATAGAAAACATATAAATATAGAGGGAGGGAATATTGGAGGTGGCAAATTTTAACATATACAGTACAGAGTTGATGGGAAGTATAGGGTGAGTCCATCAAAACTAAGGATATACTAAAGAGCTACATGGAAACTATAATCTAACTTTTAAAATGAATTTGAAAAGAGGATTTGGAAAAAGAAAGACCTTGCATAGGCAAGTAGATGATCTCAGAACTCACATAGTATAATAAAAATACCATCATTAGTTATTGGAATGCCTTCTGTCAGTTTTTGGCTCCAGTGCTACAGAGGTCTGGCCCTATTACAATACAGGTTATTTTCATTAATTTTGGGTACCTCACTAGATCTAGATAGTGAAATCCTAATTTTTGAAACACTACGCACTGTGGATGTCTTCTCAGATCTTAAAGAAATTATGTTGGAATTGAGCAGAAAGACTCCCTCATGCTTCCATAATGACAGATGTTCCTAAGTAGGCAACTGGAGAATTGTCAGTGCTATTACTCTGCTGTGAGCTGTGACTGCTACAATATCAATATACCTGGATGAATGTGCCTACAGATGCAATAGGGGCATGCGTGTTACATAGACTTGTTTCACAGGAGAGAATTAATGTTTGGTGCAGTAGGACTAGTCAAAGGCTAATGAGTAAAGATGAGATTCTGAAAGGATGAATCCATTATATCGATTTTGCTAAATGTATATATTGTCAAATTGATTTAAATATTTATTTTTATAACTGTATACTAGTGTTTCCTTCAGCCTTGGTCTAAAAGCCTTATTTTGGTTCAAATGCTGGGTAATGCACATGGTTGAACACATTGAATTTGAAAGATTAAAAAAATAACAGAAAAAAAAGTGGATGGGAAGCTGTGAAGAGGAAAGAAGTGGGAGTGAATCTTCAGGTAGTTAGGAGAAGGACTGCGGGATGAAAATCATCAAAACATATAGTGTACATGTATAAATTTTAAAAAATTAATAACATATTAAAATAGTTGAGGTTTATGAGAAACAGGGGAAAATAAACTTAAAACACCCAACTTAAAGACTGTGGATGTGGGAGTTTAGAAAATAATATAGACTAATATGGAAAGGAAAAATGTTTGGAAGGAATAATATTGCTGTGAAGCACAGAAGAAAGCAAGCATTTGAATGATTAATGTTTCCAAAAAAAATGTAAAATAATAGACAGAAAACAGTATCTTAAAACAAAAATATATGGAATTAAATAAGAAAATACATGTAAAAATGAGTGTAAAAGTATTTAAAAATTAATTTGAACAAATGGTACAAAAATATCTTTTAAAGACAACAAATGACATCTAATGGCATTTAGACATCTATTTGTTGCTTACACACACATTTCCTTCCGGGAAGAGAATTAAGAACAAATAACTTTACTCTCTTATTCTTATTCTTTTCTTTTTTCTTTTATTGTATTTTTTAAAATTTCTCATTGGTTATTTTATTTATTTGCATTTCAAATGTTATCCCCCTTCCTGCTATCCCCTCCACAAGCCCCCTATCCCCACTTCCCTCTCCTTGCCTTTATGAGGGTGTTCCCCACTTGCCCATTCACTCCTGCCTCAGCAGGTTAGAGTTCCCCTATCCTGGGTTATTAGACCTACACAGGACCAAAGGGCACCCTTCCCAGTGATGCAAAATAAGGCAATCCTCTGCTATATATCCAGCTGGAACTATGGGTACCCATTATGTACTCTTTGGTTGGTGGTTTAGTCCCTGGGAACGTTGTGGGGTCTGGTTGGTAGATATTGTTATTCTTCCTATGAGGTTTCAAACCCCTTCAGCTCCTACAGTCCTTGATCTGGAAAGTAGAGAGGAGGGGGAGGGAAAGGGGGAAGACAGTTCAGATATAGGAGGAGATAGGGGAGAGGTATAGAGGGTCAAGTATTTGAAAGTAGGTGGATAGCAGTTGCAGAGGGAGAACTGGGAGTAGCCACTAGAAAGTCACAGACTCTAGGGACCCAAGAGGTTCCCATGACCCAACAGGGATGACTTTACCTGAAATAGTCAACAAAGGGGAGAGAGAACCTATAGAGACAATATCCAATGGATAGGCACAGCCCTCATTTGAGAGATGGGGCCAGCCACCTAAAAAATATTAATCCAGAATTCCTCCTGTAAAAGGAAATGCAGGGACATCAGTGGAACAGAAACTGAAGGAAAGGACATCCAGAGACAACCCGACCAAGGGATTCATCCTATCTGCTGACACCAAGCCCAGACACTATTGCTGGATATTTAATTTATTTACATTTCAAATGTTATTCCCTTTTTCTGGGTTTCTCCTCAGCAAACCCCCTATTCCATCTCCCTGCCCCTGCTTCTATGAGGGTGCTCCCCCACCAACCCACCCACTCCCACCTTTCTGCCCTGGCATTCTCCTACCTATGAAGCCTTCAGATATCAAGCCTTCATAGGACCAAGGGCCTCTCTTCCCATTGATACATGCCAAGGCCATCCTTTGCTACAAATGTGGCTGGAGCCATGGGTCTTTCCATTTGTGCTTTTTGGTTGATTGTTTAGTCCCTGGGAACTCTGTGGGATCTGGTTCTCTTATATTGTTGTTCTTCTTATGGGGAAACCCCCTTCAGCTCCTTCAGTCCTTTCTCTAACTACTCTATTAGGAACTCTGTGCTCGCCCTTCCACAGGGACCCTGGTTCTTTTGCCTGGGGCAGACCCTTGGCTGGTTTGCTCCTGTGGAAACACTGGATCCTGAGACATCCTAGAGGACCTACTCCATCTAGAGCAGAGGAGCCTGGGGCAGACCCTTAGCTGGTCTGCTCCTGTGGAAACACCTGATCCTGAGACAACCTAGAGGACCTACTGCATCCAGAGCAGAGGACACTTAGCTGGTCTGCGCCTGTGGAAACATCTAATCCTGAGACATACTAGAAAACCTACTGCATCCAGAGCAGAGGGAGCTTAGGATCACAGGAACACAGAGACATCTGGAATCCGAGGAGATCTGACACAAGCAAGATAACTGGAAAGACAGACTCTAGTCAGAGACAGTGAGCACAGGTAATACTAGAGTCAACCAGATGGCTAAAGGCAAGCACAAGAACACAAGCAACAGAAACCAAAGTTACCTGACATCATCAGAACCCAGTTCTCCCACCACAGCAAGTCCTGGATACCACATCACACAGGAAAAACAGGACTCAGAATTAAAATCACTTCTCATGATTACGATAGAGGATTTTAAGAAGGACATAAGTAACTCCCTTAAAGAAATACAGGAGAACACAGGTAAACAGGTAGAAGCCCTTAAAGAGGAAACACAAAAATCCTTTAAAGAATTGCAAGAAAACACAACAAAACAGATGAAGGAATTGAACAAAACCATCTAGGATCTAAAAATGGAAATAGATACAATAAAGAAATCTCAAAGGGAGACTACTCTGGAGATAGAAAACGTAGGAAAGAGATCAGGAGTCATAGACGCAAGCATCACCAACAGAATACAAGAGATAGAAGAGAGAATCTCATGCGCAGAAGATACCATGGAAAACATTGGCACAACAGTCAAAGAAAACGCAAAATGCAAAGAGCTACTAACCCAGAACATCCAGGAAATCCAAGACGCAATGAGAAGACCAAATCTATGGATAATAGGTATAGATGAGAGTGAAGATTCCCAATGTAAAGGGCCAGTAAATATCTTCAACAAAATTATAGAGGAAAATTTCCCCAACCTAAAGAACGAGATGCCCATAAACATACAAGAAGCCTACAGAACACCAAACAGACTAGACCAGAAAAGAAATACCACCCATCACATAATAATCAAAACACCAAATGCACAAAACAAAGAAAAAATACTAGAAGCAGTAAGGGAAAAAGGTCAAGTAACATATAAAGGCAGACCTATAAGAATTACACCAGACTTTTCACCAGAGACTATAAAAGCCAGAAGATCCTGGTCTGATATCATACAGACCCTAAGGGAACACAAATGCCAGCCCAGACTGCTAAACCCAGCAAAACTCTCAATCACAATAGATGGAGAAACCAAGATATTCCATGACAAAACCAAACTTGCACAATATCATCCCACAAACCCAGCACTTCAAAGGATAATTGATGGAAAAAGCCAACACAAGGAAGGAAACTACAACCTACAAAAAGCATGGAAGTAATCTTCCAACAACCCAAACAAAGATAACTACACAAACATAATTCCACCTCTAATAACAAAAATAATAGGAAACAACAATCATTTTTCCTTAATATCCCTTAACATCAATGGACTCAATTTTCCAGTAAAAATACATAGACTATCAGACTGGATACATAAACAGGACCCAGAATTTTGCTCCATACAAGAAACAAACCTCAGTGACAAAGACAGATATTACATCAGAGTAAAAGGCTGGAAAAAAAATTTCCAAGCAAATGGACCCAAGAAACAAGCTGGAGTAGCCATTCTAATATCAAATAAAATAGACTTTCAACCAAAAGTAAACAAGAAAGATAAGGAAGGATACTTCATACTCATCAAAGGAAAAATCTACCAAGAAGGACTCTCAATTCTGAACATCTACGCTCCAAATGCAAGGGCACCTACATACATAAAAGAAGCTTTACTAAAGCTCAAAGCACACATTGCACCTCACACAATAATAGTGGGGGATTTTAACACCCCACTCTCTCCAGTGGACAGATCTTGGAAACAGAAACTAAACAAAGACACATTGAAATTAACAGAAGCTATGAACCAAATGGATTTAACAGATATCTATAGAACATTTCATCCTAAAGCAAAATAATATACCTTCTTCTCCAGCACCTCACGGTACCTTCTCCAAAATAGACCATATAATTGGTCATAAAACAGTCCTCAACAGATACAAAAAGATTGAAATAATCCCTTGCATCCTATTAGATCACCACGGACTAAGGATGGTCTTTAATAATGACAGAACCAAGGGAACACACATGCATGTGGAAACTGAAAAATGCTCTACTCAATGATGACTTTGTCAAGGAAGAAATAAAGAAAGAAATTAAAGACTTTCTAGAATTTAATGAAAATGAGGAAACATCATACCAGAACTTGTGGGACTCCATGAAAGCAGTGCTAAGAGGAAAACTCATAGCTCTAAGTGCCTACAAAAAGAAATTGTAGAGAGCACACATTAACAACTTGACAGCACACCTGAAAGCTCTAGAACAAAAAGAAGCAAATACACCCAAGAGGAGTAGGCGTCAGGAAATAATCAAACTCAGGGCTGAAATCAACCGAGTAGAAACAGAAAGAACTATGCAAAATATCAACAAAACCAGGAGTTGGTTCTTTGAGAAAATCAACAAGATAGATAAACCCTTAGCCAGATTAACCAGAGGGCACAGAGACAGTACCAATTTAATAAAATCAAATCTGAAAAGGGAGACATAACAACAGAAACTGAGGAAATTCAAAAAAATCATCAGATCCTACTACAAAGGCCTATACTCAACAAAACTGGAAAATCTGGATGAAATGGACAATTTTCTAGACAGAAACCAGGTACCAATGTTAAATGAGGAGCAAATAAACCATCTAAACAGTCCCATAACCCCTAAAGAAATAGCAGCAGTCATTAACAGTCTCCCCACCAAAAAAAGCCCCGGACCAGATGGTTTTAGTGGAGAATTCTATCAGACCTTCAAGGAAAACCTCATACCAATTCTCCTCAAACTATTCCACAAAATAGAAACAGAAGGAACACTACTTAATTCGTTCTATGAAGCTATAATCACACTCATACCTAAACCTCACAAAGACCAAACAAAGAAAGAGAACTTCAAACCAATCTCTCTTATGAATATTGATGCAAAAATACTCAATAAAATTCTAGCAAACCGAATCCAAGAACACATCAAAACAATCATCCATCATGATCAAGTGGGCTTTATCCCAGGAATGCAGGGATGGTTCAATATTCGGAAATCCATCAATGTAATCAACTAGATAAACAAACTCAAAGAAAAAAACCACATGATCATCTTACTAGATGCTGAGAAAGCATTTGACAAAATTCAACATCCCTTCATGGTAAAAGTTTTGGAAAGATCAGGAATTCAAGGCCCATACCTAAACATAGTAAAAGCAATATACAGCAAACCAATAGCCAACATCAAACTAAATGGAGAGAAACTTGAAGCATTTCCACTAAGATCAGGGACTAGACAAGGCTGCCCACTCTCTCCCTACCTATTCAATATAGTACTGGAAGTCCTAGCCAGAGCAATTAGACAACAAAAAGAAGTCAAAGGAATACAAATAGGAAAGGAAGAAGTCAAAATATCACTAATTGCAGATGATATGATAGTATACTTAAGTGACCCAAAAACTCCACCAGAGAACTCCTAAACCTGATAAACAACTTCAGCAAGATGGCAGGTTATAAAATCTACTCGAACAAATCAGTAGCATTCCTCTACATGAAAGATAAACAGGCTGAAAAAGAAATTAGGGAAATGACACCCTTCACAATAGTCACAAATAATATAAAATATCTCGGGGTGAATCTAACCAAGCAAGTGAAAGATCTGTATGACAAGAACTTCAAGTCTCTGAAGAAAGAAACTGAAGAAGATCTCAGGAAATGGAAAGATCTCCCATGCTCATGGATCGGCAGGATTAATATAGTAAAAATGGCCCTCTTCCCAAAATCAATCTACAGATTCAATGCAATCTCCATCAAAATACCAACTCAATTCTTTACAGAACTAGAAAGACACATTCTCAAATTTATTTGGAACAACAAAAAACCCAGGATAGCGAAAACCATTCTCAACAATAAAAGAACTTCTGGAGGAACTGCCATCCCTGACCTCAAGCTGTACTACAGAGTAATAGTGATGAAAACGGCCTGGCATTGGTACAGAGACAGTCAGGAAGATCAGTAGAATAGAGTTAAAGACCCAGAAATGAACCCACACAACTATGGTCATTTAATCTTTGACAAAGGAGCTAAAACCATCCAGTGGAACAAGGACAGCATTTTCAACAAATGGTGCTGGTTCAGCTGGAGGACAACATGAAGAAGAATGCAAATCGATCCATTCTTATCCCTTGTGCAAAGCTCAAGTCCAAGTGGATAAAGGACCTTCACATAAAACCAGACACACTGAAACTAATAGAAGAGAAGGTGGGGAAGACCCTTGAATACCTAGGCACAGGGGAAAAGTTCCTCAACAGAACACCAATGGCTTATGCTCTAAGATCAAGAATTGACAAATGGGACTTCATAAAATTGCAAAGTTTCTGTAAGGCAAAGGACACTGTCAATAGGACAAAATGGCAACCAACAGATTGGGAAAAGAACTTTACCAATCCCACATCTGATAGAGGACTAATATCCTCAAGAAATTAGACTCTAGACAATCAAATAACCCTATTAAAAAATGGGGTATGGAGCTAATCAAAGAATTCTCAACTGAGGAAATGCGAATGGCCAAGAAGCACCTAAAGAAATGTTCAGCATCCTTAGTCATCAGGGAAATGCAAATCAAAACAACCCTGAGATTCTACCTCACACCAGTCAGAATGGCTAAAATAAAAAACTCAGGTGATAGCAGATGCTGGCAAGGATGTGGAGAAAGAGGAACACTCCTCCATTGTTGGTGGGATTGCAAGATGGTGCAACCACTATGGAAAACAGTCTGGCAGTTCCTCAGAAAATTGGACATATCACTACCTGAGGACCCAGCTATACCACTCCTGGGCATATACCAGAAGATGCTCTAAATATAACAAGGACATATGCTCCACTATGTTCATAGCAGCTTTATTTATAATAGCCAGAAACTGGAAAGAACACAGATGCCCTTCAACAGAGGAATGGATATAAAATGTGTACATTTATACAATGGAATATTACTCAGCTATTAAAAACAATGAATTTGATAATTCTTATGTAAATGGATGGAACTAGAAAATATCATCCTGAGTGAAGTAACCCAATCACAAAAGAACATACATGGTATTCACTCAGTGATTATTGGATTTTAGTGCAGAAGCTTGAAATACCCAAGATTCAACTCATAGACCACATAAAGCTCATGAAGAATGACGACCAAGTAGGGGGGGCTTCAGTCCTTCTTAGAAGGAGTAACAAAATACTCAAGGGAGCAAATATGAAGACACAGTGCAGGACAGAAACTGAAGGAGGGGCCTTCTACAGACCATTCCACCTGGATATCCATCCCATGTGCAGTCACCAAAGGTAGAGGTTGATGTGGATGTCAGGATGTACATGCTGACAAGAGCCTGATATAGCTGTCTCCTTAGAAGTCTGAAAGAGTCTGACATACTCAGAGGCAGATGCTCACAGCTAACCATCAAACTGATCATGGGGTTCCCAATGGAGATGATAGACTGAAGGCTGAAGGAGTTGAAAGGAATTGTGACATCATGAGGAAATCAACAATCCCAACCAACCAGAGCCCCCAGGGTCTAAACCACCAGCCTGGGAGCTCTTAGCGAGGGACCCATGGCTCCAACTATATATGCAAGGGAGCTATATATAAGTGGGAGAAGAGATCCTTGGTCTCATGAAGGCTGGGCATCATGGGGGGGGTATTCGAGGGTGGGGAGGTGAGATAAGGGGGAGACTGGTTGGGGGTACACCAACGTGGAGGCAAGAGGAGGGGGGAAGGGATAATGAGTTCCAGGGAGGGAGGGGGGAAATGGGGTAAGGAGAGAACATCTGAAATGTAAATAAAATTTCCAATTAAAAAAAAAGAACTCTGCGCTCAGTCCAGTGGTTGGCTGTGGGCAAGAGCCTCTCAGGAGACAGCTATATCAGGCTTCTGTCAGCAAGCACTGTTGGCATCCACAATAGTGTCTGGGTTTGGTGTCTGTATATTACATGGATCACAATTGGGGCAGTCTCTGGATGATCTTTCCTTCGGTCTCTGCTTCATAATTTGTCTCTGTATTTCCTCTCATGAGTATTTTGTTCCTGCCTCTAAAAAGGACTGAAGTATCTACACTTTGGTCTTCCTTCTTGGAGACCTTCATCTTGTCTGTGAATTGTATCTTGGAGATTCCAAACTTTTGGGCTCTCTTATTCTTTATAAAAGAGTTTGGGAAAGAATATATTGACATGTAGCGCTGACATTCTAGAAGACAATTTAGCATTGTATATTAATTATACCTCCCTGATTCAGAAGAATGGAAGGTTAACCCATGGGTTTTATGCCATACCAATTTGGATCTCAAAGATAAGGTTACTCCAAAGTCATTTTTATGCACTTTATACATGGTAGAACTTATAGTAAATGTTACCTATGAGCCATACTTGAAAAAAGAGATGATCATAAAAATTATTCAACCAAAAATGAAGCAAAACACACCATATAAAATGGAGGTACAGTGGAAGCAAAGGTGCTATGTACCAATTTTTTTAAATTTGGATTTGAGGACAAAGTAGCTAAATTTATGTAATGTGAAAATTATTATGTGGCATAAGCCAAAAAAATGTATATGAAAGTGTAAGTAATAAAATTAATGACACCATTCAATAAATAACAGAAGCAAGCAAACAAACAATAGATACCATTTAATATGACAGGGTAAATCACTGTATTAAAAAATTGCACCATAAAATTACACACACGAAATGAAGTCAGAAGTGAAAGAAAGTATATCTGATAATTTTCAAATACTGAACAAAGATATACTACTTAAACAAAATTATCTCAGGAGCTAAACTATAAGCACAAGTTAAATTAGAGTAAAAGATTTAAAAAGTAAAAAGCTATGAAGACATCAATTTTCCTAATGTACCTTAGAAATCCTCTCAAGATCATATACTAAAAAATCTCAAAATTAGTAGACAAGAAAAAAAATTTGGTAGGATTTTCTAACTAAACTCATACTTTTAAAAGATACATTAAGTAGACATTTAAAAATATCCAAATAAGAAGTGACATACATACCCAACAAAGCAGATATGTTCAATTCTATGCCAGAGAATAACAACTACCTGCTGTTTCTATTGTGAATGTCAAGAAATATTTGTTTAGCCCAGTTTTGTGGTGGCCATCTATTAACACTTATACAGTGATTAAAACTAAAAGAAAATGTGTTGGAGAGAAGACTCTGTGGCTAAGGATACAATTCACTATCTCAAGGACAGCAGTATGGCATCCCAGAATCACCTGACAGTTCCCAGCTCCATGAGATATTGCACCCTCTTCAGGCCTTTGTATCATCCCATCTCGGTCTCTCTCTGTCTGTCTGTCTCTCTGCCTGTCTGTCTGTCTCTCTCTCTCTCTCTTTCTCTTTCTCTCTCTCTTTGTGTGTGTGTCTCACACACACGTAAATTTTTTTTAAAGAATGCATATTAAAAGAAAAAAGCTAAGAAAGATGAAAGAGGATGTTTTTGATCTGAATATAAACAAAATAGACTGAACATAATACATTCATAAAAGGCATTCAACAATAAGCCTCATAACAAAAAGAAAGCACACAGAATTATTGAATATCTCAAAGACAGCAATAATGCAGATGCTAAGTATAAAACCATAAAGAAAGAGGCTAATTATATTTAGAGAATAATTCCAGCTATAAATATATTACTCTGTTCAAAACATGAGAATAAGTTAGTCATTCATCTAAATATTGTAAAATGAAAAACAAATAAATGTAGAGAAAGCCAGGTGAGAATTAATAAATAAAGTTAAAATTAATGATTTTGAAAAAAAAACTGTAGGGTTAACAAAGATAATGAAAATTTGTTTTTATTTGGGAAAATAGGTTATTCATTAACTAATTCAAATGTAGGTAACTGTGTTGGAGTTGGCATGAACAAAGGAAAAGACAATTTGACATTAGAGAAAAATTAGGACAGAATTTAAAAGGTCAATATTTTCTCTGACTGTTGAATGCATACCTTAACAATTTACTAAGTATGATGTAACTTTAGCTAATTAAATAGATTAACAAGTTATATTCTGTGGACATTTTTTCTAGAAAATAAAAGTCCTTTCCAGTTTAAATATAACATTACTATAATGAAATATGTAAATAACCAAAAAGAAAGTATCCTCATAATTATAGCAATATAGTTAATTATCCATATTTAAAATGGTTTGAATGTCTGAAATGGTCTCACTAAATACTCCAGGAATGCCCTTGATTATTTGTTCCTGCCTTCTGAGTCCTAGGATTATAGACATGCACACTACACCTTTTTTTGTTTGTTTTGTTTTGTTGGTTGGTTTGTTTATTCAGTTCCTTTAAGTGTTTAACAAAATAGGAAGCAACTAGATTTCGTCTTTAATCTTATACTAAAAAAAGTTTGTAAAGTTTGTAATAGAGCACTAAAGATAAGAAAAGTACAAAGGAAATAGTGTTGACTGCTGCTTAATATAGACATAGGGTAGAACCATATGTCAGGAAAAAATAAATAAAATAAAATAAAAGTTAGTAAATGATTATTAATGATATTCTATTATTCTTATAGACAGGTACAATATACGATTGTCATCAGAATGGTTTCCTATGGGAGTAGATGGGTGAAGATGCAACGACATACAGACAGACATTCTGTAGAGAGTATCAGTTGCAGTTCTCCGTATGGTCCCTCTTTTTGGAATTTGGGGAAATGTGTGGGAAAATGGGGAAAAAAGATTGTAGGAGTTGGATGGGATGAAGGACAACAGAAGAATATAACTCAGCAAAACTATGAAGCAGGGCTTATATGGGCTCACAGAAACTGAAATGCCAATTACTAAACCTTCATGGGTCTGGCACTAGGTTCTCTGCATATATGTTCTGGCTGTTAGCATAGTGTTTTTGTAGGGCTCCTAACAGTGGGAGTGGATGTATTTCTAAATCCTTTGTCTACTCTTGTAGCTCTTTTTCTCCTATTGGGTCGGTTGCCTTATTCAGGCTTGAAATGAGGGGTTTTGCCTCATGTTACTGTATCATGTTTTGTCCTGTTTGGCTGTCATTTCTTGGAAGCCTGTATTTTTTCTGAAGAGGTGCAGTAGTTCTAAAGAAGATGGGACATTGGAAGGAGCTGGCAGAAGTGGAGGGAGGTGAAACTCTTGTTGAGATGTATTGTATGAGAGACAAATCTGTGAAACTCTTGTTGAGATGTATTGTATGAGAGACAAATCTGTGAAACTCTTGTTGAGATGTGTTGTATGAGAGACAAATCTATTTTCAATAAAATTAATCAATCAATTTTATTGAAAATAGATTCTCAATTAGTTAGTTAATATAATTAATTAAAAATTAATCAATTAAAAAGAAAATTAAATGATTTAGCTTTCAACCATGAGGAAAGTTGTATTATTTTAAATATAAATGACCATTTAAATATAATTTCATAATTTATTTTTAGAAATCAATGTATCTATGTAAAATAGTGCATATATATAGCTTTGAATATAAAGTATGATCAAACCCTATATACTTAAATGGATAGAGAGAAGATACCTATACTCACATAGTATACATTCATACAAATACACACATATACATAAGCAAATAAAATACTCTTTTTTAAAAATATAAAGGTAAAGAAACCATTTCACCAATTTTGAAATGTCACAGAACAATTTGACAAGATCTTTCTGGTTATAAAATGGAGTTAATATTCTGTTTACACAATTCAAGATTAACTTTCCTCCTTAGTTAAACTGTACTTTAACTCTTTTGAAGGCAATACTATTTAAAATTAAAGCTCGAATGCAGATATTAAAAAAAAAAAATAACAAAAGTGACAACAGTTTTAAGATATTTACCACTATAGTTGGAGAAAAGTAGAATATATGATACTAAACAGCAGATATTGAAAATTATTATCAATGTGAAAAAATAATATGCAAATTATAATCTCAGATAAATTACACTTGAAGATATGATGGCAAAAACTAATCTGGAAAATTTTCAAAAAAAAATTGTAGTTTGTCATCAGATGACAAACTACAACAAAGCTCCATGGTGTCACTATGTCAATATAATAAGAACAGAGCAACAAATTAGGGACACATCAATATTCCCCAAATTGGTACAAAACACACTGGAAAAATCAGATTAGTACAAATATTCAAACTAATTTGTACTCATTTGTTGGCAGGTAGAGGCACCAAAGATAACTTATCATGTCAGTTTATACTAATACAAAGTCTACATGGTTCAAATATTTTAAGATATTTAAATGTAAGAAACATAGAGAAAAAAAGTAAAGTAACTAGAGAAGAAAATATACTGTATAGTTATAAAACTCAGAAAAATATTTTGCATGGTTTTACAATACAGAAATAATAGGTATTTAGACTAAAATATGTGCTAATACTAATCTAAGTAGCTTAAGTATGTAATTTAAGTATGTGTTGAAACATTATGCAAAATCCTATCAGGACATACAATTTCTATTGATAGTTCATATTGGTAAATGTAAGTTTAATTTAGCTATTTCTAGTTGACTTTGCTTACATTCCAAAGCTATTTCTCACTTTTAATTATGTAATTAATAAATGTACATCCACATTACCAATGAATGAATGACTAAATAATTAAATAAATATGTAAACATTAATTGAAATTCAAATATCATTAATTGACAAAATCATTTGCCATTTTATGATGTCAGAAATTATCCAGATATGGATTATTAAGCATAGAAATAAGATAAATATGTCTACAGAATATTTAGAATCATATCCAAAGTCAAAAAATAACAGGAGAAATATAACTATGTATTATAGAATACAGATAGCTAAAGTTCCTATGGAAAGGCATATAAAATACAAAAGTCTATCAACAAGTGAGAAAGTTAACAGAATATCAAATGTATCTCACAGAAAATTCATCCATGGAGAGATTGAGAAATAGTTTAAGAAATAAACAAGAACAATTTTAGCACATTCATTCACAATTAAAGGAAAGAGAAGGAAAATAACAGGAAACTATCACTTTTCATTCATTGTTTTGCATGAGATTAAGACCTAAACTTATCATCATTAACTACTGAGAGATGAATGCACTAAGGTGAGATTGGCTGACCTAGTTAAGATGAAATATGTACAACTTACTCAGCAATTTCACAGTTAAAAGCAACCCATAAATAGGCCATATATGAGCAAAGATATCTGTATATTTACCACCAAAAGTCAATTAAATGAGTTAAAGTGTTTCCATACATTGAATATTCCATAGCTACTCCAAAGCTGGAGTGTTTTCTTCTGTACAATTATAAAACAATGTTCAGTCTGCATTCATGGAAAAACATCAAAAGCAATATTATAGTATGAGCCCCATATGTTTTTAGCATACATAAACTAGCAGTTGCTTTCACCAATCCTAGCAAGATATACACACACAATACATACAATGCATTTTAACTACACTCATACAAATGAACTTGCTCACAGTTATAAATACTTACACTACACACAGACACCACACAGACACAGACACACACAGACACACACAGACACACACATCAATATGTGCACACACAGATATACCCACACTTCCACTTTATACTTAAAATTACATATTTTGAAGAAGTTTTCTTCCCGTCAAGTCCCCAGAACCCAGGATCCTGACACACAGTCTAGTCTCCATGGACCTACATTGTTCAGTCATGTAGGCCATTACAGCCCCGCCCAAAGTGCACAGGTAGAGGGTATGACTACAGGCATCAGGCCCTAGAGAGATTTACATACTAATGAAGGCCAGAGGGCAGAGCTAATTAAGCATTCCTCCCTAGATCCTTCCCTTTTCTCCCTCCCTGTTTTACTCAGGTCTGCCCTGAGTTTCATGGGGGTACATACAGATCCGTTTACCATCTACCATGAACATAAACTTTTTTGGAACTATGGACTTTCTCATGTCTTTGGGGGCTGCCACCACCAAGTCTCCAGCCTTTAGAACTCCAGACCTTTCTCCTGTTTGTGGGACCCACTATGTGGAAAGCCTCTGGGGCCACCGCCACAGTTTTTTTCCCACACCATTCCTCTTCCCCTCAGAAAAGAACAGGTCTACCAGGAACATCAACAAGATACAGTATAACAAGTTTCAATAAGACATGGTGCATATCATCACATCAACAAGGCAAGGCAGTAGGAGAAAAAGGGTTCCACACTCAAGCAAAAGAGTAGAAACATCTCCTGCTCTCACAGTTAGGAATTCCACAAGAACTCCAAGCTGCTCAGTCATAACATATGTGCAGAAGACCTACATCAGACCCCTCTAGGCTTGCTAATCTCTGCAAATTCCCATGAGTCCCAGTCAGTTGATTCTGTGGGCCATATTCTCCTGGTATGTTCCTGACTACTCTGGTTCCTCCAATCCTTCCTCCCATCCTCTACAGGATTGCCTGAATTCTGCTTAATAGTCAGATGTGGGACTCTGCAACTTCTCCCATCAGTTGCGGGGTGAAGTCTCTTTGATAATTATACTGCTAGTCTTCGGTCCCAACACACTCTGCAAGCAGGATAATCTGTTAAGTTGAAAGTTTTGTGACTGGGTTAGTGTCCCAATCCTTCAACATGAGGCCTTTCCTGGTTTCAAAAGATGGACAGTTCAAATTTCATGTCCCCTATTACTAGAAGTCTTTGCTAGGGTTACTCTTGTATATCCATATACATTTCTATTACACTAGATTTCTTTCTCATCCCTGAAATACCCCCAATTCCAGTAATTTCTTCCACCCATATCTGATCCCTCCTTTTCCAAATCCACTCAACCACAATCCACCTGTGAAATCCTATTCTTTTTCACCATCCTCTGGAGATCTTTATGTCCTCCACTTAAGTCCATTTGGCTTAATCTCTGTGAACTGTAGCATGACTGTCTTTTACCTTAGAGCTAATATACACGTTTAAGTTAAATGCATACCATGTTTGCCTTTCTAGGTTTGGGTTAACACATTCAGGATGATTTTTTTCCTAACCTCATCCATTTGCCTTCAAATTCCATGATGTCATTATTTTTTAAGAGCCTTACACTAGTCTGTTGGAGAACCCTGCTATTACAGTCATGCTCTACCATGTCTAGATAGCTCTCTGAGCTTAGCAAAAATTGAAGAATCACTTTCTCAGCAGACTTCCCTTTGTATGCATAACCTTACCTAGGAGTATCTCTGAGAATGGATGCCTGACCTTATCTGAAGAATAACTTTCAGCAGAGTTGTTTCCAAGTGCTGCACAACTCAGCAAACAATCTCCTCCTCTAGCTTCCTGTCAGTATGATAATTAGGTGGTTTGCTATGGCCAATCAATCTTTCCTTACTGCATGACAATTATGTACTGTGTTATGGCCAATCAGCCCTTTTCATCTATACCCCTAAGAACCCTTATACACCCTACCCCTGGAAAATAAAGAAGAGCTGTTCCACAGAAGCTGTCTACAGAAGTTCTTCCATCATACTCACAGTAATCTGAACCCAATCCACCACTTCTGCTCCCTCCATCATTGTGGACTGGTGACCAATGACACCTGAGGAGAAAGGAGACCCACAATACTCTACTGTGTACATGTACCACACTTTCTTTTTCAATTCTTTAGTTGAGGGACATCTATGTTGTTTTTAGTTTGGGCTATTATGAATAGAATTGCTATGAACATAGTTGAGCAAGTACCAGTGGGATAGGATGGAATATTCTGTTGGAATATGCCTAGCAGTGGCATTGCTGGGTCTTGAGGCAGATCACTTTCCAGTTTTCTGAAGAAACACCATAGTGGTTTGTAAAAGTGGCTATACATGTTTGTAGTCCCACCAGCAATGGGGGAGTGTTCCTCTTGCTCCACATCCTCACCAGACTGAGTTTTCACTTCAGTTTTGCATCTTAACTCTTCTGCCAAGAGTGAGATGAAATCTCAAAGTTGTTTTGATTTACATTTCTCTGATGGGTAAGGATGTTGGACATATATTTATGTGTTTCTTTCATTTGAGATTCTTATGTAGGGAATTCTCTGTTTAGATTTGTACCCCATTTTTCAAATGGATTGCTTTCTTCATATATATATATTTTTGAGTTCTTTATATATTTTGGATATATAAAGACCTCTGTCAGGTGTAGAGTTGGTAAAAATATTTTTCCACTTTGTGGGCTGCTGTATTATAGAATTAAAGGTGTCCTTTCCTTTATAGAAGATTTTCAGTTTCATAAAGTCCCATTTATTAATAGTTTATCTTAGTACCTCTGCTATTTGTGTTTTGTTCATAAAGTCTCCTGTACCAATGCATCCAAGAATATTCCCTACTTTCTCTTCTATCAGGTTCAGTGTATCTGGTTTTATGTTGAGGTCTTTGATCCCCTTGGCCTCCAGTTTTGTACAGGGTAATAGATATGTGACTAGTTGTATTCTTCTACATATTGACATATTGATATCCAGCTAAACCAGCACCATTTGTAGAAGATGTTTTTCCCACATTCTATACTTCTGGCATCTATATAAAATATTACGTGCCCATAAGTATGTGCATTTATGTCTGCATCTTTGAAATGATACCATTGATAAATGTGTCTGTTTTTATGCCAATATGAGTTTTATTATTATTGCTCTATAGTATAGCTTGGTGACACCTCCAAAAATTCTTTTACTGTATAGGATTGTTTTACCTATTCTGTTTTTTTGTTTTTCCCTATGAAGTTGAATTGTGTCAAAGGACTTGAAAAGTCAAGCTCTGTAAAGAATTGTGTTGGAATTTTGACGTGATTGAGTTGAATCTGAGATTGCTTTTGGTAGGATGACAATTTTTAATATGTTAATCCTACTGATTCATGGGTATGGGAAATGTTTCTATTTTCTGATATCTTCTTCAATTTTCATCTGTAAAAACTTGAAGGTCTTGTAATATAGGTCTTTTACTTGTTTGGTTATAGTTATACCAAGACCAAAAACAATATAATGTTTTTGGCAATTGTGAAAGGTGTTCTATTTGATGGTTACTGCATTTGTGTGTGTGTGTGTGTGTGTGTGTGTGTGTGTGTGTGTGTGTGTGAGAGAGAGAGAGAGAGAGAGAGAGAGAGAGAGAGAGAGAGAGAGAGAAAGAGAAAGAGGAGAGAGAGAATCTTGTGTCCAGCTCCTTAGCTGAAGGAGTTAAAATTTTTGGGTTGCTTTTGTATGCTATTACATCATCTGCAACTAATGATGATTTGAATTCTTCTTTTCCAGTCTGTATCCCCTTCATTTCTTTTCATTGTCTTATTGTTCCAGTTAGAACTTCAAATACTATATTGAATAAATATGGAGAGAGGACAGCCTTTTCTTGTTCCTGATTTTAGGGAAATTGATTTAACTTTCTTTCCTTTTAATTTGATGTTGGTTATCAGTTTGCTGTAAAATGCCTTAATTATGTTTAGGTATGTACTTTTTATTGTTGATCTCTCCAAGACATTTATTATGAAAGATACTGAATTTTATCAAAGGCTTTTTTAGCATCTAGATCATGTGCTTCTTTTCTTTCATTTTGTTTATGTGGTGTATTACGCTGACATACTTTTATACCAAAGGAAGTTTTAGAAGACAAAATGGCTGTGTTTTCCATGAATATATGAGAGTTAGATGATTATATTTTTGAAATATTGCTTTATAGCTTATATAAATAAATTTAAAAATAGCCAAAATATTTTGGCTTGAATATAAAAATCTCAGAAATGAAGCATTGCATCAAAATTAACTGATGATTTGTGAGGCATGTAGGCTCAGAATTTCATACCTATAGCAAACCATAAGTTATCTATATTCAGCATTGAATGATGAACTAGTCTGGACATTTTGCACATTTCCCTGAGCCTTAGTTTCATGTTAATATGGGAATAATAATAATCATGGTATTAATAATGGTAAGCCCATTATTATCTACCTCATAAAGCCATTTTACAAATTAAGTAAGAATATGACCATAAAGTTTTATCACTGTTCTTGACACAGTAATTACTTATGAAACATTAACTATAACCAAAGAGTAGAAGAGAAACATATTTAAAAGATATGTCAGAGAAAGCAATAGAAAGTCAGGAAGAGTTTGAGAACAGTTTGGTTTATAGTAAAATCTTGTCTCAAAAGAAAAAAAAACAAAAAAAAGCCATAAAATAAATATAATGACAGCTGTATCGACAAAATCAGGTTTGTATATTTATCTGCTTTATCTATTGGTAATGCATTTCTCATGGGTCTATATTTCATCTTACAGTACACAGGATTTCCCATAGTGAAGTCTTTCTTTTTGTCAGGACTTTTTTGTCTACCTCTTTTCTCTATGCATTTTCTTCTCTTGTCTCACCTCATCAGACAGAATGAAAGGTTCTAGTGCTTTCTGCCATTTGAGAAAGCATGGGCAGACAAAGGAGAGCAGTTTGGATCAAACTAGTCATGAGTTCTAACCTCAGACCTAAAATTTATAATGTGTGGCCATAAGAAAATTATTTGGCCTTCTTCACTAAGCAAATTTGCTTTCCATGATATAAATTGTTCTTATGTGTATATAAAAACACTTGCTGGGTTTACAGATCAATACATATGGATATTTAAGAAAAGGTATGCTGGGAGGCCCACTTCAACCTGTCTGCTGGTAGAAGTTCTAATCCTGATTCTGGCCTCTGGACTTATACTACTTAGACCTTTGATGAGCCATTGACAAGGACATCAAACAGCTAGAGATTCACATCACTAATCTGAAGAAATCCCTCGTTTGGCTGTCTGAAATGATCTCCAAAAATTGCAAAGGACTTTATTGGACTTGATTTACTCTTTTACAGTAGAAAAGACTGTGTACAGCTCTTGATTGTGTACAGCCCTTAAAGAAGAATGTTGCTTTTACATAGACAAGACAGGAATGGTTAAAGAGAGCATGAAAAAGGTCAGAGAAGGCCTTGAGAAAAGACAGAGAGAGAAAGAGAAAGATGAGAGCTGGTACAAGGATTGGTTTTCAACCTCTCCATAGTTGCCAACCCTATTTCCTCCCACCTTGGGACCATTAATTGGGTTATTTTTGCTTATTTTCTTTTGGTCCCTGGGCCTTAAATAGGCTGACTAATTTTGTGAAACAACACATAGATAATTTGGTAGTAAAACCTATTCAGATATATTATTATAAGTTAGCTATGGAGGACCATGAGGTTCAAGATGCAGTGTTACTCTATCCAGGGTATTCCCAAAACCCATCTCCACCCAACCTAAAAGGAGGGACTTCGTTCCCTAGACTAAGCAAAAAGGGGCCACCCAGAACCCCCTCTGACTGGCAATCTGAATTCTTGCTTAGGCTATGAGGCTAAGCCCTGCAAGGGAATATAAATAAAAGTTAAAAATATCTCTCTGGGTTCCCTGAGGGACAAGCCTGATTGCATAGGGGTTGATGTCAAAAATATCCCTTTCCAGGAAAAAGACATCGGGATTGATACGGCCCTCATGCCTCACTGGACAACAACAGGAGGACCGGAGCCATTACAAGGTCCCCTTCAATTATTGGAGGTCAGGCCTCTATCACTCGCCTTTGGAAGATTAGAATTACCACGGCCCTTCTATACTTAGAGAAGGGAGATGTCAGGGGCAGTCCTGCTCATACACTGAAGGCCTAAAATCAGTCATAGGCCTAAAATCAGCAATAGGCCTGACATACATGCATGCTAACACAAAGTCTTGGGTCTCTGTAGAAAAACACTGAAACAGATGGCTATAGGCTATTGTAAACAACCAGCTTTTGTGGGAACTTACCAGCTTGAGTAGTCATAGACCTTGTAAATAGGTAGCCTCGGCAGATCGTACCAACTTTGATAAGGACAAGTGAATCATAGGCAGAGTCATAGTGACCTGTCCCCTGAACCTTCACCCAGCCTATACCCTGTTCTGAAAGATCTGTACTCCCCCTGAACACCTATGCTCCAATGTCATCCCCTTCCCCACATCCTGCATTTTTGTGTTTATAAACCATGTGTCAATAAGTAAAAATTACGATTTGATTTAAAATAAATAAATAAATAAATAAATAATAATAATTAAAAAAAAAGAAAAAAGAAAAGGTATACTATTTCCTGAACTTTAGTAGTTGTATGACTGTTTACTCTCTTAGCACAACAACAGCCTCTCTCACATCTGGAGTCCTCATTTAATATGTACTATAAACCTCTTAGTTCTATTAGTCACTTAGTTACATGGATTAGTACATCAGCCTTCTTACTTGCTTCCGTATCTCTATGATCCCTCTTTTCCTTTATTTCAAATTCCTCTTTCTAAAATATTCTCTGACCCATGACTCCCAGCTGCTTAAAATTACTTTATAATTAAACTGGACTCAAGGCTAAGCTCCTATACTTTTTCCATTCCCGTGGCATCTTCCATTATGTTTCTGCCTGTCCTCAAGATTGCTTGAGTTTGACATATTTTAAGAATTTTGGCCTTTGGAATATCACCTTACATTTCAGCTCAAATTACCAACATTCTTTACAGCTAGACTCCCTTAATGTAAACAGGCTGCATTTATACTTCTGAGCATGTTGAGCAGTCTACTTTTATCACAGTGAATTATATTTGAAACAAAGTAGTAAATTATTTTTTAAATTTAAGTAACATTTTATCTCAATATTTATGAATGATATAGAATGGTGTTTCATTTTGATATCTTCAAATTTTTTTAAGTAGATTTATTTAATACCCTGTATTTTGATCATGTTTTCCTTCTTCAGTTTCTTCTCAGATCTTCTCCAGATAATATTTCAACCATGTTGATTTCCTCCCTTTCAAAAAAACAAAACAATCAGAACAAAGAGTAAAAATCAAAGCAAACAAACAACAACAAAAAAGAAATGAAAATTCAAAACTATGGAAACCCACACACACACACACACACACACACACACACACGAATATACACCAAAAAATAAATAAATAAAAAGCAAGGATTCTAATTTTTGTATTGCTCAAGTACTGCTTGGCATGGAGTCTGCCCGATAGGTTGTTAATATACCCAGTGACAGTCTATTGAAAAAAAAAAAAAAACCTGATTTTCTGTTTGATAGAAGGACTTCCAATAACCCTCTAGGAAAGATTTTGCTTCCTGTCCCTCTGTCCCTACAACCCTAGGTTCTGCTGGCCTAGAAGATTTGTGTCCAGAGAGATGAGTGTTCCTACCAGTAGCCACAGCAAACATTCCATTGAACTGGAAGTTCAGACATCCCCCTGGTCATTTTGGGCTTCTAATATCCTAAAACCAACAGGCTAAGAAAGGAATAACAGTGTTAGAAAGGGTGATAGATCCAGATTACCATGGGGAAATTGGATTGCCTCTCCACAATGGAGGTAAGAAGGATTATATCTGGAATGTAGGATATCCTTTAGGATGTCTCTTAGTACAACCATGTCCTGTGATCAATGTCAATGGGAAAGTACAAAGGTCTAATCCAAGCAGGATGAGAAAGGGTACAGACTCATTAAGAATGAAGGTACGGGTCACTCTTCCCAGAAAAGAGCCAAGACCTGATGAGGTGCTTGCAGAGGGTGAAGGAAACACAGACTGGGTAGTAGAAGAAGGTAGATATAAATACCATCTAAGGCCATATGACCAGTTGCAGGAATCATGATTATTATGTAATATGAATGCTTCTGTTTTATTTTGTTAAGAACATATTTGTGTAGATATTTGTGCTTTTTCCCAATTTCTTTAACACCAATTGGTATTTAAGTTTTGATACTAAAAGAATGTTTCCAAGAGACATTTACCTATTGTAAATTTCAAATGTGATTTTGATTGTATGAGGAAGAGTTTTACATCATGTTAGGCATATTTATGACCTGGTTATTGTTTAATTTGGACATATTATTTATGTCATGTTGTAAATGAATAGATTGTAATGGTTATTCCTGGTTGCCAAATTGACCATGTCTGGAATGAGCTACAATCCAGAATTGGAGGGCACACCTATGATCCAGATCTTGAAGCTGAAAGACACAAGTTTCTGGCCTGGAACTTGGCAAGGAGATGTTGAGGCTTAGTAACCATGAAAATCTTAGGCCCAGGCAAGGTAGTACATGCCTTTAATCCCAGGAGACTGAGACAAGGAGATCTCTGTATTTAAGGACCACCTGGAACAATGCAAGTTCCAGATTCAGGTGTGGTGGTATACACCTTTAATCTGGTCACACCTTTTACTGGAGACCTAAAAAAGGACATTGGAACAAGGAAGATTCACTCTTCCGCTGACTGCTTGCACTTACATATTTGACAGCACATCTGTTGGAAGCTACTTCTATAGAAGATCAGCTTAAACAACTAACCTCTTTTGATTGAGCAACTAGTAGATTCTTAGACTTCACATCTACAGCTGCCCCTTGTTGGGTTAGTTGGACTACAGACCCCCTTTTAAACCATTTAGCACAGGGTGTTCCAAAGTCTGTCACTCTCTGCACTTTGGTCCCTTCTGAATCTCTGTGTTGATTATCACCTTCTGCAAATGAGCTTCTCTAATGAGGGTTGAAAGATGATGCTTTGATGTCAAGATAAAATAATCCTTGTTTAAATAAAGACATTGACCAAAACGCCTAGAAACCTGGCAACAATGTCCCTCTGAATCAACTCTGTATTAAAAGTAATGATGACTTTTGTTGTTCCGTTAATGAATGAAGGACAATTACAACAATAATTCTTGGTATTTCGGGTAGTTATTTCTATGCTAGATATTTACCTAGATATTTGATATCAGTGCCACATTTTATCCTGATATTCCAGCTTGTCTTATTCCATAAGGTCTTTTTGAATAGGTAAGAAAACTAAAGTCTGAGGATATTAATACCTAGCTCACATATTACTGTGGTGGCTTGATTACCAATAGAGCTGGATCTGGAATGAACTAAGAGATATGCCTCTGGGCACCCTTGCAAGGGATTTTCTTTCCATCTTCTCTCTCTTTCTCTCTCTCTGTCTGTCTCTGTCTCTCTCTGTCTCTCTGTCTCTCTGTCTCTCTGTCTCTGTCTCTGTCTCTCTCTCTCTCTCTCTCTCTGTCTCTCTCTCTCTCTTTTGTTTTCTTTCCTCTTGTTTCCTTTTCTTGCATTTTCTTTATTACTTTACATAATATTTGTATTGAATATTTGGGAATTTCACATCATGAACTCTGTTCACATTCATTCCCAATCTTCCCAGGCTACCCTTGACCCTTTTCACTTCCCTTCTCATGAAAGAAAAACAAAACATACAACAACATACACAAGACAAGTTCAATTTTTGTTGCCTGTTTACTCACTAGAGCATGTTCAAACTCCCAGTTGCCAGCCCCTTATAGAAAACTGAGTCTCTCCACTTGCATCCCTGCCAAAAGCCATCAATTGTAGAGAGGTACACTTCAGCATTCTTATCACAATCTTTAAGAGTTTTCTTTTAAATCTCCTAGAAGAGAAAGTATGAGATACCCTTGAACACACTGGTACAGAAGACAATTTCCTGGACAGAACACCAAAGGCTCAGACTCTAAGATCAATAATTGATAAAGAAGATGTCATGGAACTACAAAGCTTCCATAAAGCAAAGAGCACTGCCAATAGAACAAAATGCCACCCTACAGATTAGTAAAGGATCTTCACATACTCTACATCTGACAGAGGGCTAACAACCAAAATTTATAAAGAACTCAAGAAGTTCAACACCAACAATACAAATAATCCAATTTAAAAATGGGGTAAAGAGCTAAACAGAGAATTCTCAACAGAGGGATCTCAAATGATCAAAGCCCTTAGTCATAACGTAATGTAAATCAAAACAACTCTAAGGTTCTATCTTATACACATCGGAATGGCTAAGACCAAGAACTCAAGAAATAGCACATGCGTAAGATGATGGGGAGCAAGGGAAACACATCTTCACTGCTGGCGGTAATGAAAATTTGTACAACCACTTTGGAAATAAATTTGCCATTTTTTTTTTTTTTTTTCAGAAAACTTGGAATAGTTCTACCTCAAGACCCAGCTATAGAACTCCTGGCCATATATACAAAACATGCTCCAGTATTGCACAAAGCCACTTGTTCAATTATGTTCATAGAAGCTTTATTTTTAATAGCCAGAAGGTGAAAACAACCTTCCTTCACCTGAAGAATTGATAAATAAAATGTACATATGCGCAATGAAATACTATTAAGCTGTTAAAAACAAAGACAACATAAATTTTGCAGGTAAACGGATTGAACTTGAGAATATTATCCTGAGTGAGGTAACCCATTCCCAAAAGCTCATGCATGGTATGTAGTCACTTATAAGTGGATATTAGCCATTAAATACAGGTAGTATGCTACAATCTACCACAAAGGAGCTAAACAAGAAGGAAGACCTAAGGGAGTAAGCTTGAATCTCACTTAAAAGGAGGAATAAAATAACCATAAGAGGCAGAAGGTTGGAATAAAGAAGGTGAATGGGGGAGAAATGAGATTTAAGGATCAGGTGTGGGGAAGGACAAGGAGAGATGGCTAGATGGCTTTGAAAATGAATGGAATTCTGCAACTGACAGGGGTAAGGAGGTTGGGGACATCTCCAAGATGACACAGACATGGAATAAGTAAGGCATCCAAGAATCAATGGGGATGACCTTAGCTGTGACTCACAATATTGGGAATATGAAACCAGAAGTCACCTTCTGTAGACAAGCAGGATACTAGTAGAGCAATAGAGACACCAACACACCCACAAAACTTTCAACCACAAATTTATCCTTTCTATGACTGAAATTCAGGCACAATGGATGGGGCAGAGACTGAGGAAAAGGCCAACCAATAACTGGCCCAACTTGAGACCCATCCCATGGGCAACAACCAATCCCTGACGCTATTAATGATACTCTGTTATGCTCAGAATCAGAAGCATGTTGTCCTCTGAGAGGGTCCTCCCAGAAGTTGATTCAGATAGATACAGACACCCACAGTCAAATATTGGATTGAGCTTGGGAACCCATATGGAAGAATGAGAGGAAGAATTTGAAGGCCTTGAAGTGGATAGGACCTCCAGAGAAAGACCAACAGAGTCTAATCTGGATCCTAGGGTCTCTTAAAGTCTTAACCATCAACCAAAGAACATACACAGGCTGGACCTAGGACTCTGTGCACATATGTAGCAGATAAACAGTTTGGTCTTCATATGGGTCCTGAACACCTGGACCAGTGTCTATCCCAAAAGCTGTTTCCTGTATGAGTTCTTCTAGCTGGGCTGCCTTATCTAGTCTCAGTGGGAGAGGAAGCAGCTAACATTGCAGGGACCTGAAGTGTCAGGGTGAGGAGAGTGTGCACACTCTCTTAAAGGAGAATACGACAGGAATGAAGAACATTGTGGGAGGTAGTGACTGGGATAGGGGCAGTGAGTTGGATGTAAAGTAAATAAGTTTTAAAAAAGTTCTCTTCTATGTAATTTGTCTAGACTGTACTTTTGGATGGGAACTAGGGGATAGGTGTTATTAACAAAGCCTTTTGTTTATCTTTGAGCTCATATAGATTATATTATAAATTATACTACCAAATACAATGACAGTGTAAATATTTCCATTCCAAAGGAAGAAATAGTGTAAATAAGGAGAAAAGATCAATAAAATCAATAACAAAAGACCAGTGAATGTGATAGGTAGGCTTATATAAGAAGGCTATTCGGGAGCTTGTATAACCTCTTATTCCTCCTACAGTTTAGATGATTTATTGGATCATGTAAAGGTAACTTTTATTTACCAGATCTGATTGTCATCTCTGAGGCTTACTACTAAATATACCCAAACTTTCTCTCTCTTGCTCCTCTCTCTCTCTCTCTCTCTCTCTCTCTCTCTCTCTCTCCTTTCCTCCATCCCCCCTGTTCTCTTATTTTCATTATTTTATTGGTTATTTTATTTACTTATAGATATCCCCCCACCCCAGTTAAATCCCTATCCCCTCCCTCATCCCCCCTGCTTTTATGAGGGTGCTCTCCCACCCACCCACTCCCTACTGCTTCAGTGCCCTAGAATTCCCCTAAACTGGAACATAGAACCTTTATAGGACCAAGGGGCTCCTCTTCCATTGATGCTAGATAAGGTAATCCCCTGTTACATATGCAGCTGGAACTATGGATCCCTTCGTGTGTACTCTTTGGCTGATGGTTTAGTTCCTGGGAGCTTTGGGTGGGGGTCTCTTTTGATTAGGTTAAATGACAACTCAAAGCCTAATTGAAATGTAGACATCACCTTCTGATAGTATCACACATTTGCAATAATCTGAGGGAAAAGCATGTTGTTTTTTCCTGCTCCATTTCAACTTTTGCTAGTGACTTCCTCTACTGTTTTCCTGACACCACTATTACTGCTGAAACAGTCATCCATTGCTCACACTAGAACCCAGCTCTTTCTTTGGCTTTACAATGTGGACTGAAAGAATCTTCCAGGCCTTTTACTCAAGATAAACACTGCTGAGGCATCCAAACTTGTGAACTGAGCAGCTACTGTTTCTCAATCTCTTCACTGTGAAGATAGCCATTTTCAGACCACACTACATAAACCATTGTATAAGTTACCTTTAATATGTATTTAGAGCATCATCTCTGTTCTTCAAGAGGACCTGACTAAAGCATGTTGTATCCAAGTCATATCATCTAAGGAAACAAGTTTTCTTTTCCATGGAATATCAGTGGTATTCTGGCTAAGGTGCCTGGTCTTTCACATATATTTTCACTTATCAGTGTGGCCCTTTTAATGGACAAAGTTCCAGAGGCTAAATGCTTTTCAAAGTCATATTTGCTTGGGTCTAAAACTCTTGTCTTGGAAGACAAGAGTTTTACTAAGGGCCTTATATGCCACATGATACACTTTGGAATCTTCTCCTAGGCAGCTGGGAGAAACACGAAATGCTAGCAAGGAAGAAATGGGAGAAACACTTTAACAGGCTGTTTTATTGTGTCTTCCAAAGATTGGGAGGCCAAATTAAGGTTGAGTCAAAGATTTTCAGGGGGTTGTCTATTTAATAAGTTTGGCAATTACTTCTTGAACAAACTTCACAATTTGCAGTTCCCTTCAGCCTTCCATGTGTCTGTTAAAACCAATGTAAAAATTGTGGCTACTATTGTCCATAGGCCTATAGTTTATTCTGTAACCATCAATGAGGATAAAAAGCTCTTCAACAAGAAAAATGATGGTTGTGCTTCTCAATCTTATTACATCAGTTTAAAAGATGCTGAGGTACAGCACTTAGGTAGGTGTGCAGGAGTAAGCCTCCCCTTTGTAAAAGAATCAATAGCTATCCACTAGCAATGGCTACAAAGTACCTTTTAAAACTAATAATTGTAGAAAGGCTGAATCCTTCATAATAAAAATCTTTAAAACCTTTATAAAATTCCTCTGAAAAGACGCATTCCTGGGGAGACCTATAATTATTGAAAGGCAGGGGGAGAGCATCAGGCTATTTCACATAAACATGGATGATGCTGGCCTCAGCCAGGAAGCTGAGGTTAGGTGAGTAAGACCCAAATGAGAAAATGAACCAGGATCAATTTTTCTTCCCAATATATTTTGTTGTATACAAACGATAAAGCATAAACAGCCTCTGATTTCCCTCTAGATGCTGCTGCTGTTTTTCTTTCTATTTTTTTCTTCAACAAAAGCTATGTGGCTGACATTGAATTGCAAATTCTGTCCTTCAGATATGCATGCCACATTCAGGCTTCATACATTCATTTTGTGGCAGTTAACCCTAGTTTTGTTTAACTGCTCTTGAGTTTCCTTGAATTTTATGTTGAAGCATTAGTTGTTATTTAGAATCTTCTTTTATTTCCCTGCTACCTTAAAAATAGTAGTTGTGGGAATAATCGCACTCCTTCAGTCTTTGTTCATAATATTGGGTTATTAATTTCTGTTTAAAATATAAAAAACAAATCCTAGATTTAATAAACTTTTGCAAGGCACTTCTTCCTAAACACCCAACACGACTTGGACAAGCTTTTTTAACTTACTGCACAGGCAGGAGGAGAAACACCAGTGTCTTAGTCAGGGTTTCTGTTCCTTCACAAAACATCATGACCAAGAAACAAGTTGAGGAGGAAAGGGTTTATTCAGCTTACATTTCTACATTGCTATTCATCACCAAAGGAAGTCAGGACACAAACTCACTCAGGGTAGGAACTTGGAGCCAGGAGTGGATGCAGAAGCCATGGAGAAATGCTTGTTACTGGTTTGCTTCACCTGGCTTGCTGAGTTTGCTCTCTTATAGGACCCAAGACTACTCGTCCAGGGATGGTACCACCCACAATGGGCTAGGCCCTCCACCCTAATCACAAATTAGAAAATGCCTGACAGCTGGATCTCATGGAGGCATTTCCTCAAGGGAGGCTCCTTTCTCTGTGATAACTCTAGCTTTTGTCGAATTGACACACAAAACCAGCCAGCACAACCAGGATACTGAGATCCTGACTGGCCATCTCTTTCATTGTTTATACTTCAGTTTCTCTTCTTTCTTTCTTTCTTTCTTTCTTTCTTTCTTTCTTTCTTTCTTTTTTCTTTCTTTTTCAATGAAAATATTGAGTTTGAGCCTTTTTTCTGTGTGTGTGCTAAGCATCAATAGTGTTCAGGATAAAATAATGCTATATTTGACTTTTGTTGTCTGAGTGTAGGATTAATAAACATTTTGAGATTATGGTATAATGGTACTCTTCCAACCTGTAGGATCCATATGTACTGTCTGGAGTTATCACAGAGAAAAGAGCCCCTCACTTAAGAAATGCCTCCATGATATCCAGGTGTAAAGCATTTTCTCAATTAGTGGTCAAGTGTGGGAGGGCCTATTATGGGTGGTGTCATCCCTGGGCTAGTAGTCTTGGGTTCTATAAGAAAGGAAGCTGAGCAAGCCATTGGAAGCAAGCCAGTATATAACATCCCTCTGTGGCCTCTGCATCAGCTCCTACTTCCTAACCTACTTGAGTTCCAGTTCTGACTTCCTCTGGGGATGGACAGCAATGTGAAAGCATAAGCTGAATAAACCCTTTCCTCCCCAACTTTCGTCTTGTTCATGATGTTATATTCTTGTGCAAGAATAGAAACCCTGACTAAGACACCATCCTACCTGGGTAGAAGAAAAAAAGAGAACCTCTGTTGTTAAGCACCTGTATTTAAGAACTCTGGGAAATTCTACTCCATATCCCAGAATAAGTTAACTGAACAAGGATGATATACAAGTAGAAACCTAGACACAAATGAAGGACTACCAAAAACAAATGCTACAGATAGAAATGCTATGTGTCACCATAGAATTAGGGTAATAACTGAGGCCAAAGCTGTGTTTGAAGTTGATTCCCCCCTGGTGTGATGCTTGAAGGACAGTTTTGTGGAAAGAAGACATACTTATATAAGACATGGAGAAGTGTATGAAAGTTTTTGAAAAAATTGTCTTATGAATATTGCACTATGAGAAAATTCTCCGTCTTCTGTCTACCAGGAGAAAATTCTGTCTTTAAACTTTCAGAAACTTGAGTGTTACTGTGAAAATTACAGGGTCTGAGCAATAATGATGATTTAAAAAACAATCCAGACCCTTAGATTCAGATTTGTCACAGGGTTAGAACTTATGATGTCTAGTCCATTATTGTGGAAAAAAACACGAACAAGGGGTGGCCCTGTGCCCACGATGCAGTAACACGTGGGGGGAGGGGGGAGGTAGCCCGCAGGGGAGGGCAGCAGCGGAGTCCCAGTGGCTTTCCCAGGGGCAGGTCCCACATATTGCATAAAATCCAAGGTTCCAGAAGTTGGAAGCTTGGCGGCAGGCCCAGAAGACATGTGGACTATGTTTCCAAAGAGAAGTTTATTGTCCATGGTGGTAATTGGATCTGGATGTGAGTGTGCTCCCCACCCCCAAGGCAGGAGAAGGCTAGCTTATATAGGGAAGTGGGAAAGAGGAGGGACCAGGAGGAATAACTTAATTAGCTATGCTTCCCCCCTCCCCCCCACCTTTAGATAATTCATTAATATGTAAATCTCTTGAGGTAGAGGCCTGTTAATCATGCCCTCTACCTGTGTCTTACATGACTGATGCTGTAGGTTAAATGGAGACTAGACTGCTTGTCAGGACCCTGGGTTCTGGGGACATGCCCGGATACCTGCCATTTCTCCCTTGGAGTCTTGGGGTTCTAGGCCCATGCCTAGCCAAGAACCAAAATACCCTTATGTAGTCCCACACATTACCATGCAACAATATCCTTATAGGCATTAAAATATTTGAAATGGTACTAGTACAAGGTGAAATCTGCTGTAGGTGCCTAAATTAACTCCAATATTCAGAGAATGGAAAGTAGAATGTATAAAGATACTTTATTAATATTTTAATATATATAACATGTTAAAATAATAGTAATTTTAGAATAGTGAATGAAACCTATTGCTATCACTAATTTTATCTGTTTCATTTTTGCATTTGTTATATAGCTACTTGAAAAATTTTAAATTTTAATTGGTTTTCACATGACTTTCATTTCTGATGTTTAAACTAAACAGCTACTCTGATCTTCCTTCTTTTTTTTTAGAGAGAGGGAGAACATAATTGGGAGAAACAGAGTAAGAGAGAAACACAGTACTTAGAGGGATCTGATAAATTGGTCACATTACATAATAGTATAATGTGTATACTATGTTTAAATGTATGAGTCCTTTTAAAGTTCATGATGGGGAACCAAATTCCTAAGTTGATGAAAGTAAGATTTAAAGCATTTAGGAAATAATTAGGGTAGTATAGCTATATGGTTTTTTCTTTTCTACATCTCCGAGATCTCTCATAGATCATACTGAATCAACAAGAACATTGAAGTTTGTTTTTCTGTAACTTCAGAAACATAGCAGTAGCTGTATTAGATTCACTGGCTATAGTTTGTTGACTTCTGTCCTAGAGCCTTTTGAAATAAATTGCATTGATATTACCATATGTACTTACAATTGACTAAGTATCTTGAACAAATCAGGGCTATTTTCTACCTCCTATTCTTTATTCCTTTTCTATTTTTGCTTTTTCTATTCATAACATCAAAGCAATAACTGTTGTAAAGTATTTTCCTCCAATTTGCTCTGCTCTGGAGCAAAGTTCCTTAAGACTCAAGAACTGAGACCCTATTGGTAAAGATACTACAAAGTGTTTCCAGGAAAGGGATATCAGCCTTCAACTGACAAGTAATCTCTCTTTGGGCTGGCTAAGTTTCATAGTGTTTAGAAGGTGCTATGGAGACTGATAATGGAAGAAAAAATATCAATGGTTTTACTCTATGCTAAACTCTGCATGTAACAATACTCACTTGCCTGACAAGATGTACCCACTTAGTGCAATTGTACATGCCAACCAAGATTTCATGCCTGGTTCAATAAACATGGTCAAAGCCTTTATCTAGGGAAGTCATAGTCCCTAAAGGAAAGATTTCTGGTGCTGTCTTTCTAAATGACCATGTTGTAAAACTGGTCATTTACAACAAACATTTCTAAATATATATGCTTATAGTTTTAAACTAATGCTTCTCTCAACCTTGGTCAGAGAGGTTTCTAATTGCAGAGGTATCAGTTAATGAGAAGATTAGTAACTGTTCACAATACTAAGAGTTAGCATCTGTGAGTGATCAGCCATAAATAGGACCAATTTAAATAAAATAATAATTAACATTGAACATATGAATAAGATAAAACTAACCAAGATAAATAAATTAATTCCCCATCACCTCTGCTCCCTCCTACACTGGTCCTGTTGAATCTGAACCATACAGGTAAGCTTCCTTTCTGCCATCCATCTTTCCAGATTGCAAAGTATCCTGGGGATGCCAGCCTGCTCTAAACATCCTGATAGCCCAGGAAGACATCCATTCTCCTGCCACTTCTATGCTCATCTTTATTGGATCTGTGTCTCTTCATTAATACAGATCTGCATACCCATAACCATTCAATCTGAATGTACTCATCAGAGGCCTGCCATGCTAAGACCATGGAGGTTAAGCCCCTCTGAATACCTACTACAACAGGAATATCTTGGAACCAAAGTCATCCAGATGGGTAAAAATTCTCCAAAGAGCACAGTTGACAATCCCCAGGGCAATATGAAAATTTCTTAGCACATCTGCCCCTTTACAGCAAGCCCTAGATATACTAACACAACCAAAGCACAAGAAAATGACCTTAAATCCAACTTATATAGATGATAGAGTCCTTTAAAGACAAAATTAATAAATCACTTTAAAAAAATACAGGAAAATACAATCAAACAGGTAAAAGTCTTTAAAGAGAAAGCAGATAAATTCCTTAAAGATATACAGGAAAATAAAATTAAATAAGTGAGGGAAATAAATAAAGCTGTGATAGATCTGAATGTAGAAATAGAAACAAAAAGCAAGCAAACAAATAAAAATAGCCACAACTGAGGGAATCCTGGAGATGGAAACCTAGAGAAGAGAATAGAAACAATAAAGATAATCTCAGCCCTAGAAGAAAAAATAGAAGAAATTGATACATCAGTCAAAGAAATGTTAAATCTAAAAAAAATTTCCTGACATGAAGCAACCAGGAAATCTGAACTACATGGAAAGACCTAACCTAAGAATAATAAGAAAAGAAGATGAAAATCACAGCTCCAAGGCCCAGAAAATATTCTCAGCAAAATCACAGAAGAAAACTTTCCAAGTCCTAAAGAAAGAGGCCTATAAATATACAAGAAGATTATAGAACACCAAATAGACTGGACCAGAAAACAAATTCCCCAACCACATAATATCAAAACACAAAATCTACAGAACAAAAAAGAATGTTAAAAGCATCAAACATAAATGGGCAGGTAACATAAAAAAAGACAGACCTATCAAAACTACATCCAACTCCTCAACAGGCACTATAAAAGCTAGAAGTACCTAGACAGATATGTTGATGTTGCACCCTCTAAAAAAACCACCAAAGCCAACCAGGACTACTCAATTACCAGCAAAATTCTCAATTACCATAGATAACAAGATATTTCAAGATAAAACCAGATTTAAACAATATCTATGCACAAATCCAGCCCTACCGAAAATACGAAAAGGAAAACTCCAAACAAGGATAACTATATGCAAGAAACCACAGGAAAATAATAATTCCTAGGCAGCAAAAGGGAAGTGGGAAGCACACATGCACACACACACACCAAAAAATCTCCAACATCAAAATAACTGGAAATAACAATCACTAGTCATTAATGTCTCTCAATATCAATAGATGCAATTTCCCAACAAAAAGACACAGGAAACTAGAATGATGTGAATACATGATCCATCATTTTGCTGCATGCAAAAGACAAACTTCAACACTGAAGATATACATTACCTCAGTAAAGTGCTATAACCAAGTTTTACCAGCAAACAGACCCAATAACAAGCTGAAGTAGTTATTCTAATTTCTAATAAAATAGATTTTCAATGAAAATTAATCAAAAGAGTAAGAGAAGGACACTTCATACTCATTGGAGAAAAAAATACTATGAAGATGATATTTCAATTCTGAACATGTATGCCCCAAACTCAATGGCACCCACATTTGTAAAAGAAATATTGTTAAAGTTTAAATTGCATATTGAACCCTACACATTAATATTGGGACACTTAAACACCTACCTCTAAACAATTGACAGGACATCCAGAAAAATATTAAACAGGGAGGAAATGAGTAAACTGACAGACATTATGAATGAAATGGACATAGCAAACATCTACACAATAATTCACCAAAACTCAATATACTTTCTTCATACTACTTTATGGATCTTCTCCAATACTGTCCATATTATGTCACAAGGCAAGCCTCAGCATATAGAAGAAAATTGAAATAATCCTTTGTATCTTAACAGACCACCATGGATTAAAGTTAGACTTCAACAACAGCAGAATCACCTGAATGCTTACACAGTCATGGAAATTGAATAACTCTCTACTCAATGATCTCTGGGTCAAAGAAGAAATAAAGAAAGACATTAAAGACTTTCTGTAATTCAATGAAAATAAAGGAACAACATAGTCAAATTTATGTGACACTATGAATACAGTGCTCAGAGAAAAGTTCATAGTACTAAGTGCATCCAAAAAGAAATGAGAAACTTCTCTTACTAGCAATTTAAAAGGATATCTGAAAGCTCTAGAGAGGAAGGAGGAGAAGGAAAAGGAAGAGGAGGAGGAGGAGGAGGAGGAGGAGGAGGAGGAGGAGGAGGAGGAGGAGGAGGAGGAGAAGGAGAAGGAGAAGGAGAAGGAGAAGGAGAAGGAGAAGGAGAAGGAGAAGGAGAAGGAGGAGAAGAAGAAGAAGAAGAAGAAGAAGAAGAAGAAGAAGAAGAAGAAGAAGAAGAAGAAGAAGAAGAAGAAGAAGAAGAAGAAGAAGAAGAAAGCACACCAAAGAGTGGTAGAAAAAATCAAAATCTGGCTGAAATCAATCAGTAAGAAACAAAGAAAACAATACAGAGAATCAACGAAACCAAGAGCTGGTTCTTTTATAAAATCAATAGGATAGACAAACCTTTAGCCAAATTAACCAAAAGACAGAGAGACTGTATTCACATAAATAAAATCAGAAATGAAGAAGTAAACATAATAACAGACACTGAAGAAATTTAAGTAATCATTTGGTCTAACTTCAAAAACCTGTATTCCATAAATTGGAAAATCTCAATGAAATGAACAATTTTCTAGACACATACAACTTGCCAAATTTAGACCAAGGTCTGGTATTATATTTAAACAGGCCTATAACCTCTAAAGAAATAGAAGCAGTTATTCAAACTCTCTCCCAAAATGTTGAGGGCCACATGGTTTTAGTGAAGAATTCTACCAGACTTTCAAATAGCTAATACCCATACTTCTCAAAAACTATTTCACACAAAAGAAACAGAAGAAACACTGCCAAAGTCTATGAAGCCACTGTCACCCTGATACCTAAACCATAATAAGATTCAACAAGGAAAGAAAACTTCAGACTGATTTCTTTTACGAACACTGATGGAAAACAATTCAATAAAATACTAGCAAACCTAATCCAGGAACACTATCAAGTAGATTGTATCCCAGGGATGCAGGAATTGTTTAGTATAGGAAAATCCACCATATAAGCAATCTGAAAGAAAAAAGTCTCATGATCATCTCCTTAGATGCTGAAAAAGCCTTTGACAAAATCCAATACCCCTTCATGTTAAAAGTATTAGAGTGATCAGGGATACCAGGCAAATAAATACCTAAACATAATCAAAGCAATATACAGCAAGCTAATAGCCAAAATCAAGCAAAATAGAGAGAAACTTAAAGCAATCCCACTAAAATCAGGACAAGACAAGTTTGGCTCTTTTCTCCCTATCTATACAATATAGTATTTAAAGTCCTAGTCACAAGGCAACTAACGGAGATCAAGTGGATACAAATTAGAAAAGAAGAACTCAAATATGACTATTTTCAGATGAGATGAATAGTATACATAAGTGACCCCAAAAATTCTGCCCGAAAACTTCCACAAGTGATAAACACTGTCAGCAAAGTGGCTGGATACAGAATTAACTCAAAGAAATCAGTAGCCCTCCTTTTAAGCAAATGATAAACAGCAAGAAAGAAATTATGGAAACAACACCCACCCTTTACAGGAGCCAGGAATAGTATGAAATATCTTATTGTAACTCTAATAATGCAAGTGAAAGATCTCTATGATATGAACTTCAAGTCTCTAAAGAAAGAAATTATAAAAAATGTGAAAAGATAAAAGATCCCATGCTCATGAATACGTAGGATTAAAATAGTGAAAATGGCCATCTTACCAAAAGCAATCTACAGATTGAATGCAATTCCCATCAAAATTCCAGCACAGATTTTTATATATCTTAAACGGCAATTCTCATCTTCATCTAGAAAAATAATAAACTCAGGATAAATGAAACAATCTTGAAAATTAAAAGTACTTTGGAAGGAATCAAAATCCCTGACCTCAAGCTGTACTACAGAGCAATACTGATAAAAAGTGCATGGTATTACTATAGAAACAGACACTTCAATCACTGGAATCTAATCAAAAACACAGAAATAAACTCACACACCTATGAATACTTGGTTTTTGATAAAGAACCTAAAGTCATACAATGGAACAAAGAAAGCATCTTCAACAAACAGTGCTGTTCTAACTAGTTGTCTACATATAGAAGAATGGAAATAGATCCATATTCATCACTCTACATAAAAAGTAAAGTCCAAGTAGATCAAGAACCACAACATAAAACTGGATACACTAAGTCTCATGGAAGAAAAATGGGAAATATTCTTGAACTAATTGAACAGGAGACAAGTTCCTGAATAGAACAACGGCTCATGCTTTAAGATCAAATAATTAATAAATGGGACCTCATAAAACTGCAAAACTTCTGTAAGGCATTGGACACTATCAATATTTGTATCAGCCTTGTTTTTTAATAACCAGAAAATGGAAACATTCTAGATGTCCCTCAACTGAAGAACAGACAATGAAAATGTGATACATCTAAACAATGGAATATTATTTAGCCATGGAAAACAAAGACATAATGAATTTTACAGGCAAATGTATGTATCTTGAGAATATCATTCTGGGTGAGGTAAGCCACTCACAAAAGGACATACATGGCATGTATCCACTTAAAACTGAATATCAACCATAAAACACAGGGTGTTCATGCTTCACTCCATATTCCCAAGAAGGCTGGACAGAAAGGAGGCCACTAGCAAGGATGCTTGTGTGTCACTTGGAAGGGGAATGAAATGGAAGGGGGAAAGGCAGATGGAGGAAATGGATAGGAGAGGAAATTGGAAGGGGACTGTAGGAGTCCGGGGTCAGGTGTGGGGAGGTGCAAGAACATGGCCAGAAGACCATGAGAATGAATGGAAATCTACAAATGATGGTGTGTGTGTATGTAATTGTATATGCTTAGCCCAGGAAATTGCACTATTAGGAGATATAGCCTGGTTGGAGTAGGTGTGTCACTTGGGGGTATGAGTTATAAGACTCTCATTCTAGCTGTCTAGAAGTCAGTATTCTGCTAGCAGCCTTCAGATAAAGACACAGAACTCTCGCCTCTGCCTGTACCATGTCTGCAAAGGCTCCTGCCTTGAAGATAATACACTGAACCTCTGGACCTGTAAGCCAGTCACAATTAGATGTTGTTCTTTATAAGAATTGCCATGGTCATGTTGTCTATTCACAGCAGTAAAACCCTAACTATGTCAGGGGGTTTAGAGGGCATCTCCAGGAAGATATGGAGACGTAAGATAAGGGAGGTGCCTAAGAATTAATGGAGGTGTTCTTAGCTGTTATTCACAGCATTAGGCATATAGAGCCTGGAAGCCTGTCATGGCCAGGCAGAAACACTGGTGCAGCAATAGCAACACCAACCCACCCAAAACTTTCACTTGAAATTTATCTTATGTGCAAGAAGTGCAGGCATTGGGGATGGAGTACAGATGGAAGGAATGACCAACCAATGCCTCACCCAACTTGAGATTCATTCCATGTTCAAGCACCAATCCCTGACATTATTAATGATACACAGCTATGCTTCCATACAGGAATCTAGCATGGCTGTCCTCTGAGAGTCCCCACCAACCAACTGAGTTAGACAGACACTCACAGCCAAAGAGTAGATGGAGCCTTGGGAATCTTATGGAAGATTAGGAAGAAGGATTTCAGCCCCTAAGGGTATAGGAACTCTACAGAAGAGACCAACAGAGTCAACTAATCTGGACTTCAGGCTCCAGAGACTGAACCACCAACCAAAAAATATACATGGGCTGGACCTAAGCCTCTCGATATGTAACAGATATGCAGCTTGATCTTCATGTGGGTCCTGAACAACTGGAATAGGTGCTAACCCAAAAGCTGTTGTCTGTATATGGGATATGTTCTAGCTGGGTTGCATTGTCTGGCTTCAGGGGGAAAGGAAATGCCTAGACTTACAGAGAACTTGAAATGCAAGGGTGGGTGGATACCTGGGGGACCCCACCTGTGGGACTGCATAAGGGTATCCTGGTTCTTGGCTGGGCATGGGCCTAGAACCCCGAGACTCCAAGGGAGAAACGGCAGGAGTTCGGCCAAGTCCCCAGAACTCAGAGTCCTAACAAGCAGTCCAATCTCCATAGACCTACATTGTTCAGTCACGTAGGCCATTACAGCCCCTCCCAAAGTGCACAGGTAGAGGCTGTAGCTACAGGCCTCAGGCCCTAGAGATTTACATACTAATGAAGGTCAGAGGGCGGAGCCAATTAACCATTCCTCCCCAGAACCTCCCCCTTCCTCCCTCCCTACTTAACCCAGGCTTGCCCTGAGTTTGGGGGGTACTTCCAGATCCATCTACCATCCGCCATGACAATAAACCCTTTTGGAACCAAGGACTTCCTCGTATCATTGGGTCCTGCCGGGTCTGCCGCCACCGAAGCCTCCAGCCCCTGGAACCATGGACCTTTCTCTGGTATGTGACACAGACTGCCTGGAAGCCTCCAGGCAGACTCCACCTCGCAGGTCCCGGCCGCTGTCGAGTAGGCCCGGGCCTGCCACCCGGGCCTCCACCTTGTGGGCCCTGGGACTCCAGGCAGCCTCCACCTCACAGGCCCCAGGCCTGCTGCCGCGTGGGTCCGGGACTCCACCGCTCCCCACCATTTTTTCCCACACCCACCCACTTAGAGAAGAAAGAGAATGGGGAAAAAGGAAAAATTGTAGGAGGATGTAACTGGGAGGAGGGCAGTGAGTGAAATGTAAACTGAATAATTGAAATAAATAAATAAACAAATTAATTAATTAATTAATTGATTTAAAAGAAGTGAACAAGTCACAGGAAACTACTGAAATATACATGATCCACATGCTTTATCCCTAGCTCACAGGAACAAGGAAAGATTACTGTGGGTGGGAGACTTCAGGACATGATCTGTGAAGCTGTGTACAAGTCTTCTAAGGAGCTCCCAGGATGAATTTTTCTTGAGATATCAGTCATGGTAGGGTGGCCTAACTTCCTTTCCATTTTCATACTTCCGTAAATGACCCCTAACTCATACAGGTGTAAACAATCTCGATTTGCCAAAATGTTCATTGATATAGTTGTTTCTTTGGTTTGGCTGTTCTACATGTTTCAACTTGGAAAAACAAACATTAGTATATATTATCCCAGGAAAAGTTGAACACTCAGTAACACACAGTTCTACAGTCCACTAAATATCCAAATATTGTCTGAGTGTTCAGATAGTATTTCCTAGATGGATTCAAGTGGTTAATCTTATTGAGTTTTCTCCCAAGCTGGAATTGAATTATGACTGTCAAATTCAATGTGTTTGATATGTCTGTTAAATCTACTTCTGCCTTAGCATTTCTCCTGCTCTTATGGTTACTTGATGTTGAAAATGTTTTTGTTTGAGATATTATTATATCCGTCAAGTCTACAGATCAATGAATTCTATATAGGCATGCAGTTACTAGAACACCAGGTTACCAACTGATCCTTAACTGACAGTCCTAGTCCTTGACCTTGGCAAAACCTTGCATTCTCTATTGTTTACTATGCAGCTTCATTCTGGCAATGTTTGAAGAGATTATCTTCTACTTTGTATAAAGTTAATATTATTTAGTTTATTTTAAACTATCAAGTCATTTATCATGTAAAGCTTCCTACAATGTTTATTTTTCTGATTGTATCTTCAGTAAATGTTACTTTCTTCACTATATTTCTTACAATCCTAGGGTTACTTTTGGAAAACTGATTGTTCTCAAGATAATAGAAAGTCCTGAGACTGCCTACTGTATCCTGGGGACACATAGTATCTTACTGGTTACTATTTTATTAGAAGATTTAATGTGAATGTACTGTGTTAAAGTTATTTTTATCCCTTTTCCCCTTTCAGATTCATCTTACTCTGTCTAACCAGCTCATCTCAAATTCATAGTGTCTTCACACACACACACACACACACACACACACACACACACACAGCTTATTCTTATTAGTGTTGTCCCTACTTGCATTTGTTTGGTACTGAACACTCAGGATTAGAATCTTGTCCCTGAAAAAAACAATTAATATCCCCCTGCTTCAGTCAACTTCCCATCACTGTGTTAAAACACTATGAGCAAAAGCAACTAGCTGAGGAAAGAGTTTATTCTTTTTTTGTACTTCCTCAAGACAAACTATCACTGAAGGAAGTCAAGGAAGCAACTCAAGGTGAGGATTTGGTTTCAGGAACCAAAGCAGAAGCCATGGAGGAGCATATCTTTCTGGGTTGCTCTGCATGGTTTACTCAGCCTCCATTCTTATACCACTCAGGGCCATCTGCCAAGGGGTAGAACTACCCAATGTGGTTCTTTTATAAACCACCAGTGAAGAAGCAAGCTTGTCAATCTTTTTGGAGTCATTTTCTCAATTGTCGTTTCCTTTTCTCAGATAATTCTACATTGTGAGAAATTGACAACAACCACCACCACCACAAAATCCTTCCAGGCTTGTCTTTAAAACAACAAAAACAAGCAATAAGAATGGCCGCAACTAAACAATATGCAGGTCTTATTCAGACAACCATTTATTTGAAAGTATATGAAGAAATACTCTTACCTGTTCAGAAGAAATTATCATACAGCAGTCATTCAGGTCCTTAGGCTTTATATTCTCCATCCATTTCTTCTACAATGTTCCCTGAGGTTTAACTAAAGGAGTTGAGTTCTAGATGTTGCATGTTTTCCTGGGAACCCCAGGATCACTTATTGTCTGCATTTTGGAGGTGTGGATTCCTCTATGGCTCTCCATTTGCTTCAGAAAGAAGCTTCTTTGATGGGATGGAAGAATTGCACTTATTTGTCTGTAAAGAGTGAAGATTTGAAAGGTAGTTCAAAAGTGTGTTACTTCAGTAGTACAGTAGTAGCTTCCCCTCTTGGCTAGGTTTACAGCACCAGTCATAAGTTACTTCCAATTGAGCAAGCCTTAAGTCCAAATAGAGAGTTGTTAGATGTTCTAAAGATAAAACTGCCATTATTGCACCTCTGGGGATATCTTACTGGTCCCATTATTGTTATAGTACTCAGGCTTTACAGTTGGATAGGGTGGTTGAGAACAAACAAAGCACCTGCCAGCATTATGAGAACTAGCACTAGGGGGAGGCTTCCTTAACAAGATTAGTCTGATTTCTCCAAGACCTGTGACTAGATTATGTAGTATTTTCAGCAACTTCAATAACATATTTTGTTTGGGTAACCTCTATGACCTCCAGAGTAACAACTAGAATCCAGTTACCAACACCATGCACTAGAATTTTGTAAGGTAGGCTATGTGTCCCGGGGGCCCATTATCCCAATATATGCGGTAATTGCAATATATATATATATTTTTTTTTCTTGTGTATTATTCTTTCTTTTCAATTAAGTCTTCCCTTTTGCTTTTCCTAGCACCTGTGTCCTGCTGTTTTTCACTCTAGTGCCTCCTTTTCTGCTTATACTCACAGGATCGTTTTTGACATTAGTCAATCTTAAAATGATGTTAAGAACGACATGCAGACTGTCAACAATTTTCTAACTTGATAAGATCTCTTTAAATCTCTTTAAAGACTAGGACAGTGTCTTACACAAAAAATTAAAAACTAATCAATTGTATTTTCTTCCTGATAAAGAGTTATTAGTAATTAAACATTTGTCTATGGAAGACAGAGAAAGTGCCAACCTGAAAGTTTTGGGGAAAAAAAGGAAGGAAGGATGAGCCATGGAATATATAAGGAGGGAGAAAAGAAGTTGGAGAGCAGAGGAAAAGAAAAGGAAGAAGGTGTATGGATTTTTGTCTTGATAGAATTAATTAATACCAGGGTACTTTTCTTACTCACTGTATTTTTAGCTTTCAAATAAAATATTAAAAATAACTTTAATCATTAAATGAAGAACCCATATTATCCTAGGAACATCATTAATTGACAAAAAATCATCTTAAGTTGTATGAAGTACACAAAATGTGTAAAATTAAGTATATTTTTATGATGAATAAAAAGATGAAGTTTCATATCCATAGTTATTAAAGCTTCCAAAGCAGAATGTCTTGCCTGTGTATCCCCATATATTTTTGGGGGATTAAAAAGCCAGAAAATATTCATCTAATGAGTAACTGAGGTCACAACTTAGATGATTAGACTGTAGTAGCTGCTCAACAAATATTATGACCTCGTCATTGATTTTAATGCTCATCCCCAAGGGCTTTACAAATGTCTCCTGCTGAGGAAAGCAGCTTATATTTTAGCCATGTATCACTGTGGAAGTTGTTTATATGCACATATTACCCATATGGAGTTCTTGTATTTTAGGTTTGTCTTTAGGGTTCAGTGGCAAGCATCTTCATACTCCTCTCAGTGTTGTCACTCCTGCCATGGATTGAACTCCAGAGTCAGCGAAACCGCAGTTGTAGTAAAAAGGCCTCTGTCACTTGGCAAATGTTTAATCTAGAAGCATCTTTATGTCAAAGGAGCATTAGACTGACTGCAAGCACCAGTTCAATTACTGATAGGACAGAGAAGTACACTACAGGAAAGCCAATTAACCGCCACATGTTTTTACTTTCAAACTATAAAATTGGTGTGATTGTCTCTAGCCCCATAATGCTCAGGTATATGGTGAGATTCAAACAGGATAATGCAAGTCATAAATCTCAGTAGAGACACCAGGTTTTATTATCCCAGTTACACTGTATCCCTCTGTCTCCCTGCTATATTTTATCACCTTCTAGTTTAGGGGAACATTCAATATTCACGGAATGATTTTTCCTAAATCAATAATATAAACAAAGAAAACAAGACGATCTAGTAAAAGAGGCTCAGGAAATTAACTCTCGGGGTGTGTACATACTGTCTTGGAGCAGTAGGCTGATATAATATGACACTAACGCTCTAAGTCAGGGAAGAATTTACCAGAAATCTTGCAAGTAAATGCATTTTCTACAATGCACTGTAGTGCAGCAATTCCCAGGGGATAACACCATTAATACTCTGCTTCAAATTAAAAAACATAAGCTTTTTTCCTCCCTTAAAAACAGAAGCAAAGGAACATGTCCCATTTTCTTTCCTTTATGAAAACAAAAGCTTTTAAGATGATAAAAATTACCTCTGCATGATCAATCAGCCATCTGCATCTGATTTAGTTAAGTGTTTCTCTTGTAGCTTTTTATATTATTTTTATTGTTGGTTGAGGAAATGCAAAGAGAGGGTTTTGGAAGGGTCACACAATTTCTACTTCCATTATCATGAAACTTGATCACACCTTTAAGGTGACCCTGAAATTGTGTCTTCACCTTTAGTAGAATTTGAGTGAAACCTGGTAAACTATTTATTTTTTATTTTTTATTATTACTATTAATTGTCCCATTTGTTTACATCTCAAATGATATCCCACTTCCCAGTTACCCCTCCACCAACCCCCTATCCCATGATATCCCATTTCCCAGTTATCCCTCTGCCACGCCACAACCCACATCTGCCTTCTCCCTCCCTTTTGCCTGTATGAGAGTGCTAGTTTATGCACCAGGCCATACCTTTTCCTCTTTACTTCCATTATGCTGGTGAAGAAGTGACACTATTGTATTTGGTATTTCTATGACCCTCTATTATTGTAACCATTTTATTATTGTAACCATCATGATGGCTCTGAAAAAGAGATTGGATTAGCATAGTATTCAGAGTGGGTAAGTTCCCCATATGCTGTTACCTCTAGTTTGATGGTTACAAACACCAAATGGCTTGCCATATGAAACTAGTACAGGATTGGCTTTCCAAAAGCACGGTTAACATAAGGGGGATGACATCTTCTACACAAATGCTACAGCAGCTTCAGAATTAATCTCATAGAGATGGTTTCTTTGTATTTATGAGAGGGAACACAGGAGTGGTTTATTGATAATGTTCTTAAAGGGACTATACTGATATTATTTGAAGTCTGCAGATAAGGCAGCTGTGAGTAAAGAGGCCAGATGGGATTTGAAGTGTACATATTTGTGTTTGGATGGTGGGGTATATATGGTAGCATCCCAGAGGATACTCTCTCTCTCTCTTCCTCCGTCCTTCATCCCTCCCTCCCTCTCTCTCTCTCTGTGTCTGTATGTGTGTGTATGTATGTATGTGTGCATGCATGTGTGTATAATAAATGTGAAGGTAGAGAGATGCATTTCAGGGTGTGTCTACAGTGCTATTTCTAGAAAAGATTGGGCATGGGTCATTAAATGATGAAGGCATGACCAACTGAGAGTGTGAACAGCACTATTCAGTAATTTGCAGTGTCTAGATAGAGGGACATTTTGACAAGAAGCCAGTGCAGAGGAACAGGTTCTGCACTTTCTCATGAGTGTCTATCAGTTTTACCACCAGCCACAGGCTGCAGTTTATTTGACCTTTACAAATTGGACTCAATAACAGATATTTCAGATGACTTTCAAGTCTTCAGTGGGAACTGGGACAATTAAGCTTTCAGATTAAAGAGCTACCAGGCTCTCTACCTCCCCAAAACAGACAGTTTTTCCATCTATCCTACAATCATGCAGCCCAACCCAATTAAGTCCATATACATATAGGTATATACTTATTCAATATATGCAAGGCAATATATTCTATTGATTTAGTGCTTTGGAAAACTTTAGCTAAAATATATTTCATATGCACTTATGATAAATTTTAAAGTTTTAGGTAGGCATGATAAGAATTTAGCAACACACCCACTAAAAAATTTATTAGTAAAATATCCTAGCAAAACCTATCATATTTTCTCAAAAAATCTTTTTTAATTGAAAACAGATTGTTAAGTTTATCTTGTACTATGTTGAGGTCTTGAAGGTGGCACATGGATTTCCCTGAGAAGGAGAAATAGCATAGATTTAATGGGTGAACCATGTGAAGATGGGGATGGAAAAAGGGACAATAAAATACTGGTGGGGGTTGGAAGGAGAGAGTACTAGAAGAGACAACAGGGATTGGAGGGTATTTGATAAGGGGCAGTATGGAATTCTAGTCTAGTAGAAGCTCCTAGGTTTCGAAGAGAGTGAACCTAGCAAGGACTCCTAGTGATGGAGATTCAGAGCTAGAATGGGCTATTCTATATAACCCACTTTGAAGCTATAATTTATCCCTCTTGCAAGATATACTGGGGCAATGGAGGCTCATAATGTGGGAGTGGCCAGCCAATGATGGGACTAATTTAAGGCCCATACTAGAAGAGAGAGAGTCAATACCCAAAACTTCCTGGATGACCAGGAACTCCAGGTTGGATAAACCAGAGGTCTACAATAAAAAAACAAAAACAAAAACAAACAATGATTCTAAAAGTATTTTTATAAATTCATAGATCTGTGCCTAGCTCAATTATCATCAAAGGCAACCAATGGCAGCAGATCAGAGCAGCTGCAGAGACCTACAGCCAGACACTATGCTGAGAGAGAGCCCAAATTGGAAATCTTCATCTGGTTCCTTCCCTAGGATATGGGGTAACCCTCATGGAAGTGGGGGAAGTAGAAATGTAGGAGACAGGGGGTTCGAGGATAAGATGAGCAAAGGTGCAAAGACTAATTAAGTAGGGATCATAGGGCTCACGAACACAGAAGCAACAACCACAGAACCTACATGGGTCAGCACTTGTCTTCTGCATATATGCTATGATTGGCAGCTTAGTGTTTTTTGGGGGATACTCCTAACAGTGGGAATGGGGGTGTCTTTGAAGAGTAGATATGAAGGAGAGGGGAAGCAGTGAGGAAAGAATGGGAGGAGAAAAGGAGGGGAAAACTGCTGTTGGGATGTATTGAAAGCAAAAATAAATAAATGTATGTAAAGAAATCAATATCACACACACACACACACACACACACACACACACACACACGAAAATGTTCTTCTATCTTAGGATATATCCCAAACACATTTTTCCCACCCTCCAAGATTCCCAGTTCCACCATCATATCCCCTCTACCCCAGATTTACTCTCCCTGTTTCCCCTCAGAAAAGAAACAACAAAAAGACAACAAGTGAACATGACAAAATAAGATACAAGACAAGGCAGAAGCTCACGTTTTTGAAGCTGGGCAAGGCAACTCAGTAGGAAAAAAAGAATTGCAAGAGCAAGCAAAAGAATCAGAGACACACTTACTTCCACTGTTAGGTGTCTCACGAAGACACCAAGCTAACAGCCACAATATGTACTCAGAACCTGGTCCGAAATCATGTAGGCCTTCCATTTGACATTTACATCTCTGTGAGCCCATATAAGACCTCTGTAGTTGAATCAGTGGGCCATGTATTTTGCTGTCTTTGAACCCTTTTAATCCCTATAATCTCTCCTTTTCTCCTGCAGGGTTGTTAGAGCTCTGAGGGAAAGTATCAAATGGAAAACTTCAATTTAGACTCTCTGAAAGACTGAAAAATGCCTGGTTGTGGGTTTCTGCATCTGCTCCCGTCTACTGTTGGAGGAAGACTCTGATGACAATTGGACATGGCACCAATCTATGAATTCAGCAGAATACCATAAGGAGTCATTTAATTGATATTGAGTTTTGACCATTCATTTTTAGTTTTTCCCTAGGTCTCTCTCTGGCTTACCCAGTTTTCTGATGCATGGCCATCCAGGCAGTGTTAGGAATATTCTCTCTTTCATGGCATGGACTTCTGGTTATACCAGTTATACTAGGCATTAGTTGACCACTCCCACTTCCCAGGAAGGGAATTTACACTTGACATCCTATTGCCCCCCAGTTGAGTTCCTGCTTCTTCACATCCTGACTAATACATGGTGCCCCAGGAAAGGAATTTACACTTGACATCCTATTGCCCCAAGCTGAGTTCCTGTTTTTTCCTGAGTTTGTATTTTTCCTTCCCTGGCTTGGTGTATATATATTGAACCTGCCCACTAAAGGTTTTGGCATTCTCTCAAAATGGATGACCCGAGTCTGAGTATTTCTTTCTTTTTTTTTTTTTTTTTTAAATTTATTTATTTATTTAAATCACATCATAATTTACTTATTTACACAGGGGTTATAAACACAAAAAGGCAGGATGTGAGGAAGGAAATGGCACCGGAGCATAGGTGTCCAGGGGAGTACAGATACCTTTCAGAACAGGGTATCAGCTGGGTGTAGGTTCAGGGGACAGGTCACTATGACTCTGCCTATGATTCACTTGTCCTTATCTGAGTATTTCCTTAATCCTCCAGACCTACTCCCGAGCTCAGCACCATGGGCAGAGCCAGAGCTGTCACAATGGGATTCTTGCTGCCCCTGTCTCAACCTACCAACAGACCTAGAAAATAATTTCTCCTTCCCAAGGAAATCCATATATCCTTTAAAGACTCCTCCTCTTTTAAGACCTATGCTCTTTAGGTCTGTGGACTATAAATTGATATCATTTTCTTAAAAACTAATATCCACTTAAATAAATATGTATCATATTTGTCTTACTGTATCTGGGTTAAATCACTTGGGATTTTTTTTTTCTAGTTGCATGAAATTTGCCTGAAATTTCTCAGTTTCTATCTAATATGAATAAAGTCACTATGAACATAGTTAAGTGATCCTGTAGTAGGAAAGAATTTCCTTTCAGTATATGCCCTAAGAGATTTAAACTGGATCTTGAGGTAGAAAAATTCCCAATTTTTGGAGAAAACATCATATTGATTCCAAAGTAGCTTTTCAATGTTGAGGATTTTAATCCAGCCACGAGGCTGCTCCGATCACATCCAAAGCCCTTCTAGTTCTGTGTGATAAGGCTGGAATGCAGACATGCCACATACCTTTAATCTTTCTGGCTGGAATACAGACATGCCCTTAGTATATATCTTTAATCATAAACAATGATATCTAATTGAGGGGCAGACAAAGTAACAAAGATTTGAAATAATGAGTCAGAGGTAGGACATGTCCAATTCTAACAAGAGCAGTCAGGAAAGGGATGTTATTTAGAGCAGTGTAGAAAGAGAGATTAAGTCAGTTGAGAGTGACTGCAGTGATGATATGCTGTGGAGTTGGGTTTGTTTGCAAATTTATATAGTTCAGTGCATGTCAGCACATGCACAGGCAGTTGGAGCCAGAGTATAAGAAGTAGCCAGAAGATTAGATCAAATTGTCAGAGTTGGTTTGAATTCAAGCAGAACAATTCAGTAAGAAGCTGATGGAAGCCAGTATGAGTCAGTCAGGTTTGAGCCAGAAAAACTGAGTTGAACCAGGCTGCCAGAGTTCTGAAAAGGCTAGAAACTGGGAACTCATTCAGCAGTAAGCCTCCAAGATGACAATGACATCTGCAAATGAAAGGTACTTTTAGAGTACAAGTTTGCCTTCCCACTGGTATTGGAAAGGTGTCTCCTTTGATCTACATGCTGACCAGAATGAGCTGTCACTTGAGCTATTGATCTCAGTCATTTTGTCAGATGAGAGATGAACTCTCAATGTAGTTTTGATTTTCACTTTATTAATGGATAAGGATGTTGAACATTTCTTTAATTGTCCCTTGTCCCTGTGACATTACTCTGTTGAGAATTCTTTATTTAGATATATACTTCCTTTAAAAATTTAGATTATTTGGTTTTACAACATATAGTTTCTTGTATTCTTTTTATATTTTTGATATTAGTCCTCTAGTTGAGTGTATAAAAATGCTTCCCTATTCTAAAGTTATCTGTCTGATTAATGGTCTTCTTTGCCTTATAGAAGCCTGTCACTATCATGACATAACATTTATTAATCATTGATCTTAGTGCCTACACTATAGGAGTTCTGTTTAGAAAGTTTTCTCCTGTGCCAATGGGCTCAAATATATTCACCATGTTTCTCTTCTGTCAGCTACAGTGTATCTGATTTTATGTTGTGGTCTTTGATTTACTAGGATCTGAGTTTTGTTCAGAATAATACATAAGGCTCTACTTGCATTCTTCTACAATCAGACATCCATTTCATCAATATGAATTGGTGAAGTTTTTTCAGTGTGTATTTCTGGATATATAAAACAATCTGCTGACTATAGGTGTGTACATTTATGTATGGTATGGGTCTTGGGTCTTCAATTTGATTCTGTTCATTCTATTCTATTCATATACAACTGAACAGCATTACCTTAGCTGTACTTTTTTTTTTCCATATAAAGTTGAGATTATCCTTTTAAGGTCAGTACAATATTCCACCAAGATTGGTGGAATTTTGATGCGGATCGTGTTCAGTTTATATATTGCTTTCAGTAGGATGGCCATTTTTTGCCATGTTTATACTACGGATCCATGATAATAGGAGATGCTTTAATCTCTTGATATTTTCTTCAATTTCCTTCTTGAAAGACATAAAGATTTTATCAAACATATTTTAACCTGCTTTGTTAGGGTTACTCCAAGATATTTTCTTTTATTTAAAGCTATTGTGAATGGTGCTGTTACCCTAAATTTTCTCTCCTTACATTTGTCAGGTGTATAAAGGAGGGCTACTGCACTTTTATTTTGAGTTAAGCTTGTATCCAGCCACATGGCTCAAAGTGTTTCTCAACTATAGGAGTTTGCTGGTGGAATTTTCATGGTCCTTTATGCATAATATTACATCTTCTATAAATAATACTATTTTGAATTTCTTTATAATTTGTATGCTCTTGATCTCCCTGTTTTATTACTATAGCCCAAAATATAAAGTAACACAATGAACAGGCATGTAGAGACTAGACAACCTTGTTATATTTTTGCTTTTAGGAAAATTGGTTTGAGTTTATTTCTATTTAATTGAATGTTGGCTACAGGATTGCTATAAGCTGCCTTTTTTATGTTTAAGTATGTCTCCTCTATCCGTAATCACTACAGGATATTTATCATGAAAGGGTGTTGGATTTTGTCAAAGTTTTTTGTAACATGTAATGAAATGTCTGTGTGTACTTTTTTATTTCAGTTAAATTTTATGTAGGAGTATTAGATTTATAGATTTTCATATACTGAACCATCCATGCATCTCTAGGATAAAGCCTACCTGATCATAGTGGGTGATTATTTTCATGCACACTTGCATTCAGTGTGCAAGTATTTTATTGAATATTCTGCATCTATGTGCATAAGATAAAATGGTCTGTAATTCTCTATTTTGTTAAGTATTAAGATGGTTTTGGTATCAGGATAACTGTGCTCTCATAAAATTAATTGACAATGTTCCTTCTGTTCTTACTTTGTAGAATAATTTGAGAAGTATGGGTATTAATTTTTCTTTGAAAGGAACAAAATCTGTACTAATACTGTCTGGCCCTGGACTTTTTTTGTAGGGGGAGGTTTTTTGAGCCCCCCTTTTAAATTAATTAACTTATTTACATCAAATGGTACCTCCTCCCAGTTACTCCCTCAGAGAGATCCTGTTCCTCTCTCCACTCCCTTTCTCCTCTGGGAAGGTGGGAGCTCCAACTGGGTATTTCTTGACCCAATTCTTCTTCTTTTTTTTTTTTTTTTTTTTTGGTTTTTCGAGACAGGGTTTCTCTGTGTAGCCCGGGCTGTCCTGGAACTCACTCTGTAGACCAGGCTGGCCTCGAACTCAGAAATCCGCCTGCCTCTGCCTCCCAAGTGCTGGGATTAAAGGCGTGCGCCACCACTGCCCGGCAAGTCTTTGCCAGGGTAGGCTCATCTCTCTCACTGCGGCTAGAAAAGATATCACCGTTGAGTAACAGATACTACAGTCAGGCTACTGCTTTAGGGAGAGTCTCTGCTCTGATTACTGGAGATTGAGCTGCATGTCTGCTGCATCTGTGTCTGGCACCTAGTTCAAGCCCTTGTGTGTTTTTTGGTTATTGTCTCAGTTTTAAAAGCTTGTGGGGAGCCTTTTAATAATTACTTTTATTTTCTAGGGATTACAGGTCTAATTGTTTATCTGATCTTGATTTAATTTTGTTAATTGGTACCTATTGAAAAAAATTATCAATTTCATTTAGATTTTCCAATTTTCTGAAGTGCAGGTTTTTAAAGTATATCTTTATGATTCTATGGATTTTCTTGATGTCTGCTGTTATAGTCCCCTTTCATTTCCATTTTTATTAAGCTATTTATGCTCTCATTATCATCATCATCACCACCATCATCATCATCATTATTTATTTTGGATAAGACTTTTTCTATCTTGTTGATTTCCTCAATTAACCAGCTCTTCATTTCATTGATTCTTTGTATTATTCTCATTGTTTCTATTTATTGATTTCAGTCCTTACTATGATTATTTCCTGCCATCTAATCAATCCTCTTGGATGTGCTTACTTCCTTTTGTTTTAAAGCTTTCAAGTGTACTGCTAAGTTCTCAGTATGAGATTTCTCCAATTTTTTAACATAAGCTTTTTGTTGTTTCTTTTGTTGCTGATGTCCTGCTTTAATTAATGGTGGGTCTGATGGTATGCAGGGTGTTATTTCAATTTTCTTGTATCTATTGAGACTTCCTCTCTATCCTAGTATATGGTAAATTTTGAAGGAAGTTCCATGCAGGATTGAATCGAAGGAATACTCTTTGTGTTTGGGTAAAATGTTCTGTAATTATCAGTTGGGTCCCTTTGGTTTATAATGTATGTTTGTTCCAGTAGTGTTTGTTTAGTTGTTGTCTGGGTGACATGTCCATTCATGAAAGTGAGGTATCTATGTCTCTCACTGTTTGTGTGTTAGGATGAGTAGTGATTTAAGCCTCAGTAGTGTTTCTTTTAGTAAATTGAGTCCCCTTGTGTTTAGGACTTAGATTCTTTTCCTTTTTACTTTTTATTAGGTATTTTCTTTATTTACATTTCAAATGTTATCCCCTTTCCTGGTCCCCCCGAATCTCCCTAGCCCCTTCCACTCCCCCTACTTCTATGAGGATCTTCCCCCGCCCACCTACCCACTCCAGTCTCCCAGCCCTGGCATTCCCTTACATTGGGACATCAAACCTTCACAAGATCAAGGGCCTCTCCTCCCATTGCTGCCTGACAAGGCCATTCTTTGCTACATATGTGGCTGGAGCCATGAGTCCCTCCATGTGTATTCTCTGGATTTTTCAGTGTGTTGGCTGTGTGTTGCTTCTCTTTCTGGTTGGCTAGGTTGCTATTTTCATAGGGAGTACTTGCTTGTGTTAGGGTCTGGTGGAAGGGGAGATCAGGAGAACCTTGTTAATGGAATATACAGGATGCATCCAGAATTGGAATGTAGGTTGCAGCCTGTATTCTTCGGCAACCTAGGGATGATATTGTGAATTGGGACTTTGTAGTACAAAGAAAGTGGAGAATGTTCATGGGCAGCCTACCTAGTCTTCTGAAAGGTGTGACCTATGGTTGAGCAGAGTGTGTCCTCCACTTGAGTTGGAGACTGGGACAAGGAGACAAGACACTAGGGAAAACCAGTGAGGAATGGTCTATGAAATCCAAAAGAGGCATAGACAAAGGGAAGAGCTGACTTGACCTAGTATTCTGTATGCACTACAGACAACTCTGACAATTGGGTCTGGGTTAACAGAGACAGCGAGAGAGTGGAGAAAGTTTGCAGGCAGTCTTCCCCCAAGCTATCTTCGTTATTAATTTGTTGTCTCATATATTACCACAGATCCCCCTCCCTCTATCTGCTACCACATGCCCATCCTCCTACCTACTTCTTCTCTATCCATTCCTCTTCTGTTTTTCTTTAGAAAAGGACAGGCTTCCCAGGTATATTAACCATACATGGCATATTATTAACTTGAAATAAGGCTAGGACCCTCCCCTCATATTAAGGCTGGAAGAGGCAACTCTGTAGGAGGACAAGAGTCCCTAATGCAGGCAAAAGCACTCACAGAGGGTCTAGGTTAGAACCATTCAGGCTCCTTGATTTTCAGTTCTGTCTCAGTGAGCCCTATGAGTCAAGATTTGTTGATACTGTGGGAGGGACCCCACAAGGAAACCCATAGAATTAAGGTATCTTATTGTAATTGGTAATGAAAGAACATGCTTGCTGTTCAATAATTCAGATTTATTCATTTCTATTTCATATGTATGGCAGTTTTGTCTGTCTATGTATATATCATGTACATTCAATGCTCATAGATGCTAAAAGTTGAATAGAATCAACATACCTTCTTTAAGTAGCAATGGGAGGAGATGAGATTATTAAATGGAACAATCTGGGTATAGAATAGGAATATAGTATTCTTTGCTAAAATATTAGCATAAGCTAGCAAGATGTCATTGGGCACAACATCAGTGTGTAAGATAAGAAGCTCATTGTAGTAGGATCTGATGGACAAAAATGGGAACAATGATATCTAAAATGAGGTCAGATCATGAACGTGGTAAGATGCTGTGCTAGGTTATATACAAAATCAATTGAGAAATCATGTCTTGGTTGCCTTTTTTATCACAGTCCTTTATGGGTTTGCATATTTTATCTTTGGTATCAGAGAAGTACAATATTAAATATCTGAAAAATAATCCGATTAAATAAAATGAATTAGAGAAAGGAAAAAAAGCCTCAAGCAGAAAAGCAGTTAGTGGATCTTCTGGGTAAATGTAGATGTTGGAGGATGGCTACAATCAGAAAATGAATTTTGAATATATTCCAAGTCTGCATGATGACTATATAGGCAATGTGTGTTTTCTGTTATCATTTCCTCTGTAAGGTTGTCCTTTGCAATTTTGAAATGACTCCTCTGTTGCCAAATGCTGTCTTGTTTGCAGCTGTGGCTGAAGAAAGAGACCCAAGAGAACAAGATATATCATGAGTCAGAAGGCAGCTTGTAGAGATGAGTCTATAAGCTAGATGTGGCCTTTTGACACACCTCTGAACTTTCTTTCCTTAGAGAGCTCTACCACCCTCCTCCTGCTTCGGGCACCCAGTATGTTTTCATGTTAATAGAAACCTAGAAGACTAGAGCTCCAGAAGTGGTTTCATAAAAGAAGCAATGGTATCGGGAGATGGAATTGTGGCAAGGTATTGACAGATATTGATATTAAAGGCAATTTAATTTAGAATGGGAAGATCTTTTATTCAAACTGTGCTTTTCCTTCATCCATGATTTACCATACTATAGCTACAAGAAAGTATTAATTTTATTCAATTTTGAGTAAAATTAATGTGATGCATATGCTTCAATCACCTCCCTTTACAGTGAATGCATAAACATACACATTAAAGATTACACAAAATTTTTGATTACATAAGAGAATATAAAATACCCGACACAGTGACTAACTTATCACAAGGTAGAAGTTGAGGAATCAGTAATCATTCTAATGTTTATGGGGAACATTGCTATCTATCTTGGACTCAACCCTCATCTCTGAAATAGGTAGATTTTTTTCAGATCACATGTTTTATGCTGGTATGTGGAAAAGACGCCACTGTTTTAAGAAACACATATAGAGGCAAAATCAGGGAAGCAATTGTGAAGCACATAACTACTGCTGTCTAACTTTCAATGCTCATACCATTAGAGAGACCAGTTATGATATACAACAGTATGACTACACCATGATAATAAGTGAAAATTTTAAAAAAATTGGAGCAATAGTAAAATTATGTGTTAACATTTCTGATGATAACAGCTGAAGAGCCGTGGACTTACTAATTATTGCAGATTTTATTCATAATTATCAGATATTCACATTTGTTGGTTTAAACAAGTGTTCCCAACAGATAAACAACATTCCCCTCAGAAATATACATGGATACACATGGGAATTCTTTCTATTTGTCACAACTGTTGAAGGATGCTATAGGCATCTAGGGATAGCACTTCCTCAATACCTATCACAGGTGCTCTCACATTTCTCTAGGAGTTTTTGCCTCTTTCTCTGGGCTCACTTTCTAAGGCATGCCCTTCAATGATGTGTCCTGGCTCACCAGTCTGTACATAGCACTTCCTCCTTCCATTACTTATTCATAAAACTAAGGTTAGATATTATTTTAATTTTTTATTGTTGGCAAATTTCATACATGTATACAACGTGTTTTAACCAAATCTACCTCCAAATTCCTTCTCTTTGACTGCTCTCTTATGTGTCCCATAAATTCTGCTTCCTAATTTCATATGTTTTACTTTCTAACCCACTGAGTCTTATCAGTTTGTCTGAGTGTGTATCATGTAGTACTGTCTCTCAGGGTCTTTATCCCTGAAGAAAACCAACTCTTCCTCCCCCCAGGATCAATCAATTGCTCAATGTTAGTATTCTGTCTAAACTCCACCCACACAGTTACCTGGCAACAGCCAGGTAGGCCTGCCCTCTATAAAAGGGGGCTGCTTGCCCCCTCCCCTCTCTTGTTCCCTCAAGCTCTTGCCTGCAGGTTCTCTCTGCGCCCTCCCCACTTCCCTTCCTCCTTATTCCACGTGGTCATGGCTGGCCTCTACTTCTCTGCCTCTCTCTCTCTCTCTCTCTCTCTGCCTCTACTACCCTCCTGGCTCCCCTCCCCATGCCCTGAATAAACTCTATTCTATGGTATATCGTTGTGTGGCTGGTCCCTCAGGGGAAAGAGATGCCTTAGCATGGGCCTGCTGAGACATCCCCTTCCACCATTGGTTTCCATCCTATCACTCATAGCTCCTCAAATAGGGTTGAGATTCTATGTACACATATGCATGATGAGTTTTAGCTTGCTTGATCTTGTGCGTCATTCACAGCTGCTAGAAATTCATGTGTGCAGCAATGTTGTCGTGTATAGCAAATAATCTCTTTCTGGAGTTTTCTATTACCTTTGACTTTTACATTTTTCCTGTCTTCTGTTCAATGATAATCTGAAGGCTTGGAGGACAAAGATGTATTATAAATGACTCATTTAGTCTGAGGACTAATCTTTTTTTATCTGTTTGACTCTAATATAGTTTGCAAGATGAACAAAAGGAAATCAGAAACAAGAGGACAATGTTTGAAATGAAATGGAGGTAATACCAGTAGGTTTCCAATCTTTCAACATTGTGACCCTAAATCACTGGCAAAACTCATATCTATCCAGCTAATGCATAAAAGCCATCTACGAATCACATTATGGAGAAACCTGTATTTGTGGAAAGATTCTGTTTGAGAATGAATCGTCCTCAGCTGGGTACTCACTAGTGAACTCACCAAGTTCTAATGGATACCTCAAAGCCTATGGTCACATAGACAGTCCTGATTAAGCTCACAAAACAGAAAGGGATGAACATGAAAAAGGAATTTGGGGAAGGAAGAAGGGGAACAGCAGTTATATGAGGGAATTAAGAAAGGACTGGGGTGAAAAATAATTAGAGTGCATTATATGCCTGTAGGAAATTGTCACAGTGCAGATTTAAGTAATTTATTTAGCATGCTAAGAAACAAGAGATCTCATGTCAGTCCTCACTGTGGGAGTATATGGATTCAAAAGTCAGAGCTCTTTTTCTTTAGTAGCCCGCACTATTGTGCAGGGGGCAAATGAGTAAGGAATCCACTGTAGTATAGCAAGATGTAAGGCACAATAGCATGTCTGCACAGGAGCAGGCACAACTCAGGATAAAGAGCTTTAGCTAGTCTCTTTTCCTGGTTTCTCCTTCTGTGTCTCCTGATCTGTTTATAACTTAAAATTTCACTTTGCACTTTGGTGCATAGAATTATCTCCCAGAGACTTTGATCCCATTTGAATCAATAGCACAAAACACAAAACAAAATAAATGCCCTATGCATCTCCAATATGTAAGTTTGTTTAGAAGGATATGGTATATGACACCCTTCTGAAGAAGTAGATATTGAAAGAAAGAACACCAGTGTAAAATCCTCACTCAGTGAAAGATTATCTGTGTAGTCTTACTTTACATTTACTAAAAACACTCTGCAAAACTACAACTATGCCATGCAAAGAAAGAAATGTGATTGTAATAATAAAAATTACACAAGCTCTGATGTAAGAATCATCTTTCATAAACCTTTTCATGAATCAGATGGAAGGAAGGCAAAATAGTTTCTCATAAAGAATCATCAGGATTTACTGACATGAGAAATGTAAAATAGCAGCATAAATATGTCTAATATTTAAATGCAGAATCATTTGTACAGTGATTGTATCACTAAGAGGCTGGACAGCAAGGATAGGGGTGGAGCCAAACTTAAGGAGTAAAAGATAAATTTGCTATTATTCACAGCATCTTCAAAGAATGCTTTCAAAATACAGCTTACTTTGGCAATTTTGTCACAACCCAGAACTTCCCAAAGTACATACGAGAATAGATAAAGTGAAAGAGACTACACAAAAAAGAAAGAAAGAAAGAAAGAAAGAAAGAAAGAAAGAAAGAAAGAAAGAAAGAAAGAAAGAAAGGAGGGAAGGAGGGAGGGAAGGAGGGAGGGAAGGAGGGAGGGAGGGAGGAGGGAGGGAGGGAGGGAGGGAGAAGGAAAGATACCTATAATTGATTTGCATCTCCTGATTCCTGTTCCCATGCTTCTATAAAGCATAGAACAATTTGTCACCATATTTGCATAGTGTCAGAAAGTGTGTGTAGTTTCTTTTCCTTAGCAGAGGTTGCTAAGAATATCTCTCAGATTGTCTAAATGAAAACATGTGATCAAGGCCAAATATTCTGGGCAAAGAGCTCCATTGTGTTGGAGGGACCTTAGAAACTGTGACTTTGGGAAAATTGCACTGGGTTCTTTTCACACTGGCTGTTTTAATCACTGTACCAAAGGAACTGCTTCAAAGACAGCTTAAAGATACACCTTTTAGCACAGCTGATACGGAAATGGTATAGATCTTCAAACATTTGTAGTAGACCATTAAGGAAGGAGACATCCTTGGGCATCTTCTGGGATGCATGTTGAATACAGGTTCAGTGGGCACTTCAAGGATTCCTGTGAGGTCTTAGGAGCACATGTAAAGACAGAAGGATTTTAGAAGGACTCTGTGAACAAGCAAACAAACATGAATCTTGCTGAGTTCAATTAGAAATTAATATCCTCAGATATATGTAGAAATTGGAAGATATGATTTACTACAAGATAAACAAGTATTTCAACAGCCACCTTTAACTTGATTCAATCTCATCTCTAAGCTTCTTGAAATCTTCTTATTGAAGTGACTCAGGAGGCACTGAAGAGATGGCTCAGTAGTGAATATTTGTTGGTTTCAAATATTAGTTTCAATTTCCAATACCCACAAAGGGCCTAACAAATACGATTAACTGTATTTCTAAGTCGGAAACCCTCTTTTGAATTCTGCAGGCAACAGGCAAGTATCTATAATCATTTTGATACAAAGTCTTACTATTTAATCTTGGCTAGCTTTGAATTTGCTATGTAAGCTCTTTTGGTGTTGAACTTATAGAGAACAACCTTGCTCCTATTTCTTGAGTGCTGGGGATAAAGGAGTGTGTCACCATACCTAGCCTGCAACTTTTCATATCAGTTGTTCTATTGTTTTTAGCATTATTTACAATACTTCTTTGGTGATATTGCTGCTTTCTAACCATGGAACTGCCATAATTCTACTCTTCCTGGTTTTTATTTTCTTAAATATCAGCATCTTGGTTAGCTAAGGACATGCTTGGGGATAACATTTATATGTTATAAGTTCTCACTATCTGCCCAAACTACTCTAAATGCTTTGCATGAAATTAATTTGAAGTTAGATTGTATTAATTTCTACCCTCTTTACTCCTTGTCAAATAACACAGAATCAGAATGACCTTGCTCACACAATCAGGGTACTTTCAGAGCTTATTCATCGTCCTAAACAGAGCACCTACCTTCAAAGAAAAAGAACCTGTATGATTAACTTTAAAAGAGAACCCTAAATATAACAAAGACTGCTGTTTTTGTTTACAGGCATAGAACTAGTAAAAAAAAAAAGTTTAGTTCTGGTAAAACATAAAACCAAACCAGCCAACCAACCAAATAACAAGTATCTTTTCAGTTAATTTTGAGAAAGTGAGCTGTAGACTTTTTGGTTAAACACAGAGGTGAACACATTTGGGTCATTTTGTCCAGTCTCTAGGTGAAAAAGCAAAGCTATAAGAAGAGGGTCTGTACCTAGCTCTCACCATGAAACAGAATAAACATTGGTGTCTGGCAGGAGCCAAAGCCAAGTTTCTGTTAGCATTATGTTCTCAGTATAGGGCTCAGATCTCAGTGTAGCATGAATTGCTTCATATGATCTTTATGCATGTGGTATAAAAGCATACTTAACGAAAGACTAATGTATGTTCATTTACAGACTGGAGAAATTGACCTTGAATAAAGTAAAGCATCTCTATTAAAGTAAACACTTGGTTAATTGCATAGTACAAGATTAGATACACAGCAGGTATTTAATCAATACTTCTTGAATTAAACTGAATGTTTTATATGGCATACATATGACTCTTCAATCCATCTTCCAATTATTCTCTCCATCTCTTGTCTTTAGCTGAGTCTATGATTTCACAATGGTAATTTGTCTCTGCTATTGGTGAATTAGCAGATAGCATACCTTACATGATTAATAACTTGGATATAAAAGAAAAAGGCTACACTATGGTTTGCTACCCTGTCTTTGACTTAATTTTGGAATTGTTGGGACTAGAACTCAGTGCCTCATATATGCTAGGCAAATACTTAAGCTTTATCGTTAATTTAAATTACTGTCTTCTGTGTATGACAACTTTTTCAAGTTAGAGCTTATAGCAATCGTGTGGAAAAATGATGATTAATGTAGACATTTTTCATTTTCTCCATGATCCTCCCAATAACGTTAGATAATCACACTAACTAATATCTGTAAGACACTACAATTTTTATCCGTGAAATGATAAAGACCTTCAAAAGACACATAGATGATCAAAAGGAACACTTAGTTAATTACTCATTGTAGTTGAACAGAAGCTTAAAGCAGACCTCCTAGACAAGAAATGTTTAGTGGCATCTTGATAGGTAAATGAAAGTAAGAAAAAGTAATCTAGTAAAAGCTTATCATAAAGGGAAACTGTGGGTCTCTGATCATCAAAAGCAGCCTATTGAACTGCAAATGTTCCATCAACCAAATCACAGAAGTTTATGTGTTTACTTGGGCAACACTGAGAAGAGTTGAAGATGTGACACAAGAGCAGGTTGACTTCCATTATGTCAGATACAGAGACTAAAATGACTGTAACAAAATGCTTTTGTTTTAAATGGGAGTGTAATACAACCAGATTTACATTTAGAAAGATGGATTTGGTAGCAATGGATACTAAAAAGAAAGGAAGAAATAGCAGAAAGAAAGGGTTATTGAAGAATCTTTTAAATTAAAAGAAAAGGACATAAGAGGCAGACAGGATTAACACACCTTCTAATGGACATTGATCAGAGGCTGGATGCAGAGCATAAGCACTGTGAGTACATTAATATACCATAGCAGACAACTCCACCCCTGGAATTCTCATACTTTTTGTGGATAGGTATCTCAGAGGTTCAAAGTTGCCAAACTGTAAAAAGATGTTATTGTCTCCAAAGCTGGCTATGGATGTGGCTCCTGGCTCATAGCTTCCTTTGGCATCTCTCAATCTTGTTTTGTTTATCATTTGAATTATTTGTCCTTACTGAGTAAACATGACCAAGTTTTCTATACCCAACTATGAGAATGAGATGCTTTTATCGCCCACTGTCACTTTGCAATATCAGATGAACTTCTAGGGAAAAAAAAGACAGAAAAGGAGGAACCAATAACATTGAGGATGAAATGGAAGAGGCTAAGTTTTTATTCCTCACAGTTTTTTTTTTTTTTTTACAAGTGACTACTTAAAGGAACAACGAAGGTGTTGAGGGTACCAGTACCCTGCTGCCACTCACAAGTTCCTGTACACCTGTGTCCATGATAGAGTACTCCTTCTTTGTAACCCCAGCTACTAACAAATATGGGTAAAACTATACTATGTGCCAATACCTTTTCAGAAACTTTTACTTATATGTAGTACCTAAGCCTGTGCTGTTGAACTTATCTGATAATCCTTTATATAACACAAAATAAACATATTCCTTTCAGTAACTCCCAATTCTCCACCATACAAAACTCCAAGAAGCAGGCTTACTCCTCTGTTTCTAATCCACAAAACCACCATGCTCTCTGTCTCTGTGCCTCTGTGCCTCTCTCTCTCTCTCTCTCTCTCTCTCTCTCTCCCTCTCTCTCTCTCTTTTTCTCTCTCTCTCTCCATATGGATCTCTCTGAGAGAGAGAGAGAGAGAGAGAGAGAGAGAGAGAGAGAGAGAGAAGAGAGATTGCCATTTGGAATCTGTTCAAAAGACCTTTGATCTTTGACCATCTCTTTTTAGCAACTCATTAGTAAGACTGGTGCAGGTCTCCCTTCTCTGTCTCTTCTCAGGCCTTTCCAGAGCATGCTTCCTTACCATTATTAGATCAAAACAGACTTTCTTTACATGTATTAGTTACATAATATCTGATAGAAAGTTATGAGACCCAATGCACAATTTATTTTTTATTTTCCAGGGTTGTGTGATGGTACAGCTCTAGATTCTTCCTAGTTTTTCCCACTGAAAAGAACTCCTCCAAGTACTTTCCTCTCAAGTAAGAGTAAACTCTATTTTCCACTTTTATGTTTTTAGTTAAGGACGAGGAATATGTAATTATTAGGGAAAAAAATACTTACAATTTAGTGAAAGAATTTGGCCTGTAATCCCAGCTTCTCTGAGTTTTAACTTAGTCCTTTCTTCAATATCTTATTTTGGTGGGGATAAACAGATTAAATAGATTTCACCAGAGAGGAGAAGTTGCCTACTTTTTATTTCTCCCATTTGGGACAAATTCCTTTAACGGAATGTATACAGGCATTGTTTGTCTTCCATATTAGATTCAACATTTAGTAAATCAAACCACATTAGGCAAGTGTAACAGAACAATTCTCTAAAGAGATTCAAACTTTATAAATTAGTCATATTCAGCACACATTGATATGTTCCTGGGATGACACATACCAAGAACAGAGAATTCTAAATTTAGGTATCCTTAATAACCAGAAGTGATTTTCACAAAGTAGACTATTAGTTGAAAGATATAAATACTTTTAGATCTTAAAAAGGCTTTAGAATATGTATTGACATCTCTTCAATTTATATGTATGTAAAAGGTGAGAGGATATTTTAGATTCAACCAATTTTGCCTACACAGCATGGTTTTTAGAGAAGAAGCCCCTGTTCAAATTTGTGATGCAGCACTTACCATTTGTAAAATGAAAATGGGTTGTCCTATTTACCAATAGTGTTCTATGATCAATCCATTTGTGTCAGCTTCCCTCATCCTTAGCAATTCAGTTGAGTTCAGTTAATTTACTAAACACACACTGAATGGAAACCACAGTAGGAGGGGCTTCAGAGAAAAGCAAAATAGAGAGGCTGGAGAGATGGCTCAGCAGTTAAAAGTACTGACTGCTCTTCCATAGGACCCAAGTTCAATTCCCAACAACCACATAGTGGCTCACAACTATCTGTAATGTGATCCGATGCCCTCTTCTGATATGTCTGAAGACAGATGCAGTGTACTCCCATATATAAAATAAATAAATATATCTTTAAAAATGAAAAAAAGAAAAGAAAACCAAAACAGACATCCTGCCTCTAAGGTGTCCAACAGTCTAGACAACAGGGCTGACATACGACTATCCAAACTGAAAACGGTTAAGAATGGTAAGAGAAAACTTACATAATCCACAACAAGAAGCACAAAGATATTAAGGAACTGCAATAATACAACTGTATATTGAGCTCTACTCTGCCGATAAAGAAAAATATTTTAGAAATCTGTGAATATCATCAAAATTGATACACTGAAACTCTGATATGCATGCTGGTTAAAGATATGTTGCAAAAACATTCTATAGAATACACACATATGCAGCATCCAGAGTATCTAATGGAGCAGGCTTAAAATTTTTAAGGTAACTAGATAGTATGTATGTATATATAGGTTTTAAGCACAGAAAGAAGAAAGGATACTTTTAAATTTATTTTTACTAATTTAGAAAAATTGCTGAACTTATTTTAAACATGTTAAAAATGTAGTATATAATTTTATCTCTACACATGAATGGAAAATTACACAAAGAAAAATGATATTCAACCAGGGCCCTGACTTCCAGTGATGACTTTTAGAAGAGAACCAGTGATTCCTTTTGTGGATAACAATGTAAAGAAGAGGATAATGTTATTAAAAGAAAACAACCATTTGTTCACTACAAAATAGTAAGTACCAGAAAGTTGGATGTGGAAAAGAATTTATGCTTCAGAGATTGCTACTATCTTAAAAAGAGCACAGTATCCTTTTGGTCTTGCCTAACTTAATGGGTTGAATTCTATAAAATTATAATCTTATTGGTTCTAGTTTCATTATGGCAAGTTTTCAAGTAAAAAAAAAAAACACCAAAAATTAAGAAAGAATTTTTCAAAATAAAAAATCCATTGATTAATTGATATGCCTAATTTCCGTAAAAATAATACTTTCATTGTCACCTGGTTACTGAATTACAAACAAAGAAGACTCCAAAAGTTCAAATGATTAAAACTAAAAGATTAAAAACTAAACCTAAACATGTGTTTCTCTGCACAACAGAAATCTACAGAGTGAGATATGATAATTGACTCTCTTTTGTGGAAATTGTCAAGTACAAGGAAGTTCAAGATTGGATAGTGGAAGCTCTCTTAACTTCCAGCACTAGAGGACAACAATGAGAGAAACTGGTAAACCAAGGATGAAATTCTTTGACCCTGGAGATCACAGGGAATCAACTTTCCAAGATCTCTATGGACAATTGACTATAGAGTCCTCTGTAGTCAGGGGTCTCTAGAGAGGCAGAGCTGATGGAATCTATCTATCCATCCATCCATCCATCCACCCACCCACCCACACATGCATCTATCTGTCTATCTATCTATCTATCTATCTATCTATCTATCTATCTATCTATCATTTATCTAATTTATACTTCTAAGATGTAGATTTATTATAATGACTTTCAGGCTGTGGTCCAGCTTGTCCAAAAATGGCTATGTACCAAGAGAAGTTCCAAGAATACAGTTGTTAGTCCATAAGGCAGTTTAGCCTTGTCTTGGCTGACTTTTATTATATTCCAGAATCTAAAAGAAGTAGGTTCTGATGCCAATTAAGGAATAGACTTTCCAGTGAGAACAAGGGCAAACAGGCAAAGAGAGTTAGCTTCCTTCTTCCATGTTCTTTCTATAGGCTGACAGCAAAAGGTGTGGCCCAGATTAAAGTTAAATCACAGTATTTAGATTAAAGGTGTATCTTGCCACCTCAAAAGATCTGGATCAAAATTAGGTCTTCCCTTTTTGAATAATTTAAGAAAAAAAAAGAAAAACCCTTACAGGTGTAACCAGCTTCTTGGGTTTTAGTTAATTCTAGATTTTTTTAAGTTGAAAACTAAGAATGCCCACTGTATTCTTTAGCTGAAGCTTTGCCTGACCACTACATTACAAATAAATGGGAGAGACATGGATATCTCCCTGCATACACTACAAAGTAACATAATAGACATGCTAAATATCCATGAGAGCATAATATCGACTGTACTTAGAAAAAGAGGAGAGTTTCCAGAATCAGTAGCAGGCCATAGGTTAATTTTTAAATAAAGTTTGAAACATACAAAGGCTCTGTAAATATGACTTAATTGGAATACAAAGGACAAACAAATCCCAACATTAAAAATTGACATGAAGTGTTCATGTGCTGAGTCTTATGGACATAGACATTGAAGCAGTTGTTTCAAACATTTAAAGAAAACTAAATTCAATCACTAAAAATAGCTGATACATTAGATACTTTTATTGTGAATAAATAGCTGAGAAAAATCAACATAAGGGAAGGAGAATTTATCTTGGTCCTGGGTTTGGAAGGTACCATCCGTAGAGTTTTGGAAGGCATGAGAGGGTTTATGGTTGCTGAAGTATAAAGCTGAGCCTCCTTCTATCTGGGGAGAGCAGGAGGTATCAAGAAAGTTATGCCAATGCTGTGCTTCTTATTTTTATTCAGTCTCATAGATAATGGTCCCTGATCAGCATTTCCTGTTCATTTAAACCTTTCTGGAAACAACATCCATAGCTATACCCAAAGGTTATGTCACATATGTGTTTCCAAATCCATTCAAGTTGATAAGGAATACCAGTTTACACTGATGATATTATTAAACTCATACATACAACATTTTCAACAGAAACAAAACAAAAACTATGAAAATTTTTAATTAAGTAAAGTATCAAAAAGTAAAATTAAAAAAATCACTCAATGGGTAAAATAAACAACAGATTTAACATGGCAGATGAAAAGAAAAATCCATGAACTCAAATGTTGATCAACTGAAATTTTGCAATGTAAATTATCAGGGAGAAGAAAGTTTGAAGAAAGCTATGAAAAAGCATAGATCTAGAGTCACTATGGGTAGGTCTAAAATTTCCAATATGAGAACATAGGATAGAACAGTGAATTTCCTAAATTTTTGGTAAACACTAGATTTACAGAAACTTAATAAGTTGAAAATATGTAAAAATAAATGATTATACACACACAAAATATCATAGGAAAATCCCGTTTATGTTTTTATGTGTATGTGTGCATGTTTGTGTGTGTGTGTGTGTATGTGTGTGTATGCACATCCATGTTTTTGTGTGTGCAACAGAAAATTATTGTAAGAAGTACAATAAAAGAAATACATTATATATAGGGGAAAATTATGTAATTAATGGTTGAATTATGTAAAAACTTTGAAAGGCAGAAGATAATGAATGGAATATTCAAAATGCTAGAAAACGTAATGACATCAGCATAGTTTCTGAAAAAGAAAAGCTGAACATATTCATTGCTACCAAACAAAGCTAAAATATAAGATAAAGGAAATATTTTATGAGGAAAAATACTTCTGTTTGATAATGCTGTTTTTTGCTGTTTCATACTTAGGAATAACATTGCAAATAGTACATATACAAATCAATTCAAAGGAAAACAGAAAAAAAAAACTTATTAAGTAATTTATCCTCTTTCTCCTTACTTTCAGTAATCTAAGTGGCCATTCTGGGTTTATGTTACAGAAATTTATCGAGGGGAGTTTCTGCATGAATAAGTGTAGATAAAATGTGAATAGGCAGGAAAACTGCAGACAACAGCAAGCAGTAAACATTGAGAGTGGAAAGAAAAAAACAAAAGTGCAAAGTGTACATATATTTGGCTTGTGCTATCATTTGAGTTTCTGACATGAATTTCATTACAGAAAATGTTAAATACATTTTAACATGGGATTAAGACACAATTTCCAATAATTTCTTCAATGTCTTTAAACAGTTTATACTGTGTATTTATGCAAAGTGCCATTCTCAGCATTAAATTTATACAATCAAAATATTGATCAACTCTATAAAAACATTGAAAATGCTCCATGTTCTACAATGTCAAAGATTCAGTTAAGATTTAACTCCTTACATTACAACAAATAAGCACATGAATTAAATTAATATGCAAATTTTATTTGTCTTTAATAAATAGTGAAGTTACACATAAACCAGAGAATTGTTCTGAAATGTGTTTATGGCTTATTAAAGAGAAAATGGATTCAGTAGGAAATGCTGAGATCATAGTTCAAGAAGCTAGTGGAGTAATGAAGAAGCAGAAATGAAGGACATTGGAAAGGCTTAACCAAAGTGAAATGAACATGATGGAGCTACTTCAAGACATATAATCTCTCGATTCAAGTTAATATATATTATATATGTAAGTTAATACATATCATATATACATATAAGTTATTACAGCATTATGATATGAAAGACTGGAGAATAATGTTGAGAGCTAAAGTTTAGTGAGGGAGAGGAAGGTAGCAGCATAAAGAGAAGATAAAAGGTAAGCAAAACAATGAACCCAAAATTTTTTAAAGTGGTGTTTGGATCGAGGTATCACATATTAGTTAACAACGCTGATTCTAGAAAATCATTATTGGGAACACAATACTTTTCTATGAATTGCTATTCAAGGACCCCAGTGGCCCAAATTAATACAAACTTTTGACATTGTTCTTGGTTGCTCATCATAACATAACTATGCCCCAGCATAGAGGGATGCTAGAAGGGTGAGGCGGAAGTGGATGAGCGAGCACCCTCTTAGAGACAAAACAGTGGGAGGATTGGATAGGGAGTTCGTTCGTGGAGAGCAGACTAGAAAAGGGGACAACATTTGAAATGTAAGTAAATAAAATAAACTAATTACTTAAAAAAAGAAAAGGAAAGGATAGAAAAAAGAAAACACACACACACATTGATATTTTTCCAAATGAAAAGACATAGATAGAAGAGAAACTTTTGCAATTTCTTGTTAAACTATGATTTAAAAAAAAAAAAACAACAACAAAATGGGATTGGGGTATAGGTCAATGGTAGAAGACTCTGCAAAGCTCTAGATTCAATCTTTAGTGCTCCAAAAAGTTACTTATCCTCTATTCATTCACAATCAGCAGCTTAAACCCTTCCAAAGGAATTAAAGAGAGTTTAATGTATACAATAGGACAAAAGCACCCTCAGTTTGGTCTTCCTCCTTCTTCTTGAGTTTCATGAGGTTTATGCATTGCATCTTAGGTATTGTGTGTTTGTGGCCTCAATGGGAGAGGAAGCACCTAGCCTCTCAGAGACTTAAAGTGGCAGGGTGGGGGATACAGGAGGAGGGGTACTCAGAAAACAAGAGATGGGGAAGGATTGTGGGAGGGGGGACTGGACGGGTTATAAAGTGAATAAGCAAAAAAAAATAAAATTAAAAAAGAAAAAAATTATATATATACAATAAAGGAAAATATGAATGTATTCATCAAAAAATTTAAATTGCTGAAGATATCACGATTTTAATTCCACATCATAAAAAAATGAGTCTGTATGTTACCAGGAAACTATCTTCCTTCCACCTATTTATTATGATGCTAGAACAGACTTTGTAGGCTGCTGAGGTTCAAAAGATATCAGTGACTTACTCAGTATATGAGTTTACAATGCTAGTGTCTAACAAATAGTTCCAATTGATGCCATAGTGGTAAAGCTATTTCTGGAGCAACCAACTTCTCTTTTTATTGGAGGAACTCATGCTTAGTACTGAAAATATGATCAAACACTAAGGTTAGAAAACTCCCAGGGGGAGAATTTTGATGTTGTTTATACCACAAATTTGTGCAGTGTTCAACTTGGATCAAAGAAGGTTTTAATTATATTAGAAAATGGCTAATTCAGCAACATGTTCACTGTTCTACCTTATGAGAATAAATGATTGCTCAGCTTTAAGTAGGACATCTGTTTATTATCCTCCATGTTCTCTTTGAGATGCAAACTTTATCTGAACATGGTGTTTTTCTTTTGGAGAGTTTCTTTATTCACATTTCAAATGTTATCCCCTTTCCTGGTTCACACCTTCCCCCTCCAAGAAACTTCCTATCCCTTTCTCCCACCCCCTGCTTCTATGAAGGTGTTCCCCTAACTACATACCCACTCCAAACTCACCAACCTTGAATTCCCCTACACTAGGGCATTTAGCCTTCACGGGACCAAAGGCCTCTCCTCCCATTGATGCAAGACAAGGCCATGCTCTGCTACATATACAGCTGGAGCCATAAGTCCTTCCATGTGTACTCCTTGTTTGGTGGTTTAGTCCCTGGGAGCTCTGGGGGGTCTGGTTGGTTGATATTGTTGTTTTTGCTATGTGGTTGCAAACTCCTTCAGCTCCTTCAGTCCTTTCTCTAACTCCTCCATTGGAGACCTTGTGCTAAGTTCAATGATTGGCTGGGAGCATCTGCCTCTGTATTTGCCAGACTCTGGCAGAGCCTCTCAGAAGACAGCTATATCATGCCCTTGTCAGCAAGCACTTCTTGGCATCCACAATAAAGTCTGTGTTTGGTGACTGTATATGGGATAGATCCCCAGTTGGGGCAGTCTCTGGATGGCCTTTCCTTCAGTCTCTGCTCCACACTTTGTCTCCATATTTGCTCCAGTGAGTATTTTGTTCCTCCTTCTAAAAAGGACTGAAGCACCCATATTTTTATCTTCTTTATTCTTGAGCTTCACATGGTCTGTGAATTGTATCTTGGGTATTCTGACATACCTCATGAAAACCTCTGACCTCTACATTCAGACTCAATGCTCACATGTGCATAAAACATGAACACATACACATCTACACAAACCTGAGAAGTAAATAGAAATTTATTTGTATAATATACTTTTACATAATAAAGAATTGAAATTAGTAGTAAGGACCACACTAATCACAATATAGTAACAATGAATTCCACAAGTAGTATAGTGAGCAAAAGAAGCAAAGAAAAAGAAAGAAAAAAAAAGTAGGACATATCACTATAGAGCTCCAAAAGTTAAGGAATACCAGAGAGGAGTGGATTGAAAGAATGTAAAAGACAGTTTATAGGGAGAGAACTGTAAAATGTTGTTCTCTTGGTATGACTATGACATGGCTGTTTCATCCATGAATATATAGTATAAATTCTGCTAAAGTTCAAGCTAGTGAAAAATTCAGGATGGTAATGTTTAACTTCTAGAGGAGAATAGTATGACCATTGATAGTGGATGACCCCATACCCCTATGGAATTGTGAAGTCCTAATTAGACTCGAGAATTAAAAAAAAATAAATAAGTTTTAAAAAGAAGATATAAAGTTAAGGAGAAAATGTGATAGGGGATATTGGGGAAAGTTAATGAGAATGATTGATAGACAGGTACATTCAGCATACATTACTTATTTATGAAATCTTTAAAGAAAGACAATGTCAAAGAATTGCTTATTTTCACTAGAATGATTAAATATTACTTAAGGTACACCATAATATTTTAAGTATACACATTAACAATTTAAATTAAAATACAATAAAGTAGTAAAAAAGTCTGTCTGTAAAATTCAAATGCTAAGCAATGAAAGATGAGAACTGAGTATATAACTGAAAGATAGAATGTAGGCCTGACATGTATGAAGCCCTGTTCCTGTCTCCACTCAGTTTCATTAAAAAATAAAATAGAAAGAAGATGAAGAGTATAACAAGAAAAGTGATAATTTGGAAAACAGTAATGTTGGTAGCCTGAGAAATACCATAATTGAAAAGTTTTATGCACATATGCCAGTAATAACACATTAACAATTAGATAAAATAGTAGAACTAAATGGGAAAAGGATCAAATCCACCACTGTGAGAGGAACTTTTCAGAGGACTATTTCAATAGTGACTACACAAAGTACATAAATTATCAGCACTATTCAGTATATGTAAATAGCACAATAACTTTGGACTATTTTCCACTTGATCACATCTCATTGTATACACAAACTGACACTTCCCTTACTATTCTTATGTACGGCATAGCAAAGTTACCTAGACAGTGCCCTACATACATGGGGCAAAATTTAACAAATCATGAAGGCATTAGATTATTGAGACCATAGTCCTAACCCAATGGATTTACAGCTCAGAATCAATATCTAGAAGCAATTAGAAAACAAGGGAGCAAATATGGAGACAAAGTACAGGACAGAAACTGAAGGAGGGGCCGTTTGCAGACCATTCCACCAGGGTATCCATCCCATGTGCAGTCACCAAAGGTAGACGTTGATGTGGATGTCAGGAAGTACATGCTGACAGGAGACTGATATAGCTGTCTCCTTAGAGGTCTGCAAGCGTCTGACATATTCAGAGGCAGATGCTCACTGCTAACCATTAAACTGATGATGGGGTTCCCAACAGAGAAGATAGAGTGAAGACTGAAGGAGTTGAGAGGATTCATGACACCATGAGGAAAGCAACAATATCAACCAACCAGAGCCCCCAGGGTCTAAACCACCAGCCTGGGAGCGCTTAGGAAAGGACCCATGGCTCCAGCTATATATGCAAGGGAGCTATTTATAAATGGGAGAAGAGATCCTTGGTCCCATGAAGGCTGGAGTTTGTGGGGCGGGGATATTCGAGGGTGGGGAGGTGAGGTACTGGGGAGGGTGGGTGGGGGTACACCATCATAGAGGCAAGAGGAGGGGAGAGGGGATAGGGAGTTCCTGGGAGGGAGGGGGGAAAGGGGGTAAGGGGAAAACATCTGAAATGTAAATAAAATTTCCAATAAAAAAAAAAGAAAAAAATTGTCTTTATAAAAGTTAAATAATTGTGGCTCAAAGCAGTAATCATGATAGTAATTGTAAAATATTTGAAGTGATTAATACTGAAAACATGTGACCAAAGAGATCAGTGTGTTTCCAAAAATGGCCTCATACTGGAGTCTCTATTTGTCATAGACAAGTACTCTAACTGAAAATCAATTATCAGAAATTTAGCATTTGATTTCAGAAAAAAAAAGCAAATTTTGTGAATATAATGAGAAGAAAGTAGTAAGAGTGAAGGTTAATAAAAGAGAAAAAAGTTCAAATGAGAAAATATAAAAATCATATTATAAACTATTAAGACAATTTATATCATCTCCATTTCTAATTAAGATGTTTATGGAGACCATTCTGTATGCCCTAACACAAAAGGAAAGAAATGGTCATCTCAGAGAAGAATAGGCTAAAGAAACCTGGATCTAGAATATAAAAGATTGTTCCTAGAAAAGAATTAAAGTGAAGTTATATCCTCCTGCTCCTGCTCGTCCTCCTCCTCTTTTCCCTCCTTCTCTTTCTCCTCCTCCTCTTCTTTCTCCACTTTCTCCTCCTCCTCCTCCTCCTCATCATCATCATCATTATCACTGTCATCATCATCATTATCACAGAAGAATTCAGAGTGGCTTGCTACATACAATGGTAATATTAAATTATCAAAACTTTTCTTCCCTAAGTCTAATCATATCCTCCAGCCTTTACCTCCAGTATGCTGGAATTAAGTATGTCCTTCAACACACCTGGTTAATGGGGCACTCATAATAAAATGTGGTGCTTTGAGAATGCTACAACAGTGTTTTATCAATAGTGCTTCAAGCACAGCCTAATGTCCATATTGTACACAAACTTTTAATACTTGTGCATGAATACATTTGATAGTTTTCAAGAATTCCTCTCCATGTACATTCCTGAACCAGTTCTCCAGTTTTTTCCAGTGTTCATGACCAAGCAATTTCAACCCAGTATGGAAACTGAGTCATCTTTTCTTGTTATATGGGTCTTTTTCAATTGTTTGAGGAAAGTTTGCGAGATGTTAAGGAAGTGAATAGAAGCCTCTATATGTTACATTATTGGAAGTCCTAGGATATAAAGCAAACTAAATAAAACATATGAAATACATTCTAATTAAAAGAGAAGTAACACATACATTTTATGTTTTGCAGATAATCAATAGGATTTGATTTTAGGATATTATATTATTAGCATTATAACATATTAAGTATTTAAAAATAAATTTAACAAAAAATATAATGCCATAAGATAAAAAACACTTAAAGGTGACATATTAAAAATATATAAGAAATAAAGAGTGCTAAAAAGATTGTTCAGAAGTTAGAGCATTTGCTGCAGAAGACCTAGGTTCAATTTCCACAGCCCACAATGGAAGTACCATCACTACATATTACTACAATTCCAGGGGAAATGATAATTTCCTGGCCTCTTCAGGTAACTTCACACATGTGGTATACAGGCAATCAGGCACATATACATACATATACATCATATACATATATAAGCAACTAAAAATATAAAAGAAAATAAAGATGTATCATTTTATGAATTAAATATTATTCTTATATTGATCTTGAGGATTGTGGTACTCTCAATGTGTACTCTTCTTGTAGATAGCCTCAGCCTTGTATTTTGATCCTAGTTCCACCCTTCTGGGAGGTGCTACAGAGGATGATTGAATCTGTACACAGTGGCTTAACTACATAGACATAAGCAATTTAAAGTGTGTCATTGACAGAAAACTAAACTATAAGCCAATGAAAGAAAAGTAGGTTAAGAAATAGTACTAAATATAGTGTGGTGACACATGTTTTTATTCCCGGGGCTTAAAGGACAGAGGCCAGCTCAACTATATCAGTTCAAGGCCAGAATGGTCTACATTGTGAGTTCTAGGTCAGCCAGGGCTACATAGTGAGCCACTTTTTGAAAAGAATTAGTTTTACATGTCTATGCTTAATGTGTCTTACAGAATATAGGAAAAATAATTCAATGGAGAAATTATGTGCAATAAATAATAATCAAACAGCTGTACACCCCTGTGGTAAAATATTGGACCCTGACCCATAATTCCATTCAGTCATCATTAACGACCCAAAATGAACCATTATACAGTATGTATAAACTTAATCAAATGATACAAAATGGTAAGTTAAATATATATACACACTTATAAACAATCTTTGTATGTGGGATAAAGAATATTCAATTACACATACACACACACACACCCTGCAATACTGACTACTTGAGATGCTGTGGAAGGAGGAACACAAGTTTCAGTTGGCCTGGGCTGCATATAAATTTTCAACTCTTTGAATATGGCAAGTGACATCTAGGACCTTGTATGCTAATTTAAAACTTAATTAATTAAAGTATAAGAAAAAAAAGCTAGGGCTTTCATTTTAGTAGCAGAGCACTTGCTTCACAAACTCAAGTCCCTGACTTCCATGTTCAGTAACCAGTACTATATGACCCACAAACCATACGCAGCTTAAAAACGAAGACCAAAGTGTAGCTACTCCAATCCTACATAGAATAGGGAACAAAATGATCACATGAGCTAGACCTGGGAGGGAAAGAAGAGGGGGAGGGAAAAAGGGGGTGAGGAACAGGTATTAGAAGGGACAGAGAGAAGTACAGAGGATCAAGAAATTGAATAGAAACATGTAACAGAGGGAGTTGGGGATCTGAATTAGCCACAAGAAAGTCCCAGACTCCAATGGTGATGACTTTAGCCAAAATACCAAAAAAAGGGGAGATATAAACTGTAGAGACCGACCACCTCCAGTTGATAGGCAGGGCTCCCAGTTTTGGGATTGGGTCACTCATGAGTCTCAAAATTTTAAACCCAGAAATGTTCCTGTCCAAAGGAAAGATAGGGACAAAAATGGAACAGATACTGAAGGAAAAGCTATCTAGAGACAACTTCACCTAGGGACCCATCCCATCTGCAGGCACAAAACTCTCACATTGTTGATGATGCCAAGAAGTGCTTGCTGACAGCAGCCTGATATGGCTGTTCCCTGCCAGGTTCTACTAGCACCTGACCAACTCAGATGCATATAAATACAGCCAACCATCAGACAGAGCCCAAGACCCCAGTGGAAGAGCTAGGGGTGAGCTGAAGGAGCTAAAGAGGATTGCAACCCCATAGGAAGAGCACTATTAACTAATTAGACCACCCTGAGCTCACAGGGACTAAACCACCAACCGAAGAGTTTACATGGAGGGAGCCAGGACTCGAGATACATATGTAGCAAAGTATGGCCTTATCTGACATCAATGGAAGGGGAGGAAGGCTTGATGCCCCAGAGTAGGGGGGATGCTAGAGGGGTGAGACCAGAATGGGTGAATGAGTGGAAGATCACCCTCATAGAGTCAAAGGAAAGGGAGTGAGGGGGTAAGGGATTGAGGGTTAGTGAAGGGGTAACCAGGAAGGGGAGATCATTTGAAATGTAAACGAATAAAATGATTTTTTAAAAAGCCGAGGTAACATGGTAATAGTCTGCATACATACTTGTGCATGGTACCTGGCAAGAGCTATTATGAAAACTCTGTAAAGAATTCTTAGCAATATCCCTCTAATTTAAAATCATGAAGTATTGGGATGTAACTCGAGTGATAAAACAATTGCTTAGAGTGCATGGGACCCTAAATTTAAACTCAATACTACAGGAAATATAAAACAGATAAAAACATGGTAAAAGGTTTGAATAGATCTTTCTAAATTTAAAAATGCTATAAATATTGAAAAGATACACTGTTAAAGCATTCAAAAGCATAACTGTAAATCTATGTACTGCTATCCAGAAATGACCTGTGGGAACATTGTAATTTGAAGGCTTAGTGACATTTACAACACACTGGCAAATTTCTTGTTCTAAGTGTAAGCTACATGGGAGTCTAAGTAACATACTCTTTACAGATAGTGTGCTAGACCTGAATAAATAGTTAATCTCAAAAGCTGGTTTTATTTATAAAATAAGAAATATTATAAAATTCAGGACTTAGAATTAAATAAGTGCTAACCAGTTTGATAGTGAATACAGAGAAAATATCTACATGAACTTTGCATGCCAGTTTTGGTTTCAGGCTGACTTGAGTTTTAATCACAGTTCTTCTAGATCAGCACTTCTCAACTTCTAGGTCATGACCCTTTGAAGGTTGAGTGACCGACTCTTTCACAGGGGTCACATAGCAGATACCATGCATATCAGTTACTTACATTATGATTCGCAATAGTAGTAAAATCTGAGTAATGAAGAAGTAACAAAAATAATTTTATGGTTGGGTGCCACCACAACATGAGGAACTGTATTACAGGGCACGTATTATGAAAGTTTGAGAACCACTTCTCTATATACTAGAGAATGTCTCCCTCAGTTATTTTGCTTAATGAAAAATATTCTATGACAATTGTGTCTTCTTCATACAAACATTTGGAAGAATAAACAACACATTTTCAGTATTGAAACATATGTAAATTGGCTACAATGAATAAATAGTACTACTAAAGTTTTAATAGTATTAAGAAAAATATTGATATGGACTCACATTTTTAATAGTGGTCAAAGAAAAGCCTGATTTGTTACTTTAAATATTCATAAAATGATCTTAGGAGATTACCAATCAATAACATCACTAGTAACATTTCAAATAAAGGGGGTTTAGATATACTGTTCTCATAAATCATTTTTAGATCCAAGGGCAAACATGCAAGAAAAGATAAAATTTTGCTGTGGTATATAGAAAAAAGAATGATATTAATGTTTGTCTTATTTGAAAATTATTAAAATCAGTAAACTTATTCATAAATAGTAAAAATCAAAGGACTCAGTCATAAAATTCATAGAAGAAATTTGTATATACATGCACATTTCTGTATACAACAATACATATAGGTTTATTATTCAAATAAAAGTATTTTATATTATACAGAGAAATTAAACTAGGTCATAAGATAGACTTATTAAATAATCTAACAAATACCATCTATTTATTTGAACTTTGTCAGAAATTAAAAGCCATGTCAGACAACATTTATTTATTTATTTATTCATATTTATTTATTTAGATGCTGTTTATTGAACTCAGGATCTCACACATGCTAGGAACAGGCTGTAACATACCTGCTGATCTATAATTCATGGATATCTGTTGGAGTTATATCTCTGTTAGTTATTCTTTATTTTCACCAGCTTTCTCTGTTGTGCGATCTTTATGTCTTTCAAAGATTGTCCAGTTTTTGCCTAATTTGTCTCTTCAGTTGTAGATGCCTTTAGCATATGTAGAGAGAAACTCATGTTCCAATGATCTACTCAAAGGAATATGGCAGAAATAAAGAACCAAACACCACCAACAAATAAAATAACACCAATACCAGAATAAATGAAATGTGATATTTAGGCCTGGATAGTTTTTATGTTTGGTTGGATATCAACCCAAATTTTAACAAGACTGGGAAAGTCTCATGAAATGTATGCCTATTTTATAGTGAATTAATAGAACTTATTTTATTATTAAGATTAAGTTCAAATAACTGTATGTGTGTGTATGAATATATATGTATATGTATGATTAGACACCAGGAATGCACATGGTGCATATACACTCAAATAAAACACTCATACACATTTTTTTAAAATCTAAAAAAATGTCAGACACCTTTTGTTGTAAGTATGTAAAATAGTAGGATTTTTCTTGAAGAACATTTGGAAATACTCATTGGAAATTGTAAACAGGTAAATCCTCATTGATCCAGAAATTACTTCTGTCAAGATTTATCAGAGAGAAGTAACCATGATCACACCTGAGGGTTTGGCTATAAAGAGAATAATTGCCTTCCCATTTGTAATGTGAAATTTTGGATATAACTGTGTTTCAATAATAGGAAATTGTTCCATTCATCTAAGGAAATGCTTTTCAACATTGACAATAATATTAAGAAATAATTTTAAAGCCACAAGATAATTTTTTACAATGTGCCCTTCCATTTCAAAAATTCCCATTACTAAACAATAATAAGAGTATTATTATACTTTTTGAAAAATAAACAGATATATTCAGAGAAAAGACTAGCGTAGAGTCTGCCAAATGTTAACAATAGTTGCAACTGAGTGACAAAATTATGGATGATTTAATTTTTCCCATTCTACTTATCTATATTTGCTGAAGGTTTTACAAGGTGAAGATATTACTTTACAATGAAAAGAAAGTTGTAATATGTCTATGCAATCCATGTAATGGTAGCTATACCCATTTGGATCATGAATAGTAAGAATGGGGTAATAAATGTTCTCTGCAAAAGATAAAGATTATCTTTTCAAATAAACCAGTTTGGTAGTTAAAAAAGAAAGACTATTGTGGAAACCTTTTCAACAGAATGGGAAACAATATATAACAAGGGCAAGGAAGCAGACACAATTTTCCAGATAATAGACAGTAATTAAATGTTTAGGATTGCTACATAACTATCATTTAATAGTTATGAGTTAAATATGAAATGATTCAGATGACACTGGGTTATCCTATGGCATCATTAAGGAGCTCAGTTTTAATTCTTCAAAATGTGGTATTTGCAGGAAGAATAATCATCTCTCCATTGTAAAGTGTTTTTTTATAGCATATTTGTGGAATAAAGATACTGGTGTAATGTAAAGAGAATCGGATATTCACAGTCCTGTTGCTGTGTGCATACCTAAGCAATGGCTTTCAGTAAGAAGGACAAAGATCAATAAAAGCATAGCTAGAAACAAATCTAGGGAATAAAATTAAAGGGGTTTAACAGTTACTGTGACACAGAAAAAGATAAACATCAAGGGAATTCCCACAGTGATTCCAAAAGATGGTAAATAAAGATATAAGAAGGAACACATTTTTTCCTTGTTTTGCTAAGTGACCAAATATACATCATAATACATACATGTATATATACAAAACCACATTAAAAGACTTAAAGATATTACAACATATTTTTAAATTTAAGCTAACCAAACCCCAAAAATCAAATTTAAGAAGAGAGATGAAAGAATGTCTATGAGAAATGGTATGAGCTCAGGAACCCAAAGCCAAGTTCTCAGCACAAAGGAGATTTATTTGTCCTAGAAGCACAAAAGTCAGGGAATAACAAATAAAACAGGAAATAGAGGTTGAGGTAGAATTGGAAGGAAATAACATTTCAATTAACAATAGTGGTTTGAAAATGATGTCATCTAATAAAATAAAAAATAAGTAGACAAAAGATGTGTAATGTATTATTCTCAAGGAAGTAAAAATGAGAAACAAACAGGTCAATAGATATAACAACTAAGAAAATAAAATACACAATAAAGAAAATAGAAAATAGAAAATTGGTCAGTCTTATTTTGCTACGAGATAAAGTCTTTGTTTTTTGTCCATCAGAACAGTATAGGCAAATCTATGATTCAGATCATTGAGAAAGGACAAGCAGACTTCTTCCATAGTGTTCTATAGATTTTATCTTTTATGTAAAAACATGGCATGGATTTTTTGCCTGAAACAAAATATATATCAGAAATTTCAAGTTTGTTTTCTGCTTTCTTTGCTCTATTTGTAGTTAAAATTCTTTTCATGACTTGCTGTTTGCTAAGAGCACAGCTATAGCATTATATAAATGCTCACTGTAATCGTGACATTTTGTGTTGTCAAGAAGAAATAGGTGTGGGCAGGAAGGCACCTTGGTAGAGCAGAATGTACAATTCTGCTAGTCACAGAGCTTTTCTTGGTGCCTACAGCACCCACTCATCACAGTTCTCATGCAGTTCACAGTAAATAGGCGCTTGCCTCATTTTGTCCTCTATTTATGCATGTATTGTGTTGGGGTTTTGCTAGGAAGGCAGATGGATAAATTATGATTGTTTCTAGCATGGGTTGCTAGATAGATGTTAAAATGTACTAATGATAAAATATAGATAGGTACAGATAGCTATATTAGAGATAGTCTATAATCGTTAATAGAAAATGAGATGGTAAGTAATATAGTGTTTTAATTTCATGTCCTGTAACTTTAATAAAATATCCCAACAAGAGCAACTTAAAAGGTAAATGGTTTATTTGTCTCTCAATTCCAAATTACAGACTATCATTTCAGGGAAGTTAGGGTGGCAGAAATCTGTTGCACTTTGTTATGTTATATCCACAGTCACGAACAGAGAGCAATTAGTTAAAGCATTCATGTTAGTGCTCACCTTATTGTCTCTACTCATACAAGCCAGAATACTTTGTCTGGAGAATGGTGCCACCCATAATGGGGTAAGTCTTTCCATGTCAATTCATCTAATTAAGATAATCTCTATAACCATACCCCCCCATATATATATATATATATATATATATATATATATATATATGTGTGTGTGTGTGTGTGTGTGTGTGTGTGTGTGTGTGTGTGGTGTTTGTATTTGTGTGTATCTGGGTAGATAGATATAAATGATTGTTATATAGATGGCAGATGGATAATAAATATATGAAAAAGTGATAGAAAAAAAGCATACATAGATGATGATGAAGATAGATAGATAGATAGACAGATAGATGATAGATAGATATAGATGATAATATATTAGATATTTATTTTGTTGCTTTAACAAATTCATGACAAGAAGAAACCCTATACCTGACTTGGCTCCTGACAGGGAAGCACGGGAGCAGAGCCACAGTGTAGCCCTGGGAAATTGCTCAGGTGTACACTGAGGAAGCAGCGTTAAGGAAGGGGTTGAAGTATAGGAGGAAGAACTGATCTCTAGCCCCCACTACTCAACCCCCTTCACAATATCTACCAACAGGAAATAAAGTTTTTAAGCACAGGAACATGTGGGGAACATTTTATTTCCAAATTATAACATCTAGTTTGCCTAGAGAGATGAATAGATGACCCTGTGAACCCATTCATTCAACAAATGTCCTATGACTTCATTTTAGACAAGCATGATACAAATTCTTAACATAAGAGATTGTGCATTTTTTTGTGTCTCACAACAGTGACCAATGTGCATTTTCCTGTGTACCACCACAATGACCAATGTAGGTCATAACCACTAGTAGGGATAATGTATCTGGCTGTCATTTCCATGTGGCCTACACTTTCGCTTTAAACATATACCTCCTAAATCTGTGACCCTGCACAAGTTGTATTATCAGTGGAGTGTTTTTATTTGTTTGGTTGTTAGTTTGGTTTTGGTTTTGATGCCAATATTTAATGTGTTGATTGAAGACGAGGGAAGGGGAAGAAGTAATCCAGATATTGGATGTTTATAGAGTGCATACAAGTAAAAGCAGAGTATCCTATGGAATCCTGAGAGTTGTCTAGCCTACAGAAACTGTCAACTGAGTATATGTGTCTGATAATACCATTGAAGAAGGACTAGAGCGTGGAAATGCTTTTATACAGGGCTTTAGTCAAATACCTGGTGATTAAAGCATGAGCTAGGGTTTCATATAACGCAAAAGCCCTTTATTTTACTAGTTTTTTTTAAGACATTATTAACAGATTAAAATAAAATAATTTTAAGTTTTACACAAAATACATAATCAATAAAACCAAAAATATAGTTGTACTATAGTAAACTGAAATTTTTTCCATAGGTCAAAAAGAATATTCAGTGAACTTAAAATTGTAATTTATAAAATAGGAGAAAATATTTGTATACAATGTATTTTGTAAATTTCTACAGTCAAAATAGACAGGTATATTATGTAAAATTAATTTCTGATGCTGAATATTCTTGGCATTAACTATTTTACTTTAGTTGTTAGAATTTTAATTTCTTTTACTATATAGGAAAGAAAAATTGTCATTTATCATATATGTTTTTTCTTTTTGACAGTATCATGTAAGGGTAAGTTTTAAATTGTCTATATAAGAGAACCAACAGTGCTTCTCAACTTTCTTAACACTGTAACCCTTTAATACAGTTTCTCATGTTGTCGTGACTTCCTTCAACCATAAAATTATTTTAGTTGCTGCTTCATAACAATAATTTTGCTATTGTTATGAATCATAATGTAAATACTGTATTTTGAGATAGTCTTAAGCAACCTTCGTAAAAAGTTTTTGATTGCAAAGGGGTCATGACCCACTGGTTGAGAACTGTCTAGTACCTTATCTTATTTGATCCAAAACATATTGAGACCCAGAGAGGCCCAGTTAACTTTCCCTACCTTGGTATAATTAATGGTAGAGATCATAAATGGTAAGCTGACTGGTGATAGGACTACCATATTATCTTGCCTTTGTATATGATTTATATGTTGCAGTTACATAATACTATGTTAAAATATGAAAAGAATGATGGGCTAAGAAGCAGTAGAAACAAATGGCTGGCATGAAAAAAAAGCACCATTATTATAATGATAATAGCAATTTCCTGAGTCTATATAATAAGCAATAATTTAGATGCTTTATATACTTCATTCTATTAAGTCTTTTTTCCTTCCTTGCCAAGTGATTGTTATTACTCTGATTTTATGGGTAAAGAAGCTGGGAGGTTAATAATGTGTCAAATGTCTGACTAGTTAATAAGTAGAAGAGGCAGAATTCAGACCTGTCTGACTCTGAGGCCTGAGCTTTTTCCTACGTGCCACAGGTCCTGTCTACAGGTGAATGGCCAGAATGTAAAATGACTGTCTCATAGTTCAGTGTGACACAATAGGGGAAATGGTACTTAATAAAAGATGAGGCAAGATGTCACCACATAGCCCACATGTGCAGACCACAGCTGAGTGGGCACCCTGCTGAACATCACACAGCCAAGGCAGGCAGAGCACTCCTGAGGTCATCCCTGCCCTGTACCACAGAGAAAATTTGGGTATGCATTCCTGAGATGACCCCAGATACCCAGAGGTCCCCAAGTGCCACTAAGATGAACTATTAAATGGTAGAGAGATGGAAGAGAAAGAGAAATACAATGATGTATACACAAGACAGGCAGAACTGCAGAGTTGAGGGTATTGCAGAACAACATGATGGGAGCGGCCAGCAATGCCACCCAAGGCCATAGTGAGGTCCTGGTCTGGGCTGCCACCTGGGGCTATGGTGATGTCTGAGGACTGTACAGAGCTGGACCCACCCCTTGCTTTGGGCATCATGGTAGAGCTGTCCCAAAAGGGATGGGAGCAAAACTGGCAAGGCAAACTGTTGCCACAGCATCATCAGTGGAGAGTAGCTTCAGCAAAACCCAACAAAGCTTAGCACACAATAGAAAGGTGAACCAATGCCTCGAGGCCCCTCCCACTGTCTGTTGGGTTATATTTATACACTTTCCAAACATTGCATGTTCTCACATGTCCTTTTACCGGCAGCTTACATAAAATCACCATGTGTATGTTCTCAGCAAAATGTCCTCCCATGTGTCTGTTTCAACAAAAGCATTCAGTCACAAGACAGTTTCCAGAAAAACATCATATCACACACGGTGGTCTGACCAGGTCTGCTACCACCCAGGCCCAGTTAAAGGCCTTTAGGTTGGCCCATCCCAACATCTTCCCTATCTATAAACTGCTGGAGAACATGAAGAGGCTGGTTCTACATATCCAAAGCTATACAATCCCCATGAAGCAGAGCAACAACAGGATATCTGAGAGGAGTCCATGTGAAGATCTAGTGTTGATAGTATAGCAGAAAGCAGAGGCCTCAAACCACTGACTCATTGCAATGAACATTTGCAAGTAAAGAAGCCTAGACAAAACGGAACTCTGAGTACAATGAAAAAGGGAACAATTAGAACACTGTTACACAAGATTTTTTTTGTGTGTGTGTGTGGGGGGGGAGGTTGCAAGTGTGGAGGACGAGTATGAAGGGACAGTTGGATGAATGAGATTGGGTGCATGTTGTAAAATTCACAAAGAATAAACAAAAAGTTAAATAAATATGTAAAAATGAGATTGAAGATGAAGCTAGTTCAAATGTATCAAGCAAACTAAGAACCTTAGACTCAGACCTGAGGAAAGGTAAGCCATTTGTAAGAATTTGAACAGAAATTGCTCTCTAACTATACTTGGAGAACTGGTGCTTCTCACTTTTCTGGCATTGTAAATAATGAATGCTCTCAATCTCTGGTTAGATATCTCTGCACAAGCAGCCTGCCATGGTCATTTTTCCTCAGTTATCTTTACAGTGATGGATAACGTTCTCTGTTATCCATCAAGTTATCAAGTGATACTCACGTTATACTGTACATCTTTGACTTTTATTCAGATTACATTGCTCTAAAACTTAACATTATATATTAACTCATATTTATATGTAGTTGACACTTAGAAAGTCAACTATTGACAATGTAAAATTTATGACATCCATACTAAAAGACCACAATAACTTTAAAGTTGCAAGATATGAAGTAAAAATCCTTTTATGTAAAGTGGGAATGTCTGAATTCTTCCATGGAGACCAACAATAGGTCTTTGGTTTCCTTAACTATCCAAAAGTCAACATTTCTGCAGAAAAACAGGCAATGGGGGGGGCAGGTTGTCAAAATGTTTCTTTAGTACATAACCATGTTTTGCTAATGGTTCATGGGTAGAACAATGACATGGATTCATATTTCAATTCTATATTTAATTGTCTCTTTATCTGGGTTTCAGCCACCAGCAATGTATTGATTTTTATGTTTTTTCACATCCCATATTCATTGTTCTTTCAGAATATGATGGCAGTTGGATGTATTAAATTCAAATTGCTAATTATGTTTTAAAAAGGACCTAGGCGTGGGCTTCCACACAAGAAGTATTAGGATACACAGCCTGGGGAGATATCATGCAAACATTATAAGAATAAGAAAAGGAGAATTGGACTGAGATCACCCTTGTCAATGATTTGCAACCAAAGTTTACCCTCTAAAACCATCAAAACTAAATTTCTGATGAATAAGTCATCTGTCTGTACTGATATTTTATGAAAACATAAGTAAATGAATCTGGTACTTAAGTTTGTTTTGAGACATATGTGTGATTGTCAGTTTTATTTATCAACATAACACAACCTGGAGTTATAGGAGAGAAAGGTGTAGGGGATCTGCTGCAGAGAGGAATTGTTTACATCATGCTGGCCTGGGGCATGTCTGTAGGGAATTGTTCAGATTGCACTACTTGATGTAGAAGGCCCCAGCATAAATGTGTGAAATCCCTTGTGGTAGTAACACAGATAAAGAAACAGGGAAAGAAGAAAAGCTTTTAGCTTGATGAGACTTCATTCTTGCTGTTGAGTTCATCGAAGCTGTTGCAGCTGTTGCTGATGGTGCTGCTGTTCTCACTGGTATTAGAATCAGCATGAAGAAACAGGGGAAGAAGAAAAGCTTTTTGCTTGATGAGGCTTCATTCTTGCTATTGAGTTCTCTGCTGCTGCTGCTGCTGCTGCTGCTGCTGCTGCTGCTGCTGCTTCCTGGTGCTGCTGCTGCTGCTACTATTGCTCTCACTAGTATTAGAACCAGCATTTTTAGGCTTCTAATGTGTAATAAGGTGGCTCATCAGGAATCTACAAAGCCTCACTATGCCATATTGGGACTGTCGAGACAACCAACCTCTTTAACTGGTCAACTGATGAGTTTTCAGCCTTTTCAGTATGTCACAACTATGATTGAACTATTCTGATCATATCATAGAAGCCAGAATAACAAATCTTGTTCCTCTAGAAAACTCTTACTAATATACCTTGAAATACATGTATGGTCCTAGTCAGGTTGAAGTGAGGGTTACAGAAGGTTGGGGATGGAGAAAATATTGGTGATCAATGACCAAACACTACAGAGAATGTCAAGTTTGATGACAAGTTTTATGTAAAATATAAATCTCAACTTCGTATATTAAAGTGTATGGCAGTTAACTCTGGCTCCAGCATTTTTCCATCTCTGATTGTGATGATATTCAGTATCTCCAGGTACCATGTACACACCATTAATACAAATTATAGATATAATCTCTTTGAGTTGATAGGAAGAGTAGCTAACTCAGCATACTTATTATAGACATAGGTATGTCTTGCTAAGCTTCACAAGCAGCATTATTTCATTTAATATGCACAAAATAACTTGGTAATTGTGTACTTAATCCTTTTTAAGAAGTATGGAGATAACAAAGAACTGTAATGTCGATTGCTACAAGCTATAGCATTAGTAAAAGATGGAACCAGGGTACAAAATTATGGCAAAAAAAGGAGAAATAAAGAAAAATAAAAATATAATATCAATTTATGAAATATTTTATTATCAGATTTTCCTATGCCTTTTTCTTTAACTTTAAGGAAACATTGAGTAACTTTGAATCGGTTTTCATAAGCAAGAATCTGGAGACCTAATCACCCTTAAAGGATTACATTTGTGCACACATTCCTTGAGAATGTTGGTGTTCCTAGCTTGGCCCTTTTTTAATAGATATTAGTTTAGAAAAAAATGGATTTAAACAATTTAATTTCTAGCATGAGACACTTCCAGATTGTTTCCCTTTGGCATGGTGACATACATTGTTAATGAGGCTGAGATATTACACTAGAAAGAACAAGTTAGACTCCAGGTATACTTGAAGCTTAAGGGAGAAGCTTCAGCGCTGATGTAAAAAATATTGCAATTTAAAAGATGTTTGGTCCTATAATATAACACGGTCAGAGCTGACCTTTGATGCTATCCTATACATTTCAGTCTTCTGCGTCTTCTTCTTCTTCTTTTTTTTACTGGATATTTTATTTATTTATATTTCTAATGTTATCCCCTTTCCTGGTTTTCCCTGTGCAAACATGCTATCCCATCCTCCGCTCCCTACTACTATGAGGGTGCTCCTCCACCCACTCACTCCTGCCTCCTGCCCTGACATTCCCCTACACTAGCACATTTAGTCTTCACAGTCCCAAGAGCCTCTCCTCTCATTGATGCCAGACATTGTCATGCTTTGCTACATATGCAGCTGGAGCCATGAGTCTCTCCGTGTGTGCTCTTTGGTTGGTGGTTTAATCCATGGAAGCTCTGGGGGTTCTGGTTGGCTGATATTATTGTTCTTTCTATGGTATTGTAAACCTCTTCAGCTCCTTCAGTCCTCTTTCTAATTCCTCCAGTTGATACCCCGTGCTCAATCCAATGGTTGGCTGTGAGCATCTGTCTCTATTTGTCAGGCTCTGGCAGAACCTCTCAAGAGACAGCTATATTAGGCCTTATACTTGTTTCTGGGAGTCGTTCATTTCATTATATTGTGGTCTTCCTTTTCCTACTTTGCTTATTTATCTCTCTTTCAACATTAACTTCTATCTTTTGAACATATGACCATCCAAGACTGCATGAAGAGTATCCACCCAAGAAAATAAAAGCCAGTTTGTCCCTAAAGGGCTTTGAAAGTTCACTCTTGTAGTGTGAAATGAGCTGATAAAGAGAAGAAAGGTAATTGAGGGCAGAGATTTTATCTGGAAGATATAGTAAATAGCATCCAAGACATCCTCCATTCTTGTGTCCCCATAGTGTTACTGCCCAGTCATCAGTAAGGGTATTGATAAGATCCAGAATAAATGGAGTCACTTCCTGAACTTTCCCCAAACTACATTCCCCCTTTCCAGAAGGAAACAGAAAGATAGGTGATATTTTTGCAAGTTGGGCTGCAGTCTTAGTAAAGAAGATCATTTGTATCAATTTCTAGATCTTGGACACCAGTGTTGTATTCTCCAATTATAGATTGGGATTTGGCAAATATAATTATATTATGCATTCATAATAGGCAAAGTCTTGTTTCATATGAAAACTTAACAACTGGCATGATTGTGGGTACAATGTATATATGGGTTGGGTTTTTTTGCTAAATGATTGGATTGATGTTAAGCAAAAACTACATCTTGCTTTATTCTCTCTCTTACATGCAAGTGTCTGTGTGTGCGTGCACACACCCACACCCACACACTTAAACACACCCTCTCTTTCTCTCTGTCTCTCTGTCTCTCTGTCTTTGTCTGTCCCTTTGTTTCTCTCTGTCTGTCTTCTCTCTCTCTCTCTCTCTCTCTCTCTCTCTCTCTCTCTCTCTCTCTTCATTGCCATTTTCTTTTTCAGATATGACCCATGTATCTACCATAGTGTCCTTCTCAGAGAATAACAATAAGGACTTGTGGAATTAGTGATATTAGTTTGTGTGTAAGGAGAAGAGAATGTAGGCATCCAGAAAAGGTCATTCACATAATTAATTAAACAGAGTGTTGACAATGTGGGTGCTGTGCACTAATTAACATTCAGAGAATTTGAATAAAGCAAGGTTCTGCTCTCCTTATTTTGGAGAGGAATGCAGGTCTTCTCATAATCAAGTTCAGATAGAGTTTAAATGCAGAAATATGAGAAAAGACACTCTCAGAAGAGAGAGGTAGAATAAAAAGATAACTTCTTAGATGGGTCAGCCTGGACCTGACCTCAGAAGAATGAATCAGAATTTACCATGTGTGTTCATTAGGGGAAAAATATCCTAAGTTAAACAGTAGAACTGCGACACTATGCTATAGATCATCTTTTAGTTTTATACATTTTAATGTTTGACCTTTTGATAACCTTGAGTATATACCCACGGTTTATATATATATATGGGTTACAACTTCAGAAGAACTGTAAGAACTTCAGCTTCCTGTGTCTTAACAAGATGTACTTTTCAGTGCGGTTTTCTCTATCCTCCCAACCTTATCCTCAGCTAAGAAACCTTTATCTTTTTCATCTGCCAAATTAGTGTTTTAAGAGCAGCTTTGTCTTGCTTCTCTATTGTAATTAATGAGAGAAAGAAACACGAGGTTTGGCATAGTTGCTCCATAAATGTTTATTAAATTTAAACCTTAGTTTCTCTGGCATCTGTATAGGAATTACAAATTCTTCCTCTTCTCTGCAGGGATGTGGGAAGGCTCATGTGATATCTGTATGTAGAAGGCATTCCTTGGAAAGCTAAAAGAAGTCTGCACAGCAATGAAGCTTGCAGGCTTGTAGCCAGAAGGTGTATATTTAGATGGATTCCACCACTTGCTCACTGGGAAGACTTCAACAAGTTCATTAACTTCCCAGAACCTTGTTTCCTTTTATTGTTCAGAGAGAGGTTCAACAAAAGTAAAACACTCAAAGTGAATGGCATCAAGTAAATACAGAAGCACCGTAACCATGCTAATTCCTGGAGTACAGTGCATCTACTCCTTCAGACACAAACTTTGGATTATTAATAACAATTGCAATAATGCATGGGAGCTCATTTTTCTGCTTTGAATTGCATTCCCATGCTCATCTCAGTTATGAAAGGACACAGTGGCCTGAGATCAAGGATACTGTCAGAAAATTCTACCTCCTGACAGGTGCTCCCTTGGTCTGGGTCATGAGCTTATACTCCTTGTTTACAAATCAGGACTGTGAATCATCCTGGCCAGAGGCACTCTTTCCTCTAAACCTTCTGCCCTCTTCCTTGGCTGGATGATGCTATGGGGTTATCTGCTTTTGCTCAATAATGCTGGTAAGTCAGGATTTTCTGCTGCTAAAAATATGTGGTTTGAGATTCAAGGTGAGCCAGAGGCATTGCTTTTCAACTTGAACAAAGATAAAAGGGAAGACAAATACTATTCAAGGACCTCTTTGCTTAGACTTTGAGAGAGTAGGAGAATAGAAGTTTTATTTAAAATATCATAAAAGGCATTTCTAACTACTTGCTTGACTGGTGTTAATACTGGTGCTTCGAGAAGCAGAGTAGGGGATTTCTCAGTGTAAGAGAATATCCCTGTAATAGAATCAAGGTTTAACCCATCCTAATCTTGGTCATTCTGTTTCTAGATGTCTTTCTCAGTGGATTCTTGTTTTTGGTGGTTACAGAGCATGAAATCTCAAATCATTCATAACCACCTCTGTATGATGATTTGGTGAATTTTTACATTTGAACTAGGAGTGTATAGGAAATATTTTTCCAGACAAGCACTGGAGGTATATTATAGGCAGAATATATTGCTCAGAATTGTGTGTTGTAAGTAGATGTGTAGCATAGTTTTCTTTAAAAAATAAGAATTTTTTGACATAAGAAATGACAATAATGACAAAAAAGGGTCACAGTGTTTGACATATTTATTGGATAAAAATGGACATGTAGGGAGGTATGGGTGATCTTTATGGAAATAATCTTAACAATTTCCCAGTGTTGAGAATCAACACTGATTGATGATTTTTGCCCAGACAATAGGCCAGATGTTTTCTATAACTCATTTCACATAATCCCTACAACTCATTTCATATAAACCCTACATGCAGATGGGAAGGAATAGCTTCATTTTATTCATGAGGATATTGAGGATCAAAAGGATTAGATAGTTTGCCTAAGATCATTCAGAGAGGAAATGTAGAAGCAAAGATCATACAAGTGACCTAAGCTAATGCTCTGAGTACTACACTACATGCCTCTCTTCCTCAGGAAATGTCAGAGTTTCTGTTTAGAGTTTCTGTATAGTGAAGTTTGTCCAGATAGGGTCCAGAATCTCCATCTTCAGAATCACTGACCCAGAGGCTTGGGAAACAGCTCAATTGGCATGCTTGCTATGTAAGAACAAAGACGAGTTCAATACACAATAGCCACATAAAATCCAAGATTAGAATATGGTGCCTGTGACTGAAGAACTTGGGAAGTAAAAAAAGGAACTTGCTGGCTAGGCAGCCTTGCTAAATCAGCAAGCTCCAAGACTAGCAGGAAACATCAAAAAATAAGGTAAAAAACAACAGAAAAAGATGTCTGATAATGACTTCCAGTCTCCATGTACACGCATACACATTTACAGAGAGACAGATGCAGCACGGGGCGGGTGATGAAGGAGGAAGAGGAAAGCAAAGATTAGAGGAGGAGAATAAAAAGTGGACTACCTCCAAGACACTCAAATCAGAAATTCTGCAGCCAGTTCCCAAAACTTTGTATTAAAGAGGCCTCTCTGTGATTCTGATTAACTTTGGTTTCTGTGATCAGTGGAGACATTGAGCCACATAGAGGCAAATTAAATTGCCCATATTTCTAGACCTGAAGCAGGTGTTGAAATGAGGTTTGTTGTTCTCTAAACACTTGATACTGCATAAGGTTATTTTCCAAATAGAATAAATTCCTTAGAGTATGAGCTGGGGTTATCTCAGCTGTCAGTGAAACACTTAACTTATAGTCAGAGGTAGTTCTAAAACTTAACAGCATCCTCCATCGGTTCTAGCTATGTGTCTTAAGCTCTATATTAATCTTTGTGCTTACAGTTTCTTATCTTCTAAATGACTATTCAGGCTGGTATAGTAATTGCAAAGAAACTGCAGGCACTATGTCTTTCCATAGTGTCCAGCAGAAAATAGACACTTAAAAATGGTAAGTTTTTCATTGGTATTAATATCCCCTTTCTCCTTTTTCTCCTCTCTCTGTCTCTGTTTCTCTCTCTCTCTCTCTCTCTCTCTCCTCTCTCTCTCTCTCTCTCTCTCTCTCTCTCTCAAGCAGTGCATACCTAATTTGGTGCCCGGAGCACAGTCGGTATGAAATAAATGCTCATTCTTTTCAGGTCCTCCCAAACTGGTCTTGCACCTACTAGATTTTTCTCCCTGCAGCCAACTCCCTTAATGTCAAATGATGAATATGAATCTTGAGGAAATAAATTCCAAAGCTATTGTAATGGAAAGAGTTAGCTTCAGTCAACTTTAGCATTAAACTCTTAATAAGAATCCACCCCATAACGGAGTCACCTCACAAATGGAGTCACCTCGCAGCCCTTTCTTCTAAGAATTCAAGTTATTAACAGTTCTCCCTGAAGATCCTGTCTCTCCCCACTTTCCTCTTCATCACCATTTTTGAGTAATCACTGAAATTATTTCAACAGGATCTGAATATTCACTGCTTCCTACTTGGGAAAATAGAGATTTAATACAATGCTTAATTAATGTTGAGCCCACAACAATATTTTGCTGACTTCTGAAATTGCCTTTTCTATTTTGGAGAAAATTGAATGCTGAGAAGCATGTGAACTTGTCACATCAGAACACGGCCTGAAAAAATCAACAGACGCAACACTAAAGGCCATGGATCCTTTTGCAATCATTCCTTATACCTTAAATCTGAGCAGTAGCTTTTGAGAATTCTGTGAACCCAGCTGGAGGAAATAATTCTATGTATTCTTAATTTGATTGGTGATGTGGGAAGGAGTAGATACATGCAATTTTATATAGGGTGGGTTCTACGGAAGTATTGAAAAACTACTAATATGTGACCTGGTTAAATAAATTACAGCACCCCTACTAAATGTTCATACATCTGTGGCTGAATTGAGAATTATATTATATACTGTGCTATTGAGTAGTATAAGACAGTAAGGGCTGGCAGCTAATAGATTTTTGATAAAGAAGATCCTGGGGAGCACCGTTGTAGAAGTAGGGAAAGGGAGAATAGAATAGTGGGTTTGCAGAGGAGAAACTGGGAAAGGGAATAACATTTGAAATGTAAATAAATAAAATATCCAATTAAAAAAAAAGAGGCTTCTCTTTGTCTAAACAAATATTCTAAAAAAGTTGGTTTCAGTATGTAAGAACCAAACCCAAGCAAAGCAAAAGGAAATGAGAGATCAATGTCCACAAATTTGCTAAGAGAACATTACGATCAAAATAATTGAATTGAAGATGCCCTGGGCCTACTTCCATGTTTATCATCTGCTCACTGTCAGAGCTCTTCTGCAACATCTTTTTACTATGTTTTGAATCCTATGGGAGGCAGACAGCACCTCTGACAAACTGTTGTTTCCATGAATCACAGAACTACTAATCCCTGCCTTGTCTTCTTAAAACACTTCCTTGCATTTCATGTGATGTTGTGATTTCTTACAAGTCTTTTTGTTGCCTAGTTACTGGTCTAATATTGGTAATACCTTTTGAATGTGTGTTTACTCAGCTCATCTTTGTACACTGAAAGGTCTGCAATGCACTCTTTGGGCCTCTGTCTCCCTCAACCCCAGTTCCTCTCTGCTTTGTTTTCCTTTAGTTGACTAGGGCTGATTTTTATTCCTCCATATTTCTAATAATTTAGACCCTGTATATACATATAGAATTACTATTTTTCAATAAACTTCATGCTCATTTCAAAGTATTAGGCCAAAATTTCCTTGGCTCTTGGTGTTTAACACATGCTATGATAAGCCCTATAATTCTAGAGGCATGTGGACTTCATGATGGTGTTTATAATTAGAAGTTTGGAAGCTTATCGTCTTAGTAGCCTCACAGAAGATTTTGATTTTGTACCTTATAAATTAAAGGAATCATTATTTGCAAATAGAATCTTGGTCATCAGAGGCTAGAGAAAGTAGGGAGAATGGAGACATGATGTGAGAGGATGATCAACGGGTGCTGATGCGTAATTCTGTGGGAATAGGAAGTTTCAGTCTGTTGTTGCCACACATTAGGCAAGCACATATATTAGCACAGTACAAAATATTCAAAACCTTGAAGAAAGGACTAGGAATACTTTCACCATAAATAAATGCTAAAAATTAAGTGCTAGAGGAGATAAACATATCTAGCTTAATTTCAAACATTACCCAATGTATGGAAATATCACAATTCCTCCTAAATGTGCAAAACTCTGAATGATATTAGGTATTAATTACAAGAGATAAACTTAAATAACAAAATAAAATGTAATGCATGCTAGAAATAAAAATAATTTAAGATTTCTAATATATATATATATATTTTAATATTGTGTGCAGAATTAATTTTAATCTTAATTTTATAGAATATGTTAATATTTACTTGTAATTCTGTATTCTGAAACCTTGAGTGCATCTGGTCCATATATGTTTTCCTTTTTGTCTCTTCTTTATGACTATAATCTCAGAGACTGTTTTCTATTCTCAAGCGGAAGGATCAGCCATTCTCTTCTCTCTCAGGTGGTTCTTTCAGGTTTTGATCTTGGTTCTGATATTCAGTTTTGTCACACAATTTTTGTTTTTTCTAGTACCCTACTTTCCCAAAACTGCTCCTTTTGGGAAGGAGACAATATGAGAGAATAGAACATTTTGCATTAACATATTGCATCAGGGAAAAGAATGAAATTCTGCTTTGAGGCCATCTTCAGAGTGGACATCTCCTATTGGCTTACCCTTAATGGTATAGCCAACGTTTAGAGCCATCTTCAGATGCAGCTTTCCCAGGGCCCAACTATTATCCCCATCTCTTACCTTCAATATTGTAATAACTTTTTGATTTCTACTTTTTTGGTTCCTGTTCTTAACTTTCTTTATCTCCTAATACACACCAGGACCTGTGGTTACAAATTTCTTTCATTACTAAGTGCTATTTAGTTGATCACTATATTTCTGTAGCCTGACAAGATCCTGCTGTGAAGTAAGCACTCAATATGTATTGAGAAAATGAGACAATAAATGAAAAAAATTCTAAGAAATCTTGATACAAAAACAGCAACAGAAAATTCACTTAACTTTCTAGTTAGTGAGTTACCTAGTCTTTCCCCACTCAATATCTACATATATGCTTTTAATCTTTCAGTCATAAATTGCTGGCAGGATAGGTGAAAGGTCATTTCTAAAATCTCTGGTCCTGTGTCCTCTGTCCACCTAAATCCACTTGAATCAAGTAATCATCTGTGGCTATTTTGTACAATAGGCATGATCCAAATGATGTGTCATAGGTAAGATTGTATTGCTGGAAAGAGACACCACAAGCACAGTGACTCTTATAAGGAAAAGTCTTTAATTGGTGCTGGCTTACAGGTTGAGAAATTTAGTCTATTATCTTCAGGGCATGAAGCATCACAGCACACAGGCAGACATGATGACAGAGAAGAAGCCAAGAGTTCTACCTTTTTTTTTTTTGCTTTATTATTTTATTAATCCTTCCATTTGTTTACATCTCAAATGGTAACCCACTTTCCAGTTACTCCTCCACAAACCTCCCTTCCCCCATCACTGCTATCCTCCCTCTCCTTTGCTTCTATGAGGGTGCTCCCCCATCTGCTCACCCTCTCCTGCCCCACCGCTCCAGCATTCCCCTACACTGGGTCATTAAACCTCTACAAGACTAAGGGCCTCCCCTCCCATTGATGTCAGACAAGGTCATCCTCTGCTACATATGTATCTGGAGCCATGGATCACTTTCTATATACTCTGTCGTTGGTGGTCTAGTCTCTGGGAGCACTGGGTGGTCCAGACAGCCAACATTGTTCTACGTATGGGTTGCAATCCCCTTCAGTCCCTCCAGTCCTTCTGCCAGCTCCTCCACTGGGGTCCCCAAGCTCAGTCTGATGGTTGGCTCCAAGCATCCACATCTACAGTGGTCAGTTGCTGGCCTAACCTCCCAAGTAACAGCCACACCAGGTTCCTGTCTGCAAGCATCTCTTGGTAACAGCAACAGTGGTGAGGTTTGGTGTTTGCAGACAGGATGAATCCCCAGGAGGGGTGGTTCCAAGATGTCCCTTCTTCAGTCTCTGCTCCAAGTTTTGTTCCTATCCTTCCATTGGACAGGAACATTTCTGGCTAAAAACTTTGAGATGAGTGAGTAGCCCCATTCCTCCATAGGGAGCCATGCCTATCTACAGGAGGTGATCTCTAACGATTTTATCTCCTCTTCTCTTAGCATTTCGGCTAAAGTCATTCCTCCTCAGTCCTGGTAGCCTCTCCCTTCTCTGGTATCTGGAACCCTTCAGTGGCCATCCCCAGTTCTTCATCAATCACTGCTACATATTTTTATTCAATTTCCTGACCCTTTGTAACTCTATCCTGTCCCCTCTAGTACCTGAAACCATACCCTTATTTTCTCCTTCTCCTCTGGACCCTTCCCCCCACCTCCTGCGATAATTCCATTCCCCCCTCAATGCAGGACTAAAGCATTCCCACCCTGGTCTTTCTTCCTCCTAAGCTCCATATGGTTTGTGTGTTATATCATGAGCATTTTGAGCTTTTGGACTAATATCCACTTATCAGTGAGTACATATTATTGTGTTCTTTTGTGTCTGAGTTACCTCACTCAGGATGACATATTCTAGTCCCATCAATTTGCCTGCAAATTTCATGAAGTCATTGTTTGTAATAGCTGAGTAGTAATTCATTGTGTAAATATCACATTTTCTATATCCATTCTTCTGTTGAGGGATATGTGGGTTGTTTCCAGATTCTTCTGGCTATTATAAATGAGGTTGCTATAAACATAGTAGAGCATGTGTCCTTGTTATATGTGGGAGCATCTTTTGGATATATTCCCAGTAGTGGTATAGCTAGTGTGTGCTGCCTGGTTGGTGGCACAGTATCTGCGAGATCTCAGGGGTCCTGGTTAGTTGAGACTACTGGTCTTATTATGGTGTCACCCTCCTTCTCAGCTTCTTTCACCCTTTTCCTAATTCAACCATAGGGATCTCTGACTACAGTCCAGAGGTTGGGTGTAAGTATCTGTATCTGTCTCAGTCAGCTGCATGTTGGGCCTCTTGGAGGATAGCCATGCTAAGAGTCTGTCTGTACACACACTGTTGTATCAGTAATAGTGTCAGGCCTTGGAGCCTTTCCTCTAGATGGATTCCAAGTTGGACCTGTCACTGAATCTCCTTTCCCTCAGTCTCTTCTCCATTTTTGTCCTGCAGTTCTTTTAGACAAGAACAATTCTGGCTCAGAGTTTTTGATGGTGTGATAGCAACCCCATCTTTCCACATGTTGCCCTATCTTTTAACTGGAGGTGGACTCTGCAAGTTCCCTCTCATTGTTGGGCATTTCATCTAAGGTCCCTCCCTTTGAGTCCTGTGAGTCTCTCATTTCCCAGGTCTCTGGTACATTCTAGAGGGACACCCCACCTCCCACTCCCAGAGGTTGCATATTTCCACTCTTTCTGTTTGCCTAAGGGCTTTTCTCTTGTCCCCCAAACCTAATCATGTTCCCATTTTTCCTACCCTTAACCTCTCCCACCCAGGTCACCCCTCTCTCTGCCTCCTGTAATTGCTTCATTCTCCCTCCCAAGTGGGATTTAAGCATCCTTACTTGGGCTCTTCAGCTTATTAACCTTCTTGAGATCTTTGGATTGTATCCTGGGGATTCTGTATTTTTTAGCTAATATCCACATATTAGTGAGTACCATGCATGTTGTTTTGGGCCTGAGTTATCTCACTCAGGATGATATTTTCTCGTTCCATCTATATGCCTGCAAAACTCATGATGTCCTTATTCTTAATAGCTGAGTAGTATTCCATTGTGTAAATGAATCCCATTTTCTGTATCTATTCTTCCATTGGGGAACATCTGGGTTGTTTCCAGCTTTCAGCTATCACAAATAAGGCTGCTATGAACATAGTGGAGCATGTGCCCCTGTGGTATGGTGGGGCATCTTTTGGTTATATGCCCAGTAGTGGTATAGCTGGGTCTTCAGGTAGATCTATTTCCAATTTTTGAGGAACCTCCAGATTGATTTGCATAGTGGTTCTACCAAGTTGCAATCCCATATGCTCTTTTTCTTTTTAAAGCCAGCACATGCTGTCCATGTTGCTCATATATTGTTGGATGCATGGCCTTTCACTGGAGTATGGTCAAGTTTTGTAGGGCTTTACCTTTAAAGAAAATTTACTCTTCTCTTCCAGCAGCTGCCAATAGCAGAATGACTTCACCAAGTTGACTGGTTTTCATGAACATGCAAACTTCTAAAGAGGGGCATAAACAACCTTTTTACACAATCATGATGAACCACATCAGTAACCAGCATGGTGCAAGAAACCTAAGAGCGTAGTCATGGCATTCATGGATACCTTAACAGTAATCAAGAGCTTTTCAGTTTAACTTAAGATATGCACAACAACAAAGAGAACATGCTTGTCACTGGAAACCTAGGTTTTGGAGATGAATTTATAAACTCTCACTAAACCAACATAATATCTAACAACAATCTATACACATTTGTTCTCATATTCAAAGATAAGTGTAGTTTTCATCCCTCATAAAGGAAACTTTTCTTGGCTTCTGATAGGAGCTGCTACAGAAAACTAAAACCAACTAAAATGCAGAAAAGGTGTCATTCTCCCAGAAAGAGCATATTAGTTGCTTTTCCCAATGTCAAACAGTCAGCTTTGCAAGCATGCATACAAGTAACACTATATGGACTGAAGAGCTTATATTTAGAAATATATGTTTAATATAGAATTATACATAAATATGTATAGTATATATGCATTCAATAACAATTGGTATAAAAGGAGTCTATAGGGGAACTATATAGGAAGGTTTGGACAGAGGAAAGAGAGGAGAGATTATAAATATATTATGATCTCAAAAAGAAAAAAGAGAAAGCAAATATAAGGAAGAAAACTGACTTTCATTTCTTGCTTCTATCAACTATCAACTGCTCCTTATCCAGGGATAAGACTTCATGCCCACTACCACTTTCCATGCTAATATTTTATGTCCTGAGCCTGATAAAGTCTTGTGAATGCTATCTCAATGTCTGTAAAGCTGTTCTGCTGTGTCCAAAAGACACTGATGTCTTCTAGTGAGTCTATAACTCTTAAAATCTTTCCTCCACTAGTTCTTCAATGATTTCTGACCCTTGGGTAGTGGAAGTATGATATCTTCATCATACTTAGTGTTGAACATTATATATCCATAGTGTCTCATTCTCTGAACTTTGTAAAGTTGTGAACTTGTGTGTTAATTGCCATCATTGCAAATAAAAGTTCCCAGAAAAAGGTTGGGCAATGTATGAATCTTGGTATGTTAAACTATTAGGATTTGGTTTCCTACTATGTCCATTTAACAGAGTAATAGTGATAAGATCTACCACAGAGCCTATGTGCTATCTAGCCACAGGTTAGATGTCTATGTCCATGTCTATAACTCAGCCTGGTATAGTTTGATTACATCCTTAAAACGACTTAAACCAATCTGCATTTGGGACATTTTATATACAGCAGTAGGTAACTGGACACAGTAGAGATGCACTGCTTTCCTTTCCCCCAGTAGAAGAAGCAGCATCTATATAGGATGCCCAAAGGGTACTTGCTTACACACAGACTAGAATTAGAGATGACATCTTTTCACTTTAATCTGTAGTGCATTAAACAGGCATAGAATCTTCTGCCTTGCTTCAAATCTCTATTCTTCTTTCTTCCACAGGGGCTGTCCCTTTTAGATTAAACTGACATTTATTGAAGGCATTCTGGGTGTCAAGCCACAGGACCAGGAATGTTTACATACTCATTTCATTCAGTCTCTCCAGGCAGAGGAGTTCTCCAGTATCCCAGACTGTGTCGACAAGTGAAAAGGGATGTCATCAAGGCTATAAAATGAAAGGCAAGTCCAGACAGACTGTAAATTGACCAGAATATATTTCATTCTCCTGGCTGTGAGGCCTCAAGCTTTTGAATGAATATGTGCTTAACTATTTATAATTGACCTTTCCACAAAGGAACATGAAATTTTTATAGCCCAAAGCTTCATTTATTAACTTTACTGGAGTGTAAAATATTGCTGTTTGCCATAAATTTACAGCAGGACAAACAATATATATGCTAATTAGTAGTCGTGCAGTTGTCTGCACGCTGTTGTGTTGGCTGGTCATTTCCAACAGGCAAAATAACAGAATGCAATTGACGAATGACAATTGAATCTCTTGAAACTTGCTGTTCAAATGGTGGAGTCTGGAGTGGTGAATTAATGGTGTTCATTATAAGGAGTCCATTTGCTTTTCATTTTCTTTATAAATAAGGCCAGGTAACATGCTGGGTCCCTCTGAGAATGGCTCAGGGGAACCTGCTGAGATCACCTGCAAAAAACATAACTCAGCAAAATCCCTTCAGCTCTCACCCTGTGGTTCTTGTGTTCCTCCTGGCTTTCAAAAACTCACTGATGCCTCAGGCAGGAAACTGGCCCTGCAGATCATCTGTATGTATTTTACAGAGGGGATTGAGGCTCATGAATGCTAAGCAAGATATGTAGGTCCATACGGAAAAGACAGAGGTACAGGTAAGAATTGTTTCATTAAGAGAGTATCAATGAAAAGTACAGCTGGGAAGACCCTTATTGTTTATTTTACACAAACCCACAATATGTAAATTGAATCTTAGAGACATCACATTGTGTGTCTTACAAGAAGCACAGCTACACTAGGGAAGTCTGCAACATTACTTTTTATTAGAATAAGTATTTGCTTAATTCTTACTTTTCAGTTGTGAGGTGATGATAAAAGTTGTGCAAACACACCTAGATCTTTCTTTCATGGACAAAAGTATACAATGAACAACAAAGAAAAGTTAGTCGTAAAATTACATACCTATAAGATACGGTAGCTTTTGTGCATATTGTGAGGTGACATGAACAGATGTGAGGCCATTAGGTGGATTAAGTGCCATACGTGAGTTGACTTAGAGATAATAAAGAACTTATATAAGTGTTAAGGAGGGACTGGCAAGTGCAAAGGGCCTGTGAATGGAAATAGCTGGATCCATTATAACTGAAGGAAGGTTGCTATAGAAACGTGCACGGAAAGAGAATCTGGTTTAGACAGGGTCGGCTGAGGTGGCTTCAGTTTTGATCTTTCTAAAATTTGTGAGTTTTAATATTTTTCCTAAGATGTTCAGAGTTCAGATAGACCATTCAAAGAATAGGACAATGGCATGAATCAAATAGAGCATACTGGCTCCATCACAGTCTATTGATCTGAAGCACTGCTTTCCAGTAGTAGCCTTAACTGATAAAAATAAGAAGTGCAACCATTTATACTTCTGTTTCTTGCTTAAAAAAATATGCTTCAGTTCTTGGCATATAAAGAACTCTTGAATTGCCCCTAGTTTAAAGAAAACTATCTTGCCTACTATCACTATCATAGTCAACAGAGAAAATTCTGCTCTTATATCTTTATATTATATGGATTATTTCTTCCTTTCCTCATTTTGATAGAGATGTCAAGACATTATTCCAAAGCCATCTCTCTATATATTTCTGATGTTGTTAGTTTTATTTCAGAAAGGAAATTTCTAGATTCATATTCCCCAGCATGGTATAAACAGTACCCTTTTAAACTTCCCTAAGTTTCTTTTTATTTCTCAGTAAAAGGGATAAATGAAACTAGCTTATCTTATAAATGAAGATAGCTTATATTCACAACTAGTTTTTTTCTCTTGCTTTTAGTGCAAGTACAATGACTAAAGATGTAGCAGCCATCTTATGATGGCCATTTAAACAGACATTAAGAAAAAACAAAGAACTATTGATAAGCAGGCATTAATCTTGACATTGGATGGTTAAAATTCATCCTAACAATTTATTTCACAAAATTAATAAATAATCTAAGAGTTGTAGTCACTCTAATCAGGCTTTTTATAATATTTTTCCCTAATTCATCTACTTCCTTTTAAGCAGAAATATATTTTTGTGTGCGCTATTTACTGTTTACTTTTTTGTTTCTTATTTTTAATTAATGAACTAATTTGTGTGTATGAATGTATGTTTGTGTGTGTGTGTGGGGGGGGGGGTGATGCACATATATTTATGCAGTGCACAAAGCCACATGTCCCTTTGGCACCTATGGAAGCCAAAGTATGAATTTGGGTGATCTCTTCTGTCACTCTCTGTTATTATCTTGAGAAAAGATCTCTCATTGAACTGGAAGCTAATTCTTTCAGTTAAATGGGCTGGCCCTTGGGATCCACCTATCTCCATCTGAGAATGCTAGGGTAGCAGGCAGGTATAGCCATGCCTGGCTTTTTAAATAGGTGTTAAGCTATTTAAACTTAGGTTTGTATTCTTTCTAAGCCATCTTTGTTTGTTTTTATATATATTCAAATGCTGAGGAGAAGGTGACAGGACAAGGGTGAGTGCAAAGTGAAGATATTGAAAGCCCTGTGGTCAGGTGAAGGGACTCACATATGCCATTAACAAGAACGTACCTTAGACTAGTCCTTTGCCTCCTTTGCTAAGTGAGAATGATTTGATAATTTCTGATTCAAGGTTCCTCAAAAGGTATCCCATAATTCTCCAGTGTATGACTTACCACTGGGGCTTGATAAATGCAAATCTCTGCCTCACTGAGACTAAGCACTAATCTCTGGATTTAGAGGCACAGTACTCTTATGGGCCTGAGGTTTCAAAACCATTGTAAAGTTCAGTTCTCCATGTTGCATTCTCTGAGACCGAATTTATGTTATGGTGTGGTCAGTCTGCAAACAGTAGAACAAGCATGTTTTAAAACACTGTTTTATTAGACTTTGGAAGACTAAGAGTTAAAGCCCCAGTGTAGTTGAAATCCCAGAAGCTCTTGAAGCAGAGCTGAAGTTTAGTGACAATTGTTGGACTGCATTACAGAAACCAACACCCTCTTCTGCTGGAGCTGTTCACAGTGTTGTCAAAATACCCTCTGTGCATATGTGTCAGTGCGGATGTGTTTGGACACACTTGTGCCTGAGTATAAATATATGCATGGCCACATATGGATGTGCACGTGGCATGTGTATGCTCATGTGCTTAGCATATAATACACGCCTTGATACTAAATACATAGTTTATACACCTACATATTTTATCAATGCATGTGTTTTTGAACATCTGTGCTTGCACACCCATATTAACACACAATAAATACACATGCCTCCCTCCTTTAGATTATTCAAGGTTTAGCTGTGAAAAGGAAACAGCAGTTGTCTTCATTAAAGATTCCTGATGTGTGAGGAAATCAAAGAAATTGGATTTTGTATAGGGGTTGGATGTATGTAGAGAACTTCATGTCATTTCTTGAAATACCTTATGTTAAAAAAATGTGTTACGGCATTCAGAACATTAGCTATCTGATGTCAGCATTGCAGAGAGTATTCATATGTTCTTATCAATGTGGTATTACTTCTTCAAAGGGCTTGAGTTTCTGTGTTTTTCTGCTTCAGTCTCATCTAGATGACAATACTTACAAATTATTCCCTCACTCTTATTTTTAGACTTTTAATTTTCCTTTTATATTAGGTGCCATATTCTTAAAGACTAAGATGCTCTCTAACATATTATGATAGTGGTAATGATAACCATGGTGGTAGAGATGGTGAGTAAGGTGACAATGATGACAATGATTATGGTCATAGTGTTGGAGATGATGATGTAAGTGAGGACTGCATGAAGATTTTTTGTAATGTCATTTTATAACATCACTTTCAAATATATTTGCATGGATAATTTTACTTAGATTTCATAAGTCTTGGTATATAATACTATTCTTACCACTGTAAAATGACTTACAAAAAAAGAATTTTAATCCAGGTCTATCAGTCTTTGAGGCACCCTAAGGGACTCCAGCAGACTATTTTGTTCAATAATGAGCTACTGAAGCATACCTTAGTAGAAAACTACTTTGTAACTATTGGAAACTCTTTCCAGAGAATCTTATCTAGACAGAACAGCATAATAGATAGGAAAATTTGGTTTAGGACTAAAACCAGAAAAACAAATTTTACAAATCGAATAAATCATAAAAGTCACCAGTTTGGAAGGGTAGTATTACATAATTTAAGATGTAAAAAGATAAAGTGACTTTTCTATTGTCATTCATCAGTTACATTGTAGCAATGAAACTAGGGCCCGGGTCCCTTGTTCTAGGTTGAAATCTCTTTTTCTATTCTTATTTCTTCCTCTGACCCCAAAAGAAAAAGAAGAGTTTAAGGTTTTCTTTTGACATCTGTAGCAATGGAGAAAATCAGTAGAAATGTCCATTACACAAATACAAGTTTATGGTTGTCACTGTGATTTCAGAAGTGACAGAGTTGGTGCCTCTATTTCCTATCAGTTTGCAGCACAATAGGACACTACTATCCTCCAACACCTCGGAGTGTTATCCACTAGGAAGCCACAACATAAAGTTCTCCTAGGCCAATTGCCTTGTTCTTCCAAAGTGTCCCTTCTTACAATTAAAAATTAAACCGTTTTCCAACGAAATAATTTCACTCATTTTTCTTACTCCCGCTCCACTGCCTGTGGCACCAGCTAAATTTCAAATTAAATAATTCAACTGTAATACATTTAAAATAGATCGCATTTACTGCCATGCTTCCAATTGGCTGCAAAACCAGGCCAGTTGAGCAGGATCTCTGTGGTTGTCACCCACCAAGGGAGTGAAAGGTGTGTGATTCCTTTAATGAATGCTGACTATGTATTGCTTTACTTTTGTCTCTTTCTCAGCCCGAGGAACAAAGACCTTTTTAAAAAAAAATCCATTTTGCTTCTCCTTTATCCCTTTGTTCTGGCCCCACACTCCTCTTTGATCAGAAGCTTCCTTTAAAAATAAAAGTTTTCTGTGTTGCTGTTCTCTGCTTGCTTTCAACACCTGCTTACTTGCTAAGGCAAAGGTACACATTATAACTCTCCCCATGCCTTGCATGTGGGAAGAAAGCAGGCAGTCTGGATTAAGGGACTGTGCTGAGTCAAATGCTGTCTCTCCCAGGGGCTGCTTGCTTTCATCTGGTTTAGGTTACCAGGATCTCAGAATCATTTTCATTTAACAGATGACATTGGTATAGCAGCTAACCAAGCTAATGGTTCTTACCTGAGGGGCTAGCAAGGCAGCCAGTAGAGCTGAGTAAAAGAGACTCTGTGGGGTAGGGGACTGGATGTGGCCATTAGGAGTGTGATGCTGAGGTCGTTTCACCACTCTGGAGCTCTGTTTCCTCAACTGAACACTTTTCTGTTATAAATCTCTATACTTTTATCTTTTCTTGGAATCCTAAGTAAAAAGCATTGGTGCTACACGAGAATTACAGGGACACTAGACCAAGGATACTACTTAATAAAGACAAGTGGGTGGGGCTTCAATGATTAGGTTGAGAATTAGGAGAACATTTTCCCCATGAATCAAGTATCCCATTTCATTCCCACAGGGAGGAAATAATCTATTTCTTGTGCATTTTCCCCCTCTCTTCTTTATAGGATGTCTATTTAATTCTTTGGTTTGTATAGCCCCCCCCCCTTTTGTGAGATAACACTTTTCCTCTTGATTTTATTCACCTTATATTGCTGGAGATATAACTCCTAAAGGCCTTGCACATTCCAAGGGAAGTCTCTCCTTCAGCCATATCTTCCACTCCTACTTTATGATTTTGTAGAATCTTTAGCAAACTTGTCTCATCTCCTGTCTATTCTAGCAACAGCCCATGTGCAACACTTGGATACCACATTCCTCTTATCAATTGGATCACAGGGATAATATGTGTCAATCTGGTAGTGATATTAGGTAATGTGTGTAAAGGCCAAATGCTGTCAGTAATGGCTGAATTTCAAGATCCAGGCAAATAGATACTGAATGAAAGTTTACCTGATCTTATCTCCAAATATGCTTCTGTTTATAATAAATGTCCATTATTTGATATTCATTGATTTTTTTCTTTATTTCTTTGTTTCTTTTTCTACTTCCTCCTTTTCCTCCTCCTCCATTTCCTCCTCCTCCTCCTCCTCCTCCTCCTCCTCCTCCTCCTCCTCCTCCTCCTTCTCCTCCTCCTCCTCCTCCTTCTTCTTCTTCAGAAAAAGGTATAGCCTTGGCTATTCTGGAACTCACTCTCTAGATCTATAAACCAGGATTTCTATCCTCAAATTCACAGAGATCCATCTGCCTCTGCCTACACGTTCTGTGATTAAAGCCTGTGCCCCCACTGACCTGAAGCTGATGAATTTCTTGTATCTTACTTCTAAGTACAAATGGAATTTTATAAAGGAAAAAATAGGATAACTTCTTGATCCTATTGTATTCCCCTATAAACATAGAGATCTGAAAAAACATATTGTCTTAATCCTTTTCTATTGACATTTTTATTTTATTTATATTTCTATAAATGCCATAACCAGCAAATATGGAAGCTTTATGTTATCCTACAACTCTAAGCCACACCCCACCCCTAAGAAAAGTTCAAGGATGAATTCAAGGTAGAAATTAGGATCCAAGAACTAAGATAGAGGCCACGAAGAATACCATTAATTTGCTAACCATGGCATGCTACCTTGCTTTCTTATAAAACACAGGAAGAATTGCCAAAGTGATAGCACAGCTCTTACTAGGTTGACTCCCCCCAGTCAATCAGGAATCAACATAATGTCCCATGTAATTGTTTGCAAGCCAATCTGGTGGAGGCATGTTCTCAGTTGAGGTTGCCTTTTCCTATATAAACCAAGCTTGTGGCAAATAGACAGGAAAATAATCAGTTCAGATACAAAGAGGAGTTGGGTTGGTTATTTGAAGCTGTATAGAACAACTTAAAAACCAATGGAAGTGATTACAGGAAATCAACCCAATTATGAAATGATAGTGCAGAACCCTTCTGAGGTGAAAAATTCTCAATCACATCACAGAAGATGTTCTGGTATGGTGCCACCACATTCTATTTCTCAGCACTTGTTGCTTTTCATAAATGTAGAAATGGACAGTGTAGCTTTTGAAATATGTTGAAACAGTCTCTGGAATCAGCTTTATAGGTGCAAGCCTGACCCTTGGTCTCACAAAGTTCTCCTCAGAGCCAAATGCCAGAATAGCTAGGGTCTTTAATAATTACTCATTGCACTTGCCATTTGAGGTAGCAAGTTAATATAGAATAAAAACAAGTTTGTGAGAAGCATGGTAGATGCCTTTTCTTACTATTGATTCATCTGATACACACACACACACATACACCACAACTACACACACATTTTCACAAGCACTCTACTAGGCCATTAACTTTTTCTAGTTATGAAAATACTCCTGAGAGACAAGATGGAAGGCTCATTGATTAGAGAAGTGCTTGTTGCTCTAGGCCGGTCACCTGAATTTGATACCTGTAACCCACAAAACTAACATCTGACCAACCTTCCTACAGACACATACCATGACTTGTGCCTGCTACACTATAATAATAAAATTTTCAAAGGCTCTGAAACACAATTTGTACCATATTAAAAACAAAATGAAAACTAGTAGAAGGAAGAGCTGTTTGTAGATTTGAAGAGATTAACCAGGTTAGTTAAATCAGAGCAGCTAAGGTGTCCAGCCAGGAGCAGGCAGACAGTGGAGAATTGTGCACTCTGCTGATTTGCCTTTCAGAAACGTGAAGAATCATCTCTATTTAAGATAAAGGGGACTATGGGAGACAGTCTTTCATAATTTCATACCATCACCAAAAAATCCAGGGGCTTATCAACCTACTTTTAATATTTCATCCTTGATTCTGCATGCAACTCTTTGATTAGTTCCAAGTAACTATCTTCTTGGCCATTTATGAGTACAGAACAAACAGGGTTTAGAAATGAGTGGGGCCTGTCAGATTCAAGGCCTTGAGAGGTCTGGTGCTTATATTGGTTGCTGAAAATGAAGCTACCTTCAATCTTGATTTCGTTCTGTTCTTTGATGTCACAAAGTCTGTATTGTGTGAGCATTAAAGTCACTCAATGGTTAAATAAATTGCATGCCATTTATATAGTAAATTGTCAATGTGTTAAAAGCTCAATGACTCCTTCTTGTGTCTCTACTTTAGAATAGTTTCTGGAAGTGATAGAGTCATTTTCTTTGGTAGACTAGTAACTAGGAAGTTGCCCACTTATAACTTCTTAGGCACTCTTCTATGTATAATGCTAATGAAACTCATTGTTCCATGAAAGAAAAGATGAAAGTGGAAGCAGGCTATCTGGGAAGAGGTAAAGGATTCGCCAAGCAGCAGTAGGAAAGAAGAAGGCAACAGGCTGTTAACACAGTAAGTAATAATGCTTTCATTAATGCATATATTAAAATATAACAATGAAATTCATTATTATGTGTAATTAATAATATATGCTAATAAGCTTTAAGATTAACCCCTAATGAGTCATAATCATGATATAATGGAGAAATTTTCATTTAGCTTTGCAATCTAGATGGTTCAAAACCTAATTTAATCTTTGAACTGATTCTCTTGGAAATTTTATTTAATGGTCTGTTTTACATGCCTTCAGAGCCAAGGCCATGCAGAGACCATTTTGAAAAAAAGAGTTGTGTATATGGAGGAGTCAGACAGAAATCCATGTCTATTCAGGGTCATGAAGTGACACCCAGTCCAACAATCCAAATAGTAAAGCCTGATAATGTTGCCGAAGTCTAGTTTGGATCTCTGAAACTTTAAAACATGATGGTGATGATCCTAGGAGCAATGAAGTAAAAGGACCTGAATTTGCTTATCTGCCCTGTGAGAATAATGCACATTGTCATTCAGTGTTGTTCAATCTTTTGAAATTGAAACCTGATTTTGTAGTCTACAAATGTGTTGGGTTGTATTACTATCTTTACTAGAACACATGTAGCTCACCATCTTGGGCATATCTTTAGGTAAATTATCAGCTACAGAATCACCAAATAGAAAACAAAGATTCCTGAGTCCCACTTAGATTTAAAATGGGAGCAGGATATCCTCACTAATAGCACTTAAAACTATATGGAATCTCATGCCCACTCATCTTTAAAAGGCACTGGCCAAGAAAGAACTCAGAAGCACACCAACTTCATCTTATATAAAAAGACATGAAGCAAAGTACCTAATGGAAGGAAAAGAGTAGAAACCTGGAGCCCTTTGTAAAATATAGCTTCTCACTGCTTGGTAAATGTCAAAGATAAAGCTCACTCTATACAATTATAGACACACATGGATGATGTACCATCATACACTATGTAATTCTCAGAAGTTTCATGCATGTATCTTTTGATGTCTTTCTGAACTGGCCCATCTGAATGAAGCCAAGACTGTTGGAGTGAGCCATAAAATATCTCAGAGTTGGTTTTATGGCCTTTAAACGTCCCTCCTGAGCAGCTGGGGAACTCCTAGTCTGTATCGCTGAGCACCTCTGTGCTCATAAAGCTGCCACTATTTATTGTTGGCCCCACCCATCCATTGCACTAGTATAAGAGTCATATGTCAAGAGAACAAATGTGGTTTCTGAAGGGCTCTGGAGTATGGTTGTGTAAGCCTCAGCCCTTAGAAATTCTTGTCCTCTTTTATAGCATGAGCATACCTGACTTCTTTAGACTCCCCCTGTCAATACGGGTTTCACCTCTTTTATTTTGGAATGATTCCCCATATGTATAGAGGGAGAACCTGAATTTATTAATATTTTCTTGATAGATCTCCAAGATTAACCAATCTCTCATTCTCATGCTACTCCCTCTCTTTCTGTCTCCTCTCTCTCTCTCTCTCCCTCTCTCTCTCTCTTCTTCCTCCCCCTTCCTCGTCGTCTCTCCTTTTATTGGTACTATAGAGCAAACATGAGATCTTGTATATTCTCTTTTCCAAAGCTTTATCACCAACATGTCTTCTTTTTAAAATTTTGAAAGAGCATCTTGCTAAGTTACCCAGGATAGCCTTGAACTCACTTATATTGTAGGCTATCCTTGAGTGTATAATCATCCTGTCTTAGATTCCCCAAGAAGATTGATTGTTCTGTGGTACTGCCTTGGTCATATCTGTGTAATTCTTAATATTTATTTTTTTCATGACTATAATTCTAGAGAAGCATGGTTCTACAGAAGCACAATGTGAAGCAAGGGAGTAAGCTATCATGAATTTTGACATTTGAATACTTTTGATACAGAGGATTTCATTGTTCAGCCCAGGATGGCCCTGATGTCATGGTGCTACTTTTTGAGACTCAATGCTTTAGTCTTTTGAGTGGCCCATTTAAATATGTGCACTGTTATTACCATGGCATGTTGAATTTTATTGTAGTGAAATAATAGAAAATAAGGAAAAATTAATGAAAACTTGTAAAATATATAACACATTTTATTCAATATATTTATTATATCATAATTTCTAGCTTGAATTATTAACAGAGTAAGATATTTTCCTTTATAGAGTAGATCATTCCAATGTTATATGTGTCTTCTACAGATAATATGTGTCAATTAGCTACTTCTTAGTAGCTACTTATCTAGTAGTCCACAATCATTCCTGGATATTTTATGTTTCATTTCAACTCTATTATATACAGCAAAGAAGGTCTAGATCGATATCATGACAATTTACAGAATAATTTCCTTATTTAGTTACTCATGAAAGCATGTGTAGAGCACTGTACTTATAGAATTCCTAACTCTATGACAGAAGTAAAAATCATCTAACATTCTTGTCAAGTAGAGACAACAGATAATAAGTAAAAGGGAAACAAATGAGTAAAAGTTTCAGACACTAATATAAGACCTGAAAAGGAAAGGCTGACATGGTAGAGAAATTACCAGGCTGGGTTAGACTGTAAAGGAGGAACCTCAGAAGAAAAGTCTCAATGTCAAACACCCACCCATATTTTGTTACCTTAAGAAAACCAAACATTTTCCATGCAGGACCTATGTGTTATAAAGTGCTATATGGAATATTTATCTGAGTCTTTGTGGGTGAATAGTCACTAAATAATAGTGAGCATTAGGCTATACAAAATGCAGGAAACATGACATAGAATTGAATTATCTTTCTATGGATTTTGGGTTATTACAGTTGAATCATTGAATGCTTAGGAAAAGAATAGAAGGTCCTTGTGAACTATTTGAGAATAATAGTTCAGGGGAAGGGAAAACTTATGGAAGCCTAATGGAACAAGTACTCCAACATCAGCGAGAGTGGAAAAGACAAGCTCCTGAAAGTCTTGAGTCATGTGTCCAGTTTGTATTCTCATTTTATTTCTAAACCCAAAAGTTAGGGTGAGTAAACAACCAAGCTATTAGCAGACAGTTAAGGGAAGTAGTTGACTGTTTCAGGTATTTCTCCATGTCATTCAGTTCCAAGTGTCAAGTGAAGTCATGCTTCCAAACAGGCAGTATAAGAAGTGTTTTAAGTAAATCAGCGACTAAATCCATAAATCAGTATATACTTATTGGTATTTTCTGCCTTATTTTACTTCACATGTTGGTTTCTTTTTGTTTGTGGGATTTTTTATTGGTTTCTTTTTGTTTGTGAGTTTTGTTTCCAGATTCTTAAGGCCCATCTTGATGTCTTTAGGTGAGAGAATGATCTCAATAGATACTGGACTCTTAAAGATGGATCAAACACATTGTTCATGGAAATCAGGAATTTTATGCTCATTTTCCCTAAGACATGATAAGGTTCAGGAAAAAACTATGCTCCTAAATAGTGCACTAATGTCTGAGAACCCCAGGCCTTTCTACCACTAGCAATTTTGCAAGATATGCAGGCAGGAAATATAGTTAGAAACATCACTTCTGTAGTCAGGATATTTCAAATCGGTAAAAGCTAGTGTGACTTTTGTTTTGCTGTTTCTGTTTCTTTTTGATTAGAAGCTTTACAGTTTATAAAACTATGGCCATGTATGACCCAATTGATCTTTGTTCTTAAAACAATCCAAAGTGATTTAGCAGGAGGGTCACCAAACAGAGGGTATTTATTTTTTGAGATTATAATATAATTACATGATTCCACCTTCTTTTTTCTTCCTTCAAGCCCTCCCATCCTCCTTTCTCTCTTTCAAATTTGTGGCCTTTTTTTTCTTTCAGTTGTTGTCACATAGATTATGTATATCTTTGAGTGTATAGGTCTATTCCTAAATGCATAAAAAATAAACCTGCTAAGTTTATATAATGTTATTTGTATTATGTTTTCAGAGCTGGCCATTTGGCACCAAATAACCAGTTGATGTATTCTCCTATGGAAGCCTTTTTCTCCCATTAGCAGCACTCTTTACTCGTCTGTAGTTCTTTATGTAGGTCTGAGGCCTGGTGAGCTCCATGCTGTCCACATTATCTTTTTATTGCAACCAGATCATGTTCATCCATGTCAGATAAGTTTAGAAGTGTTTTTTTCTGGGTCATTTTTTGTGTGTGTTATTTTTTAGTACTTTTCTTTATACTTTTCTCTGCGACTGAGATCTAACTAAGTAAAGTTCTGCCAATAAGTGGTACCAAAACACAGTTACACTAAACCAATGTGAAAGAGTATGTCACATACTTAAGTAAACAGCTTTATTCACTTCACACTCAAAACACCTCTATTACTTTGATAAATTTGTTACCACATAAAAATCTAGGATAGTAAAAATGAAAAAATTTGTCAGAGGTCCAAACAGAGTAGGTTGTAAATCTTTGATTTTACTTCTAGACACTTACATTTCTCAAATTATGCTTTAATTCTGCAATAGTTGACTATTCTTTTAATAAGTTTTTCACAAACTCAGTAATTTAAAATGACAACACTGTCAAAAGCCCATTGGGCATATTTTAGCAGTCTGTTTCTGAGGTTTATTTTCCATTATATTGATCTATGTGTCTGCCCTTCTTTTAGTATCATGCCACTTTAATTAATATAGCTTATTAAAATCCATCTCAAGGTGAGGTAGTCTTGATTCCTTCTACTTTATTCTTTTTGTTAGAAGTTTAGAATAATCTTATGTCTTTCTCTGTGAAACTACCCTGCTGAGATTTTGATGGGGATTGAGCTAAACTGTACATCAGTTTGAAAAGAACTGACATTCTCACTGTTTGAACCTTCCATTTCAAGAAGAGTATGTATTTCTAGATGTCGTTAGATATTTAATTTCATTTTCCAGTACAGGGTAAATTTAAGGAAGTAAGACTTATATTTTATTGTTTATATTCACGTACTCTATTTTTAGTTATTTAAAATTTGATTGAATTGTTAATTCAGTGTCTTGGTGTTCACTGTTAATACCAAGAAATCTGTTTTTTATGTTTCCTAGTATGATGTGATCATAATGAACTCACTTATGACTTCCAGGAAGGTTTTGTTTTATTTTGTTTTCATGTTTCTTGGAGTTTTGTGTTTGTATAATCTACCAATAGTGCATTCAATTTTTCTGTTTTCTGTCCTCTATATTTTTAAATTTTAACATCCTTGTCCTATTGTACTAGACAGGACTTCCACTATTATTCAGAAAAAGTGATATAAAAGCTTGTTGCTAACTTGTTGATTTAGAGTCACAATACCATTGACTTGTTATTAATCTTATAGTCAAAATATTATTTTTAGATGGAGCAAAGTGGTAGGATTACTATTCTATAGATAAGTGATATTCATCAAACTGAATAAGTTATCCTCTGCTCTAATTTTCTGAGAATATTTTTCTTATTAATTTTAATTTCATGAAATATTTTCTATGTCAATTGATGAAATCACTGACATGTAAAATATGTTTCCTTGTTTTCCTGAATAGCAGATTACTACTCAAGGTCCATACATTCTGAATCAATGTTTTCACCAACAGCTCTCGCACTAACTGTACCCTACAGTTCAATTCTTACCTCAAGGTACACTCTTTAAATGACATGATCTTAAACAAGACAGTGTGTCTTCGAGTGGCCACCCATATTTCAGATGGTCACTAACACACACACACACACACACACACACACACACACACACACACACACAGAGAGAGAGAGAGAGAGAGAGAGAGAGAGAGAGAGAGAGAGAGAGAGAGAGAGAAGAGAGAAAATAGCCTTTTTTGCTTCAATTTCTCAAGAAAGAACTCCCAAGTCCCTAAGAAAGGGCTGTGCTTGCTAATTCTGCCTTATCATCAATAGTAAATTCAGGAACATCTTAGCCAAAGGAGTGGAATGAGATGGCAAAAGCATTGCAAATGTTAATTTTCAGGGTCTTCTCCCTGACTATAACTAGTTTTGTTCAAAGTAGAAAAGGTCAAGGTACGCATACACACACATAAATTTTTATTTGGGTTTCATTCTACATGCATGATTTAGATGATTAACTCTTTTTTTTTTATTGGAAATTTTTTATTGGAAAATTTTTTTACATTTCAGATGTTCTCTCCTTACCCTATTTCCCCCTTCTCTCCCAGGAACTCACTATCCCTTCCCCCCTCCTCCTGCCTCCATGTTGTTTCTACCTCTTCCTTGGGCATCAGGCTGGATCAAGAATTAAGCTTCTTAACATGTGTTTGGCCTATCTGTTAGCTAGTCCTCACCCTGAGGTTATTTATGGCTTATGTATCTATATTATTGTAGTAATATGTATTTGATATTATTCAACATTGATAACCTAATGTTCCAAGGAGCTCATGAATGATGAATAACATTATAACAAACTTATTACAATGACTAGACAATATATTAATCACAAAGATTGATTTCCAAATATCAAATCACCTCTGATATCTAGAGTAAACTCTACTTAGTCGTGGCATAGTAATTAGTCTTATATATAGCTGAATTTACTTTTCTAACAATATGTTAAAGACCTAAATTATATCTATATTCATGAGAGATGTTGATCTTCAGTTCTGTTTGTTTTTATTTTTTATACTGTCCTTGTCTGATTTTTGTATGAAAACTAACTTTCTAAAACAAGTCAATGTGTTCCTTTTTTTCTGTTTTCTTAATACATTTATGCAGAATTGACAGTAATTTTTATTTAAATATTTGGTAGGTTTTTCAGTAAAGCAATCTGTGTCTAGAGATTTATTTTGGAGGGAATTTTTAGACTGTGAATTCATTTTCTTTTTAATAGTTCTTGGGCTATTCAAATTATCTGTTCCATGTAGAGTGGGTTGAGGTTTGTGGTTTGCATTTCTTCACAGTTGTAAGATTTATGTGTAGAGTTGGTTAATTCCTTTGTTATCATCTTGATTTTAGCTTGGATTCAGAAATTGGTAAGTTGTAATTTATTCATAAATATTCTTAAATTCTTCATTTTTCCATCCAGGGTAAATTTAACCAATTATGACCTATAACTTTTTCTTTAGATTTACATATCCTTTACTGTTTCAGTTTTCATTTCTACTGAGTCACATTGCTAATCAATCATATTTTTATTTTGAAAGGATAAGCTTTTTGCTAGATTGACTTTTTTTCTTGCTTCTTTTCTGAGTGTTGTGACCAAGTCCATGACAAAATGGATCTCATAGGAAGAAGAGTTGCATCATGCTTTAAAGGGCATTTTGTCATTGCTTGGAAGCCATGGAGGAAGGAGGAGCATCATACAGTTTTTGTGGTAGAAACTGCTCACATGATAAAGGGTAAGGATGTGGAGGAAACCCAGTAGTAGCCAAAGCAGTATAGAGCTTTGTTTAACACTTCCTCTCACCATTTAATTTTTACAATTTGTTCGTAGGATGCCCAACAGAATTAATTTGTATGGAACATGCAAACACATGAACATTGTATTCAGCATTTAGTGGCTAACAAGCCATAAATATTTTAAAGAGTGGGAACTTTAGGCTGAATAAATTGTATTTCACTTTTATACTTATTGTTTTACAAATGTAATTGACCACAGTATCAATTTACCCATATGACAATTAAACAGTTCCTTAATTATGCACAGTCTGGATGTAAGACTCACTGAAAATATTTATTAAATAACTTGATCATATTTAAACCGAATGTTTTGGAGGGTTTTTTTTTTTTTTTTTCATCAGCCTAATTTGAGAAACTATCATCAAAGCAAAGATACTACAAAAAAAAAGCTGTTGCTTATTATACTGTTTAAAAAGAATAGGAATTAACAACAAAAATTGATTAATGCCTGCACCTGTATATTTATGTATGGCATAGAGTTTCCATTAATTAAATTTTATTCAACGTAAGTCCATTTTCTTCCCTTCTTACCAGGACAGATTTTTATTTTTTACTATTTCATCACTCACAGTAACAATGCTAATAGCTATTATCTATCAACTGCCCCTATGTAAGACGTTGATCACATAGATCTTATCTTTATAGAAGACCCATGAGATAAATATTATGATTTTTAACTATCAAGGAGAAAATCAATTCTCAGAGAAGTGACACCATCTACTCCCAAGTACTCCCCTCTCTCAAATACAACACACACACACACACACACACACACACACAACACACACACACACACTTCTACAGTGATATTCTCCAGTTTTAAATGTTTGAATTGTTCATCATCTATTTTAAAATACATTTTTTTATGGTGCTGGACTCACAGGTAAAGTACAGTAGCTCAATTTCTCTCTGGTAAACTGCATGATGTAGCAGAGCAGATGTCAGCTTCGATTCAGAAAGATTCTCTACAGAGAATCCTCTTTGCTCCTTTAGTCTGTTAAAGCAGAAGAAGTAGAACTCTTTACATTGTCAGGGTCCTCATTTATCTTACCTGTTAATCAGCCTTCCCTATCTGGATCTTACTCCTGTAAGGGACTGGTGTCCTCCTGAGTCTCATAGTCATTGATCCTTCTGATTAAATCCCTAGAGATAGCTGCTATATCAATAACATCCTTGGGGTGATTTTCTGTGCAAAATCATCAAAGTGTGGCCTTTGATTTAGCCAGTGAGGTGGCTCAGCAGGTTAAAATATTTGCTGTAAAAGCATGGTGATCTTGAGTTCTATTACAGAAGCCATGTAAAGTTAGGAGGGTACAAAACTCACAAGGTTGCCCTCTGACTGTCATACGCAAACCATGGAACTCATGTAACACATGATACACAAACAAGCATACAGTAATTTGATTAATTTTTACGATAACAATGAAAATTTCAGATGGAAGAGTATGAATGTTAGAATTTCATAATTTGCTAACTTGCTTTGAGAATAAGCAATGGTAGAGGCTGGGGAAAACTGTTTTTTTATTTGTTATTTGTTTTATTTAGTGTTAGTTTTTGTTCTTTTCATTTCTTTTTAAATGAGTACCAAAAACCATTGTACTTAATGTTAAATAATTGAATGATAATGATCATCAGTAACTTTATTGAAAACTTATTACCTATAATATCCAATTTTGAGAGTTCTTTCCTAGTAACAAATTTAATTTTTATACAAAAATATTAACATCTTCATTTCACAAATACATAACTAGAATCAAGGGAGAAGTAGCAATCAATTTCTGGACAAAGGATTGTCATTGAGAGAGAAATCAGTATCACGGATAACTTCTAGGCCAGAGAGTCATAAACAGACTATGTTCAAGTCTCTAATTCACTAAGCCTGTCCAGTTTCCCATAGAAATGCATTGTTTACCTGTAAATGTGGTTTTAGTTCTAGTGTTACTCTATGTATTACCCTTCTGACCCAGAATAAAGACTCAAAATAAGACCAACAATTAGCACATTACTCTATGAGGTGAATCACCCTGGGACTGTATGAGGATAACAGACTCAAGTGTATCATCCTTTCTTCATTCTCTCCCGTCTCCTTTGTATTCTGCAGAGAGCTGTGAGCAACAAATAGTAATACCTGTGAAAATCTATAAGTACACACTTAGTTATAAACCATTATAAATGACAAACTAAAAGTATTTTTTAATGCACTGTAAAAGCATAGAAGGGACGACAATAAAATCTACATAAATATTATATTGCTGTTGAACATACTTTTATCTTTCCATTAAATAAATGCAAATTATTTTTATTACTATTGTGTGTATTTATGACTTGTATGTAAGTGTGCGTACATATATGCCACAATGTACCTGAAAAGATTAGAAGAAAACTTTTGGGGACTTGTTCAGTTTCTGTCAGGCAGATTCCAAAGATCTATCTGTAAGCTTACATGGAAGGTATTTTTACACACTTAACAATCTCATTGGCCCTTTACCATTAACAGTATTGCATTCAGTAATAAAATGCACATAAGGCAAGTACCACATCATCTTCATATGGCTTGCTTGATTATCTGTTCTCATTCAATTCACCTCTGATCTCATTACTCCCTTCATATTGGCTGCCCTTTTCTTTTCCAAATTCTCCTCATGTCCTTCCAAGTCAAGGTAGATAATGCTTCCTCTACACAGTATTGATAGACAATTATTAATGACTGATTTTATAACTGTCATTGTATTAGATTTTCACAAAGTTCAAGGAATTAGTTCTACATTCAAATGGATACCATCTATGCTCTGTCCTAGGACTAACCAGACCAAAAATTCTATAAACATTTCTGATTTATCTTTATGGACCATCTATTATATCTATGTAGCTATTCTCCCTTTTTTCTCTGAGTAAATGAAACTGTTTCCAGCATGAGTTGTATTATCAACCGTATTGATTGAATGAATGAATGAATGAACAAACTATATATATCACCTTAACACTTAGATTCACTTTTAGTCTACAGTATGACCTCAAAAAATCATCCTTGAGGATTATAAGGAATCCCAGTAATATGGATAATATTAAATTGTTGAGAAAAATTCTCAAATACTCGACTGCAGTAGCCAGTTCCATTATGTTTTCTTTTATTATTATTGGATATTTTATTTATTTATATTTCAGATGTTATCAACTTTCCCCAGACTCCACCCAAAAACCCCTTTTCCCATTCCCCCTCCTACTTCTATGAGGGTGTGCCCCCACCCATCCACCCATCCACCCATCCACTCATCCACGATCCACCCATTCCCATTCCACCTCCCTCCCACAATTTACCCCCACACTGGGGCATCCAGCCTTCCTAAGACCAAGGCCCTCCTCTCCCACTGATGCCCTACAGGGACATCCTCTACTACATTTACAGCTGGAACTGTGGGTCCCTATATGTGTGTTCCCAGGCTGGCAGTTTAGAACCTGGGAGCTATGGTTGGTTGGTATTGTCACTCTCTCCCTGGGCTGCAAGCCTCTTCAGCTACTTCAGTCTTCTAACTCCTCCATTGGGAACCCAGTGATCAGTTCAATGTTTAGCTGCAAGCACCTGCCTCTGTATTATTTCAGGCTCTGGCAGAGCCTCTCAGGAGACAGGTATTAGGGTCCTGTCAGCATGCACTTCCTGGCCTCTACAACAGTGTCTGTATTTGATGACTGCACATGGGATAGATCCCCAGATGGGGCAGTCTCTGTATTACTGGGATTTCTTATAATCCTCAAGGAGAATGTATTGTGGAAAGGGCCCATGGAACTTTCAAACAATATCTTCATAAAATAAAAAAGATGGAGGTGTATCCCTGTACACCACAAATTTATTAAATCATGTTCTTTTTATTTTAAATATTTTTAAAAAATTGAATGCCAAGGAAATTTCTTCTGAGTGTCTATGGCACCCTACAACTAAGCATACTTATGCCTAAGTGAAAAAGAAGGAGACACATACTGGCATATGTCATGAACCCAATAATGTATCAAATATGGGGAAGAGGGCATGTTTGTGTTATTTTCTTCATGATGCTGAAGGAACATGGTGGCTGCCAGAGTGATTGGTGAAATATGCTGATGCTGGGACAAAGAAAGATGCTGACCTGTGACCTTGCTTAGTGCCCTGACAATGGTGACTGGGAAACTGTATTGGACATGTGTTCCTGACCCATCTTTGCTTTCCTATATCCCAGATGGGACAAGCTGCCTTGCCTCAAGGTTTTAGACCTTGTGGGACAGAGAATCTAAAAGAGAAGTTATAATGACTCTTGTATTTTTCTTAAATGAGACCAGTTATTCAGACTCAATCATGTACTGGTCTAGAAATAAATCCAATATTGGAAATAACAGTCTTCATTTGGAAGGCTGGTTCTGGGCATTTTGAGAGACATATTTGGAAGTTAGCTGCAGTTCTCTATGATGCAGTTCTCTATAAAGTTGGGACAGGTTCTGGATTCCAATCAAGTCTTAGTATACGTGTTAAGGCTCTTTTAATTGTCAAGTTAAAATTACTTTTGTTCCTTCTACAGTATTTATTGTAAGTTTCCTTGATTGTACATGTTCTAATTGTGTGAGTGTGTTGAAACCTGGCATGTCTGTTATGAGGATCTACCAAGCAGGTTCAGTCTTACTGCCCTGAATATTACAGAAACTTGGTTTTCTGAGAAAAGTTCGCAAGTAGTGGAAGAAGTGAGTTAGGCGTTAAGCAGAAACAAGAGGGTAGTGGGCTCGATTATTGCTGGTATAACAGCTTTAATTACATTAATCGCTAGCACCTTAGGTATTGTGTGTTTTGGGGCTAATATCCGCTTATCAGTGAATGCATACCATGTGTGTTCTTTTGTGATTGGGTCATCTCACTCAGGATGATATTTTCTAGCTCCATCCATTTGTCTAAGAATTTCATGAGCTCATTATTTTTAATAGCTGAGTAGTACTCCATTGTGTAAATGTACCACATTTTCTGTATCCATTCTTCTGTTGAAGGACATCTGGGTTCTTTCCAGCTTCTGGCTATTATAAATAAGGCCGCTATAAACATAGTGGAGCATGTGGCCCTGTTGCATGTTGAAATATCTTCTGGGTATATACCCAGGAGGGGTATAGCTGGGTCCTCAGGTAACACTATGTTCAATTTTCTGAGGTATCGCCAGACTGCTTTCCATAGTGGTTGTACCAGCTTGCAATCCCATCAAAAATGGAGGAGTGTTCCTCTTTCTCCACATCCTCGCCAACATCTGCTGTCACCTGTGTTTTGGATCTTAGCCAATCTGACTGGTGTGAGGTGGAATCTCAGTGTTGTTTTCATTTGCATTTCCCTGATGACTAGGGATGCTGAACACTTCTTTAGATGTTTCTCAATCATTCGAGTTTCCTCAGTTGAGAGTTCTTTGTTCCACTCTCTACCCCATTTTTTAATAGGGTTATTTGATGGTCTGGAATCTAGTTTCTTCAGTTCTTTGTATACCTTGGATATTAGCCCTCTATCAGATGTAAGGTTGGTGAAGATCTTTTCTCAGTCTGTTGGTTCCCGCTTTGTCCTGTTGACCGTATCCTTTGCTTTACAGAAGCTTTGCAGTTTTATGAGATCCATTTGTCAATTCTTGATATTAGAGCATACGCCATTGGTGTTCTGTTCAGGAACTTTTCCCCTGTGCCCATGTGATCAAGGCTTTTCCTATTTTCTCTTCTATTAGTTTCAGTGTAGCTGGTTTTATGTGGAGGTCCTTGATCCACTTGGAATTGAGCTTTGCACAAGGAGATAAGTATGGATCAATTTGCATTCTTCTACAAGTTGACCTCCAGTTGGACCAGCACCATTTGTTGAAAATGCTGTCTTTTTTCCACTGGATAGTTTGAGCTCCTTTGTCGAAGATCAATGAAACTCAAGAAGAAGGAGGAAGACCAAAGTGAGGGTGCTTTTGTCCTTTTTAGAACGAGTATCAAAAGATTCAACCAGAGCTCCCAGGATCTAAACCTCCAGCCTGAGAACAGACAGGGGCAAGCTGTCCTCTGAGAGGCTCTAACCAGCAGCTGACTCAGACAGATACAGACATTCAGAGCCAAACAGTGGATGGAGCTTGAGGACTCTTATAGAAGAATAGGGGAAGGATTGTGGGCCCTAAGGAGATAGGAACTGCACAGGAAGATCAACAGAGTAAACCAACCTGAACCCTTGGAGCTCTCAGAGACTGAATCACCAACCGTGGAGCATACCTAGTCTACACAGATCTACCTCCATGGGCTGGACCTAGGCCTCCTGCACATATGTTGTAAATGTGCAGCTTGGTTTTCATGTAGGTCTCAAACATCTGGAGTGGCGGCTATCCCAAAACATGCAGCCTGTATATGGAGTATGGTCTTCTAGCTGGGTGCCTCATCTGGCCTCAATGGGAGAGGAAGCACCTAGCCTCTCAGAGACTTAAAGTGGCAGGGTGGGGGATACAGGAGGAGGGGGTACTCAGAAAAGAAGAGATGGGGAAGGATTGTGGGAGGGGGGTGACTGGGAGGGATATAAAGTGAATAAGCAAAAAAAAAAAAATTAAAAAAAAAATCGCTAGCACCATTGCTTCTGCAAATACTTTGACACAAGAAGACAGCTACTTTTGTTAATCATTTAGCAAAAAAAAAAAAAAAAAAAAAAAAAAAAAATCTTACTAATATGTTTGAATATATAAGAGGATTTAGATAGGCATTTGGAACAATGGATTGATGCTCTTTATCCTATTCAAATTACTGGAAGGAGTTTAAGAGTAAGAAGTCATCTCCAGTGTCATGCCAAATACCATTAGATTTATGTTAGTTCTACAATTTACAGTGGTAGTCATTATAATTAGGAAAAAGTTTAAAGACACTTGCAGTGTATTTGGCATAATTCTAGCACCTCTCTGGATGTTTTAACTTTGCATAGCAAGCTTTTGAATTTAAAGAATGATGCTCTGCTGAGAGTTGATGTGGCAGATACTGCTGATAAAAATTGCCCTTGGCCTGAAGTCAGTATCTCTATTTTGGTCAAGCTTAAAGAATGGCATATATAGCTCGATCATGCTAGCCCTTTTAGTCCTGCAAATACTTTTATTTCTGTCCATCATGTTAAAGCTTGTCTTTAGCAACATCAACATGTTGGCAGCCAAAGTACATGGCTTGAAACTGAAAATAGACCCCCAGACAGAGTTATTAAATTAACAGGCTGGCAAGCCAAGGATGGGTAAGATTCTGCACAGAGCCTTACCAACCTAAGAAAGAAGTGCACTTGCTTTTTGTTAATGCATATTCCAGAATAGATAAGGAAGGCATTCTTGTCAGAACAACCTAAGACAGGCTCAACCTTGTTTATAAATAAATAAATAAATAAATAAATAAATAAATAAAAGGAGTAGAAGCATAAAGCTACTGGGGCTGTTTGGCAAGAATCTGACATGGGCCAAGGACAAGAAATGGGTTGCTTAGCAGGAATATGACATTGGCCAAGGACTGGAAGTTGGCTTCAGGCAGGAATTTGAAGTTAGGTTAAAACAAAGAAGTAATTTCAGCAGGAATCTAAATATCAGGCTAGAACAAAGAAGTAATATCAGTCAGAAATCTAAATCTTAGGCTAGAAAGGAAGTAGGCTTCAGATGTGAAAATGACTTTGGACTAGGACAGGAAAGTAGGCTCAGATACTTTGATCATCCTGACAAGCCATGATCATTGGATTTTGTTTATTGCCTTGCTTATTCTTTGACTATTTGTGTTTATTGTCTTGCTTGTTTCTTGACTATTTCCATCTTTTTTATTACTAGCTCCTCAATCTAGAACTCAACTTAATAGTTGCATATAATTAAAATGGTATAAAATCAAAAAGTATGAGGGGGATGGGATAGGGGGTTTCTGGGGTAGAGAATGGGGAACATGGATAACTTGAAATGTAAGTAAATAAATTATCCAATAAAAAATTATTGGTTTTGTTTAAATCATTAGCACTCACAGTTTCCAAATCCAAATAGATTTCTCTGATACTCTTTACAATGTATGCAAATCCTCAGATGATCAAGAAAAATATTTTTTAATTCCATAAAGGAAGCAAGATGCTACATGCTGACATGTCCACTCAGGAATGGGACAACACACTTGTCTTGTGATGCAAAAAGAGAAAATGTGCAAGATGAAATACAAGCTTTTCAGGTCAAGGGAAGCACACAGATACTGATAACGACACAGACACACTTAGGCATATATAAAGTGACAGATACAGACTCAAAAGCAAATATATACACACACATACACACAGACATACACACACAGAGATACAGACACAAGCGTATGCCCTTTGTTGTGTGTGTGTGTGTGTGTGTGTGTGTGTGTGAAGGTGATCATTAAAATATTACTTTTCCTTAAGTAATAAAGAGAGGTGGTGTAAAAGAGGTGTGATCATATCCTGTGGGGCATTGATAACAGCCCATACAAGGTATACCCAATCACAGTATTCGATGTAAACAAGCAAGCTGTGGTATTTTTAAGAGCCACTCAGATTACTGTGTAAAATAAGGGAAAGTGCTTCTGTAACTCACTCCACAAGAAGGATGTGTTAGTGTTAGCACTGTGACTGCTCTATTTCAATCCAAACTCCCTGGGGAATTATTCTAAAGATGCCAGTATGGCACCAAAATAACACCTCTATAAACCTGGCTGTTGCTTTTGCATCTTGGCAGGTGTGAGCACAGAAATCTTGGTTTATCCCAAAATCTCAATGCACTTTTAAGTGGTGAAAAAGCAACTGGAAGCAAGAAAAATTTCCCTTCCCAAATTTCTTCTTCTTCTTCTTTGCTGTCCTTAGAAGGCAGCCTGTTTGGGAAAGTAGCAGTTTGCTGCTAGGGGCCCTGGGGCTTGTGCACAATGGGTTTTAGGCCTCTGGCAAATTATCTTCAAGTAGCTAAACTTAGAGTGCGATAACTCCTCTTTGCATCCTCTCTACTCCACCCTGCTCCAATTCTATCTCATGACTAAAAAGAATGTAGTTTTGAAGTGTGTTCTTTGCATATATAATTTTATGGATCCAGACTTCTCTCTTTCTCAGTGTGGTGTGGACCCCTGGGATTTACGCTGTTGTCTTACTCAAAATGTTGTCCTGGTGGATATCTTATTGTGTGGTGAGGGCTAAATATTTTAATATTATTTAAGCTCTGCTTCAGTCTGTTTTTTTTTTACCATCATCTATCATAATTTATTCATTTTGAATGCTTTTCAGATTTTAAAATGTGTTCTTTTCCATCATTTGTGTATCATGTTGACAAATGCTTCACTGAATAGGTTCTGGTACCACTTTCATTTTACAGATGGTGTTGCTGGGAGCCACAATACAGTGATTTTTTGCTTCAAATTAAGCCCTTTCTTAAGACCATCTTTTAGTGTGTGTGTGTTTGGGGGGGGTGTGCACATGCATGTACTGTGTGTACACATACACTACACAGGCATTTGGAAGCCAGAGGTCAACACTGAGTCTTCCCTCTAATTGTCCTCCACATTATGTTTTGAGAAAATTGTTCTCTAAACAATTGAAACTCACTGTCATAGCCAGACTGTCCATACAGCAAGCCCAAGAGAGCCTTGTGCCTTTGCATCCCCAACACTGGTTTTACTGTCATGGGCTGCTTCATGCAGCTTTATATGTGGGTTCTCAGAATTCAAACACTCTACTGATTGATCTATCTCCATAGAACTTCTTTGTTTCTCTTTGGAGACAATGTCTTACTCTACACTCTTAAGTTTCAAACTCACGCCGGGCGGTGTTGGCCCACGCCTTTAATCCCAGCACTTGGGAGGTAGAGGCAGGTGGATTTCTGAGTTCGAGGCCAGCCTGGTCTACAGAGTGAGTTCCAGGACTGCCAAGCTACACAGAGAAACCCTGTCTCGAAAAACGAAAAAAAAAAAAAAGTTTCAAACTCACTTATGTAACCTATGCTGTCCTTACACCCACCATGATTCTAATGTGTTTTCTTCCTGAGCAGCTGGCAGTCATGATATGAGAAGAGGCAAATATGTGCTTACACAGATTGTCTGTTCCCTTGCACCAATGTGATTTTTTTTTTCTTTTTAAGTGAATAGAATGCCTGGTCATGCCAAGTTAAGCAGATGGGGAAACATATGGAACAGACCAGACTCACACTTGCATCCTAAGAACAGACCAACTGGACATGAAGATTGAAGTAGATCTATGATCGTCAAGCATGTCAGCATTAGTGAGAAGAGGAGGATGCTGCTTGTGGTCAGGCACAGACAGATTCAGAGCAATGCTTTGATTCTTGAATATGATGCCAATACTTAATACAGTGTGAATCATCTTTACCATGTTGCATATATACTCTTTCTCTCAGTTTATATATGGTTGTTTCCAAAGTTGGGACCTTTGAAGAAAAACGGGAAGTACCCAATATACATTTGAGATAAGAATGACTGATAAATGCTAACTATATTCTATTATAGAATATAATGTGGTATAGTAAAATATGCATGCAATATGACATTATTAAATCAAAGTAATTAACATTCTCTTTCTTATCTATCATTTTTTTAAAGGAAAGGCATTTGAAATCCTCTTCACTCTTGTTATTTTAAAATATACAGTGTGCTATTTTGGTATAGTCACTGAGCTTCATAATATTATCATTGCGAACTTGTAAAAATTTCAAAGAGTAGAAATTGGAAATGTGAAACTGGTTGGAATGTAGCCTCTAAGGGGGATACATGAGTTCTCCTTAAGACTGGGGAACACATAGTTGGAGTCTGGTAAGATTCTTAAATGCAGACTCTAAAGTGAGAATTGGGGTTGGGAAGTTAGGGACTGACCTTCAGGTTATTAACATAGCTGAGATGATTAGGTTCATGATGGTTGAGTCTTCTCACTTTTTATAAACTTTTTAATTTTATGGTTATGCAATTGTTTTGTGTGTGTGTAAGAATATTCCTGTAACTAGTAAATTGATTAATTGATATTCATAGCTTAGGTTTACTTCATAAAGATGAGGGATAAAGGACTGGGTATGTGATTCAGGTATTAAGTACTTGCCTAGTATGTACAAATCCTATGTTTAATTCCCTCAATTAAAAGTAAATCAAGATTGATGATTTTGGAGTATCAGATGATATTACGTTCCTAAATACAGTAGTCAGATGTATCTATCACCTTCATTTCTATGTCATCCCAATTAATTACTCAATAGATATAGAATATTAGGTGAAACTTTGTGTATTATTTTTAAAGCAATATCTACCATGTAACAATAAAACCAGGAAATTTTGGTTTGGTATTTATAGCTTTGGTTTGCATTTTACACATTATATACATTCCTATACCACACACATCTTTAAATATGTGATTTTTTTTAACATTTAAGACATGAGAATGGATCCCTCCACGTATACCATTTGGCTGGTTGTTTAGTCTCTGTGAACTCTGAGTGATAAAATAAATAATAAAAAGTAATAATAAAAATAAAGACATGAGAATGTAAAGTAGCTTGCTCTTTATCTGAGTAAGTGCATCAGGATTTTGGGATCTCAAGCTTTAGGAAGGCTATTCTTGACCTCTGGTGAATTTAGACTCTATTTCCATCTATGGGTTGAGTGTTCCACAGGACATACTACTGCTGCATCTGTATTATATGTAACTAAACCTTATTGTCCACTGCAGCTTTAAAGGGCACTTCAAGGTGTGGTCAACAAGTAAAGCTGTGCTTGATGTAAATAAAGTCAGCAGAAACTAATGCCTAATTCACACACTGAGAGAACAATGTGTCAAAAGACATCAAAATAATCACAACTTAGTAAACTGACATAGCTTTCTCCTATTTAGTTTTCTGTGACTTGGTGATATATAAAGAACAACAAGACAGGAGTTTCTACCTTCAATTAATAATTGATCTGGGAAATGATAGTACAGTAAGTATAGCAAAATCAATCACAGACCTAATAGATAAACGTATGACATGGAAGAGAAATACATATAGCCTTCTCCTTAGAGAAGTGCAGGACCCTCCCCTCCCAGTTGGTACCCACACACCATAGTACATCAGTCACATCAGGACAAAGCATATCTTCTCACACTGAGACCAGATAAGGATGCCTAGCTATGGGAAAGGGATCCAAAGGTCTACAATAGAGGCCACGATAACCCCTGTTTCAATCATTAGGCAACTCAGATGAAGAACAATCTGCACATCTGCTACATATGTGTAGTAGCCTAGGTCTAGGTCCATGAATTCTCTTGGATTGGTGGTTCAGTGTCTATGAGCCCTCACATGTACTGGTTACTTTACTCTGTAGGTCTTCTCATGGTGATGTTGACCCTTCCGGTTCTCTCAATCCTTCTCTCCAGTCTTCAAAAAAACTCCCTGAGCTCTGTATAGTGGGACTCTCCATCTTTTTCAATCAGCTTCTGGATGAAGCCTCTCAGAAGACAGTAATGCAAGGTACTTGTCTGCAAACATAGCAGAGTACCATTAATAGTGTCAAGGGTTGACCTTCTCCCATGGGATGGGTCAGTCATTAGTTTGGCCATTACCTCAATCTCTGCTCCATCTTTATCCCTGAACTCCTTGTAGGCAGGAACAATTTTGGGCAGAAGGTATTGTGGTAGAGTCATTGCCCCATCCCTCCACTGAAAGTTCTGCATGGCTATAGAAGGTGGCCCCTTCAGGCTTTACTTCCCTGCTGCTAGGAATCTCAGATAGAGTCACCTCCAAAGACTTCTAAGAACATCCAGTCACAGAGCTGCCCTCACTGATTTCTGTTCTCTCTCTACTCTCCCTCCTTCCTAACCTGTTCTCTACCCTTTTCCCTCCCCATCCCTCTCCATCCAGTTCCTTCCATCAATCTACTTAGATGTTTATTTCATTTTCTTTTCTTAGTGATATTCATCATCTTCCTTGTGCCTTCCTTAATGTCATTGGCTATGTGGATTATAGCATGGTTATCTTGTACATTATGGCTAATACCCACTACAAGTGAGTACATACCATTAGGTGTCTTCCTAGTTTTGGGTTATCTTCCTCATTGTAGATCCACTTATTTCCAGAATTTTATAAGAGAAGATAAAACTCAGAGAGGTAGAGTAGATTTTCCAGATCACCCAGGAGCAGTTTCTGCCCCTGCCTATATTCACCCAACATAGATGCTTTTAGTCTGTAACTTCTATAATTTTGAAATACACTTTAATGATGAGTAAAATGTGCAAAGACAGAGATCAGCATTATATGTTTTATATAAAATCCTAGCTGTGGCTACCTTCAGAGTTCTGAGGTGCTAGTAACCATAGGGAGCCTGAGAAATTACAAAGATTATAAAATGGATCCCCAGGTGTCCACACTTACTGCTCTAATGGATCTTCCAGAAGAGCATGCTGTCTTCTATTCTAAGAGACAGATATTCACTCTGAACTTGTAAAGAGCAATTTATAAAATGTGCACCCCAAAATGTAATAAAATCAAACCTCCTACTTGAAGTTGATGTTTGAACAAACTAGGGCAGAGAGTGCTTTATTATTATTCTTTAATTTTCCAAAAGGAATGCACAGTTTCATCCTATTTATAATAAAAGTCACTGACATAATAAAAGCATCTCATCACATCAGCAGTCATTTCTACAAATAGAGCATTGACGCTTTAGATATTAACATGTGTTATAAATGTCATTGATATATTAAGACTGTTCAGACTGTCTATCTAAAAATAGATGGAAAGTCATAGGGATGGGGGGGTGCAGTAAGAACCATTTCAGTCAGGAAAAGGGGAAATTATTCTTGCAAAGAAGAAGACTTGTATTTGTGAGCCATGCAGGGAAATACCTGAATCTGATTCATGATTTGTTTGAACTTGAATCACTAGCAGAGCCTGATGCAGATAGGAAAAAAAAAAAAGCTCAGAGAGAATTAAAGAGACTAGAAAACAATGAAGAGGAGAAAGGAGAACAAGATGCAGATGGAAAAAGAGAGAAAAGGGAGAGGTAGCAAATTATTAAATAACGTTAACATTATAAGACTTAGAACTTACATTCTCCAAGCAAACATTTCTCTTTCACGGTTCAGTGGGGGGGGGGGGGGGTTATTGAGTCATAGGAAGGTAAGAGTTCACCCAAGGAGAGGAGAGAATTTCTTGCTTAAAAGCTTTGCAAATTGATAAGAGATTGTTGTATTTTCTAAAGATGAGCAGAAGGGTCATTTTAAAAGCATTGGCAAAGCTTGAATATAAGAATTAGGAAGAGCAGAGAGAGGTGTGAATCAAAGAGAGAGTGAATATATGGTCTCAGCTCTTTCAAGGACATGCCTTGGAGAACTCATTAGTTTTCATAGTAACCCACTTGCAAAAGTTTTCTCCCATCCTCAATAATGACATAAGCTGTGGACCAAGTCTATAACACATGTGACTTTGTGTACACTTAAAATCAGAATTACAACAAGAGTTTATTGCAAGAAAAGGTGACAGAGCAATGATGGCATATTCAGATATACTGCAGAGAGAACTCAATGACAACCTTTATGTTTTCCCATTTCTATGATTTTGATCAACAAACTCAACTCCTTTAAATGTTTTGTTCTCTTAAGTGAAAATACAAAATACAGTAATAACAAAAACAACCAACTCACCCAAAACCACAAAACAAACAAACAAACAAAAAACACCAAAACCTTACCTAATATCTAGGTTCTCATCAAGTTCTGAGATTTAATAGGAAATATTAGTCAAATATCAGATGCTCAGTGAGAACACTCAGGTATTCATAACTTAGCTATATTCCTGTAGACACAATTGCATCTAGAAATTACTTACCACCACTTAAATATCATACAGGTTATATGATGTCTATATGCATGAGACAGGGCTTCAAATATTTAGTCCATTTCCTGACTGTATTTTTATCATTCCATAACTGTTGATAATTGAGGAGTATCTTCTGTGGTTTAGGTTTTCTTTTGTCAGCAATGTTTGAGTAAATGTCATAACTCAGACATTTGAAAGCCTGCTGAATTCTATCACTTAAGCAGTCTGTTTGTTGTATGGAGGCCTGCTGAGTTGCATGATACTCTTTGAAAAGTTGCAGGGAAGATTCCCAGCAGGACTTTTGATTGGAATTTTCCTGACTGAGCTCCCAGGGCAGTTCATTCAGCAAATATTAATTTGGTTGTCTTCTATGTTTCAAAGATAAGCCAAAGCACAGTTCTGGCATGGAGAAATGAGAAGAGACATTGTAGAGGTATTAAGATATTAAACACAACCCAAATAAACAAATTTGAAATTGCTTTCCTACATTAATAGAATTTTGTTAGAATGTATGTTACTTCTTTACAAATATATATCATGTTATGGATGCTTTTAAGACATTCTGAAAAGGATAATTTGGCCTTAAAACCCACTGGGGATTAACGATACCTTGGTCCTTATGAGAAAAAGGTTAAATATATCTCTTCCTCATGTGATCTGTTGTTTAGCTCTCCATTATAACAGTAACCATAGGGTACTATCAGAAGCTTCTGATTTTCTTCTTAGCTTCCCTGTGCTGATGGAAGTATTTCTGTGAAATCTTCTGTTTCAACATATCACAAAATATACCCATGGAGACTTGGGTCTACAGAAGTGATGAGAACACCAAAGAAAACAATAAATGGGAAGGGGAACAGAAAACCTTGACATTTCTTTCTAGACTGAATAATGTATTTGAATGTTTCATTTTGATTGAAAAGAGCTTAGGGAGAAAACAGGTGTGGCGAGAGGAATAAAAAAGCTAGAAGAAACATAAGCCTCAGGAGATAGATATGTTAATCGAGAATGTTGTTTCTCAGCTAGACTTAGTTCTAAAGTTCACCACTCAATTATGTGAGGGATGTTTGTAGAGTTACCACTGATACACTTGCAACATCTATAATAGAATGTTCCCTTTGTAGAATGATTCTTCCACTTCAAGACGTACTGGAAGCCATTCAATTTCCTTCTGTTTCTTTTTTTAAGGACCTACTTATTTAGTTCTCCATCATGTTTTTCACAGTTATTTTTAAAGTACAGTGTAAACCTCAGTAGATATTTTCCTGCAACCATTGGAACATTCCCTTCCTATCCAAAAATTACATTTAAAACAAGGAAACCTGATCAATCTCCCCAACTAGAAAAACTTCAAACATTATATTAATGTTTTAGAACAAAGCATGTTTCATTTTATCCTACATGCTTGCTTTAGAAATTATAGTGTAATATCTACAAGACCTAGTCTTAATCTCTCATATATTATAAAAGAATTCTTTTAAAGTAATTATTCTGAAATTGGACGAAATATACAGTAAAGATTTCCATAAATTATTTTAAATAGCTCACAGTGTTTAAGGAACATGTTAATTCAGTAATTTAATTTTAATAGCACTAAAAATAAATTGCAAAAATACAAACACAAAGTGCCAGAATTTTGTTATCATTTGGTACAATAGTTTAAACATGTGGAATAAGGAAAATTCAGGGTGAAAGAAAATAGTCAGAAGCATTGCCATCTTAGCTACTATCCAAACTAAGCATTGCAAGATAAGACAATGTGTGGTAAGGAATAAGGTAAAATTTCTGGGAGAACAAATGCTGAGAAGGTAGAGGGCAAAGGAAAAGAAGGAGAATAGAGGCCAGGAAAAGGGAAGGCAGAAGTACAGACCAACTGGGAGATGGAAAATCTTGTTAGCATTTTCTATTTAAGGATGAGGAAGAATTTCAAAGGAGATTGTATCCATAGTAAGCTGGTGGTGGTAGAGTCTCTATGGAGAAATGAAAATCAATATTTAGAAATGTGTACAGTCTCAGCCAATCAACAGAGGAAGTAAGCAAAGTATTTAAATGTCTAGTGTAATGAGCAGGCTTCATTCAATATTACACAAGAGTTTGGTTCTTTTCCCAGTTTTGTGACTGACTAAATATATGGCCCTTGACCAGTGATTTTAATTATCCTCTGTCTTGGTTCCTTCATATGTAACATGAGAATTATAATTCCTGTGACCATAGAGAGAAAGGATTGAAACAATATGTACTGAAAGTTCAGCACAGCATCTCTTCAGAGGAAGTGTCAGTTGTAGCTATTATTGTTGTTATTTACTATTATGGCCCCTCTGGAAAAACACAGCTTAAGATTTAGCAAGAACACGATTTGTATTTATTCCCCTTGCCCCAAGAATCTTCTCTCTGGCAATGGATCCCAAGAAATAATTCAGCAAAAATAAAGCTGAGAGCTTAGTGATGATCACTATACCATTAGCTATAAGCGAAAAAAAGGGAACAACTTAAATGTCCATCAATAGGGGAATAATTTATAAGAAATTATGATATATCAACATAATAGCATATTATGCAACCATTACAGCAATAATTATGTCATTGTAGCATCTGAACAAATGGTTACAATATAAAGTTAGGTAAAACAAAAATGGAATATCTAGTGCTATCATAGCTTTATGAAATCATGCATATATATGGGCTCATAATGGCATCTTATGAGCAAAAATGACATAATTATGTATAAGTATGCATTTAAAATTTTTCTGCTTATAATTTGTTTCCTATTATTGTTTTAAGATTATCTGTTCACTAATAAGAGCACAGAGAAGACATCCTTAGTAAAACTCATATCAGTGAATTGGTGATAAAAACAAATTTGCTTAGAAGCTTGTACTTAAGAGCTTTGGGATATTTGTTTGGCCAATATTTAAATATAATAATTGAATAGGTAATACTTATAAGGCTTGCAGTATGGGTTTGGTACTCACCAGAGTAGCTACTTTATTTAATACATTGACATTATTATATACAACTATATTTTTGATAAATTTATGATGCAGTATGGTTAAGCACTTGGCTGAACACAGCTAACAGATTTTTTAGTTTTGGACACCTGCAACTCTTGCACCTAATTAGTAAAACAATCTTTCCCACAAAACCTTTACATGTTTTGAATTTATAAGGGTGCTAGCATATGTCATTTAATATTACAACATTACAGTAGTATTTCTAAAACTCAATTTAAGACATCAACCAGATGTATTTGTATCATAACTACCCCTTAGTTCCCAACTCCCTACCTGCCAATTTCTTCAATGTTATTCCCACAAACCTCAAATTTATGTCCTCTATTTATAACTATGTAACCTGCTCAATGTAGTGTTGCCCATATGCATGTGGATGTAGTGATGACCACTTCAGCATGGGCAACAACACCTGTCCTGCAATAACTGTGACATCTTATACATGAAGAAAGTGAAACTGCTGTACTGGTAACCAATAGCCTTTAGCTCCTCCATGAGGAGTTTAAAACCTTGTCTGTTTACCCTGTCACGCTGGTTTCAATATAAACTGGTTTGAACTTGTACAGACAGCCAAGACCATTGAGAATTCATTAGTGAACATTCTCCCATGTCTAGAAGAAGCTATCTTACAACAATACCTTAGAGATTTTGCTTTTAAAATCTTTCTGTATCTTTTTCCATATTTCCAGAGTCTTTCTGGAGGAGATATATTGTAGATTTCCTGTCTGATGATGGACACTGGACATTTATTTATTTGCTGTACTTTGAGCTGTTATGGGTCTCTGAAATTCTTAATTTTATCTTTGAAGTCCAGTTTCGTAAATTAGTTTGATGTCACAATGACCTATGTGCTGAGAACATACAGCCAGCCTTTACATGAAGATCTGCCTCCACCTCCTGATGTGTTATTGTTTCTTTTTTTCACTCAGGTTATTCTGGTTGCTCCCTAGTTCCCTCTTTGCCTCCTACTCATCTCTCTACAACTTAGATATTGCATTCCCTATCTGAGTGTCAAACATATAGCTACAATATAGTGGCAACTGAATTTCACTATCACTATGTTCCTTAGTTGAGGTCCTTTTGACGTTATGATGTGGTATAGAGACTTATATCTTGGGTCTTATCAAGATGACTGTTTCCCCTGGCAGAGCATCACAATGATTTTAGACTTATAAGAACATATGCTTCTTACTACACTGATTTAGGTCCACAACATCTGATGTTTTGCTCATAGGCAATAAAACTGGGAGTGTTTTCCATGTGCCAAGGGTTGAAGAAATAGCCTGCATGTCCTTGGTCTTAACACTCCTGACCAAGATATAACCAATATATTTGTTTGAGTCTAAACAACTTAAATAGCAGACTATACTTCCTACCATGAGCTGGTAGTAAAATAGACCACATAACATATAAACATGCTTATAGATGAGATTCCTAGCCTTGACCTCCTAAAAATGAGAGGTCAAAACTTTCACATAGAATCACAGAAATTACACTTCTGTCAGTAGTGTCAGAAAGAAATTCAATTTGGATGTTTTTACTTCTCCAGTGATTAAAGTTATACACTATTTCCTTTTAGAAGTCAGAAATAACCTTCTGGTCAGCATTACCATAAAGGAAGTCACAATACTCAATGACTAATGCACATGTAACCATTTTTATGGGATGGAATTTCAGGTATGTGGTAAACTATCACTTGTGTGTCCTTTAATTAGCCACTTTGCCCATCAGCAGAGATCTCTCTTCCTTTGGTTATGAAGAGGAGTAAATTAGACAATGCTCATATCATTGCCTGAGTGATATGCCTGATTGAGTCAGGACTCTTCTTTGTTATGGAGAGGTGAGGCTTACACACTCTTTTAAGTGTGAATGTGAAAAACTTGCATTACAGGACTTGTAGGAGAGGGAGACAATGATGAAGTTTGACATTCTGTTGATAAAACTTAAAATCCATACCATTAAGGCTTAAGCTTTACCTGAACAGAAGGCATGAACAGGTAGAGCCCGAATAAAAACTTGGTTGAATTCCCAAAGTCTTATTAACTACTATACTGTGGAAATACTGTAATTTAACACATCAGAGCAGGAGTTGTCTGCTAAAACTTGTCAGAACAAAAGCTCAATGTTACAAGATGGTATTGAATGATTTTGAGTTTTAAATAGATTATTAAATACATAAAAACTAAAAAATGCAATTTCCCCAACTCATGAGCAAGTAACTAATAAATTTTTTAGATTGTAGGAGAAGAAACAATATAGTTGACATATTTTCATATGATAAAGTATTTGTACGTACTTTAAAATATGCTTGTTTGAGGCATGATTTACAAAACAAATGAAATATGCCAATTTCACACATAATATTGACTGGATTCAACAGACCCATATATTTGTGTTATTATCTTGCTCAAAATATAGATTATTTTGCTCACTTTTAGAAACTATTACTAAGTAGTTCACAGTAAACTATTACATATTTTATGAACAACAAGAAAAAATAGAAGCTCAAACTCTCCAAATATGAAGAAATCGTATGAAAATGTTGTTTCCTCACTTGATCAGTAAACATTTTATACATATATTAAAATATCATAATGTAGCACATCATGTATATGTACAAATACTGTATGTAAATAAAAATACCACTGTCTAATGCTAGATACTTTTGATAAGGGGAAGGTGGCACAAACATCAAGAAACATTATGGCCTATTTCCATGACTCTAGGTTCCCTCTACAACTCTACAATAAGATTTTACTGTGCTGAAGATATCACATTGTTGAGTAGTAAGACATGAAGAAATAAAGCTATTACCAATATGGAAAATGATCCCTATTGACTGGTTTTCATTGGGTTACAATAGGCTCTGTGCATGCTATATTAGAGAAAAACACTTAGCAGCTCTATCTAGCTCTGCATCACATAAGCAATGATAACAATTGGCCTGACATAATATGTTCACTAGTGTAATGGTACTACGAATGTTATGGGACCAACTACCATGTTCTGGGAGAGTTTCTAGCCATTCCATAAGACAGAAGTTAAGCATGGCTCTGTTAATTGGGTTAAAAGCATTTTGTCTAAGGTCACTCTCTTTGAGTCCTGAGAGTCTCTCACCTCTCACCCAGATTTCTGGTACTTTCTAGAGAGTCCCCCTGACTTCCCCCTCAGGTTGCATATTTCCATTCATTCTGCATGCCCTCAGGTCTCCCCCTCCATACCTGATAACGTTCCCCTTTTCCTCTCCTCTCTCCCCTCTCTGACCCACGTCCCTCCCTCTTCTGCTTCCTGTGATTATTTTCTTCTCCCTCCCAAGTGGGATTGAAGCATCCTTGTTTGGGCCTTCTGTTTGTTAACCTTCTTGAGTTCTGTGGATTATATCCTAGGTATTTCTGTACTTTTTTGGCTAATATCTACTTATTAGTGAGTACATATCATACTGACTGAGACAGATACAAATACTTACACAAAACCATTGGAATGAAGTCAGGGACCACTGTGGTTGAATTATGGAAAGGCTGGAAGAAGCTGAGGAAGAGGGTGACCTTATAGGATGACCAGCAATCTCCACTTATCAGGTCCCCTGAGATCGCTCAGAAACTGAGTGACCAACCAGGCATCATACAGGAGCTGGTCTGAGGCCCCAATACATATATAGCTGAGGACTGCCTAGTCTATCCTCAGTGGAAGGGGATATGCCCAACCTTTTAGATACCTGAGGCCCAGGGAGTGGGGATAACTGCCATCACGGGAGGGTGAGTATCCCTTTGGAGATGGTGGGGGATGAGGAATGGGATGAGATACTGTAGAGAGGGCACCAGGAAAGGGAATGGCTAGACTATAAAAAATAAAAGTAATAAAAAAAAATTGGGTCAAAATCTTATGGCTGGCTAGGTCAAAGACTCTAGGAGAGAACTTAGTACTATTTTTCTGATAAATGATGGTGTAATATACATGTCTCATTTAGAGCTGAAATTTCCATGGTCTCTGTTCCTGTGCATATTAACTACTGGTAAGTCTCTGTAATGTCATCTACTGCAAAAAGAAGCTTCTTTGTTATATGGTGAAGCTGCATTAATCACTGGGTATAACATCTCCTTTGCTTGAGGCTCAAGGATTATCCTGTAAGATTGCAGTGAAAGAGATTGAGGATTGAAAGAGTCAGAGGTAGTAGACATCATAGAACTGTTTCACTTATGAACTCATGGAAACTTTCCATATAAATAGGCAGAACCCCTTGACCCCACCTCTCTTTCCCCTCCCTCTTCTTTGCCCTTGTCTCCTAAAATAAGCATCTCGTGGAACTGCTTGGCCTAGTGTGGTCTGTCGAACAACATGGTGCCCAAGACTTTGGGACGCACTACTCAGGGGAGTTGTGGAGCCCAGGTGGTTATTGCTGCCTGGTGCAACCTTGAAACTGCTGGTGGTGGTGGTTGGTGTGTTGGTGAAGGACCGCCACTGCTGCCTGCAGCCACTGCTACACTACGTGGACTTCATCCGCTGCCACCTGCTGTCACCCACCCTGCCGCACGCCATTACCACAGGCTGTTGTGAGACTCAGGAGACTCATGGACTTCTACATGTGAGCTGTGCTGCTGAGGCAACCCATGTGGAGCTATCCTCTGCCACATGGATTTGGCAGTCAGACGGGCCCACACCAACCAAATGGTTGCACATTCCCTGCTACCGGACTTCGGAAGCCCACAAACACACACCAACATTGATTGGTAAGGATTTTCTCTAATCAGTGGGAGGGACCCTAAATTCCCAGATAGTGCCTGGCCAGCCTTTTCTGGGCTGAGGGGGTGGCATTTTAATGGCCGTCCTCCTAGCTGACCTATGAGTTAAGACTTAGATCCTTGGGTGACTTCCCTTCTCAAAAGCAGTTCATATATCCCTCAAGCTCTTGCAGCTGGTCTAAATTCCTGGTACTAGGTCGAACTGCTTTCTGAGAATTTCTGGGAAATCTGCCGCAGTAGCCCCTAGTTATTCAGGTGACGACCTGAATTTCTAGCTTGGCTGTATGCTGACTCATTACTGAACTCTTTTCAGGACACAATACTTCAGGAATATCCCCATCACCCCCTGGGATGCTTCTTAGAAAATCTCAAATCTCTGAAATTAACACCCAGTTTGAAGGCCTCAAAACTGATACACCTCTGCAATAAGGTCTGGATTCAATACACTTTAGATAATTTGTTCAAAATGGCCAACTAATTGCATGCTAGACCTGGTTATTTTAAGAGATCTCCATACATACTTCCAGGAGTCTGGTAAATGGAAAGAGGTCCCATATATCCAAGCATTCATTTGTCTATGCTCTCACCCCTCCATGTGCTCTGCTTGTTCCCCATCCCAACTTCTCTTAGGCATGAAACCTACTCAGTCACCACTAAATGACATTACAACGCTGGATCCAGCTAATGAACTGCCTCAATTTCACTGCAGACCTGCTTCCACACTGCTGAAAACCCAAACTGCTTCTTCTCAGCAGGATATCCCAGAGCCTACTAGCTCAACCTCTCCAGACCCCTCCCCTCCTTCTGTGCCAGCTGCAGGTGTCTTTAATGTCCAGCATTGGCACCAACCTGCAGGTGTCTCCAATTGCCCTGCATTGGCGCCAACCTTTACCCCTCCTATAACTTGTTCTAAGGCCACAGCCAAACCACCAAATCCTTCTCCTCCAGGGACACCTGAACCAGCACCAGTCCTTCCTCTAAGGGAAGTGGCTGGAGTTAACAGTCTGGTCAGAGTACATGTTCCTTTCTCAACAAGTAAACTTTCTCAAATAGAAAGCAGACTGGGTTCCTATACCTCTAACTCCTCCAGCTTTATTAAAGAGTTCCAGTACATTACTCAATCTTATAGCTTGACTTTCCATGATGTACATATTATTCTTACTAATAAATTACTTCCTGAAGAAAGCAAGCGAGTTTGGGAAGAGTCAAAAATGCATGCAGACAGGATTCATCAAACAGACAACATATCCAATCAGATCTGAGGCAGTTGCCAGACCAGGATCCTCAATGGAATTATAATTCCGCAGGAGATATCTTAGTCAGAGATAGATTTATAACATGCCTTCTGGTCAGCCTAAGAAAGGCAGTCTTAAAGCCAATAAATTTTGAAAAACTACAAGAGGTTGTCCAGGACAAACAGGAAAACCCGTCTCAATTTTTAGAATTCCTCACAAAGGCTTTATTGCAATATACTAATCTGGACCCTGAAAACCCAGAAGGTAAGCAACTTCTGATGACCTACTTTTTTCCCCAGAGCTACCCCTAAATAAATGCTAAACTTAGGCTATTGGAGAAAGGGCCCTTAACATCACAGGCAGAAGTCTTGGCACTGGCTTCAAGGTGTACCATGAGAGAGATGAGAAAGCCCCAAAACAAAAATACCACATGCTGGCAAAGGCTGTTCGACCAGTCTTAGCTACTACCTTGGACACCTAGTCTTCTAAGGCTCAGAGACCATGATGACCTCCCTATAGATTCAGTCAACAAGGTCACTTGGAGAGGGCTTGCCCCACCCCTGGCAAGTCAAGGGGACCATGTTCTAGGTGTCATCAGGAGGAACATTGGTCTGTCGATTGCCCTCACGTCATGCAGAGGAGAGGGACATTGCTTCCAGGTAATCCTCCAGCTGACCTCCTAGGCTTGGCTATGGACAGCTGATGGGGCCCAAGTTCTCATGACCCAACCAGGTCTGTCACTAGCAAGGAGCCCTGAATAGCTAACATGGTATGTGGGCAGCCAATTTCCTCCCTCTTGGACACAGGGGCACTTTCTCGGTCCTCAAGGAGTTTTGGGGACCCACTTCACCTTCACATTATCCTATTGTTAGAGTAGGAAGACAACCTCACCTTCCTCACAAGACGCCCTGACTTACTTGCATTTTTAGTAGTGTATCCCCACCCATTCCTTTTTGACAGTGCCTATATGTCCTGTCAAATTATTGGGAAGGGATCTTTTATCTAAGTTGGGAACCTCCTTAACTGATTTTGTTGGTGTCAGGATCGGCTCTGAACCCAGTGACATCACATCACATCAAGGTGAACCCCACATCTGTTGCCAAGGCAACTGCCACAAATTCCCAGAATCCATTTGGCTCACCTTTCACCTTTATCTGTGAGAGGATATGTCACTATCCACATAAACAGGCAGAGGCCCCCTGACTTCTCTCTCTTTCCCCATCTTCTTGCTGCCACCTTTGCCATTATCTCCTAAAATAAACCTCACATGAAACTGTTTGGCCTAGTGTGGTCTACTGTGAGCCGCTTGTTGAACAAGAAGTATAATGAATACTATCTATGTGTATATGATCTCGTGGCTTATCACTTAAGATTGGATGAAAAAAAAAAACAGTGAAAGTTTTATCTCTGGAAAAGACCTTGTAGTGATTTGAAAAAGAGTGTACTCCTTCTACCTAAGCTCATATATATACATATTTTCATTCCCAATCAGTGAATTGTTTAATAAAATTAGGAGGTGTGGCCTTTTGGGGAGAAGGAAAGATGTCATAGGGATGGGCTTTAAGGCCCCAGAAGTTCACAGCAGACCATCCCCTCAACCCTTTCTCTGCCTTCAGCTTGTTGATAAGATCTAAACTTAGCTCCTACTTCAACACCATGCCTGCCTGTCTGATGCCACACTCCTGACCATTGTGGCCACTGGCTAACCAGCTGAAACTGTATACACTTCCTCAAATAAGTTCTTCCATTTATAAGTTGCTTTGGTCATAGTGTCTTCACAGCTCTAGGAGAAACAGTATCTATGACAGACCTTTTCTCCCACTCTCAGTGTTTCCTAGTAACCCATAGCACTTTATCTAGGGTTGCAGCCTTGCAAACTTCCTGCCTGCCATGTTTGCATGTCCTGTTTGTTTGTGCCATCTTTGCTCCTACCTTGGTCTACTAAACCATGCTGATGAAACTTCAGTGCTGGGTTTTAAGGTTTCTCATAGGGATTGAAACCAGCTTCTACTGTTTGCACATCAAGTACTTTAACAACTGCATTTTCTCCTCAGCCTCAGCTTTCTCATTTTGGATTAATCCAACAGAATTCTTTGGAATATATTCGTATATCTTTCTCCATTATCTCAGTATGATATCTCTGAGATTCATAGATATGCTGTACATATTGTTTCTTTAGGCACTCTGTAGTGCTAAATATTGTATATATTATGTTCCTAGAGCATATGCTACTGATTTTATATAATAGATACACACACACACACACTGTATATGTATATGTGTTTGTGTATGTGTGTGTGTATGTATATATAATATGTATGTAAAATATATATATGTACAAATTATATATATATAATAAATGTACATTAAATTGCTATAATATAATCTATAAGCTTACTATGCCCATATGGCTATTACTAGGATGGAGAAGTATGGGAGATGCTGATAGGTCCTTAGCCCTTAGTTTAAGATTCAATATCCTGGAAGCTTCTGAAGAGGATAAAATAATACATTCCAACCAAAACACAGGCATGAAAGACTCTGGAGTTAGAAAGTTTGTACAATTTTGCACTCAAAGGCTATGGAATCTGTACTCTGCTTAAAAAAAAAATTATTTAAAGCATATTTACATGAGCTTTCCCAACCTCTCTGTTTTTTTATTATTATTTTAATGGGCCTTTAGCCTATGATGTGGTGTTACACATGTTCAGAATGAGTCATCCTCCTTATTGCTTCTATGCTCACTAATCATCTCTAGAAACTCCCTTATAGACACTGCCAGAAAACCAAACTCTTAGACATCTTCGGTTACACTGACAACAAAAGTTAACCATTATACTACTTAAGCATTGTATTTTGTTCTCCTAGTCACTGGGAGATGAACATTTTTTTTTAAATATTTGACTATTTAAAATGTTACATGAACATTTCTAAATGGGTCTTTGTGTGATCACTGGTTTTCATTTTTCTTATGTAAAGAGATGTTTCACTTTTGCTGGAAGAATGTTGGGTCATTTTTAAGAGTCTGCTTAGCTGTTTTTCAAAAGACTGGTGCTGTTTTGCACTCCTCCCAGGGATGTGCATACATATTTGCTAAATTAATAAATTATTTCTTAATTAAATTCTTTATTAATAATGAATAAAGGAATTATGAGGCTTTAATTTTCTGCACAGTAACTTTGTGAGAAATCATTTCAGTTTTCTTAATGGTGTAATAAGACAGGTCATTGTAGGCATCAGATTTAGAATCGTGTTAGGTCAGACTGCTATGATATGGTACCATATACAGTGGGATCTCTATGTAGCACAGGTTTATGTTTTCTAGTCTGGATTCTAAAACTCTGAAACTAGGTAGGCAGAATGTCCATATTCTTTAGAGATATTTCTGCTTGATTTCAGGATAATGTTTTCTGGATATGTCCACACATGATTTAGAAGCAGAAATTTATCTTCAGTCCCATTTGTAGGTCACTCATTCCATTTACAAGGTGTCCATCCACAAGTCCTAATTAATGTCTCTAAGAAATTACACCAGGGGGCTAACATTTTATCCTAGAATTTTGGAAAAATATAAAACATGCAGGCCACAATAATAAATTAATTTTGTAACTAGTAAGACTTTAGATGTTATATGGGTTTTAAATGTAAGCTTTATCCTGCTGCAATGTGCCCTTTAACATATCACAAGTTTTATGGAAATGGATTATAGTGAGTAAACAGGCAATCTATTTTGAATCCAGGAGTCTGCTTATATTGCAACTATATATAAGAGACTTACTTGTGTTATATCAGTACAATGCTACCTCCTATTATACAATGCTTCATCTTTGGAGTCCACTGCACCTCACCTGGTATCGTGTTCCCATTGTCTAGGAAATTAAAAATGGAAGCAATGACTTAGCTCAACATGTGACTTTAAAAAATGTGTTTGCATAACAATTACAATTCCCCCAAATGCTCTATGCTACCTAGGCTGACATGATTAGGGAAGGATCTTGTTTAATATACAGAATAGAATTTTATGTTCATTTCATTTCCAAAAGAAAAACTGGAGCCTAATGGGGATTTTTCAAGTTTTTTAAGGATATACTGTCACTAGCAATGCAGAGCACACTGTGTTAAAGCCCAGGTGAAGGCCTATATCTTTTATACCAAACTCAGAACTCCTTAGTATTATCCTACCATATATTTTTTTCTATGTTGAAATTTATTTCCTTTTTGTCAGTAGTAGAAGTTTCTTGATCTGAATCACAATATCACCTCTGTCAACTCTCTTTTCTCTTTGCTTTTGTGGAGGTAGCCTGAGGTCCTTGGTAGAGGTGTGAATTGAACCTCAAACTTCTGATGTCAAAATTCCCTGGGCCATGTATGTCAAGGCTGTGTTTATACATAATAATCTCATCAGGGAGTTAGGAAGACTAATTAATTGCTGTTTATAATGCAGCCTGGGAAATGAACATGAGCAGACTTACCAGAGTGCACAATATTAGCAGTAAAAGTGTGGCATGTACAGACTTAAAAACAAGACATGAGGCCAGTGAAGCACAAAGACTCAGTGCAGGGTGTGCTAATTAGTGGAGTCCTTTAACAACACTGAGATTTCTAGGTGCCACAAATCCCAGTTCAAATCCCAATAGCTGATCCTTTGTTCCGTCACCCTCTATCCATAGTTAGATGATTGGATTATACTACTCCCAGACATTAGTTAGTGGTAACTTGAATTTTGTCCTGTTTTCAAATTATATATATTTTCTTTTAAGGGTTGTATTTATAGCAGTAATTTTAATACATTTCAACTGTTGAAGCCTCAGACATTTTATTATGGCAATTCAGCTTGCTGTATATAATACTATAGTATTAGAATTATATAAATAATGGTAACAAATTAATGTGTACATTAGCATTTTGAGGCTCAGGCAAAAATCAAAATCTGATGCAGTGCTGACATGATGGAGACATTCAATAAATATCATTTTCCAGATTCCCTTTTTCTTTTACTGTAAAAATCAATACTTTAGCTGTTGTTCTTTGTTGCCTTAATGACTTTGGTTTGGGATAACAGAATAGAATGTCTGACAATAATTCAGAAACCAAGGTGTTTTGCTACAATAAGGAAAACCTCTAGGGGAAAAAGGTATTTACTATTTCCTTGCACTGAGAGAAATGGCTAAGGAGACAGACACTCCAGCAAGTTAGTAGGAATGTGACATATCAGTATATTTCTAATAGCAGATGTTGAAATGCCCTTTCATTTCCAACCTCATCTTTTTTTTCTTAGAACAAAACTGCAAGACTCTGTGGCTCCTCTACCCAATGAACTGAGTAGCATTATGGGTTACTGTTAATGCACTTCACAATGAATTTTGATTTATGGAATATTCTTATCAGCTTACGAATATGGATATGTTTTCTGCCAATGAAAGGGCACATGAGTAACAAATGAGTGAGACAATATTTGAGAATGCAATTTTATAGCAGGGACTCACAGTGAGAAGGGAAGTATAAAGGGGGAGACCTGGGAGTTCAGGAGGATGCACATGTGGATGAAGACAGGTGCTTCCCTGATACGAAAGAAAAACTGGCTACCAAGATGGGAAGCCACACCAAGAAGAATTAGGGAAGGTGACGAGGAGAAAGAGCACATGCCCAGGTGCTAGGGATGATATGAGAAAAGAAACAGGACAAGGACACCTTGAAGTATAAATTAATGTCTTCAGAGAAAATAAAAAAAAATAACAGTAATCGATTGGGGAAAAAGTTGTGAAAGTCTTTCCAGTGGCATTTAAACTAATAAATATGTATAACTCTTAGGGGCTACATGATGTATAGTATATGGAAATATATCTATTTTTGGTGTATTCAATTAGAGAATACTCAGTAGAATTTATTCAAGTTTCCTACAGCACTGATTTCATGACTAGAATTTAACAAACTTTTCAAGTGATCAGAAGTTTGATTTAGGTTCTAAGACAGAGTTTTTGTGCTAACCATTAGGTAGTAACAGGATTTCCTAAGTAGTTTACTACAATGATGTATTATATGAGTAGTGACAGAGGAAAGAATGGCCTCTCAGGGGTTGACTGCAGTGACCTGGACTTTTATATGGTCATTTAAATCATCTTTCAAAATAATTTATCCTTGTCCTGGTTTTTCACCCAAAGGGACAGACTATGACTCTATATATGCATTCCATACTTCCTAATTTAGAACCATTCTAAAAATAAGAAGAGAAATTATTTATCTACTCTTTATGTGCTAATGTAGAGATGACCTTAGTTTTCTGGGTGAAGATACTTACCAAAAGCACCATATGTGTCAGATTATAATGATCATTGGCTAGTTCAGAGATATGTGAAGGATCTAATTCTGTATTCAGAGGATACAGACACTGAATAATGAACCCAGGATAGGGAGTAAATATGAACTCAGTTTTGGTGATTGTATTTGACCTTTGGAATGCAGATGTTTACTGAATCTTTTCAGTTAAAAAGTTATAAAGAAATTACATTCTGTCTCTCTTTCTCATTCTATTTTATACCACTTCCCTCCATCTCTCCAGTTTGAGTTTTATTGTAAGCTCCTGATATAAAAAATTTCATGGGCAATATATTTAGCAATCACTAAATTTTATATATATATATATATATATTTTAAATATTCAATTACTACTATAAAATTCTAGCTTAAATAAATATGTGTTATTTTGCTTAATATATGTAACAATTTGTGAATACATTTGATGATTTTTTGTCCTAAAGTATCTATTTATATAGTCTGTAATTACACGTTATAGAACATTCTTAGGGACTGTTGATCTAAACATTTTCCCATACAAATTCCAAGGGAAGTATTACTATTTTTCTTTTCAAGTAAATAAGCCAAAGCTTAAAGAGATTATCTATTCAGATTAGATTTTAGAATAGATAGCACATTTTAGAAACAAGATAAATTAGTTCTCAATATTTTGGATTTCATTCAAATATTGAGGTTAAAGGGAACTCAATAAAATAACTAAGAATTCAGAACTCAGGCTTCACCTATTTAATTCCCAGAAATAGATATTCTAATACATGCATGCTTAACACACATACTTTCATTAACTCTAGTTTCTTTTCACTTTGTCACTGAGATAAGGACTGCATAATCATTCAGTTGCACATTGAATTCTGATTGTGTAGGAAATATTTCTGACCCATGATCAGAATATACACAGAAGGGGACATGTTCAATTGAGACATAGCATAATCAACATAATTATTCATGATGATTTTCGAGTTGGAGTTGAAGAGATGGTAGAACTGTGACAGATGGTGAAGACTAAGTGGACACTTAATTTAGAGTTTCTGAGACTCTAGTACAATGCTTTCCATACATACATATGTATGTACATACATGCACACATACATACATATTTCTCTTGGGAGGTAAATACACTGATAGTAATCTTCAATTTCCTAGTTTTTTGTTTACTAGTTGAATAGTTTCTTCTCAAAGAATGCTTGGTATTGCCCAATGTTCAGATTTGCTCTTGTAAGGACAATATGTACAAATATATAAACATGATAGCAGAGTACCTATACTGAATGGACATGTAATCAAGTGGAAAGTATCTTGAAAAGAAAATGTCTTCAAATTATTTAGGAAATGAGACCCATATCTGTGTTACATTTGGCTCAATAAATAATGTCTAAATGAATATAAGAACTGAGATTTTTTTTCCTACTGCGCTGAAGGTGTAGATGTGTCCATAATAGTAGCTGATATTTATTTGCTATGAGTCAGCTATAGCTTGCAGCTCCCATACCTATTTGTCAAGTTGACAGCTCCTGCAAAATATGCCACCATCACCCCACCATTTTGAAAATCAGTAAATTATGCTTAGGATATTAATTAGCAGACCCAAAGCCACACGGTTAAACATAGATCTTGGATTTGTACTGATGGTCTCCTAATCCAGGGGAAGTGTCTTATATTTTCAAGTGTTATTACCTTACAATTTTTTCCTTTCTATATGTTGCTTCAGCTGATGGAATGGAGGCTTTCAGTCACATAGGAAATCACAAATTTCCCGACTTATGATTGTGTGGAACCAATTTTCTCTATTGTTTTAATTATACTAGTGATGACTAGTAAGAGGATAAGAAAACTCAGGTTATGAGTATTACTAACTATTTCCAATCATTTAAGAAGTACCTAAGAAGTTATTTGAACAGAACTGAAAATTTTTTGCACTGGCCAGATCCATAAAGACACTGATACAACAAGCAGCTAATGTGTTCATATGTACCATACAGATTCAGTGAGTTAGTACGTACTTCAAGATAATATATATATATATTATAATTATTCTCAATAACTAACCATACATGATGTGAGTTCAAAAGTATGAGAAATGTATCAAATTCAGAAGTTTGCATCTCATAGCATTTCTCCACATCATCCACATCATGTGATTCTTGCATTCTTCTACCTTTTTTTTTTTTTTCTGAGATTCTCTTATTTAGAGGCAGGATGAGAAAAGTACCCCATTTAGGGCTAAACACTTCATATCTTTGTAGGACTTTGACCAGTTAACCAACTCAGCATTGACTTCCCACATCAGAAAGAATTTTCTATATTGAGGGTGAGAGCAGAGCATGTCTTTGGGAATAAACAAAAATATTAAGAAGGTATTTTTACAGCCTGACTGATATGCTCATGTTTCATTGTATATGTGTATGAAATTCTTAATTATAGAGAAAATTGATATGAGAATGAAAATGTGTGTATGATCTAAATTACATCTGAAAAATCCATAAATCCATAAATATCAATTACAGTCAATACATGAATAGTAATTGCCAAGTACTAGATATTATACATACTAATGCAACATACCTCACAAGGAAATCCAGTCATCCTTTTAGGAATGAGTAATTAAACTCACAAAATAGTTAAGGTATTTGCTTGATTTCACAGTTTTAACTACTGTATTGTGCAGATTAACAGCCATAAAACTGCAAATACTTTTCTTTTCCATGTGGATTTGTTTTAGAGACCATTTTGTAGAACTCTTTGACCAGAAGATGGAATATTATCATGGAAAGACATATATGTCAGTTACTGTCATATCATTGTGGCTTCAATATCAGTTAAAAACATTCTTTAAGAGGTAAGATTTTACTCCATACAACAAAGCACAGTGGAAAATCGTATAATTGGTGGTGGGTGGGTGTGCTAGAGAAGGAAGAGAGTGGAACAAGGAATGGGGCACAATCTTCAAAGGTCTGCATATCTACTGATGTACTTATTAACCCATATTTGTCATGGAAAGTAAAATGTATTCTGTCATCCAAAGGAAAGTGATCCTTGAGCTATAGAATTTCAGTTTCAAATTATAACAATAATCCAACTAACATACAAAAAGAGATAGCTCAAGTTTCCCACAGCCAAAACATTCTTGAATAATATACATTATTCTTAGTGATAACAACAGTGAATATCTATGTTTTTCCTATTATTCATAGATCCCCTGTTAGCAGCTATATGTAAATATATACTATATATAAATTTCAACATTATTATCCAACTTTAATAAGTAAACTATGTTTAATCTTGTTCAGGGAACAGAAAAAAATGTGGCAAAATTGTTGTGTCAGCTCATTTTTTCCTTAGCTTTGATAATATTACATAGGTTAATGAGATGGTGTTCTTTACTCATATCATATAAGTAGAACTCTCTGTTTCTTCCATATTATTTTTTATGTAAGAAAATGATATTTGTTTCAGTTTTTAAGAGGTAAATGAGGAATGACACATTCTTTGCAAAAACCCATGTTTATTCATTTAAATATCTGTGATGGGCATCATGAGAATCTGGAAAGTAGAATAAGAAGGAAGCAAGCATGTCTTCAAGAGCTCAAAATATTCTGAAATATTAATCAGATTATCAGAGCAACTCAAGTGCATGTCAAGTTGAAAATAACACAGCATGGGAAAAATGACTGATCTTGAGCCTTCCAAGTCCAAAGAAGAACTAACTGACTTTGAGATATCAAGGAAGATACCTCTGATGGACTGACATGAAACCTAATTATCTGCAGAAGAAGCAGGTTAGAATTTATTAGGTTGGATAGGGAACTACCTTGTTTTGTTTGTTGACACTCATAGAAGAAAGAGGACTCCATGTACATAGACCAAATCAGGAAAATGGGTTCCCCCAAATGAACTAGCAGTTGTATCTGGAATACAACAGTTTTAGAGAGTATTACCAAGGCTACCTAAGTCCCAGTCTTGCAAAATTCTATTGGTTGTGGTAAGATATTTGATATTTATTGTAGATAATTTGAAGACCTTTAGTTTTAAGTAAAGGGGAGTCTTTTCACATCCATAGACACACACACACACCACCACACACACACACACCACACACACAAGAGGAGAGACAGGAAGTGTTCCAGGACTTGTAGAGATAGAGAAAAAGAGTATGATGGTCAGTACTGGGTGGTGTCAAAGAGATTGAAAATAAAGCGTTGGATTAATGAGACCTTTACAGTTTTAAATTAACATAGCTTGAAGACTGATTGACTTGGGGAGATTCTGGAGAAAAAACAGAGCCAGTCGCTACAGATCCAAGTCTGGGACTCTACATAATGTAACAAGGCTTGTTGGAACAAGAGATTTGTTCTTAATTTAGAACTTAACAATATCTGGGCAGTGAGTGTCATGGCCAGACATCCCAGAGACTGGATAGAAAATGAGGACACCTTTTGAGCTTTGCTATGAAAGTTTGGATAATGGACTTGCAGTTATCTGTCGAGAAGTTGTATGTATGTGTGTGTGTGTGTGCATGCATATTTTCTTGTCTCTGTGTGTTTGCATGTGTGTGCACATTCACACACATACATGTATATATTTCAGAGAGAGAGTTTTCTCTCTTGCCCCAGTTTCTATGAACTGCTCTCTTTTGTATTCTTTGCCAAAAAGAAAGAACCAGATTGTTCTTGCTCAGAGCATTCAGCTGACTCAACTGGTGCCAAACCAAAAAGAGCCCTAAGCACATAATAATAATTGCTCATGTGTACACATCACTTTACAGTTTACCAAGGGCTCTCTGTTACACTCATTGAATCTGCAAACTGTGTTTAGAAGTCTACTGATAATATCATTTTAGTATGAGCAAAAAAAAAAAAAAAAAAACACAATTCTGAGAGGTGACCATGAGGACTTTTTCATTGTAGCACATTTTCATATTCTAGACACTCTTTCTTCCCTGTAGCATTCTCTCTACTTGGCCTTAAGGAGCTTTAGCTCACTGTGAAGGGGTCCTTGTGAAATAAAGGACAATGGATAGTTCTTCCCCATTTCCAAAACTCTTTCACTCTTGGTCACCTCACTTTCACCATCACAATACTCAAGCTGTTATCATCATTTGAGAATCATAAATGTTCAAGGTTAAATCACTAGCTTGAGGTAAAATTGAAATTTTAGCCTAGTTCTCCCTGTCAAGCCCTTTGGTGGCTCACAGGACTATTTGAAGCTGAGGCGCATGAGATCATAAGTTGGAAGGAAGATTTAAGGAATTTGAAGGCATGCACAGTGGGAAGGGTTTTGCCATCTCAAGCCCAGGTTAACTGAATGAGGCCAGGTCATCAGCAATCAGCAGTGGTTGAGTTAAGAGCAGCTGTCGCTGTGCTCTCATAATTGGGAATAATTGAGATTCTGTCTCAAACCACAGAGCCCTGAATTAGCCAACTCAGTCTCAACCATGAAGCATCTGTTACCATCTCCAATGGCAACAGTTCAATCCCCACTCTAGCACTAAATTCTTCCCTGCCAACTGGCAAACACTTACTACTCAAAGCCTGCAGGCTTATAGACCAGCACTGAGGCCCAGGGAAAATCCAGTTAGATCAGCTTCTCATGGTAAGCGAATAACTAGGTGAAGAACAAGAAGGGCTTAACAGTACCACATGAAGACAGGGATATCATAAAAAAGGTATTAACAATCATATTAAGGACACTAGTGTGTTAAACTCTACCTTATAATACAGTGGGTTGAAAGATAATAACACTGTGCAGAAGAAGAAATGGACCCAGAGAAGTTAGCCTACTTGTTCATGGTCATAGAACTAGTGATACACAGATGTTTGCTGATGCAAAAGCTATGTGATTGCTACATTTCCACTTAGACTCCTGCTTATCATCTGCTTTCCTTAAGAATTTTTTAGCAAAATATTACTACTCTCATTACTCCATCTATCTCTAGGCAGAGATCAAGAGTTGCCTTCCTTGCTAACAGTGATGAAAATTATAATATTTCATGAATCTAGGCAGGGTCTTGCTTAACACTAATTCAAAAACCAGGAGGAAAGAAGAAGATGACAGTGAGACTTTGTAAATTATAGCTTTATTGCCATGCAATATTTTTCTATGGGAGAGACAGTAGAGGTCTCACAGCTGTACTTTAAAGCATAGAAGGAGCAGAAACTCCAAATACCCTAGAGCATAGTAAGGTATAAGGCTTCAATTTAAAAGATTGTATTATATTATATTATTCATATAATCCTGCTGCCATGCTATGTTATCAATAGCTAAAATAATAATAAAGACTACTACCAGGACAAAAACAGTTGCCTTCTTTCTGGAAGCCAACATTTCCCAGTGAGCAAGACCTGGGTGTCGTAGCCACCAAACTGAGCAAACCAAATGAAGCTCTCAGAATAGAAATCTGTCAATTGCTGAGGAGCAAATAATGGTTGTTTTTATATTACCTTGCTTGTGGGATGCTGAGAAGAGATTTGCGTTTATTATGTTAATGGATCCTCTGTGATTCTCCCTTGCTTATGTATAATTAAGATGGCCTTTTTAAAAATACCTCCTTCTAGAGTTGGAAAAAACTAAAGTGTTTGTTTGGATTGGTAATAAGTAATAACAGGAAATAAGCAACCTCATCCAAAAGAACTGTAGGAGATGAGGAACATGGTGAGGCAATAAGGAGGATGAGAATACAAGATGCAGCTTTGAAGGAATTCAGAAAAAGCAGAGCCTTTACTTCTCCAGTTCCACAGTTCATGGAGTTATCAGCACTACATGTTAGGAAGTGCTAAGATGACTCTGTCAGCTGTTGCCTGCCTGTGAATCCTGTTCTTTTAACTTCCTTATCTGTTGTCAGAGAAAAAGGACATATCTAGTCCTGCAGCGAATTGATGTGACAGAGAAGGTTGATACCCAGGAGGCCTCCCCTTTGTCAGAAGAGAAGGGGAGGACTTGGGAGGAAGGGTTATGTGAGGAGATGACTGAGATGACAGGGAAGTCTTCAATCTCAATATAAACTGAATAAATAAATGAATTAATGAAGAAGAAAAAACTCAGTCAATGCCAAAGACATATCCCTAGGAGGCAGGGGACTCAGGATTCCATAGGAACATGGGAAGGACTGATGAGACCCTTGAGCCTCATTTTCCGTATTTAAAAACTGATCTGACTAAATCAATTAAAGTTTTGTAGCTATGAATACATATTTGCCATTTATTATTTGTTTGTTTAATGAGGTTACCCGGCGGTAGTGAATTTCACATCACATTGAGGTTCTAAACTGTCAAATATGTAGACAGTACCTACCATGTACCTAAGAACAACCATATTCTCATACCACATCAATGAATATAAACTTTGTCTCAGAGAGTTTACATTGTAGAAGGGTTGGGTGGGGTGAAGTATTTCAGTAAACCAACATATGGACAAGATATCTTCAGATCATGATAGTAGATATCTGGACAAACAGAATGACAGTCTTGTGCTGAGTAACATTTGGGAAGAAAAATCATTTGAGTGTGAAGAAAGAAGTATTTGAAGTTTAGTGCTAGGAGACCAGAAGGAAGTAGTCAAGTTCAGAAATGAGGGTAAGGCATAAACAACAGCTAGCATTGATCTCATGGAGCAATATTCTGTCATAGTTTAGAATAACAATTATTCTTGAATAACTGTAGACCAATTAGTAAATGGAAAATGTGAAAAATCAGGTAAAGTAATAAACAAGGGACACTATATAGAAGGCCCAGTAATGACAACAGATTTTACCGGCGTTACAAACTTTCAGAAAGTTTTCTATAAATGATATGAAATTTATGAAAAATTAAAAATGTTCATGACCACATAACTGATTACTGATCTAAACCCTACCTAAATCTCATTTATACCTTTCTTGATTTCACAGAATTACAGATCCCTTTTTGTTTTTAAGTGACATGAATCCATGGGATACATTTTTATCAGATTAGGATTGTCAAGCTCAGTGGCAAAACTCTGCAATGGTAATTGATAGCAAAATTGAGTTCAGATTTATCAAGTATATAGCTTCAGTTGCTCAATCCAGCTTCTTAGCCTATGTGTCTTCTGTTTGGTGGTCCCTAAAACACCTGCTCTTCTTTTGCTGTTGGTTAGGATAATTAGGATTCTACAGAGGTCTGCTATATATACATGACAGGGAGAGCACATCTTCATTTATTCAAGTACTAATGTTCTCACTAAGCTTTGCAAACACTTATATAGCATTTATTTTTGACTATGTTTTATTTCTTCAATTTAAATTTAAACTCCTGGAGTGCTGTATCCTTGCAGGGTTTATATTTAGATAAGATCTTGCCTCTATCACTAGCTTAGAAAAATCTCAAAAATAGAGACTGTGTTTTCTTGTGTGTGTGTGTGCACATGTGCATGTGTGTGTGTCTACTCCTCATACAGAGATATAGGTACAGATATTGATTTAGATACAGATATCAATATATTATATTGACATTTTTGTGTTTGTTCCAAATCTTTATATTGAAATCCTAACAGCAGAAACTCATTTGTATCTGGACACTTTAAAAAAGAAAACTAAGGTGAAAAGAGATAATAATAAGAATCCTTATCTGATAAGACTTGTGTTGCTCTAAAAAGAGATTTGTATATGTACTAAACAAACAGCAGGGGACTGCACAATAAAGAAGGTATCCAGTATACTTGCAAATAAAAAAGAAGTAGGATAACAAAAGATCCTATATTTGCTGACAATTTATCACCAATTGCAGTCATTGGAAGTCAGGGCACTTTCTTTTGGAAGCATAGACAAACCAATACTGGCTGCTTCGTGTATGAATACATATAAACACAGTCATGTTTGTAACTAAATAGAATCAACCACTGGACTAGAAGAAATATCACCTTCTTATACTAGTTAAAATTTAAGCTTTGAAGGAGATTCTGGCATTGAAGATTTTAGTATAAAGGCCAATGTTCTGGCAGCACCAAGAAGCTGAGACCAGCTGGCCTTCCATGTCGATAATGCTAATTAAAATCTGCTTTGAAAACTATAACAAATAGCTTATCAACAGTGAGAAGCAGAGAAAGGGGAAATCTTCAATTTAGCCTGAATGGAAAGAGGAAGAAAAAATGTGACTTAGTAATCCTAAATTTTATATTTAGGGTACTCGTATTTAAGTTTAAACAGAGGGCAAGAGGTGCACAGAATTAAACAACTCTTGCCATAATGTTGCCCATTATTGGCCTGTCACTGGTCATATAAAGTGGTCCTTTCTGCAATGTATTCTGATGACGTATCACCTTTCTAGTCACGAGTGCAAAGATATCCTCATCTGGGTCTGCCCTGAGGTTTTGCTATTATAGTTCAAGTCTCTCAAGAAGAAAAGTTAAAGATGATGAATTATGTCTCTGTCTTCAGTAAAAGTGCAGATGCAAAATATTGGCAGTAGTATCAAAATTTCATCCTGTTTTTCATTATCTTGTGGATCCATGTGAGAATCCATCAATGCATTTTAGAAAATCAGTTTCTAAATACCTGATTTGACATTTCTGTCCCATTTCTTTGGTGTGTCTCACTAAGCACATAGTAGAGACTCAAACTCTGTTCTTTCAATGAGCAAACAAATTGTACTTTGCATGAAAAGTGACCTTGAATATGACCCAGGGTAGTAGTTACTAAACTGTCTTGTGCTAGTATAATCCAGAATAAAATACCTTCTACAATGGCCAAGTATACTAAATGTTAACTCAAGAAATGCTGTGACTGTAGAAAGAGTTGTTTGGTCATCAGGTCTCTGCAGTAATAATGAGAACATTCTTGTTTCAAAATGGATGACCTATGAACAGTACTCATAAACATTTTTTACATTTCTATGCAATTCTTCAACTCTCCAAAATAGCACAAACACAGCAATGAAGAATTTCTATATATATGAGTAGGAATTCATTTAGATAATTTTTTACTAAGAGAAACAGAATGACCAGACCTTCTGGCTCAAACCTGTAATTATAGTTACTGAAATGTTATACACTAGAATTATAAGTTTAGGATATTCCTGGGCTACAGAGCAAATTCAGACAGTGTGGATAAATTACATGTTTCTTCAAATAAGGCGTTTGGAAGAGCAGGTGATGTAATTAAGTGGTTGGGTGCTTCCCTGCAGCAATGAAGACCTATAAGGACACAAGAAACAAAACAAAAACCCACATTTGCAAACACACATGCATACACACATGCAAAGGCACATGCACATAAACACATCTACATACTTAGACATGTTCATATAATACATATATGCACATAACCCCTACAGACACATGCTCACTTGTGAAAAAATCATTCATAACCAAAATCTACATGCATACACACTTTCATGTTTATGTACATTTATGTACACATCCCTACACAGACACATGCACATACATAGTAACCTATAAACACATAATGCACACTTTTTCATATGCTTACTTATATACTCACAACATGTGTATATGTGTATATGTGTATACTTTTATACTCACAACATATGTATATGTGTATGTGTATGAGTATGTGCATGTGTATGTATATGTATTCTCGCATATATTCTTTGTCTCCCCTCTCTCTTTCTGTTTAACTCTTTTTCTCTATCACTAATATACAGACACACATGCAAACTCACTAAACATACAAACACACATACATATGTGTTTCCTGTCCAGCAGGGCATTAAACAGGGGTCCAGGGAGGTCACCTGAAAGAGAAAATAGGAGAAAACAGGCAAACGTAAAGAATGGTGATCTGTCTATAGTCTGATCAAATTGCTGATTTTACTTTTTCCACATAGGGGTTATATACACAAAAATGGCAGGATGTGGGGAAGGGGATGATGCAAGAGTGTGGATGTTCAAGGGGAGTACAGATATCTTCCAGAACAGAGTATCAGCTGGATGAAAGTTCAGGAGACATGTCACTATGACTCTGACTATGATTCACTTGTCCTTATCTAAGTTGGTACTATCCACCAAGCTTACCTATCTACAAGGTCTATAACTATTCATCCTGGCAATTTTCCACCAAAGCTGCCTGTTTGCAATAGGTTCAAGTCATCTGTTTCAGTGTTTTTCCACAAAGGCCTAAGACTTTATGTTTAGCAAGCATGTATGTCAGGCCTATTGCTGATTTTAGGACTATGGCTGATTTTAGGCCTTCAGTGTATAAGCAGGGATGCCCCTGACATATGTGTATATAAGCATATAAGCACATATATGTACATATGTATACATATACACATAATTATTCACAAATACACTAACACAGTTGTAAGTGTGTATGTACACTTTTATATAAAATACACAGTCATACATTAACACACATAAAGTAAAATGATCTAATTTGATTCATACTCCAGAGTTTAAATCGGATAGAGTGCCATCTTGCTTTTTCATAGTTGCATAAATAATCCCCAGGGATACTGGATGATGGGATGTGCTAAAGTACTGTTAATAGTTTTATGTCCTGTAATCTGCAAAATGGGGCATTATTTGCAGGACATATATGGTCTTAGTTTTCTTTAGCATCTTCACATTTTGTTAGTCTCCCAAATATCATCAGAGTACATTCTAATGTTCTTAGAAATGCAAGAATTCTTTTGTGAGTTGATTGCTGCTCATTTCACTCATCTTCTGTCACTAGTATCTCCATTGGTTCAGTACTTGCAATAACACTTAAATTTGAATCATTTTGAGTTCTTCATTTCTACCTGCCTAAATATTTCAAAATTAAATTTAATTTTAAAATTTTAATTTTTTATTTATTTGTGTGTGTATATGCACAGGTATACCATGGAACATATATGGAGAACAGAAGACCCCACTACTGCAGAGAATAGTTCTCGTCTTCTGTCACATCATTTCTAAAGATGTGCAGACTTAACTGCAGGCTAATCTGGTCACTGGCTCATCTCACTAGACCTTCAACATGTTATTTTCATTTTGGAGACCACTTTCCAATTTCTGTTGATTTTAGTTATCCTTTCCTATCTGTCATCCAAGCTTTTGTGAAAAATGTTAATTTCTCTTCCACATATACTCTGTCTTAATTTGGACATAGATAAGGACTACTACAGAAAGACTCTATAAAATCATTTAAACAAACAAATATCTATATATGCAATCAAAAAGGAATCTTCCTGCACTGTGGATCTGGCAGTGAGTGAACAAATCTTATTTGTACAAGAACACCATAGCAGCCCAGGTGACTCTGTATTTTACCCATGAATGGCTTCTATATCCCAGAGGCAATTAGTGTGGCTCACTAGCACTTGTGCCCAGCAGAACATAATGGACAGAAAGATTTCAGTTAAGGACATACATTTTCTTTGTAAAAACAAAAACCTAGCAGATGGTTACATTATTTACATTCCCACCCTTTAATCAAAACTAAGCTCATCTCTGAGGAAGTGTAATGGCTACACATCAAGTTACATACGAGCAAGCTCTGCTATTAAGAGGGCTATGGGAAGCATAGATGAATTCTGAGAGAAAACTAAGACTCTCCTGGAAAAATATCTGGGATATTATTTATTTTGTTTCACTGTGAACAAGGTACCTGAGAGAAACAACTTGAAGGAAAGAAAACTTATTTTGACTCATGGTTTCAGAGAACTTCTGTCCATCTTCTTATAAGGAAATCAATCAGGGAAGATGTGCTGTGTGCGTGTGTATGTTCATGCATGCTTGTGGCAAAAGCTCCTGCATGGCTCCCTCTGGGAGCAAACCAGAAATTTGAAAAGGTCACAGGAAACAGGGGTTGACATGACTGACAAAGGCCTGCCCTTAATAACCAACTCCTCCCAAAGGTTCCATAGCTTCTACAAAACCGTACTACCATCCAGTCACCAAACATTCAAAACATAAGATTACAGGGAATGTTTCAGATTCACAGCTGAACAACTGTGTATGTAGCAAAAACTGAAGAAGACACATGGTTTTTGTTGTTTTGTTGTTGTTTTGTTGTTTTCCATTCATGGTTCTTAGCACTAGGCTCAGCGCTAAGTGAATGAATTCCAATATTTGTAAATATGACAGACCCAGGCAGAATGAGCAATGTCTCAGTAACTGTCATAAGTGACTGATTTTTCTATGCCCAGATGTGAAGGAATCAGAGAGATGGTTAAGAGAACCAGATGGTTATGAGATTCAGATTTAAGATAAAGAATTACTAATTTTCTAGGCACATGAATGGTATCTGAGATAATTAAACTGAAGAGGGAGGAAAGTTTCTGCTTATCATTGTATATCTCTCAGTTTATGAACACATAGACATATTGCTTTGAGTATTGATGAGAAGAAGCATATCATAGAGGATTCATTAGTGCAGGTAAGTTGAGGAGACAAGAAGAGAGACTAGGATTCCAATACCCCCTTCAAAGACAAGACAGCAATGATCCCTCCCCAGCTCCTGAAGGTTTTACACTACATACTAAGTAATAAACCTTTAGTACAGGTGTAATTGAGGGACAATGAAGATCCAAACTCTATCAAGAACTACAGGATGTTGGAGTAGATGACCAGGTTGAGGAAGAAAGTGTTTAGAACCAATACCCAGAATCTACTGTGTTGGTTCTGGGAGAAACTACTCAGTTTCTCATAAAAGCAATTGGGAACAGTTCCAACCTCCCCCACTGCAGTATGGTATTCCCTACCTACATTCAAACTCTCTTTAACAGCAAGAAAAGCTGTGGATTCAATTGGTCAAGTCTGAATCATTAATTGGCTCTGATTAATACCTGCTGATCTTATTGTGTTTTAAAATTCTGGAAGCAAGTATCAAATACTTGCATAGTTTTGGCATATGTATGACCTTTCCAATACGCACTCTTACATCAACATTTGCACAGAGAACAGCCACATTTTCCATTCTGTAGTAAGCAAGTGAGCCTGTGCTACTGAGATTTCAGAGTAGGGTACATTCTTTTAGGTCTTGGGTCTGAGTATCCTTTCCAGTTTAACTGTTTACACTACATATATATTCAGGCAAATGGGAATTTAGGTGGTCAAAGGGACATCATCACTTTATCTTCAAAACTTATAGTGGAGGATATCAGGATGGGTAATGTCTCCCTTTCCAGTCACGCATCCTCCTTAGATACCCTAATGATTTTAAGTCCACATGCTCCCAGCATCTCTAGAGTTCTGTTATGTTTACACAGAGACAGTTGGCTGCATGTCTGTGGGAGGCTTAATATGCTGAGAATTACGCAAATCCTGGCTGTTATATCATCAATTATTCTGGTCGCTCATGTGGGCTGAATTGTGTGATTTCTGATTCTCAACCTGCAGGGACTCTTAGCTGCCTGACCTTTTGAGGTACTCAGCTGAACCACTTTTCTTAATTCCTAATGCCCTCCACCTCCACCTCTCCCTTCCTAGCACTCTGATTTTGACTAGCACACCGCTTCTTAACACACACAGCTGTATTCTCAGATTCATTTTTTTTCTCCTGCAAGTGTGAAGTTCATCACCTGGCAGAAACAAATCAAGTGCAGTTTTCCCCCACCTCTATTTCCCTGATCATTTTTTAAGCACTGATTTATTTTCTCTAAATAATGGGGAAAGTGCAGCACTCTAAAAGGATAATGGTAAAAGGAAACTTCCTTGCTCTGAGCACCCTATATATAAATTTAATATATATGCACACATAGACATTCATCTTACTTAAATAACACTCATATCAAAAAAATAGTTATGGGATACAACAAAACAAAATAAAATATATAAATGATATAAATGTGCATATAGTTGTATATGCAATTTTATGCTGCAGTCTGCTGGCTGGAAAAAGCCTCCTGAGGTCAGCTGCTCAGAAGCATCTTGATCCCACTCTAATAAAGATTCAATGGCATTTATGTGGGATGTGCCACCAGGTAATTCTGCTACCACTGCTGCTCCTTTATTTCTGCAGTTCCCTGAAGCAACCATAATGTCATCAATCTAAAAGCTGAAATCCAGGAAAATTAGATTGCAACAGTCTCCTTCTCCCAAGTCAAACAAAGATAGCAACCACAACCTTGGAATGAACAAATTCTATGACGTATTCTGGTCACCACTTTACCTCTACCTATGATCTTCTGGAAGGTCATACTGTCTCAGGGGGGAAAATGACAGGTGATTTGGTCATGCTTTCCTTCCTTTATTGATAAAGTCTTTAACCAAACCTTAAACTTAAACATTCTCACTTATATTTAATTTCAGTTGTCAGTCTTTCTTCACCTGTAAATTTCTCTGCTGAATATGCAAATATAAAGTTGTCATAGATGTATAAATATAGTGTTCCTCTCCCAAAATTCCCTAAGGGTACCACACCGTGGAATCTATGTTTAGAATCATTTACAAGGTCACCTTTTAAATGAATTCACTACTTCTAGTAGCACTTAAAGTAACAGATAATTAGTGCTTTTATGATTATATCTTAAAGTCATGCTTGTTTGTAGTATATATTTTTAATATATGACATTGACTTCTATTATAATCCCAACTGGATAAAGACTAAATTTTGTGAGATATCGACCATATAAAATTATTGAGGTATTTAATAATTTAGCATATGGTTTATCTTAGAGCACATTTTATGTGTACTTGAAAAATGTGTATCAACAGTCAGTTATTTGGTTTGGTATCATTGTCAGTTATACTAATAGACTTGATAAATTTATGTGTGTGTGTGTGTGTGTGTGTGTGTGTGATGCTACTTAGAAATTGTCCATATAACAAGATCTGGGACCACCTGATTGAGGAGTCTTTGAGTTGTCATGAAAGACTATCTTGATTATATTCATTTATCTTGATTATATTCATTCATTTATTGTAAATATGAATGAACATTGTCTTGCTCATGGGATCCTAGCCTGTATACATGGGAAAATAGAGATGGGCATTAATTGACATTTTCTTTTTGGAATCTTTTTCTTTGTAGACTTCCATACCATGCTAGACTCACTATACCTTGAACTGTGAGCTAAACCAACCAATCAGTAACAACCAAAATCTTTTTCCTCATAAGAATCCTTTGCCAAAGATTTTATCATAACAACCAAAAAATAATGTGATTATTATTATTACTACAGAAGAATATCAATCTTAAATGTGCCGCAAGTTTTGGTACTTTTTTTCTTGTGTTTTAAACTCCATTACTAGGCATAAGCATATTTGTGAGTTCTATTTCTTTTCAATGACTTGAGATCATTTTTCTGCACAAACTGCTGTCTTCCTTGTCGTCCCTTGATAAGGGCTATAGCAGCAATGGCTCCCTCATGACAGTAGGTAAAATTTTAATGACTGATATGCATTTTGATGGTCTTAAAACTTCTTCCAATAAGATACATTATAACAAAAGGGAAAATGGAAAACTCAGAGTAAAACCCTAATAGAAAATACCTGAGAGTAGATGAATGCTATATAACAAAAATAGAACAAATATGACAAAGAGACATGTAGAGAAGAAAGGGAGAATGGGATAGGTAAATAGAGGCTGGAAATGTTTAATATTCATCATATAAATTTATAAAATTATCGAACAATATAAAGGAGAAATAGATGTTTTGATATGAACACATTATTACTCCCAATACATTTAGTGCTAAAGAACATAATTAGAAAGTAACATATAAATTCAAGTTGAAGAGTGGCTACCAGAGAATTCATACAGCTTTCTAATACTTGTTATGATATAAACTGAGGACTCCATCCATTCATATAGAAGTGGAAATGAGACAACCTGAGAGATTCTTAGTGTAACATCATGATTCAACTCTGAACTAGGAAAACAAACTATTTTTGTTACAATAGAAACCATAATGTGACAATTAGAAAAATTAAGTAGACCTACAGAATAAATAATAATTCAGTTTCAATATTGAGTTTAGTATTTCATTATCATCATATTGAAGTTTTCACATGAGAAATAGGGCAAAGGAATGATGAAGTATTTTAAAACTTTAAAGGATTTGTTTTCAAACTATTCTCAATGGGTCTAAGTAAATAGATTTCTCAGTTCTTTTCTCTCTCTCTCTCTCTCTCTCTCTCTCTCTCTCTCTCTCTCTCTCTTTGTGGTGTGTGTGTGTGTGTGTGTGTGTGTGTAATTATAAGCTAAGTAAAGAAAATCAGAGGGAAGATGATGGATAGAAGAAAAGGAATGATTTTGCTAATGATTCTTAACTTGACACAAGCTAGAGTCATTTGCAAGAAGGCATCTCAATCAAGAAGTTGTGTCTATTAAAACTGGTCTGTGAACAAATCTGTGGGCATTCTCATCAACTGATTTGACAGCAGCCAACCCACTATGTGTAATGCCACCCTAAGCAGTGATTCTCGGTTATGCAAAAAAGCAACATGAGTAAGTCCTGAAGAGCAAGTGAGTGAGCAGAGTTCACCTTCATGATCTCTGCTTCAGTTCCAGCTTCCAGGTTCCTTTCTTGAGTTCTGCCCTCAGTAATGAGCTATGACGTGGAAGTTCTAAGAGGAAATAAACCCTTTTCTCCACTGAGTTGCTTTTGGTTAGTGTTTTATCACAGCACAAGAGAAACTTAACTAAGATTCTGAGAAATAAAAACTTGAAAACACATGATAAATATTAATATTTTGTGAATTTGAGTGAAGAACATACAGATTCTCCTAAGACTCTTTTTGCAACTTTCTCATACATTTATACATGTTTTCTTTTGTTAAAACTTGACATACGCTATTCCCTAAGAGAGTATCATTATATATCCATGTTAATACTTCAGTGTTACTGTTTACATACTAGCTTTGTCCCACAATTTTCTTTTCAGTTTCTCTGACCTAACATTTAAAGTACCACTTGGTAACATTTCACTGTCTTTTTTTTTTTTTTATTAGTTTGACAGCTTCAGTGTCTTGATTGTAATGTTGAGTTCAATTTGATTTAATACTATTCATACAGTTGGATTTAGATGTGGTTTTGAAAAATAGTTTGCTGTTCATCATTTCCTAACTTCATTTGGTTCATCAAATATTTTCGAGTTCTTCATTTTAATTCTTCTATTTATTTTTCAGCTATAGCTCTCTTCTTGTTTTTTAAATGATTACTGAGGAATTCCACTGGTGTCTTTACATTATTACAGTCTGCTAGTTTACTCTCATAAAAAGCATTTCTAGCTATTCCTTTCCTGTAGATATCTATAGTTTTCAGATAATGAACTACCTCTGTGATCTTTGTAATTCTAGCCTTTGAGAGACATTTTACTATGCTTTCTCAAAACTACAGATATTTGAATTTAATCAACATTTTTTTGTGGGAAATATATTTCAATTTATCACCAAAGCTGGATAGCTTAAACATTCAGGCCATAGCAAGGCAGTATGAAATACATGATAATAGATTCTTAAAAAGTGCCAAAATAAAACAAAAACCAACCAAGCAAACAAAACAAACTAAAAAACCCCAAACCACAGTAAATTATCGTTTTCATTACAGGACATAATTGACACAAATAATATAAAATTTAAAGGGGAAAGAAAAGAGATCTCATGTGCTGAAGCCTGGCCAGTGTGTCAGTTTCTTCCTGCTGCTTGAGAATCAAGATGTAGAACTCTCAGCTCCATCTCCAGCAGTATGTCTGTCTGCATACTGCCATGCTTCCCACCATGATGATAACAGACTAAACCTCTGAAGGAACTGATTTATCAAACACTCACTTTCAAGTCATGAGTAAGGGGACTGCCTCTGCTCCTGAGAAAAATAGAATTGGAATACTTCCTCACCACTAAAAGCACAGAGTGGAGTGGGTGGCAGAAGATATCCAAAGACCCACCCTCCACTGGCACCATTCTAGTGTACAAGTACCTGGTGAAAAGATGGGAGAGAAAGAGAAGCATAATAGTTTGAACACTATGAAGAGAGGTGGAACCAGAAACACATGGGTGTTGAATATACTGATCTGTGTAGCCTTCCCTGTAACTTGATGCTCACTATAGTTCAGTATAGTGGTACTTGGGTGATTTATCTGGAGCAATGCTGAAGAGCTGGCCTGATTATGTGTCTAGGGAGAGCTGGAGGACTGAGCAACTCAGCTACCACCCATGCCCATATCTTGGGCTTGGAATTGGCCCCCTTCAACATCTACCTCATCTATAGTATAGTATAAAAAATGGGAAAATGAGAGATGGCCCCTCCCCAAGAACCACTCAACATCTGTGGCAGACAGTAGAACTGTCCCAGAGGTCTTGGGAGAACAGGTCCTGCAACTCTCCAGGGGAGCACAGTAGCTAACTCTGGAGGAAGGATCATAAGTGAGCCAGACTGAGGGCATGATAGCCTGAGAGCTGGCCTTGTCCCTTGCTGGCTGTGAAATTTGGGTGATTAGCTGGAGCAATTCTGATGAGTTGTCCTGTTGATGTGTCTGGAGGAGAGCTGAATGACTGACCTACTCAGCTACTACCCAGGCCCATATCTAGGGTTTTGGATTGGCCATCTACCTCTTCTATGAATTACTGTAGTGAATTACAGGGTTGGCCCATCAGATCCAAAGCTGCAGGAACTCCATGACACAGGGCAACAACAGGATATACCAGAGGAGTCCTAGTGAGTATCCAGTATTGATAGTATAGAAGAAGTCAAAGGCCTGGAAGGAGACTAATGACTCAGTGAAATGAATACTTGTAAGTAAAGATATTTAGACAAAGAGGGTATATTGTGTGAAACACTGTGACACTGCAGCTTCCAGGATCAGATGGGTGTTTGGTTTCTTTGTTTGGTTGTTTGGGTGGTTTTTATTTTTTGTTTGTTTCTTTTTTTAAGTTTTATTTTTATTTTGGTGGGAAGATTTCAAGAGCAGAGGGAAGATAAGAAGAGATGAAGAAATGTGTGGTATTCAAATACAGGATGTGAAATTCACAATGAATAAATGAAAAGTAAAGAAAGAAAACAAGAAAGTAAGAGAAAAAGAAAGAGAGAGTGAAAGAAAGAAAGAAACAAAGAAAGAAACAAAGAAAGAAACAAAGAACGAGAAAGATTTAAAAAGGGTAACGCTTTTCCAAGATAAAATGTAACTAACCCAACATGGACTCACACACCAGGCTGCAATGGCAGCAGGAAGCTAAGTCTGCAATGTGCTTCTAAGTAAGTCCCAAACATGCTCTGGTCTCTAGGACTCTAAAGTACTAAAGTACTACTTAAAACAGTTAGAGATCCAGAAATAGTAAACACGATTAAACAGGAGTTTCAAGATGAAAAATTTACATGAAATGCACACAGGACAGTCAGAGAAAGTTGTATTTGCTCCACATGTTTGTTTTCTCCCTATCCGAAGAAAGCATTGTGAGTACCATTTTTGTCCTGTGTACTTTGTGAACCATTGCTTGTGACCTCATTCCCATCTTTCCTTCAGTTTCTTCTATTCAGAATTTTACAACACTCAGAGTCATGTTGCTAGGCATGACATAACTGTTTGGCTGGGCCACCTTTGTTTTACACTAGTGCTTACTAGGAGTTTGGACTCTCTTTTCTCCAAAAACTTCTTCACTGTATCTTCTTTAAAATTCATTAAAGCAAAACAAAACAAAACGAAGAAAATCATATTGTTTAAGTGGAGATCTATTGGGATCCAAATTCCCCAAACCTTTACAAATCCACCAACGAGCTCTCTAATCATTTCCTATGTCTATGATGTAAAACTTCACATCCTCCAGGCATATTCTGTTCACAGAATCTTTTTTTTTTTTTTTTTTGTAGCCATGGTCTATTTAGAGTGAATGACCTGGCCATTCATCCTGTACTCATAGTTTGGGACCTTCCCCACACTTGCAGTATTAGTGGAGAGAATAAATCCAAACCCTCTTGATACTTTAGTGAAGGGATACATTTTCTACTCTACAATCAATGATTTCTATAGATTTAGTGAAATCTTCATTCAAACCTTCTTGAAAAAAATCCCACATCAGACCAACAACAATCTTCTCTGAATATTCATGTGTGCAAGAGTAGAATGAATTGAAAACTTCCCTAGCTCTTGTTTGAGGTTGCTGCTGCACATAGCTCAAACACCACTGCCACCTGATAGGTATCTTCAATGGAGAATCCAAGTTTCCTCCAGCATTTCTGACATGACAGGTCTGCCTAGCCTTGGCTAGCTCTTTGAAACACAAAATTTCACTGGATCTTCCTTGCCCTGATAAGCTACAAAGGCTGGACACTGGATTTCCTACTGCCAGATCTTCTTTCTGGATTCTCAACAAGCCTTAGCAGCTGGATTTCCTCCCCAGCCTCTGCCACACAGGACAGACTGACCCTCAGCTAGGCTCTGGCCTACCTGCTACTCCTGCCTGCTTCCTTCATTTTGTATTTATATATTTGTTTTTATACAGAATTATAGGTTGAGCATGATGCACCTCTCTTTAAATATGAAGTATCAGTCATTGTCTTCGTGAGTATGAAAATACTACTGTCATTTAAAAAAATGGTTTACAGTAGATGAGGTATGGTGGCTGAACAAATTCTAGCTGTGTCAGAAAGGAGTGTGAGCAGCTGCTCATACATTCTCCATTTTGGAAGGAGATGGATGAAGTTTACTACTTGATTCCTTCCTCTTTTATTCTCTTCTGATTTGTCCAGGATCCCAATATACTGAACAGTGCTATCCACATTTAAGGTATGTCTTCTCTTAACTCGGAATGTTCTTCAAAGCATGTTTCTGCTAGGTGATCCCAATGCCAATCAACTTGAAAATGAAGATTAACCATACAAATGGTGTTCATTTTTCTGATATCTGTTTATTTCTGTGAGAAATCACTCAGCAGTTACAACAGTGTTTTATTTAATGTAATTTTCATTGTGCTTTTATTATATATTCAAGTATAATTATGATTACACGTCTTTACTGTCCATTTCTATGTTTATTATAACTGCTAGAAAGCACCTTCACATTTTGTAATCCTAATACCCAGATTGTCTCAGTTGTGGTTATGATTTGAGGGCCACATTTTCCCACGTCTTTATGTTTCTCCCATTAGTATTATTTAATGCTATTGCTATTATGTTACAGAGAGTTTAGAGATTGCAGTATTGAAGTTTTCCATAGTGCATGTTCACTTGTAGGGTTTATTTATTTATTTTACACTAAGATAGTCACATTGTTATAGACAATTAAATCTGTACCATTCTAAGAATGCCTCCCATCTTTTGTTTAAGTACCTCTTCCAGCAACGAGCTCACTACCTCCTTAAAGAGACTTAACTCATCTTTGAAACCTCTTTAAAAACTTCTACCTTTGAATTTATCATAATGTGCTACCTTTGTGATTTAATTCAGGAGCCACAGAGACAAGTCTATTGTCTTTTTTTAAATGACAGTATTTCATATATCTAAAAACAGTGATCATATTTCTTATCACTCACGTCTTTCTGAAAATGTAATTTTTCAATCATCTCTTTTCTAACATATTTTAAAACAGGTTTCATAGAAGAACTTCTGAATATTTGAGAAGTCCTGAAATTGAGTGCCAAATTGTTTATCCATGTGTAAGAAATTCTCTAGGAGTGGCTTCCACAGTGTTTTAGATCTTCACAGTTCTTTGCATTGTTAAGCACTTCATAGAATAAAGTTAGAACCTTGTCTCAACATTGGATTACTTGAATATTTAAGCAAGAAGTCTGTCGATTTTCAATGTGGTTGTGGCTTATTAGAAGTGGATTGCTGCCTTCTGGTCTGCACCCAAGCACCGAGCAGATCCTGGGCTTCAGCTCTGCACCCAATTTTACAAAACCCAGAGGAGGCGGGCCTCACAGGAGCTCTAACCCCAGCAGTATCCTAGGTAAGGAGACAGCAACACCCGCCCCAAACAGGGAGTAACTGGGATCCACTGAGACCCAGGAATTCACTCCTGGCCCAGGGCACTGGTTCCTTCTGGTCTGTGCCTGAGCACAGAGCAGATCTTGGGCCTCAGCTCTAACCCAGCAGCAACACCCACCCAAACAGTTCTGACACAACCAAGATAATAGGAAAGACAGGTTCCAGTCAGAGACAGTGCAGGTAGCACTAAGGAGATCCAGATGCCCAAATGCAAGTGCAAGAATGTAAGTGTCTGCAACCCAGAGTATTTGGCATCATCAGAACCTAGCTCTCCCACAGTAGAAAGTCTTGAATTCCCTATATCACCAAGAAAGTAAGATTAAGATTTAAAATCACTTCTAATGATGATGATAAAGGAATTTAAGAAGGACATAAATAACACTCACAAAGTACTTGAGGAGAACATAGGTAAACAGGTAGATGCCCTTAAAGAGGAAACACAAAAATCCCTTAAAGAATTACAAGAAAACACAACCAAACAGGTGAAGGAATTGAACAAAACCATTCAGGACATAAAAATGGAAGTAAAAACAATAAAGAAATCACAAAGGGAGACTACTCTGGAGATAGAAAACCTAGGAAAGAAATCAGGAGTCATAGACACGAGCATCACCAACAGAATACCAGAGATAGAAGAGAGAATCTCAGGTGCAGAAGATTCCATAGAAAATATTGACACAACTGTCAAAAAAATGTAAAATACAAAAAAATCTTATGCCAAAACTTACAGGAAATCCAGGAACAATGAGAAGACCAAACCTAAGGAAATAGGTATAGAAGAGAGTGAAGACTCCCAACTTAAAGGGCCAATAAACACCTTCAACAAAATTATAGAAGAAAACTTCCCTAACCTAAAGAAAGAGATGGCAATAAACATACAAGAAGCCTATAGAATGCCAAATAGACTATACCAGAAACAACTACCTCCTGTCACATAATAATTAAAACATAAAATGCACTAAATAAAGAAAGAATATTAAAAGCAGTAAGGGAAAATGGCCAAGTAACATATAAAGGAAGACCTATTAGAATTACACCAGATTTCTCACTAGATACTAAAAAGCCAGAAGATCCTGGACAGATGTCCTACAGACCCTAAGAGAACACAAATGCCAGCCCAGGCTACTATACCCAGCAAAACTCTCAATTACCATAGATGGAGAAACCAAGATATTCCATGACAAAACCAAATTTACACAATATTGTTCCACAAACCCAGCACTACAAAGGATAATGGAGGGAAAGCTCCAATACCAGGAGGGAAATTATACCTAGAAAGAGTAAGAAAGTAATCTTTCAACAAATCCAAAAGAAGATAGCCACACAAATAATGCCACTGCTAATAAAAAAAATAACAACAACAAGAAGCAACAATCATTTTTCTTTAATTTCTCTTAACATCAATGGACTCAATTCCCCAATAAAAAAGATATAGACTAATGGACTGGATGAGTAAACAGGACCCAGCATTTTGCTGCATATAGGAAACCCACCTCAGTGACAAAGACAGACAGTACCTTAGAGTAAAAGGCTGGAAAACAATTTTTTAAGCACATGATCCTAAGAAACAAGCTGGAGTAGCCATTCTAATATGAATAAAATCGACTTTCAACTTAAGCCTTTCAAAAAGGATAAGGAAGGATATTTCATACTCATCAAAGGAAAAGTCAACCAACATGAACTCTCAATTCTGAACATAAATGCGCCAAATGCAAGAGCACCCACTTTCTTTTTTTTCCTATTTATTTATTTATATATTTATTTAAATCAAATCATAATTTTTACTTATTCACACAGGGGTTATAAACAAAAAAGTCAGGACATGGGGAAGAGGATGACACCAGAGTATAAGTGTTCAGGGGGAGTACAGATATCTTTCAAATCAGGGTATCAGCTGGTTGAAGGTTCAGGGGACAGTCACTATGACTCTGCTTATGATTCACTTGTACTTATATAATTTGGTACACTCTGCCAAGGCTACCTATTTACAAGGTCTATGACTACTCAGGCTGGTAAATTTCCACAAAAGCTGCCTGTTTACAATAGTCATTTGTTCAGTGTTTTTCCACAGAGACTCAAGACTTTGTGTTAGCATGTATGTATGTCAGGCCTATTGCTGAATTTTGGCCTATGCTGATTGTAGGCCTCCAGTGTATATGCAGGGCTGCCCCTGACATCTCACTTCTCTAAAAATAGAAGGGCCTTGGCGATTCTAATCATTCGAAGGCAGAGATAGAGGCCTGACCTCCAATAATTGAAGGGGATCTTGTAATGGCTCAGGTCCTCCTGTCATTGTCCAGTGAGGCATGAGGGCCATACCCATCCAGATGTCTTTTTCCTGGAGAGGGGATGCTTTTGACATCAACCCCTCTGCAGTCAGGCTTGTCCCTCAGGGAACCCAGAGAGATATTTTTAACTTTTATTTATATTCCCTTGCAGTGCTTAGCCTTGCAGCCTAAGCAAAAATTCAGATCTCCAGTCAGAGGGGGTTCTGGGTAGCCCCTCTCTGCTTGGTCTAGGGGCAGAAATCCCCTCTTTTAGGTTGGGGAGCACCCACTTTCATAAAAGAAACCTTAAAAAGCTCAAAGCACACATTGCACCTATAATAGTGGGAGACTTCAACAGCCCACTTGCAGCAATGGACAGATCATGGAAATAGGAACTAGATAGAGATACAGTGAAACTAACAGAAGTTATGAACCAAATGGATTTAACAGCTATCTATAGAACATTTCATCTTAAAACAAAAGCATATACCTTTTTCTCAACAATTCAAGGTACATTCTCCAAAATAGACCATATAATTGGTCACTAAACAGGCCTCAACAGGTACAAGAAAATTGAAATAATCCCATATATCCTATCAGATCACCATGGACTAAGGTTGGCCTTCAATAATGACAAAAACAATGAAAGCCCACATTTATGTGGAAACTGAACAACATTCTACTCAATAATAATGGGGTTAGGGAAGAAATAAAGAAAGAAATTAAAGAAATTTTAGAATTTAATGAAAATGAAGATACATCATACCAAAAGTTATGAAACACAATGAAAGCAGTAATAAGAGGAAACCTCATAGCTCTAAGTGCTTACAAAATAAATGGGAGAGAGCATACACTAGCAGCTTTACAACACACCTGAAAGCTCTAGAATAAAAAGAAGCAAACACACTAAAGAGGAGTAGATTGCAGGACTTAATCAAACTCATTGCTGAAATCAACCAAGTAGAAACAAAAAGAACTATACAAAGATTCAATGAAACCAGGATTTGGTTCTTTGAGAAAAATCAACAAGATAGATAAACCCTTGGCCAGACTAATCAGAGGGCAGAGAGACAGTATCCAAATTAATTAAATCAGAACTGAAATGGGTGACATAGAAACAGAAACCAAGGAAATTAAACAAAACAAACAAACAAAAAACCTCAGATCCTACTACAAAAGCATATACTCAACAAAATTTGAAAATCTGGATGAAATGAACAATTTCTAGACAAATACCAGTTACTAAATTTAAATCAGGCCCAGGTAAACCATCTAAGCAGTCCCATAACACTGAAAGAAACAGAAGTAGTCATTAAAAGTCTCCCGACCGTTGCATCTTAGGTTTGTGTGCTTTTGATAATGCATATTCCATGATGGATACGAAAGGTATTCTTGTCAGAACAACCTAAGACAGGCTCAGTCTCGTTAATGAAATAAAATAGGGGGAGAGGTGGAGAGTCTTTGGGACTGCTTGGCAAGAATCTGACATGGGCGCAGGACAAGGTAATGGGCTGCTTGGCAGGAATAAGACATTGGCCAAGGACAAGGAAGTAGGCTTCAGGCAGGAATCTAACATTAGTCTAGAACAAAGAAATAATTTCAGGTAGGAATCTCAATCTTAGGCTATAACAAAGAAGTAATCTAAGCAGGAATATAAACTGAAGGCTAGAACAAAGAAATAATTTCAGACAGGAATCTAAATTTTAGACTAGAACAAGGAAGTAGGCATCAGACATGAAAATGACCTTGGACTAAGACAAGGAAGTAGGCTCAGATACTGTAATCATCCTGATAATCCTTTAGAAACAGTGATCATGGGAGTGTTCACGTAATTGGGTTTAATGTCTTGATTTTTCTTTGACTATTTGTGTTTATTGTCTTGCTTATTTCTTGACTATTTACATCTATTGTATTGCTAGACTCTCAACCTAGAACTGACCTTAATATGTGCATGTAATCAAAATAGTATAAAAGCATAAAGGAAGAGGGAGTATAGGATAGGAAGTTCTAGGGAGGGAAATGGGGAAAGGGGATGACATCTGTATTGTAAATAAATAAAACATCCAATAAAAAGATAGCTAAATAAATAAGTAAATAAATAAATAAATGTGCATTGTTGAATCTCCAAATATTTGGGAATTTTCCAAGTATCTTTCACTTAACCAATATCTGGCTTATTCCTATTCTGGTGTGAGAAGCATGCTCTCTGTGTTTTCTGTTTTTTTATAATAAATATGGTTTATGCACCAAAAAAGTGGATTGCCTGTTATTCTATCCAATATAAACATCAGTGTTGTTGAGGATAAGTGGTTAATACGAACTTTTCTACATGTTAATGTACTACTTACTATTTTACTGCTGCTGTAAAATACTCTAACAAAATCAACTTAAGGGGCTTTCTTTGGATGGCAGTTTGATAAGAAGTATATGTCATGAAAGGAGAAGGGATAAGACTGTAAGGTAGTCGTTCGGACTGTGACTTCAATCAGGAAGCAGAGAGCAACAGATCCTTGTGATCAGTTCACTATCCTTTTCTCACAGTCCAAGAACCCAACACATATAGGCTTTTGCTCCATTCAAAGTAGTTCTTCACATCTTAAAAAGCCTAGACTAGATGGTTCCTCAAAAGCATACTTTTGAGCTTAGGCAATCAATATAATCACTCAAATATATGCCCAGAGGCTTGTTCCTTCAATCAATTCTAGATCCAGTCAAATTTATAGTTAATATTAATCATCATGGTGGTACAATAGCTGAGATGGTTATAAGGGATGGGTGGAGGGCAAATATGCATGCAGAAAAGTCCTATTTTAATTCATGGAAAAAATAATACCAGAAGAGAGAAAGTTTTATTAGAATCATCTGAGGACTATTCAAAAGTTTTCTATTTGTGTTTCATGTCAGAGTAAATTAGAATAACTAGGTTAGGACTGTGAATCCGTATTCATTTAAATATTTCTACCAACCACTGAATTCTCTTCCTCCTGTCCCTTTGATTCTGGGTCACTCTGGTGCAAAGCCAGTGAAGCATTATGTGAAAACCTATGTTCAGATTGTTCCATCAAAGGAACAGATGAACCTGGTAAGGCAGAGCTCAACAGATTTCTTGTTTTGCTCTTGGGAACATGGAGAATGAAAAAGGAAAGATAACTTGGCTCTATTCACACTAATAACAAATGAAAAGGTCAACCCAGAAACTTAAGTCTCTGCTGACTTCACAGCTAGCACTTTCTCTGCAATACAATTTTATCTAATGGTTATTTGGGTTAACTCACAGCTCTGGCTTCTATCATCTGCCTCAGAGGTGATTATGACAAATGATCTCTCCTGATTTTGTTCTTTGTGAGAGCCATTATCATCTCAGTTTATCTGCCTCCAAAATTGGTATATTCCTAACCCTAAAGGTTCTGATGTTTGAAGTTTAATTAATGTGGACCTACTTCTAGGATGTCTTAGATGAATAGTGCCCTGTTGATGCAAAGTATTATTATTAAAATTTACCAGTAGTAGAGACTATATTCCTGCTGGCTCATGTACTATGTTGTGTTTGAAAAAGAACAAGGCAGAAGAGCCAATATATTAGTTACTACTTGGAAATCCACCCTGGCCTTGAGCTTACCCAGTTCTTACATACTTTACAACTGAATTTTAAAATGATCTCAGATCACAGGGTGAATTTGTAGCTTCCTAAATGCCCTAGAAAATGAATGACATGGCAGTGAGTTGATGGGAAAAGAGCTCTAGCTAAAGAGGAAAAGGAGCATGGGCTTAGATACTGGATTTCTGCTCATCCTTTACCTTCTTGGTGACCTGGAGATAATGTTTGACTTTGGCAGGATATTTTATATACGTCAGTTAGAGTATGCCAGCTACTTTACATAGCATCTGATAGTTGCCAAGGACTGCCCAGATGATGAATTCCAGAGAAGAGAAACTGGTGCAAAGATAGAAGACACAGAATAATAAATGAAGAAAGGCAGCCTAGGCTATAGCCATCCAATAGCAGATATGTAGAAATACTAAGGTAATTGAGAAAGCAATGGATTGCTAATATCTTCAGACAGATGTTTAGGAATCTTTTACTCTTCTTATAGCAACATTCATATCCAGTCTATTTTCCTCTTTTTTCTTGAATGTTATAACTGAAGTTCCGGAAACATTTGAATTTCCACAGGTTACAACTCCTCAACATGTGCATGACCAATATCCATCTGGCTTCCTGACAGCTGCCTCTCACATCCGCACAGTAAATAGAGCATGTGGTATTTATGATTGCATGTTCTGTTTTCATCTTGATGCTTGATTTGGTATTTGACAAAGTTCCTTCTGAGAATCTCAAGAAATAGAATCAGCTTAGAAGATAGTTTTAATATGTTAAAATTAATTTTATTCCTGTCTTTATCTCCCACAGTGGCTCTGGAGGGAACGATGAAGACACATCTCTTTCCCCATTTTACTGCAATAGAAATGGAGATCTGGAAAGCAGTAAGAAAAAACATTATTAGTTAACACATGCATCTAGACATTGATTGCTTCATTCTGTTCCCTGTTCTGAACACATTTTGATTCCTTGCTCTGTTCCCATTCATATAAGCATAAATAATTTCTAAGGCTTAAGTTTTTGTACTTCTTGTTTAGTTTGTTTATTTGTTTGATTGAAAAGTCCTATGTATTCAAGTCTGACTTAAGCTCCTTTATGTAACATAGACTGTCCTTTAAGTTATGATGGCCCTGTCTTTATCTCCCAAGTCTTATGAGATTATGCATGATAATTACATGATAATTTTAGATTAGTATCCCAAACATTGTATACTGGACATTACTTTCATGAAAAATACTAGCTTTTATCACTGTCAATCATCTTCTTCCTAAAATAAAAGAGCAAAAAAAAAAAAAAACATTTCCTTTCAACCAGTACAGAGGCTCCCAGGAGGCTTATTTTATACTTAGGATATACACCTCTCCACGTTCCATGTTCTCCTGTTGGGTCCCCCAGTAGCAGTAATGCACTCAGCACCTGAATGAATAACAGCATCCCTCACATTATTGCTTCAGAAGAAGAAATGGTGCAAGGACTCTTTGAGGACTGCAACCCAGGTAGAAGGTACAGCTAGTCTAAGACATAGCAAGTTCCACAGAGGTCTGGACTTTGATTCTGCTTTTTTTCCAACCCTGATTAATTTTCAACTAATAGTTCTTCAGATTTGTGATGTATGATTTTCTATCTAGGACCAAAGGGGGAAAATTTTACTAATTAAATAAAACATCTTTATGTAGTGAAAGGTTTTGCAAATGATTGTAATTAACACAGAATTATGTTGACAACCAAGTCCCTCAGAAAAACCTTCTATACATTAGGGAGCAATAAAAAAGGAGAAATAATATAGGAGAGAGGGACATAGTTGAGAGAATGACATACCTATTCGAGACAGAAAGGGAGGAGAGATAGAAAACTGATCCCATTTGAAATGGAGATAAAGGGTCATGATATTAAAGGGAAGAGAAACAGACAAGATTCTCTCTTTTTCTTAATGCACTCTCGCCAAATTTAATTTAAAATTCATTAAACAAAGATGAATAAAAACAAATACCTAGTTTTAATTTGTGATTATAGTGATAAATAAATATACAGGTATTAAAAACACCATGCTTAACATCAAAATGAGTTTGACATGTAATATAACTTGCAAGCAATCAGAAACAGAATGTTTAGTTCCTCCTTCTTTATGTTTTTAAAGTGTTATTTTACTGTGTCTGTCTGTCTGTCTATCTATCTAATCTATCTATATCTATCTATCTATCTATCTATCTATCTATCTAGTAGTAGTAGTAGCAGTAACAGTAGTAGTAGTAATAGTAGTAGTTATAGTTGGACTTGAACCTTGAACATGTTGTGTGCAAGGCACACATTCTACCACTGAGCTATGTCCCTAGTCACTCCTTCAGTTTTAATTCATAGAAAATGTGCAAAGAGTACTTGATACAACTTAAAAAGTAAACTGTATGGAACCATCATCTATTTTACATGTGTTTTAAATAGATAACATTTTTTCTTAATTTTGGAAATTATAAAATAGTTGAAAGAAAATTATGTAAAACATGCTATTTCCATTCCTACAACAGTATACCACATGTTTTGCAATGATCTAATCTTTCTGGGTACCTAAATTGTATCTATTTAAATCCTAAGGTGACTGTATGAAGTCATGGATCCTAACAAGGTGATTATACCAGGAGGGATATGCTCTCAGGAGTAGGACTAATGTCCTTACAATAAAAAGTCACAGAGATCTTTCTTCAATTCTCACCAGGTGAGGATATAGCTAGAAGGTCCTTTATTAGATTTCAAAACTTCTGGTGCCTTAGTATTAAACTCCTAGTTTCTAGAATGTGAGAAATAATTCATATTGTCTAAACCACCCAATCTTGGGTACTTTGTTAGAGTCAACTCTGTATATACAGACTTCTTTTGTAAATCTAAATTTAAGCTGCCTAGAGAAAGGAGAAGGCAGACTTGGGATATAGCTCAGTGCCAGAGCACTTGCTCAGCATGCAGAAGGCATTAGATTCAACCCTTAGTATAAAAAAATAATAGTGATTTCCACAAGAAAGGAAAAGGTAGACAGACAGTTCAATGAGTTAAGTGCTTTATCTGCACCCTATGGATCCCTGTCAATCTCATAATGCAAGTAGAAACCCCCTTTCATTGATGAGATAACTGAGCTTCAGGAGTGTAGGAACTTTCCCATGTGAAAGCTTATAAGAGACAAGCAGAAAGTCCTATTTATTTAATGTTATGTTCCTTTTAGAGATAGCATACTGTTCAAAAGTAAAAAGCTGCTTAAGAGTCACAGACTTTCCACACTGAGTTTTGGAATGTACTAGAATATTTCGACTCTCTCATCTGCCCTGCTCTTACTCTCACTTTTTATTGGTTGGGTAATTAGGAAACTTATTTTTGTTCCTTAAGGATTATTCACACATTCACTCCCACTACATCTCAGGTCTAAGGAATGTTGGCAGGAAAAGTCGCACACCTGTTCTCCTCTTCTTGTTGCTTCCTTCCTGTTCACATCAGCATCTGAGGATGCCTTATTTGCTAACTCATTGCTGTTGTTTGTAACTGAAATCTGCATGTTCCCAACTCATAGGCATTTCTATAATAACCATGATAGGTAACATCATGTTTTGTGAGTAAGATAAAGAATCATTTTCAAACTAAAATATTAATTTTGCTAATACATTATGTAGATGTTAACATAGAAAGAAACTGAATAACCCTGAAAGCTGGTATTAGTACATATTTTCCCTCTAATAATCAAATTGGACTTGAAAACTCCATGAGGCTTTTCCTGCTCTATGCTTTATAATTATGGAACACAATAAAAAATTATTACTCTCAGAAAGAAACAATTCACTGGCCTAGTTTGAAAGGGGTATGATTTAAATAGGACTTTGAATCAAAGAGCAGAGTAGTCTTCTGGAAAATCATTTAGATCTGGGCAAACTTCCTCCATGAGCATCATGATTTCTTCCTTTCCCAAAGTCTTAGTTCCACTATCTATTAAAGAGGAATGAAAATATATGTGTTTTCTGAGATGATATAAAATTAGATGAAAAAACTTGGTCAAGGTACTTGACATATCACAGCTATATATCAGTGACACTTTCTGAGTTATTTTTAAAGATTTATTTACTTTATGTACAATGAGTGTACTGTAGCTGTCTTCAGACACACCAGAAGAGGACTTCTGATCCCATTAAAGATGGTTGTGAGCCACCATGTGATTTCAGGAAATTGAACTCAGAACCTCTGGAAGAGCAATCAGGGCTTTTAACTGTTGAGATACTCTCTAGCCACTTTCTTAGTTTTATATTATTATAAAGATGTATCATTTAATAGCATGAACACAGGCTTTTGCCATCTTATTTATTTTAGGCATGACTACTTTATTAAAATCAATTGAAAAAAGGATGTATTGAAATTGGATAAAAAAAATAAATTGCACATCTTATTCAATTTCTTCTCCCAGATGTCCTTCAACAGAGGAATAGATACAGAAAAAGGTGGTACATTTAAACAAAAGAATACTACTTGGCTATTAAAATAATGAACTCATTAAATTCTTAGGCAAATGCATGAAACTAGAAAATATCACCCTGAGTGAGATAACTCAATCACAAAATAACACACATGGTATGTATGTATGGTGTGTATATTGATAAGTGGATATTAGCCCACATCTCTGAATACCCAAGATACAATTCACAGACCACATGAAGCTCAAGAAGAAGAAAGACCAAAGTGTGGGTGCTTTGGTCATTCTTAGAAAGGGGAACAAAATACTCATGGGAGCAAATATGGACACAAAGTGTGGAGCAGAGGCTGAAGGAAAAGGCCATCCAAAGACTGTTCCACCTGGGGATCCATCCCATATACAATCACCAAACCCAGACACTATTGTGGATGCCAGAAGTGCATGCTGACAGTAGCCTAATATAGCTGTCTCCTAAGAGGCTCTGCCAGAGTCTGACAAATACAAAGGAAGATGCTCAAAACCAACCATTGGACTGAGCATGGGGTCCCCAATGGGGTCTCCAATGGAAGAGTTAGAGAAATAACTGAAGGAGCTGAAGGGGTTTGAAATCCCATAGCAAGAGCAATAATAAATCCAGACCTCCAGACCGCCAGTGCTCCCAGGGACTAAACCACCAAACAAAGAATACACATGGAGGGACCCATGGCTCCAACTGCACTTGGAACACCCTCCTAGAAGCAGGGGAGGGGGGATGGGATAAGAGGTTTCTGAGGGGCGGGGACTGTGAAAGAGGATAAAATTATATATGTAAAGAAAGGAATTATATATATATATATATATATATATATATATACATATACATAAATTTGCACAAATCAAGTGTATAAAAATGGTGAAATAGAATCTACTACCATGATTTCTTTCTCAGCCAGTTTATCCTTTGTGTAGAGGAATGCTACTGATTTGTTTGTGTTAATTTTATACCCAGCCACTTTGCTAAAGTTGTTTATCAGGTTTAGGAGTTCTCTGGTGGAAGTTTTGGGGTCACTTAAGTATACTATCATATCATCTACAAATAGTGAAACTTTGACTTCTTCCTTTCCAATTTGTATCCCTTTGATCTCCTTTTGTTGCCTAATTGCTCTGCTCATGGAGGCAAAAGGGAGGGGTAAAATGGGTGTGTGTGTGTAGGGGAAACCAGGAAGGAGGTGTCATTTGAAATGTGAATAAAATGATTAATTAAAAAATGGAGACATAAAAAAAAGAAATCTTAATAAAAAAAATAAAACAAAACAAACAAACAAACAAACAAAAAGAATCCTACTACCATTCGTCTAGTTATAGACTCCAGACTACGTAAACTAAAAGGAATTCAAATTAAGAAAGATATGACAGTTATTATTGTACATTTCAGTTGTGAAACCAGTTATCCTTATTGCCAATTGATGCTTTAGATATTTTTGTTGAACCTAAATGATTGGGATAAGGAAGAGAGGATAGGACCAGTAATTTCAATCCAACATGGATACTTACTAAGACTGGAGATTTGAACATGAAAGTAGAGTATTTTTAGGGACCAATATCATTCTCAAAGCTATGAAGGCTAAATCCTGAAGGAAGGGAATTTCATTCAGTGTCTGAAGTCAGGAAAAGAGTCACAAGTCAGAATTAAAGATCATGTACTTTAGGAGAAATATTGTATGAACAGAGATTCCAGTTGTAAGTATTCAAAGTTAAAGAATATGTTGAATGTGGCAAGAAGTATTTAATGCATAGAAGAATACACCTTGCTTGGGGAAGTGGACTAAGCCATACTCGAGTAGTCTCACAGATATACTATAGGTCTTTTTATTTGCCCTCGAAATAAAAAAAAATTACCATTGACCTTTATGCTAAAATACCTTCATGTATATTTTTGGAAAATGAATTTTCCATTCCAAATTAAATTAAATCACCAAGGCTTTATATTTTGAGAGCATCTTCAATGCATGGTATCTCTATTTGACATTGAGAGACATTTATAGATGATGTTGGGAATTGTCAGGGTAGCATCTGGACAGAGAGAAAGTGAAAAAAATAGTTTGGGCTTGATTAAAAGTAGTTCCACATGAATTCATTAAGCAGTTATTAACTAGCACCCTAGTTAAGGTGGTCCCCAAGTATCCTGGTGAAACATAAGTATATACAAAAATAAAATGATTGAAAAAAGGAATATCAGGAGCACTTTACCCTAGAGTAATGAGACTTAGAAAAAGTAGTTAGGGGCCTGACATTGGCCAAACAAGGATGAGTGGAATTTTATGCCTCATCAGTCATAGACTTTGCTCATCTGTGAAATGTTGTAATTGTGTTTTTAAATTTTTATGAGTAGTCATTACAAAAACAAGCAGACCATTAAGCTTATCTTCTTGAACCATAGGCCAGAAAGAAAGATGGACAAATAAAAGGCAAATATTGTATTTTGAAGCTCTACTCTGACCATTAAATTCTAATGGTCATCTTTGCATTGCCACCTACCTCTTTGTTAGATGTACATTTCACCTTCTATGATATGAATGTCTTCCAGTCAAGCAACAATGTAATGTAATCTACAGATAGATGTACATAGCACATCAATACAAACTGCCTCTTCAGTAGCACCCCTTCCTCAATGAGCACCTACTGAGTTTCTAACCTCTATTTCTTCATGAATTTATGACTCTTGTTTCTTTCCATCTACTTCCACCAAAACTTGCAATGTTGTATGGCCAAGTTCTTGTGATTCACTATTTCTAGTCAGGTTTTATTTAGCTAATAAATATGTATCAAGCATTGAGTCAGGCTGGTGAACTTTTTATAATAGAGACAGAAAATAAATGTCATAGGCTCTGTATTGTCTATGAATACCATAGTAGTACAAAAGAAACAGTGGATAACACATTATTCAATGGGAAAAGATGTTTTCCAATAAAACTTTATTTTTAAAAGCAAGCAGCAAGTCTGATTTATCCCATTGACACAGTGTTGAAATAAATACTGAACACTGGAAGTTGAGTAAACTAGTATTTGCTATTAAAGTCCAAACTCTCCATCCAAGTTATTTTTGTGTTATGTTTGACTGCCTTCCTGCTATATTGAAGAATTAAGGAGTTATGGCAGAAATTGTAGTGTCTGTAATGCCTAGAATACTGACTATATTGCCTTTTCGAGAAAAACATAATGGTTACCAGAATTTCCTTTACAATAACAGAAAGGTTATTATTTGAGAACAATGGAAGAGAAAGAATCTAAGAGTGAGACAGATGCAATTTAGAACTCAGTCAAAACACTATCAACAATAATAGAAATAACCACATATTAACCTTGTGATAAGTAGAGTACTAATAATTTTTAAAAATTGTATTTAATGTGCTAATCATAACATTTATATAACATAATTATTGCAGAGTTAAATTTACAAACTCAAAGATAGTTTATGTAAGGTACACAACAATTAGAATACAGTTATTCAAACCCAGCCCTTCTTGTCTCCAAAGCTGATTCTTAGTTAATCTGGGCCAGGAAGAGTAGATAAGAAATTTGTTCAATTAAGAAAGATTGTTTAAGGCAGAAAAAACAATCTTTGCTAATATTTTGAGTAACTGAATAATTAGGAGGAAGTAATAATGGGAAGGCTTAAAGAATTAGATTATGATGGTTCTTGATCTACAGGATAAAGATTTTTCTTCAAATGGTTTTAGTTGGAGTTTTGTATATGGATAAGATAGACAGTTCTAGTGGAGGGTATAAAATTTTGGTCAGTGGATTTCATTCATTTATTAAAGTTTTCAGTTATATCATGACACCTTTCAAGATGTCACCACTAATAAGTTCAAACATCAGTATCTCTCATAGTTCAACTTTGCTATTGGAGCAAAGATAGTGTGAGAGTATTCAGCTTGCTGTTCATGTCCAGTTGATCACCTCTGATATTTATTTAGGGGTATTAAATAGCAGAAACCTTAGGCATTGGGGGTTTTTATGGAATCAGAGATCTGACTCATTTCAGAAGTACCAGCAAATATTTAGTTATTCTAAAGTTGGCATAGGACTATTATAAGATACTCACGTCAAAGGTAGTAGTAAGTGCTTCAGATGCTTCAGCTCAGGGTTTCTATTCACATACCAGAGTGGTCAAAATACTTCCTGCAGCCAAGGAAAGAGATCAAGGTCCCAGGGAAGGGAAATGCTCTCTGAGCCGCAGCTCTAGTTGAAGACTTATTTGTTCCAGGAAGTCAGTGGTATGGGTTATAGTTAGGTTTGAACAGGGAAGCTATCCCATTTAAGTGCCCTAAATATAGCAGAGCATGACTGAGCACTATGTACTTCTTCAAGAGTTTGAAAAGACAAAGAGAAATCACAGCCTCTTCAGAAAACCATATTTAGTTAAAAGATTGTCTCTTTCCACAGAAAGTTCAGTACTTACAGCTCCAAGGAAAGGCAGACCTAATCAGAAAATGCGGAAGCACTTTCTGTGAATCAGAAAGGGCAGTGGCATGATCTGAGTCAGATGGTTGCTGAGAGCTTGCTCATCATCTTTCTGACTCCCGGGAAATTTTTATGACTAAAGAGAATGTGCATGTACTCATAGGAATTTGAGAAGTATAGCTCAAAACAGATTCTAAAAGTATATCACTCATTTGAAGTCTTGTATTTGATATTAAAATCGAATCAAACATTACGCTATTTCCAGAAACATGTACCTTCTTTTAAATATAGATTTGGAATGTGTTTATCCTGTAACATTGACTCTTAGCACACCTCTAGAGTTATAGTTATTCTTATCTGAGAATCAGGAACTGATGTCTTATAATAATCAACATACTAACATCTTAGAGTTGAAAAAGGCTCCTGGGAATCTCCATTTCTGATTACCATCCAATGTAGATATTAAGTGCAGTGTAATTTAATGCCATCTGTTGTCCCTTCTGATTTTGAGACTCTGTGATGTTAGACTTCACTGAATCCTTACAACAATACATTCCTAATGAGCTTTTCTCTTCACCTTATTGCAGTAATTTTTATAATATAAATATTTAATAATATTAAAAACACTATGTATATCGTCAAATATTTCAACATGCCTTGTAAGACAAATTAAACTTTATAAAGTTGGAAGCTGGGGAGACCTGGGTTAAAATTTTAGTTCTCCATTATCAACTCTTCCTGTAACTTAAAATATAATTGTAAATCAGCTTAGCCTTAATTTTTTGTATAAAGTGAGATTTAATAATATCTCCATCCCAGAGTAGTTCTAAGTATTAATAGACTAAATCACAAGAAAGTTCTGTTACAGTGCCAAGAATATAAACCAAACACAGAAAATGGCAGCTGGGACATGGTGTGTACCTGTGTGTATGTGTGCATTTTTGATTCTAAGAAGTATGCAACAATTTTTCTTTTAAAACAAATTACTTATAATTTTACGTCTGTGAATGTTTTTCATGCATGCATGAAAGTGTACCAAATTGTGCCCAAGAAGGTCAGAAGAGGGCATTAGATATCCTGGAACTGGATTTATAGAAGCTTGTTATGAGCTACAATATGAGTGCTGGGAACTGCATCCAGATCCTCTGCTAGATCAGAGCCACCACTGCACCTCCAACACAACATTAACAAACAGAAGTAGACTTGACTGGAGTTGAGTAATGACTTGGGAGTAGAGACACTTTATGATTCCAAACTAAGAGGTAATTTGAATGACACTGGAAATGTGCCACTTTATATTTCTTTTCTTCAAGAAGCTCCTGAGATGCTCTGTAACTCATATTTGAACAGTTACTTTTTAACACAGACATACGGAATACATCTTGGTAGAAAACAGATTGCAAGATCTTTGTGCACAAATCATCTTTGTAGAACAGGACTGGGCATAAGAAAGGAAATCGAACATCTGCAATGTTTTTCTCCTTCTACGAAAAAGCAAACTCATGCTGCTTCTCTTCACCAGCAAGCCGGAATTAAGTGAATAGTAAATATACTGTCTGTACTCAGACTAATCACATTGTAGCAATGCTGTGGTTCAAAATTTCTTCATGAGAGTGTCAGTTCCCTATTTAATTAGAAAACTACAGGTTAATGATTCAATACAGATCTTTTATCACTCTGCAAGGTAGTATACTTCAGAAAGGCTTAATTCACTTTAGGAAATGGAAGCTTCATTTAAGTCATAAGCATCTACGGTATAATATTCCACAGGAAAACACCATCTCCAGGAACCTTGCAACATCTAGTCATTGAAATTTTTTAGAAAAAAAATACAACCCAGCACATAAATCTAGTGCTCTTGTTAGTTTTAATGTCAGAATGGCATAAAAGAAGGCCATCTATGAAGAAAGAACCTTAGTTTAGACAATGTCTCCAACAAACGGACTTGTAAGCAACTCTATGGAAGAATTTTCATGATTAATGGTTGATGTTGGAGGACCCAGCCAATTGTCTTAATGCTGCACCTTGACAATGGTCCTTGGTTGTTTGAGAAATCAGCGTGAGCAAGCCATGAGAACAAGTCAGCAAACACCCTTCCTCCGTGTCTAGTTTCTGTGTAAGGTTCATGCTGTGCTCAAATCTCTGTATGATTTGCATAAAAGGTAGACTGTGAATGAAATGTGTAAAACAAATAAATCCCTTCATCCCAAGATGTTTTAGGTCATAATGTTTTTATCATAGCAATAATAAGACAAATATGACACCTAGTATACTATGATAACAGGAGCTATAGCACATGTATAGAATAAACCTATAGCATATAATTCTACATAAAAATGCTTTTGCTTGCTTCCTTTTCTACTGAAACTGAGCAGCTAAATGTCTTAGTCCTTGCTTTGGCAGCTTTGGGGCCCTTGAGAATTTTGTATTATTTGTATACTGTGGATTCTTATTATGAGAGTCTCATTACTTGAGTTCAGATAGTTTTGTTTACAGAAATGTCATTACACAAAAAAATTCAATAAAAATAGTGTTATAAAATTAGTCTGCCAAGGTGTCTACCTCAGTTCTTCTCCTCTTGTCAAAATAACTTTTTTTCTGCTGTTGTTTTGGCTGTCATTGAAGTTATAAAATATTTTGAGCACTCACATCATAATAAGAATACAATGCATATCACCTGCAAAATGAAATTGCAGTTCTGTAAAAGCTGTTTAATATCACAAAGTTGTTGAAAGTCAGGCTGTGGTTTGCTGGAATCATGGTTGATGCCACTGGCAAATGAGAATTTGCCTGAGTTAGACCAATTAACAATTGAAAAGGGGGAAAATCAACATGGAAGATGATCAGAAACTTCAAAAGAGAAATATTTGAATATCAAAGGATTAAGAGATGCCTCAGGGAAAAAATGATGAATCTCTCAAATATTTTTACAAAAATTACCTTTCCTTCTAATCATGATATGAAAGTTAAATATGAAGTGAAAGATTTCATTTCATTTGATCATACAATTTTGTCAGAAAAATTACTGTTAGAAAATCAAGACCTGGCTCATTTTCTCTTCATTTTATGAATTAGCATGCCATTAAAATTATCAAATAAATTCTGACTATAAAGTGAAAATAAACTCATGTTCATGCATTTTAGTTTATTTCCGAACATGAATTTCTTGCATGAATTTTTTTGGAATGATATTCCTATCTGGTGTAAATTTTTTATAGAGGGAATTTGATTTGGGGAAGCAGATTCTGTGATGACTGTCCACATTAAGATCTGGTGGCTGACTCTGCAGCATGAATAGTGGGTTTGGATTCAAGTTCTGGCCCGCATGGAGATACTTTGGAAGATTGTTGATTTTCCTTTGCCAAGGTTCTGCATTTTGAAGATGTAAGTAATGGTCATCTTATTCAAGCAGTAAGTCAAAGGTAGTGGATGCACAATCACGGGATCTTTCTATTATCTCATCTTAACTCCTTGATTTTCTTAATCTCCTTTCAAGCATCCATCCAGAGGATGTTTCCAGATTCAGTCTCACTTCTTCTCTCCATTTTTATATCTTTTCTTCTCAGTAATACAATCAATGATTTCAGGAAGACTTTCAACATAATTTTGTTTGTCTCACAGCTATTAGTATTACAGAATCAGCCAACAATTTTACATTTTTTTTTTTGGTTCACTCTTTTCTTTTTTTTTTTTTTTTTTTTTTTTGGTTTTTCGAGACAGGGTTTCTCTGTGTAGGTCGGGCTGTCCTGGAACTCACTCTGTAGACCAGGCTGGCCTCGAACTCAGAAATCCGCCTGCCTCTGCCTCCCAAGTGCTAGGATTAAAGGCGTGCGCCACCACCGCCCGGCAAGGTTCACTCTTTTCATTATTTCAAAGTCACTTCAGGATATAGGTGTCTCTCAGATATGAGGAAACACACACACAGACTTCTTTCTTCTAATTCCCATGAAGAGGACATCCCTAATCATTACCAATTTTGGGTGATTACTTTAGCAAGTCAAACCTGTGAAGCACAGAGAATTTTAGAGAATAAGAGGCACCAGCTAATTCAGGTATTACTTGGCCTGAGAAACATTCATATTTTTTATTTGTTTGTTTGTTTACCTGCATTCCATCTCTCTGTATTAGGATGTGTTGAGTTAGTTAAAACTTTTTTTTCAGCTATATGTCTGATGATTTAGTGACATCTATAAAATTTAACTGGTCAACCAGCTATAGGCTATATATTTTTTTTCAACTTAAGAAGAGGAGTCGTTTTTAAATAACAAATGAAACCTCATTATTAAGTACCATCAGTGATAGCATTAGAGTACGGCTGCTTCTCAATCTAAATCAACCTGAATGCTCCATTTCCTACTTGTAGAGAATAAGCTAAGGTTTCTTGGATGATAGATCTTTGGAGTTTCATGCATCTGGCTTTGCATAAAAATCATCACTGACATCTGCTTTGTACTTAACTGATGTGCTTTATTGTGAACTACAATCTGCCAGACAAAACATTAAGAACAAATTTTGTCACTCACTATCTCACTTAATCTACATAGAAACTTGATGAGACAAGAACTATTATCCTTTTGATATGACTGAGGTCATAAAGGCCAAGAGGTTGAGAATACATCCTTGAGTTTCACACCATCATGCATTACATTAATTCAAACTATGTCTCAGTCTATTTATCTTAAGAATTTATTTGTTGATTGCTCTCCTGATATACCATGAATGTATATCATCAGGTCCACTGACAACTCATTTGGTAGTATGAATGTCTAATTTCTGGAAGTCAGCAATCATGTGTTCCCTACAATTTGTGTGCATTGCTTGTGACAGTGGATACCTCATGAGCTCATTGAATGTTCTTTTAGTATATGTAAGAGATAGGATGGAAAAGCCATAAACAATATACACTGTAAGTCAAGTTTTAGGACCTAGATCTGAACCTTATTAGTAGAGTAGCATTTGGCAAACTATTTGACAGGCTTTTTTTTTTAAATCTACAAATGTGAAATAATACTTCCTATTTTGAACTTTTACCTAAATGCATTGGTTTTGTTACACTTAGGCTAGCTTTTCTCATATCCGTACTAAGCACTCTATGTGTTTATATTTTCCCATATACGTTTCTCCTGAAACAGCTCAGTACAATGCTAATATTCTCATATTTTGACCCATTCTGGGGGCTTCTCTCCAATCCTTTCAGAAGAGTGGGTGTTGAATTTCTTGACTGTTTCTGTTTTACTTCTTTCAGTGGTCTTCTACTTTGTGACTTTCTGATTTTGAGAAGTTGTTTTGGGATCTCAGGCTCTCTGATCATTGAGGAGAATATAATTCAAATGACATTTTCATTATACTAATTTTTTTCAGAATATTTTCTTAGACCATCATTGTTTGATCTTACAAGGAAATTAAAAATATCCAATCAAAATGAAAAAGTAAGAAAAAAGATGACTACAAACAAAATACCCCTAGTTCACTGCACTTTCTAGTATTAAAATAAGATGAACAGAATTTTAGATTGAGAAATATAATTCTATTGTTCATTTATCTGTCTGTCTTTTTGTTTGAGACAAGGTCTTATACTGCTCTAAAACTTTTTATGTAGTCCAGGCTTGCCTCAAACTAAGTTTTCCATTCAGATTTCTGTGATAAACACGACAGTTTTAGGTATTGTACATAAATGCGATCACACCTGGATCAGTTTTGAGGCTGCCTTAAGAGTGGCTTGTGGTCTTTACAATAGACATTTGTTTTATTAAGTGTCTGCTTCGTGAATAATAACCAGAACTTATATGTATTTTAAAGAAAGAAAAATAAATAGCTTTTTATTTCTATTATAGAAAATGACATTTCTTAGTTGTCAACCTCTGTCAAACTATGTCGTCAATAGCAGCTACTTATTTGACAAATACTACATTTCCATGCATCTGCTTGGATCTCCACTAACACGACATGTACTTCATGCCCAGGGTTCCTCTACTTCCAAATATATTTTATACTTAATTTATTATAAAATTCTTCATTACCCCCTCTCTCTGATTAAGGTGTAAAATTATTATTTGTAAAAGATTTCACAGGATATCTTTTCAACTCGATAGCTGAAGAAAAAAATCCTTCCCTACAGGCATTTGTAAGAGGAAAAAAATCCAATATAAAGAACTTCCCAGGATTAAGGATCTTCATCCCCAGCTTCACATAAACAGAGTGGCCTTATTTTTCAAATAGGCTTTCACTTAGGAAACAGATAAGAGGGATTCAGTTCAGTTTCACAAGTATTGGGAATCCAGCATCAATCAGGCTGAAGATAAAATGTTAAAAAATAATCGTTTCCAGCCTCAGAGATACACGATAAAGTCTACAGCTGAAGAAACACAGGCACATTTTTCAGGATGATGTGATATGTGTTCCGTTTCCATGTTTTAATAGAAGTCTGTACTTTATTTGATAAATAAATATCCTAAAAATCATTCAATGTTATTTGTAATTTTAAAAAGAAAATGCTATGACTAAATCCCAAATTGATGGAGATTTTCCCAAAATGTATTTCTCAAGGTTTTCCTGTCGAGTCTTAAAGGGGTCCTTAAATCATTAGAAAAATATGAATACTGTCACGTTAAAGTTAACAAAGAAAGAACGAATGAATTTCAGACTAATCTGTGCCGTGTTATATGGATCTTTGAACACAGGTCACACAAAATACATGGTTTTTATTTTTGCAAACTTATGGATAGAATCAAGGTATACAGATTTGATGATCAAGGTGTGATGGCATTTATGTACAATCCCTAAAACTGTGGAGTTTATCACAGAAATCTGAATGGAAAACTTAGTTTGAGGCAAGCCTGGACTACATAAAAAGTTTTAGACTAGCAGACTCTTTTTTCACATTGGTTTGTCTTTAAAACATTTTATCATCTACAGTCTCTTTCATAGCCATTTTCAAGCTTCAGCTTACAATCAGTTTTTAAAACATTCAGTTCATACAATTACCCTGACTGAGGTCATTTGACCAAATGACCAATCAGCTGCCACTATCTGACTCTGGGAAAGATGCAAATCAAATACTCTACCATTCAAAAATGCATTTTGAACATGGAGTTTCAAGTCAATGAGCAAAACAGCAGGCCCTAGACATATAATTTCTATTCTTTGATACATATCATTCTGAATTTAAACCCACAGAAACCCAAGAAAAATGACTGGGCATTTGATAACAAAAAAGAAAAAAATATTTTATAATTTGGGACCAAATTGAAGACTACTGAAGGGAAAACTAATTTAAAGCTAGGTAAGTTTCATTGCTCGTTAGGTCTCTATCTAAATTGTGTATCATTAAATATAATTAGTAACTTTAGTAAACATCATATCTCCATGTGAAAAATAACATTTTCCATTGTTACAGGAACAAAATATCACTGAGTAGAAAGACTCTTCAATGTAGATAGCCACAGTTCAAGAATGTAAAATTATTAGGACAAAGAGCAAACCTGAGTGCCCCTCATCAGCATTGAGGCAGTTTAACACAGGCTTTGTACAGAGAGCGGTAAAAATAGCATCAGAAGGGCTAATCTTTCAAATTCAAACTTATAATTATGCAAACATCTCTCTGGGACATTAGTTCACTTAGAAGTGATTTAAAAAATATGTCCTTTGACTTTTTTATGAAATGACTTAAGGTGACTTGGCAGTTAAAACAAGTAGAAGAAATATCATGGAGGGTATTTTAAAAAGGCATTTAGTGGGAAAAAGGCAGAGAGAATTGGTACTTTTGGGCACTTGAGTTGAGAAGATTATAGTACTGGACAATTAGTTTATTTTCTGCCAGCTGAGACACTTTCAATTGCACAATATTAGAAAATATACAAATACATCAAGACAGAAAATTATTCCTGGACTTTAACCCATGTATGAACACCCATATTTAAGGGGGGAAAAGAACTACAGCATTCACTGCATTTTACAACCTGAATTTTAGAAAAAAACCCAAAACCCAACATAAATGCTCTTCTCTTGAGCAACTCACACACTGGGCTTCTCTAAATGCAGAGGGTGTGACATTAAATCATAACTCAAGGCAGGCAATTTTGTGTGGAACTGATATAATGGTGTCCAAGTGCTCAGCTCTCTGATGCCTTCACTTAATGCTTGAGTAGAACTTAGAAACTTGAGATAAATGACTAGTTAGCATGTACATTAGACTGCCTTGCTCAAATGGAAGGTGTCTGACATCAGCTTTGGCAAAGAGTTTTATCCCTTTCAAACTCTCAAGAAATCACTTAAGAAAGGCTTCTTTCACCACTCTCCCATGCTATTTATTAAAGAGGAGTATTGTGTCAACTCTCCTTATATATTCAAATATAATTTTAAGTACTAAAAGCCAGAGATTCAATGATTAATAGTCATATCATAGTTAGACAGTTTCAAAGGTTTGCTTGTGGTCACAAAACAGAAACCAGTGACTCACATTGTCCCTGTTTTAGTATGATGAGCAAGATAGTTTCTCAAAAGGACACTAACAGTCTTTTTTATCCATACCATCCTCAATATGATTTTATAGCCTTTCTTACCAGATGATACAGTTCATTCTTCTACCAGCTATTTGAGCCTTGGGATTTGCACAGGAAAAAAATATCAGGCTTAAACTGACTTTCAAGTGTAAGTCCTACCTACACTTAGGGGCTTGCTTTATTTTTTTTCTAGGTCCTGGGCAACCTTACTGCTACCTTGTAAAAACAAATTGGGGGGAATTGATCTGTTGAATGATGACACAAATACATACAAGACATCCACATCACAGCAACCAACAACCAATGTATGAAAACAGATTTCTCTCAGACTTGTAGCTTACTATGTGAGTATGTGCTAGAGGCACCACACCTAATACCAAGCCCAGCTTATTTTGCTGACCAAAAGCATTGTGAACATATTAAAGAGGTCATTGTTTTTGTCTATTTCCTTTGTCTTATTTTTTCCAATAAATAATAACTCTGGTTAATGCTAGGAAAATACCAATAACAATGCTTTATATTTCTATAGAATCTTTTCATTGTGAGGTGTTTTGTGGTGTGATGTTAATGCCTCCTCCTCTAATTATCCATATTAATAAAGATCAAAACCCCAGTTTTATTACAAGATTATATTGAGAAATATATGTGGAAGCATGAGGAAAAGAATAAAATACAGTGTGTGTCCAATGGGTGTTGCATCCTGGATAAGTTATTTTTTATTTATAAGAACTTACTTTCATCTTAGGGAGGGTATATTGCCTCATTGTCTTGCGAATGCATGCTATGTTGGTATGACCCCGGAATCATGAAGTGGATTTTATCAGGTCACATGAAATAACAACTACATACCAAAAGGTTCATCTAGGACTCTTGATTTCAAATGTTTATTCTTTGCTTTCTATCTGAGTGTCTGGGTTCAAATGTGCTTTTAATCTAAGACTGAATAAATAGAATCATCTATCTTTACAAATCTGGGTGAAAAACAACTAATTAAACTGCTTGAAGCTGTTATAGTAGATGGGAAGAAAGTTCTATAAATGCATAATAATCACATTGACAGACTGGAAGACACTATTTGTTTCTCTGTGTATTGAGACTGCTCTTCAGATGAAGAGAATTCATTCTGTCTCAAGTCATCCAGCCAGCCTCTCACTGAACTCACTCATACTGCATTTCTTTAAGGATTTATAAGACAGAAAAGAAAATAGCAAGACAGATAGAAACATTTCTTAATACAGGCATAAAGCTCTGAGGACTAGAAGCATGGAAGGGAGCCACAGAGAGGAAAAGACTAGAGAAGATTAAATGTGTATGTGTCACTAATCACTATATTCAACCTTTTAGAAATGCTCTTTGTAAAAAAAAAAAAAAAAAAAAGGCATTTGTAAAAAGAGAGCTTACAAAGAAATGGGACACAGACCTAAGCCACAAAGTTCAAAGGCAAAATGTAATGTGATTAACCTCCAACTGGCTTGTAGCCAAATCTGGAGTTCTCCACATATAGTCCACTTAACCTGACCTTGATTTAAGAAGCTATTCCACCTACGCATGTGCAGAGGGATGTGGAAGGAACTGAGATGGAAATGCTCCCAGCATCTTCCCTACATCTCAGTGCTTAGTTACAAAGGATCTTGAAGTCTGACTGATTACCAGGCAATTATAAACACATTTGGAAACTGGTTCCTCCCAGAGGCTCCTAGCTCTATGTTGGAAGGGGCTCTTTGTTCCACCCAGGTCATGGTAATTAAGTGACAAGTGACTTTACACATACACACACACACACACACACACACACACACACACCACAACACTATATATATATATATATATATATATCTCCAATGATTTTTCCACAGCAGGAAGGAGAGACAAATTTTGTAAATATTTACAAAATACTCTATATATTCACACAAAAAGAAAAAGATAATATAAAGACCATGCAAACTATGGAGTGTTGCTGCTATGCCACAACAAAGGGGGAGATTGAGGATGGGAGGCAGAAAAAATTATTTTCTTGAAGTCATTGATGGAACTGGGGTCTGGATGCAGACCATGCTCCTCTAGTTTTGTTTGTACTACACATGATTGTGTGTCTTATGAAACAATGAGCAAGGCGCCTCTCATGTGCAGGATTCCTTTTTCCACAAGTGCTTTAGGGAAACAAACAGAAATCTGCAATTTTGTACTTTTCCATCATATCCTCTTTATCCAGGTCAGTTTGCAAGAAGATCCCTCTTGTCAGAGACATCATTTCATTGACACACTTAGTCAGAGATCAATCAGTTAAAGAACCACTGTCTCTATTCCTGCTGGATCAGGAAGTTGAACAGCCCAATGGACTACTCTTACTTATCTCACTTACAGGGTATGGGAGGATACCCTCTTCCAATAGCACTTCTTCTAGGAAAGCCCTTACTGAATGCCTTCCTTCCAAGGCTTTTACCATTGTCTCCCCATGTACATGCTTTTAGTCCAATTGGCATTTGCTTTGAGTGTCTGTGATTCCTTGATTCTAGAGCAAGTTGGCATTTTTCTCTTTTTGTCACCTTTCATCCTCCTATTCCATTTCTTGCCTTTGATATCTGTCTTATCTTTTTAGAAATTCAGTTTGGTGATTTTGCAGGTTGATTTCCTTAAATACCAAACTATCCTACATTGCACTGTGTGATTGGCAGTACCTACTGTACTTCTTGCCTTGCCCTGTCTCACCTTGTGAGCACAGACTTCCTATGGTTGACTCAACTACTCCATGCCCTATGTTTCTTCCTATCTCTGGGGCATCTCATTTCTAGATTCCTTTTGATTTACTTCCAAACTTATTGGCATGAATGGATTCTGAAGAACTGAGATCCAACACTGCCTTCAGGACCTACCATGGCACAGCTGTATAGATGGTCCCCAATCTCTACCCTTGTACTTGAAGCTCAAAAGTCTTCCGTCTATTTCCTATGCTGTCATTCACTTACTTTAAAATAGAAAATTACTTCACATATTGGTTTTTTGTTTTCACACTTCTGAATCAAGAAATGTTCCACCATTCATTCGTTCATTCATTCTATTATCCATTTGCTGAGTAGACCTAATTGGCCCTAGTCTGAGACAGGCAGCTTATTTCTGTCTATTTATATGGGTGCTTCACAGGGAGGTCATGAAAGGTAAATGTTCAGATTTTTGAGCAGATTAAGGTGATTCATTCAAGACTGCCAGAGGAGTTTCCCAGGCCAAAGCTTGTAGTGGGTAGGAAAACAGCACCCTATATCTGCAGGAATAAGCCAGGGTGAAAGGCATGGTTTGCAGAAGAGAGGCAGTGGGTTGGGGGTAGGGATGGAGCTGCAGATCTGCCATTTCACAAGTCCTTCCCACAGTATCTTGTGGTTGAAAATAGATACAGAGCAGAACAAAAATAGCAGCACCTGCTTAAGTCAGAACAGTTTAAATCTGCAGTTTCTTGCAACTTGAGTCTCCAGAAGGAGATGTGCTCAGTGGCAATGTACACGCCTATTACTGGAAACTACAGAAAAGTGATGCTGCAGTTCAGCATCTTTTTTAGATGCCCACGTTTCTGTGGTCTCCATGTCTCTGCTCTCCTTCCTGCTCAAACATGGAGCAACAAAGTGTACATTTTATGTCCAGATCATGGATGGACTTTCCTGTCAATTTCCTATATGATCTATGTCAAAACTTATTTTCGCTGTTGCTTCGTTTCCCGATCTATGGAATCTGAGAATTTGTGTGGGGGAAAATGCTGAACTTCTCTTAGTTTGGACAATCAGCACTCTTCACTAATTTTCTACATGCCTCCTCACTGCCCACATTCTCTCTTTCCTTCATGTTTCATATAGGTTTCTTGCATATTTCTGGAAAAGCCTTCATTTCAGAAAATGCAGCACTTTGTTGACCAGAGTAACAGCAGCATTAATGTTCTGGTTCTTACCTCCATATTAATTTTCTGCCCAGAGGACCTGAGGTACAGGTAACCCTGGTTTCCTTGGAAGGGCTTGTACCAGAGGAATATAAGTGGACAGTTTTGTAACAATGATCAGAACTTTTAACATGTCTTTTTGTGTTTAGTATAGTTTAGTTTAATTTTTTTTTTTAACCATAAGACTCTTGTTGGTGTCAACTCTTCTTACTCTCACTTACTTTCTGTCAATTTCTTCTGCATCAAATATTTAGACTGTTATACCACCCACAGTTTTCTTATTCAAGAACACATTGATACAAATATCTATTCTTCTTACTGATTTACTTCTCCCTTCCCCCTCTTCTGTAATTTAGGCTGTCTTCGAACTTAGTTTGTAGCCTAGAATAGTCTTGAACATCTGATTCTTCTCTATCCACTACTGAATGCTGTAATCCCAAGTGTCCCATGCTTTTGTCACCTCACCAAGACCATCCAAGACTCACCTTCATTCTTCCCATACATTATTTGGTCCTTTGCTTCTCTGCTTTCTTGGCCTATCCTCTTCTGAAGAGTTCCCTCCTTCACTTCATTTTTCTCTTTGCTCTACATTTACTCTTCTTCCATCTACCTCTCATTTAGTACCTGTTATGATTTCATCATTCTTTCCTTCAATCCTCTCTATTCTTTGACAGATATCTTCTCTATTCTTTGACAGACATACCCTTGAAGGTGAGTCTTCTTTTGTGAATCTTTGAAGCATTTACCTAACCTTCAGTATGATTTACTCATCTGCAAGATAGATCAATAATAAGTATAGTACATTTTATTGATACAGGATGACCTTTAAGGAATTTGGGTTATGAAAATTTAATTAAACACAATGACTTAAAAATCACCATTAGCTAGGTAGAGAGTTTATAATAATGGTAATGCACCTGCCTAAGGTTTGTAAGGTACTTGGTTCATTCCCCAGAATGGCAAGTTAATGCATAATTAAATAAATAAATAGCATTCCTATATTGAGCCAATCATTTCCATCATCTCCATATAAAAATGATACTTCTTCCCAGTCCTCATTTCTCGAGTTTCTGTCAATTCTCAGTTCCTTTTGAATGAAGCAAAGAGCCTGTTGTTTTTGTTTCTATTGCTCTCTGAATGACTCTTAGGGTTTTACTGTTGTGATTAGACACCATAACCAAGGCATCTCTTAAAAAGGACAACATGTAATTGATACTGACTGATTCTGAGGTTCAGTCCATTATCATTATGGCGGGAAGCATGTCAGCATCCAGGTAGGCATACAACTGGAGGAGCTGAGAGTTCTACATCTTGTACAGAAGGCAAATAAGAGAAGACTGTCTTCCATGTGGCTAGGAGAAGGGTGTCAAAGCTCATCCCCACAGTGACACATTTTCTCCAACAAGGCCACACCTACTCCAACAGGCCATCCCTCCTAATAGTGCTACTCCCTGGGTCAAGCATAACCTAACCACCACATTCCATTCCATGGCCCCCATAAGCTTGTTTAGGAATATGAGTCCTTTGGGGCCCATATCTAAACATAGCATAATGCAAAATAAATTTAGTCCAACTTCAAAGCCCCCATACTCTATAGCAATCTCAACAATGTTGAGTTTAATGTCTTTTCTGAGACTCAATCACTTAACTGTAATCCCCTATAAAAATCAAAATCAAACAGCATATCACATACCTTCAACATCACAGGATATATGATACCATTCCACAATTCCATAACAAGGAAAGAGTATACCAAAGCAAGATAGATAAAACTCCAAACTCTGAATCTCTATATCTGATCTTACTGCCGTCTTCAGATCTCCAACACCTTTTCAGCTTTGTTAATTGCAACAAACTTTTTTCTCCTGTGCTGGTTCCACTCCCTGTTAGAAACTTTTCTCACCAGGTATCCCACAACTCTGTCATCTCGAACATCTTGGGGGATCAAAGGTCAACCTCATTATTACAGTTTTGTGTTCCAATGTCTGAAATTTACACATGACATTCAGGGCTCCTCCAAAGGCTTTGCTTCGGTCACTTCAACAGTTCTGCCCTCTGTAGCATCTGGACCCTGATTGACTACACTCCAGTGCTGATACTGTTCCTGGGGATCTGGGGAACTAGGTGCAATAACTTACCCTTCACCTTAAAAGGAATATATTTGTATGCCTCACACCACATGACTCCTTAGAATTTCACTGAGTAGATAGTCTTTAACATTTGGTTGGATTTATTTTCCATCCTCTGGTAAACATACGTGTTATCAATGAGTCCAAAGTGATTGTTCCCTCAAGCTCACTTGGTCTAGGCAGCATAATATCATTATGGGGCACCAATGTGATATTTTGTGGAAAAGACAGACTATCAAAATCCCTTCTATCTAAGGTATGAGACAGGACAGGAGAGTTAATATATTCTTTAGACAAAACTGTAAAGAATACTTCTGGCCTTGCCAACTGAAATAATTTGCTTCTGGTGGTCCTTATGGACTAGTATTGAGAAGAAGATATTTGTGACGTTAATAGTTGCATTCCCCTACGAGGAACCAGGAGATGTGGTCATTTGCTAAAGTAAGAAAAGTACATCTGGTACAGCAGCTGTAATTGAAATTACTATCTGATTTAGTTTTCTATAGTCACCTGTCATTCTCTATGATCCATCTGTCTTCTGCATTAGCCAGATAGTAAAGTTAAAGGCAGATTTGGGAACCACCACCCCTGCATCTTTCAAGTTGTTGATGCAGTACTAATTTCTGCAGTTCCTCAAGGAAAATTATATTTTTTTGACTCACTATTTTCTTAGGCAGAAGCAACTCTAAAGGTTTCCATTTAACTTTTCCAACAATAATAGCCCTCATTCCACAGGTCAGAGAAACAATGTGAGACATCCACCAACTTCTAAGTATATCAGTTCCAATTATACCTTTAAAACTAGGGAAATGACCACAGAACTCTTTCATATTTCATATTACAGTACTGTAAAGGGCTTCTTTCACTTGCTATTCTGTATAAATGAATTTTAGTAGGTGCCATATCTATTCAGAACTGTGTTTATATGGCTGGAATCAGTACCAGGGTAGGTTATAGACCAAGAGAACGCAAATGGTAAGGTGAGTGAAATACCTGGATCATAACATTAAAGGAGGTTCTGTTCTTACAGCTTTGTACTGGCAATATGTTCTCATTACAATTGTATGAAATGGTGTGATGGATGGCGTGTTATGCTCCCACTTCTACATTTTTTCCTGTCACATATCCAAATCAGAGTAGTTTTCTATTTGTGTGTTTATTGTTCTTATATATGCCATGTATGGACTCTGTCCAACAGTCTTATTTTCCTCTCCACTATTTATGCTTCTTTCATTCTCTCCCTATAATTCCTTACAACCATTTCTCATATTTCTGCTCTATTTATCTGACTCTTAGAAACTCTCTTCCCTGTGTCTTTTTTTTTATTGATTTATTTGGAGTTATTTTGTACATGAGGGAAAGGATTTCTTTGATATTCCAAAGGATCAAGCTGGGCACAAAGGCTGCAGACAGCTTTTGTTTGAAGTGGACAGTTTTATACTCATTGTATTCCCTGGGTTTTCAAACAGCTTGTAGATCTCTGAGTTCAAAACATTGAAGCCACTACATGAGCTCCTCAAGGTGATTGGCATTTTTTAAGTCTTTAATAACTTTTCCTAGTAACTCACTCAACAGAGGTCATCTCATTAGTTCAGCCGTGAGTTCATATTGAGAAGGTAAAACTCTTAAACATAGAACAGTAAGAGGTCCAGGTATTTAAGGAAGAGTGAAAGGCACAACTGCATATGCAGATACTTTCTCCCCATCACATGTTTGTTACACCTTTCACATTTTAAGGTCAAAACCTTTCAAGCATTTACAATTACCATTTGAGCTTTATTCAGCATTGGCTATGCAATCATTTCTCTAATTATAATATTCCCTAGATAAATTTTCCTTAAAGGAGCTTAAATTTATTATGTAAGGCACAGATGGGTGTAAAAATTGTAGCAATGGAAACATACATTTTAATGAACAATTTGCAGGGAAACTGAACAATACGTATTATAGGATTAGCTTTGTCATCAGTGTGTTCTCTCCACTGTATGTTTCTGTGACTGTCCAGACGTTTACAGCATATTGAAACTCCTGCTTTGCAAACACCATTCTGTACACAGTACATGATCAATTTAAAAGACAACAATGTAAATTTTAGCAGTCCTCAGGGTTGCGAGGCATAATTTCTGCTTGGGCTACAATAGGGTCTTTTCATGGGGAAAGTAGGTAATGAGAAGAGTATTTGAAGATTATCTGGGCTCAATTAATATCAAGAATTTGGTGGGGAGCTGAACTTTGATATTCTTTCAGAAGAGAAATTAACAACGTTTGACAATATTTTTAAATGAATGTATAATTTAATCTAATATTTCTATTTTCAGAGGTGTGATTTACTAATAAATTAGTGTGTCTAAGAAAAGACATATGCAGCACACAGTGAACACTGACACATTGGAGTCACAGAAATGACCAGAAATGTCAGAAATTTTCATCTGTAGAAGAAGAATCACTATACCCATAGCTTGATTTACAATGCAATCATTAATGAGAGTTAGTTTTAAGTAGCAGGATACTAAATCTGATTTAAGAAAAAAAGCAATCACTAATAGTACACAAAAGCGTTTTGCCCTTGAGATGCTTTTGATTAGCCAATATAACTAAGCTGAAAGTTGGTCTGAGGATGATCTTAATGATGCCATTCTCATTATAGAAATCTTTAAAAGATGTTCTCTCAGGAAAGTTGGTAAAAGCAAAGAAATCTGTGGCATTTTTTTGTAATATATTCATCCTTTCTGTTACTCAAACAAAAATAGAGATGCATTGTGGTGAAGTTTCAAAGATGTGTACAAAGTTGCTAATCAGTTGACTTTTACCCTGACAAAAGGGAATCTGGTTTAAATTTTCCAGGGCTTAATGAGGAGATAATCCTGTCTAGACACCACCTGAATACTAGGGATTACAACCTTTAATTGTGAGATTTGTGTCTGTTATTCCTTTTTTTACCCCCTTACTATCTTTCTGATGACTACTATTTTTTTTAATTCTATGATGAAATTATGTAATCATATTGCACTTAATCCTTATGTGTTATGTGTATATCAAAGGTGTGTTTGTTATTGTTTGAAAAGACTATGATCTGTATTTATATTGTATGTGTAATTTGATGGACATAATTTGTGCATACATAAAAAACATATAGAACATGCATATACATTTAAAACGATACACTCTACTGAGGGAATTTGTGACTAAGTATACAGGAAAAATAGTGAAGAACAGTATATTTCTTTTTGAACTTATGAGCATATTATTTTAGAAAGTAACATACTTCACTGTGACATTTCCCCATATTTGCGAAGCCTACTTAGATCAGACTCATTCCATTTTTCCTCCCTTGATCTTATCTATTCTCCCCTGCACCCATTCCGCTTAAGTAGAACCCATTCTACTTCCTCATGTTTTAAAAAGTGGATTCTGTAACTTTTTTCTGACTTAATTTCCCTAATGTGATTTTCATTCCCATGCATTTTTCTTGAAAAGAGAATCATTTTATTATTTTTTCATGGTTGAGATCAACTCCAACAATTCATGTACAATAGTTTATTTATCTTTTAATCTGTTGATATGTGTTTGTGCTAATTCCATCATTTAAGAATTGTGCTTAGATTTGTGGTGAGTAGAGATTACAGGTGTCTCTGCAGTGTATTAGACTGATTCCACTGACTGTTTACCCAGGACGTTTAATTATACATTATTGTACTCCACCACATGGATACAGTGCACACAAAAGCCATAAGAGGACATCAGATCCTTTGTATCAGGAGTTAAAGATGGTTCTAAGTCAACATGTTGGACTTAAAAACCAAAACTGAGTCCTTTGCAAGGTTAGTCATTGCTTTTAATGAGTGAGTCATTTCTTGAATTTCTCTCACACTTTTCATAATTACTTTTTAGATATATGAAAATGGAACATATTTAATCAAAATACAGTTTTAACTATTGTTCAAAGCCTGGTGCTTTTTACATTTCAAAAGGATTTTTCTTACATTTTAAATTATAGTAAAAACACATTTGATGAAATTAATCTTTGACCAGTTCTTACTGGACAGTTAAATAATATCAATATATTTACATATATTTTTGTTGTGAAACAAAAATTGAGATCTTTTTCATCTTATAAAATTGAAATTATATTCTTTAAACAGCAACTCCACTCTGTCTGTACCTTCCACCTGTGGCAACATCATTCTACTATATTATTTCCTACAAAGTAAGACATTTTGGAAAAGGCATAAGAGTGAAAGTTGGCACAGCTTTCTATTTTGGAAGAATAATTCAAGTATTGTTTGATCAACTATTTTCTCTTATTTTAAAATATATATTTTAAAATGCATAATTTCCTTTAAGTTACTAAATGAACATTGATTGTCAAGTAATCACTGCCTACTAGCTAATTGTTAAATACCTTGTAGAATGAGGATGAAAAAATGTGAAAGATAATAGGAAGTTATGGATAACATGGGAGTATTTTAAGAGGACTAAGATCATGGATGTATCATGCTAGTACAGATGTGCCATGCTACTTTTAATAAAATAAATCTAAGGTTAAAAAGAAAAAGCGAAGGAAGTAAATTCCTGTGCTCTATTGCTATCTTCAGATTCTGCAAAGGCACCAGAACTCGGGTTATTTTTAGTAGACTTGATTTAACTTTAACTTTGAGGCCATGAAAGAATGTAAAAAATTTCTCTTTATGCAATCTTATAATTCAATAGCTTGAAATAATATTAAAATTATAAAATTTTTAATGATATTTAGGTATTCATTGAGAACATCATCTGTTCTAGACACTATCTTAATTTTCTAATGTGATAGGTTTGTTTTACCTTAATGAAGCCTCTCGGAAGGAAAGCTGGGACCTTTTTGGGTATAGAATCTGTATTGTACAGAAGTTATAATGTCTGTGGTCACACATGGCCCAACTCATTCTTACTGCTTGGTTTGTTCCATCAGTTAAATGTATTCAGGTGGGAAAAGAATTTTCTTTTCTTTTTAAAATTTATTTATAATTCAGACATTGCCACACCTCCCAGTTCCCCCTCCCACAGTTCCTCATCCCATTCCTCTCCCCTGTGTCCCTGAGTGGATGCTACCTCACCAATAGGCCTCCCCCTAATGTGAGGCTTCAACTCTCTTGAGGATTTGGCACATCTTCTCCCACTGAGGCCAGACATAGAAGTCCTTTGATAGACATGTGTTGGGGGCCTCAGACCAGTTCCTATATGCTGACTGATTGGTAGCTCAGTGTACAGGAACTCCCGGGGGTTCAGCTTTGTTGAGATTGCTGGTCTTCCTATGAGGTCGCCCTCCTCTTCTGCTTCTTCCATCCATCTGTAGGTCACCAATTTGTACTACTGACTGTGTCTTTTGCATTATAGATCCTTTTCAGTTTCATGAGGTCCAATTTATCAATTGTTGACATTAGAATCTGAGCTACTAGAGTTCTCTATAGAAAATTTCCCCTGAGTCAATGAGTTCGAGGCTCTTTAGCACTTTCTCTTTTAGTAGATTCAATGTATTTGGTTTTATCTTGTGATCCTTGATCCTCTTGTACTTGAGCTTTGTGGAAGGTGACAAATATCATTCTATTTTCATTTTTCAAAATAGACAGCCAGTTAGACCAGTACTATTTATTGAAGATGCTTTGTATGCTTTTTTCTCTTTATATGTTTTTGGGGGTTTGGTCAAAAATCAAGTGTCCATAAATGTGTGAGCTTATTTTTGGGTCTTGAATTGTATTCTGTTGATCCACTTGCCTGTCTCTGTAACACTACCATGTGGTTTTTATCACTATCGCTTTGTAGTACCGGTTGAGTTCAGGGATGATGACTCGCCCAAGAAGTTCTTTTATTGCTAACAATCATTTTTGCTATCCTGGGTTTTAGTTTGTTTGTTTTTCCATATGAAATTGAGAATAGCTCTTTCCATGTTTGTGAAGAACCCTATTGGAATCTTGATGAAGATTTTATTGAATCTGTTGATTGCTTTTGTTAGGATGGTAATTTTACTATGTGAATCCTAGCAACTCATGAGCATGGGATATCTCTCCAACTTCTGAGGTCTTCTTCAATTCATTTTTTTAAGGAATTTGAAGTTCTTGTCATTCAGATCTTTCACTTAGTTGATAAGAGTTACACCAAAATATTTTATACTATGTGCGGGTATTGTGAAGGGAGTTGTTTCCCTAATTTCTTTCTCAGCTCACTTATCATTTGTAGACTGGAAGGCTACTGATTTATTTGTGTGAGTTAATTTTATATCCTGCCACTTTGCTGAAGCTGTTTATCAGTTGTAGAAGTTGGTTCAAATTTTTTGAGGTCACTTATTTATACTATCATTGTGATACCTTGACTTCTTTTCTAATCTGTATCCCTTGCTCTCCTTTTGTTGTCTAGCTAGAACTTTGACTACTATATTGAATAGATACCAGAAAGTGTGGGCAACTTTACCTTGTTTCTGATTTTAGTGGGATTGTTTCAAGTATCTCTCCATTTAAATTGATATTGGCTGGTGGTTTGCTCTATATTGGTTATATTATGTGTAGGTAAGGCTTGAATTCCTGATCTCTCAATATTTTTGTCAAATGCTTTTTTTAGCATCTACTGAGATGTTTGTGTGATTTTTTTTTCTTTGAGTTTGTTTACATAGTGGATTACCTTAATGGATTTTTATATAGTGAATCACACCTGCATCCCTAGGATGAAGCCTACTTGATAATGGTGAATGATGGCTTTGATGTGTTCTTGGTCCAGTTTGTTAGCATTTTATTATTTTCTCATCGAAATTCATAAACGAGAGAGCTCTGAAGTCCTTTCTTTGTAGGTCTTTGCATGGTTTAGGTATAAGAGTAACTGTGGCTTCATAGAATGAATTAGGTAGTTTTCCTTCTGTTTCTATTGTATGGAATATTTTAATGAGTGTTGGTATTAGTTCTGCTTTGAAGGTCTTAAAGAATTCTGCACTAAAGTCATCTGGTTCTTAGTTCTTTTTGGATAGGAGGTTTTTAATGATTTTTTCTATTTCCTGAGGGGATATAAGATTGTTTAGATAGTTTACTTGCTCTTGATTTAACTTAGGTATGTGGTTTCTGTGTAAAAAAATCATCCATTTCATCTATATTTTCCATTTTTGTTGTGTAAAGTCTTTTGTAATAAGATCTGATGATTTTTTGAATTTCCTGTTTCTGTTGTTATGTCTCCCTTTTCATTTCTGATTTTGTTAATTTGGAAACTGTCTCTGTGTTCTTTAGTTAGTTTGACCAAGGGTTTATCTATCATGTTGATTTTCTCAAAAAAACATAAAACAAAAAATCCCAGCTTTTGATTTTGTTGATTCTTTGTATCATTCTCTTTGTTTCTAGTTGGTTGATTTCCACCCTGAGTTTGATTATTTTCCTGCTGTCTACTCCTCCTGAGTATGTTTGCTTCTTTTTGTACTAGGTCTTTCAGGTGTGCTGTTCAGGTGCTAGTTATTTTAACTCACTATGCATCTTTGGAGATCAGTAGAAAGTTGCAAATGCAGATATAAACAGTGAGTTGTGATTCAAAACAAGAAGGCATATCTCCTAAGAGCAATGCAACCCAAGGAAAGCAGAAGAGAGAAACTCAAGGCCTTGCTCACAATATGCATTGGCAGACACATGTGTGTCAAAGCTGGTTTTATTCAAATAAGAAGTCTCCTTAGTAAACTGTATTCAAATCAATTTACATTACACAATTTACATTACACAGTGCCTCTTCACACACTCATGCAGCTAATACCTCAGTTTGTGTGATGATTAATTTCAATTGTTGACTAGATGAGATCAAGAATCATCTGGGAGATAAGCCTCAGAAATGTGGCTGTTTACCATTTACATTTAATGAAAGAAAGTTTATTTGTGTAGTCTCTTTGTTACTACTACAGCAGGTCAGAAATGATTCTTATTAAAGTAAAAAAAAAATAAAAAATAAATAAATAATAAAAAATAAAAGAAGCTTTAGGAAAACAAAGGGAAAGTAATGACAATTAAAAACAAATAAAACTCAAAATACAAACTGAACTAACTTGCCTGTTCTATACCTAGGAGATAACACAGCCTGAGTCTCTCTTGGTGAAAGACTGTGTTTTCAGCTCGGACAAGATCATTTCTGTCTCTCATCAGTCCTGCTAGACTATCAAGCTGTAGCCATTGAATTCCTTGAAATTTCCTTCTCAGTCATTGATACTGAAAGGGGTTTTTAGGTTGTCAGTAGATGACTTCTGAACTGGAAATGGGAATAAAACATGCACATTTAAATCAGCTTGGTTTCACTAGCAATTTCCTCTCTGCCTTCTCCTCCCAGATGCAAACTAGAGTCTGGAAACTGCTTGTGCATTACGGCTGCTATAGTACCAAGCTATAATTTTCAGGCTAATGGAAGATGTATTGGCAAAAGTTGACATTAAGTGGAACTAATTGCACTGTAACTGCTAAATAACTAAGAAATAACTACCATATAATTTATAGTGCAGTGTGGACTATTCAGTAACTTCCAGGCTCTTCATATTGCAAGGAGCTCAGTGATGCATGAGCTGCCAAACTTTCTACCACTCAGAGGCCCAAGAAGCTGAAGATCCTGTGGTACAAACATGCAACGTGGCACTTTGTAAAGGTAACCTGCCCTACTTAAGGATAATGGCTTTATTCCAATGCTTAGCAGATGAGAATCATCCCTTTTAGAGTCTTCCTTGCAGGTCCATTGCAGGTTGCAATTCCAAACCTGGTGCATACTTAAAAAGGAATGCCTTTTAAGATATGATTTTGCTGATGGATGAGCATTTCCCCAGAGACAATATAAATTAAAGAAGAAAATAAGGGCAGGTAATGAGGCATAGAGGGCATTACTCTCATTTGGATGACACGGACCACATGTCTGATTGGGCTATGAATTCCACTCCTTTCAAACCATCTTCTGAACCACAGCTCAAGTGAAGACTTTATTAACTACTCATTAACTATTCTCTTAACCTCATGACTGCTTTACCAATACTCAATTTTTATTGCTAACCCACTTATTTCTCTAGTTCATTTTTGTATAGTTAATAGCTTTGACTTCTAAAACGAAAAATTGCTCAGATAACACATTCTGTTTACATTCCTTAGAGGTTACCCTGCTATCTAAAATTGTACATTTTAGTAGGTACACAACTGAAGACAATTTGACTATCCCTCCTTCAGAACATATCAGTAGACCATAATTCAGCAAGGGGTCTCATGGATATCTCTTGCCTCTTCCATCACTGATAGACTGTGGGCAGGCCCCCAGTCTTGGACAGGATCATTTAGATCATGACTATATTGAGTCACAGATGATAGAGTTTAATGTTAGTGGATCTCAAAACAAACAAATAAACAAACAACAACAATAAAACCAACAACTTGTATATATATATGCAAGAGACTTGTAAGAATGAGATAGGATAACAGAGGTGGAAGGGAAAGACATTATAATAATTAGAATGAAATTTATACATGTAGAAATTTGTCAAGGAAAATGTTTAGTGAATATTACTATACATAAAATAAACAATTCTTCTCAATACCAGAAATGGTAATATTATTCTCATCCCTTAGAAATTCAGACATTAAAATTTGGAATCCTTTAATGAGGGAGCCTGTCTAATTTTGGGAGTTAGCTGCCTTTTCTAATTTTGAGCCACAGTGATCCACGTGTGGAACTGTGTGTAAGAGTATTTTATTATGCTGCTCTCCTCCCAACCTTCTAATTCTTTTCTACTCTTCACTGCACTGTATAGATACATGAAGAAATTCCTGCCCTTAATTTATATCTTATCTTTCTAAGAAGCACTGATGTATGATGGTTTAATTTGTAGCCCTCCTTTCTTGCAATGCATTGACATTGCCATCTTTAAACAATTCCTCCTTGGACTAGCCAGAGCTTCTTGTCCTTTGAGGATTTCAGAGGAATTTACTATGTCTCCATGCACAATGTTGTATAATTAATCTTTGTACTCTTTATTTAAGCCAGGTATTCAGAATGTTAATATTGTAGACACTTTGTTTATGACATTACTTTATTGTAGATGCCTGTGCCCTCCATTGCTAGTTATTTAAGAGTACCTCTGACTTCCATTCACTACATATCAGTAATTGCAATATCTGATCACCAGCTTAGTACATCAATTAAATGCATTTCCAGCACTAATGGTTGTTTCTCAGGAAGAGCAAAACATTTGACGTAACCTTATTAATTAATTTTGCCATTCAAACTCATTTCCAAAATCATTTATTTGGGGTAGATTTATTGAAAAAAATCAACAACACAACTGTTAGATCCATCTCATGTGCTCAAAAGTAAACTGAGAACAGCTAAAATCTGTTTTTTGTCTATAATAGGAAACAAAACAACAAACAAGGTGACTACTACACTAGGGACATACATTTAATGGCACAGAAAGTGTCTTGTATTTGTCTTTTTAAGGTCTGAGACTATATTATTATAAAACAGTAACACTGTGTGGGTGGGCGCCAAACAAAGGAAAGGAGAGGCAAGAATCTGGGAATTGACTGAGCTAAAAGACCACAAAGGGGGAGAAATGGTATTAAAGAAAAATATAAAATAAGAGTAAACACAAACAATAAAACATCAGTGAAGCGAAAGAAAATGTGTTGGGGAAATGTGCCCTCTCTTCCTGGTGATACCATCCTCCTGCTTTATTGTTGTTGGTCACTTACTCTTTTTTATTAATTCATTAGTTTAAATACTTTACATCTCAATGGATCTCTCTCCTTCCTCCTCTTCCTCTCAGTCCTTCTACACTTTCTTTCCCCTTCCAACTCACTCCTCCTTCATTTCTCCTTTCTCTTCAGAAAAGGGCAAGTCTCCCATGGATATCAACCAGCATGGCATATCAAATTGTAGTAAGATTCGCCAATGCTCTAACTATTGAGCCTAGAGAAGAGAAGACAAAATAGTAGCGGAAAAGATTCCAAAGGCAGGCAAAAGAGTAAAAGACAGTCCCTGATCGTCTAGTTAGAAGTTCTACTTGAAGATCAAGCTGTACAACTGTAATATATAGGCAGGGGGCCTAGGTTAGTCTCATGCAGGGTATCTGGCTGGTTGTTCATTATCTGTGAGCCTCTATGTGCCCAAGTTACTGAATTCTTTAGGCATTTTTGTAGTGTTCTTGATCCTTATGACTCCTACAACCCCCCTCCCCTCTTCCACAGGATTTCCCAAGTTCTAGGTCTCTGCATCTGTTTTCATCAGCACTGAGTAAATCATCTGATGATGGTAATGCAAGGCTCCTATTAGCCTGTACAGCAGTATCAGTGATTGTTGTTGTTTAAAAAAGAAAAGTCGTCGGCGGCAGAGGGTTCCAGGAGGAGAAGTTTATTTAGGGCAGAGGGGAGAGAGAGAGGTGGCCAGCCATGACCACGCGGAGGGGGGAGGGGAGAGGGAAAGGGTCAGATACGACCTGCAGGCACGTGGTCCCAGGAGCAAGAGGGCAAGAGCAAAAGCGCAAGAGAGAGAGGAGGGGCCAGATAGCCCCTCTTATAATAGTGGGCAGGGCTACCTGGCCTTTCTCAGGTAGCTTTGGGAAGGAGTATACCTAGCTGTTGCTAGGTAACTGTGGAGGTGGAGTTTAACAGAATGCTAACAGTGATGGTTTCTTTTCTTCTTATTTTTTTAATTATTGGATATTTTATTTACATTTCAGATGTTACCCCCCTTTCCCCACTTCCCCCCATACCCAGAAACTCCCTATCCCATCCTCCCTCCTGCTGCTTCTATGAGAATGTGACTCTATCCACCCACCCACTTTCACCTCTCCGCCCTCAAATTCCCCCACACTGGGGCATCCAGTTTTCACAGGACCAAGGACCTCCTTTCCCACCTATGCCAGCAAGTCCATCCTCCCCTAAATATATACCCAGAGCCATGGGTCCCTCCCTATATGCTCCTAGGCTGGTGGTTTAGACCCTGGAAGCTCTGATTGGTTGGTATTACTCTCCTCATGGGGCCTCAAACCCTTTCAGCTCTTCAGTCTTCTAACTCCTCCACTGGGAATCCCATGATCAGTTCAATGGTTAGCTGTGAGCCTTTGCCTCTGTATATGTCAGACTTCTAAGGAGACAACTATATCGGGCTCCTGTCAGCATGAATTTCCTGGCATCCACATTGCTATCTGCCTTTGGTGACTGCACATGGGATGAATACCCAGGAGCAGGAGTCACTGGATGGTCCCTCCTTGAGATTCTGTCCCACACTTTGTCTCCATATTTGCTCTCATGAGTATTTTGTTACTCTTTCTAAGGAGAGCTGAAGCACACACATTTTGGTCTTCCTTCTGCGTGAGCTTCATGTTGTCTGTGAGTTGTATCTCCAGTATTGCGCGCTTTTGGGCTAATATCCATTTATCAGTGAGTGCATACCATGGGTGTTCTTTTGTGACTGGGTTACTTCACTCAGGATGATATTTTCCAGTTCCATTCATATGCCTAAGAATTTCATGATTTCATTGTTTTTAATAGCTGAGTAATACTCCATTTTGCAAATGTACCACATTTTCTGTATCCATTCCCCTATTGACAGACATCTGGGTTCTTTCCAGCTTCTGGCTATTATAAATAAGGCTGCTTTGAACGTATGGAGCATATGTCCTTGTTATATGTTGGAGTATCTTCTGGGTATATGCACAGGAGTGGTATAGCAGGGTACTCAGGTAATGCTATGTCCAATTTTCTGAGGAACTAGCCAGAATGATTTCCAGAGGGGTTGTACAAGCTTGCAGTTCCACCAACAATGGAGGAGTGTTCCTCTTTCTCCACATCCTCATCAGCATCTGCTATCACTTGAGTTTTTTGATCTTAGCCATTCTGACTGGTATGAGGTGGAATCACAGGGTTGTTTTGATTTGCATTTCCCTGATGACAAAGGATGTTGAATAGTTCTTTAGGTGCTCCTAGGGCATTTGAGTTTCATTAGTTGAGAATTCTTTGTTTAGCTCTGTACCCCACTTTTAATAGGATTATTTGGTTGTCTGGAATCTAATTTCTTGAGTTATTTGTATATATTGGATATTAGCCCTCTATCAGATGTAGGATTATTAAAGATCTTTTTCCAGTCTGTTGGTTGTTGTTTTGTCCTATTGACAGTGTCCTTTGCAATTTTATGAGGATCCATTTATCAATTCTTGATCTTAAAGGGTAAGCCATTTGTGTTCTGTTCAGGAACTTTTCCCTTGTGCTCAAGTATTCAAGGTTCTTTCCCACCTTCTCTTCTATTAGTTTCAGTGTATCTGGTTTTATGTAAAGGTCCTTTATCCACTTGGACTTGAGCTCTGTACAAGGAGATAAGAATGGATCGATTTACATTCTTCTACATGCTGACCTCCAGTTGAACCAACACCATTTGTTGAAAATGCTGTTCTTTTTCCACTGAATGGTTTTAGCTCGTTTGTCAAACATCAAGTGACCATAGATATGTGAGTTCATTTCTGGGTATTCAATTCTATTCTATTGGTCTTCCTGCCTATCTCTGTACCAATACCATGCAGTTTGTATCACCATTGTTCTGTTGTACAGCTCGAGATCAGGGATGGTGATTCCCCAGAAGTTCTTTTATTCTTGAAAATAGTTCTCACTATCCTGAGTTTTTTGTTATTCCAAATGAATTTGCAAATTGCTCTTTCTATCTCGATGAAGAACTTAGTTGGAATTTTGATGAGGATTGCATTGAATCTGTAGAATGCTTTTGGCAAGATGGCCATTTTTACTATCTGAATTCTTCCAATCAATGAGCATGGGAGATCTCTCCATCTTCTGAGATCTTCTTCGATTTCTTTCTTCAGAGACTTGAAGTTCTTGTCATATAGATATTTCACTTGCTTGGCTAGATTCATACCAAGGTATTTTATATTATTTGTGACTATCATCAAGGGTGTCATTTCCCTAATTTCTTTCTCAGCCTGTTTATCTTTTGAGTAGAGGAAGATTACTGATTTATTTGAGTTGATGTTATATTCAGCTAGTTTGCTGAAGTTGTTTATCAGGTTTAGGATGTGGGTCTTTTCTTTGAGTTTGTTTATACAGTGAATTATATTGATGGATTTCCAAATATTGAACCATCTCTTCATTCCTGGGATAAAGCCTACTTGATCATGATGGATAATTGTTTTAATGTGTTCTTGGATTCAGTTTGTGAGAATTTTATTGAGTATATTTGCATCGATATTCATAAGGGAGATTGGTATAAAGCTTTCTTTGTTGTGTCTTTGTGTTTTAGGTGTAAGCATAATTGTGGCTTCATATAATGAATTGGGTAGTCTTCCTTCTGTTTCTATTTTGTGGAATAGTTTGAAGAGAATTGGTATTAATTCTTCCTTGAAGGTCTTATAGAATTCTGCACAAAAACTATCTGGTTCTGGGCTTTTTTTGGTGAGGAGACTTTTAATGACTGCTGCTATTTCTTTAGGGGTTATGCAACTGTTTACATGGTTTATCTGCTCCTGATTTATCTTTGGTATCTAGTATCTGTCTCAAAAATTATCCATTTCATCCAGATTTTCCAGTTTTGTTGAGTATAGGCTTTTGACGTAGGATCTGATGTTTTTTTTTTTTTTTCAATTTCCTCAGTTTCTGTTGTTATGTATCCCTTTTCAGTTCTGATTTTACTAATTTGGATACTGTCTCTGTGCACTCTGGTTAGTCTGGCTAAGGGTTTATCTATCTTTTTTATTTTCTCAGAGAACCAGTTCCTGGATTTGTTGATGCTTTGTTTAGTTCTTTTTGTTTCTACTTGGTTGATTCCAGTCCTGATTTTGATTATTTCCTGCTATCTACTCTTGCTTCATTTTGTTCTAGAGCTTTCAGGTGTGCTGTCAAGTTGCTAGTGTATACTCTTTCCAGTTTCTTTTTGTAGGCACTTAAAGCTATGACTTTTCCTCTTAGAACTGCTTTCATTGTGTTCCATAAGTTTTTGTATGATGTATCTTCATTTTCATTAAATTCTAAAAAGCCTTTAATTTCTATCTTTATTTCTTCCTTGACCAAATCATTATTGGGTAGAGCATTGTTCAGTTTCCATGTGAATATGGGCTTTCCATTGTTTTTGTTATTATTGAAGACCAGGCTTAGTCTGTGGCGATCTGATAGGATGCAAGAGATTATTTCAATCTTTTTGTATCTATTGAAGCCTGTTTTGTGACCAATTATATGGTCTATTTTGGAGAAGGTACCATGAGGTACTGAGAAAAAGGTATATTCTTTTGTTTTAGGATGAAATGTTCTATAGATATCTGTTAAATCCATTTGGTTCATAACTTCTGTTAGTTTCACTGTGTCTCTGTTTAGTTTCTGTTTTCATGATTTGTCCATTGCTGAGAGTGGGGTGTTGAAGTCCCCCCACTATTATTTTGTGAGGGGCAATGTGTGTTTTGAGCTTTAGAAAGGTTTATTTTATAAATATGGGTGCCCTTGTATTTGGAGTATAGATGTTCAGAATTGAAAGTTCATCTTGGTAGTTTTTTCCTTTAATGAGTATAAAGTGTCCTTTCTTTTCTTTTTGATAACATTTTGGTTTAAAATTGATTTTATTCAATATTCAAATGTCTACTCCAGCTTCTTTCTTGTGATAATTTACTTGGAAAATTGTTTTCCAGCCTTTTACTCTGAGGTAGTGTCTGTCTTTGTTACTGAGATGTATTTCCTTTGTACAGCAAATTCTGGGTCCTGTTTATATATCTAGTCTGTTAGTTTACATCTTTTTATTGTGGAATTGAGTCCATTGATATTAAGAGATATTAAGGAAAAATGATTGTTGCTTCTTGTTATTTTTGTTATTAGAGGAGGAATTATGTTTGTGTCGCGATCATCTTTTGTGTTTGTTGGAAGATTACTTCATCTCATGGTCTTTGTCTTAAGCTGGACTATTCATTGGCTGGCCAGCCATTCCCCTAATTTCTGTTCAGTCCTTATCCCAGCATAATTTGTAGAAAAGAAAAATTGTAGTTTGAAGGTTTTGTGACTGGTTTGGTGTTGCATTCCTCCATTGGAAGTCTTGCTTGATTATTGTATATAGCTGCTAAGGATCCATATCTCCCATTGCTAAAAGTCTTAGCTAGGATCACCCTCACAGAGTCTTAAACGTTTCCATTGCCCTAGGTTTCTAGCTTGTCCTAAAAGTTCCCCAGCTCATTTATGATTGTCACTCCTAGGAGTCTCTCCCTCCATCTTCCACCCACTGAGACCTCCTGTTTCCATCCCCAGTCCCATGTCTATCCAGTCCCCTCTCCTTGCCCACCCACAATGTCTATTTCTTCTCTATCTAAACAAAAACTTCTCCACAGAGAAATTTCTAGAGCACAATAAGCACTTAAGGAAATGTTCAACATTTTGAGCCATGAGGAAATGCAAATCAAAATGAATCTGAGATTCCCTTTATACTAAGATCAAAAACCCAAGTGACAGTTCATGCTGGTGAGGATGTGGAGCAAGGGGAATACTCCTCAATTGCTGGTATGGGAGTGCAAACATGTACAACCCTTTGGAAATTAGTTTGGCAGTTTCTTTTGTATATTTGGAATAAAACAACATATTATTCAGCTATTAAAAATAATGACATCGATCCATTCCTATCTCCTTGTACAAAGCTCAAGTCCAGGTGGATAAAGGACCTTCACATAAAACCAGACACACTGAAACTAATAGAAGAGAAAGTGGGGAAGACCCTCGAATACCTAGGCACAGGGAGAAAGTTCCTGAACAGAACACCAATGGCCTATGCTCTAAGATCAAGAATTGACAAATGGGACCTCATAAAAATTGCAAAGTTTCTGTAAGGCAAAGGACACTGTCAATAGGACAAAACGGCAACCAACAGATTTGGAAAAGATCTTTACCAATCCACATCCGATAGAGGACTAATATCCAATATATACAAAGAACTCAAGAAATTAGACTCTAGGCAACCAAATAACCCTATTATTAAAAAATGGAGTTAGGAGCTAAAACAAAGAATTCTCAACTGAGGAAATGCGAATGGCCGAGAAGCACCTAAAGAAATGTTCAGCATCCTTGGTCATCAGGGAAATGCAAATCAAAACAACCGTGAGATTCCACTTCACACCAGTCAGAATGGACTAAAATAAAAATTCAGGTGATAGCAGATGCTGGCGAGGATGTGGAGAAAGAGGAACACTCCTCCATTGTTGGTGGGATTGCAAGATGGTGCAACCACTATGGAAATCAGTCTGGCGGTTCCTCAGAAAATTGGACATATCACTACCTGAGGACCCAGCTATACCACTCCTGGGTATATATCCAGAAGATGCTCTAACACATAACAAGGACATATGCTCCACTATGTTCATAGCAGCTTTATTTATAATAGCCAGAAACTGGAAAGAACCCAGATGCCCTTCAACAGAGGAATGGATACAAAAAATGTGGTACATTTATACAATGGAATATTACTCAGATATTAAAAACAATGAATTTGACAAATTCTTATATAAATGGATGGAACTAGAAAGTATCATCCTGAGTGAAGTAACCCAATCACAAAAGAACATACATGGTATTCACTCACTGATTATTGGATTTTAGCCCAGAAGCCTGAAATACCCAAGATTCAACTCACAGACCACATAAAGCTCATGAAGAATGATGACCAAATAGGGGAGCCTTCAGTCCTTCCTAGAAGGAGTAACAAAATACTCAAGGGTGCAAATATGGAGACACAGTGCAGGACAGAAACTGAAGGATGGACTGTCTACAGACCATTCCACCTGGATATCCATCCTATGTGCAGTCACCAAAGGTAGAGGTTGATGTGGATGTCAGGATGTACATGCTGACAGGAGCCTGATATAGCTATCTCCTTAGAGGTCTGCAAGAGTCTGACATACTCAGAGGCAGATGCTCACAGCTAACCATTAAACTGAGTATGGGGTTCCCAATGGAGAAGATAGAGTGAAGGCAGAAGGAGTTGAGAGGATTCGCGACACCATGAGGAAAGCAACAATCCCAACCAACCAGAGCCCCCAGGGTCTAAACCACCAGCCTGGGAGCGCTTAGGGAGGGACCCATGGCTCCAGTTATATATGCAAGGGAGCTATATATAAGTGGGAGAAGAGATCCTTGGTCCCATGAAGGCTGGACATCTGGGGGGGGGGTATACTCGAGGGTGGGGAGGTGAGGTACAGGGGAGGGTGGGTGGGGGTACACCAACGTGGAGGCAGGAGGAGGGGGAAGGGATAGTGAGTTCCTGGTAGGGAGGGGGGGAAATGGGGTAAGGAGAGAACATCTGAAATGTAAAAAAAATTTCCAATAAAAAATTTCCAATAAAAAAATTAACCTTTTCTTAACTCAAAAATAAATAAATAAATAAATAAATAATGACATAATGAAAATTCCAGGCAAATGGGAGAAACGAGAAAAGATCATCCTGAGTGTGGTAACCCAGACTCAGAAAGACAAACATTTGCAGCCACTTTGGTAATCAGTTTGTCAGTTCTTAGAAAATTGAGAATAGATCTACTTCAAGACTCAACTATCACTTCTGGGCATATACCCAAATGATCTTTAGTATACAAGAAGGACACTTGCTCACTTATAATTGGATACTAGCTATAAAGTAAAGGATAACCAAGCTACAACTCACAGATCCAAAGAAACTAAGTAATAAGTAGGGCTTAAGGGGGAAACTCATTTATCTCTTGCTTTGTTGTTATACAGAGAAAAATGCCTTCTTTATGGGAATGTCCAGCTAGCATATTAACAAATGCTGCTTGCCAAAGGAGTGCAACCTTTGGTTGGTACTTCTAGTCTCATTAACATTTAGAAGATCATGTGTTCTCTTGAAAAGCAGTGGACTTCATTCACTTATAATACAACTGCCTTGGGAAATGGACCTGATTTTGGAAGATATTATTTTTCTTTTCTTACTTGTTTGCTTTGGTAAGAGTCAGGTTAGAGTCTTCTCATTCATTGTAAGTTAGGCTTTTGATTATTTTAGTTCATATATTTTCTTATCCAGAAGATTTATCCTAGTGTTAGAATAACTACTATTTGCTTAATAAAGATTAGGAAGACCTTTAATAAACTTGCTTTATACTGCTCCAGGTCTATAAAAATAAGAGTGATCTTATGTAATTCAATATCTCTCAGATTTTAAGATTAGTGTTACCTAGAAATTCTGTGAAACCGAGTACGTTAATTCATTGTTTCTGGTATATGATACAAGATTGTACATTTTTTGCTTCATGTTTATCAAGGTATTGGGCTTATGTAATGATACCAGACAGATTAAAATATTGTATAAAAAGGCATACAAATAGAGGCATTTGTTCATATAGAATTTGTATATCAGCTGGATATCACTATTATTTTCCATATTTTAGGATAGAGTATTAAGAAATATTAGAAGAATCTGATAAAATAAAGATCTAGGGTCTGAAAATCCAGCATCAAGCCTCCTAATTTTAGGAAAATTTCTTCATTTCTTAAGTCATTAATCTGCTTTATAAAAAATTGGTATTCATATCTTAAAGACTACATTCAAATATGTAACTGTTTCATTTTCATTTTATTGTACGATATTGTAGTTGTTTCATGATGTACAAGGCATGTGCTACAAGATGACACATTGTTTAATTCAGCATTTTAAAAGCAATCTTTCCTGGCAAACCTTTCCATAGACACTTCTGCTTAGAGTGGTATGACAAGCAATTTGAACATCTATTAGATAAATATTCTGGTCAATTAAAATTATATTATGTATGTACAATCTATATATATTCTCTTTACTTAGAATGGCTTTTAATACTCTCTATGGAAAAGCTGTTTATGCAAATTAAAAGGAGTGGTATGCCATACAATAGAACAGGAGGGTAAGTAGTGTGTATTATAGCAGATTCCTACTCACCATTGTCCCATATTAAGCCTCTTTTCTACTAGTGTTAGAAGTTTTGAAAGTGGACCATGTTACAGAAAACAGTATACCAAGCAGTAATGGGTCAACTTTATTGAGCCACATTTTGCTATCTGCATTTTTCTGTGAATAAAGTTTTATTGTATTGCAACCATGTTTACTCCTATGCATACTATCTTTGAAGGCTTTCATACCTTACAGCAGAATGGAGTTCTTCTGACCTTCCACATGGATGACAAAATGCAATGTTTTGCTTTTCGGCATATAATTTCCTGAATTCTGCTTAAAGATACTATATCTAATACAACCTACTCTCCACAATATACTTCCTACATGTAATTTTAATCAAAACTATTTTATAAAAATTTCTCAAATGGCCTCTATTTGCTAAAAAAGTATTCTACATTCAGCAATAATTGTGAGTGTCCTGTGGTGGCACCTGTAATATGGGGGTGGATAATAGCAATGACTCATATTAAAATCAATTCCAGGGTGCTACAGCCTCACATTGGATATATAGCTGATGTGACCATAAAACAATATAAAACAAAACAAAGAAAAACAACTTGGATATGAATTTCATTGTTCCAATTTTTTGAACAAAAAAAACGAAAGTCAGAGAAGTTAAGGAAATTATCTTCAGTCAAGTAGCTAATATGTGTCAGTGCTGATTGAATACACCAAGGATACTTGTAGTCAGAAACCCACTTTTATTACCCCGTTGATACTATGCTGTTGTGGTTTGTTACGGAGTTTCTCCTGGTGTCTCATCTCTCATCTTTCTTCCCTTATCCCCTTTTCTAGTCATAGAGATATATCTATGATTTTGACTGTCTTTCTGTTAGATGGTTATTGTTAAGGTCACTTTATCTTACACATCTCAATACTAGATTCTCATCCCACTGAACTAGACAATCTTACCAGTATCTCTTGTATGTGCTGGGTTAAATGTTTCATATGATCAGTTCCAGGCCACAACATATAATTTCTACTCTTGGATTTTCCATGCTTATTTTCTGAGCCAAATATCACAAAGAACTTAGAACCTACTGAATAAAATCATTTAATTTTCATTAGGATGAAGATAGATGTGGCTGATTATAAAAGCCTTGACCATTTCTTTAGCAATTCTACAGGGAATGTTATACGAAAATCATGATGAGCAACTCCTTGGTTGTGGAATCAGGAAGCTGAATATTAGGTCTTTTTTGTACCACTGACTGTTGTTTTCTCATTTTAAAAATTTAGATAATTGCAGGTATCTTACAGACTAACTGTGAAATCAAATGGAGCCAAATTTTGTGATGGCACTTTGTGTAAATATAGATAATTGCACATATATAGGGTGGTAGTATTAAAGCTAATTTTACTCTCTGGTATTGTGTAAGTACATTTAAGTTGACATTTTAATATGTTAATTCTATAATGTGAGATAGAGAAAAATGAGAACATTAGGAATTAGAATCAAAATGTGAATACGAAATATCACTTTGTGGAAACAAGAAGTTCAAAATTTGGAAAAGTCAATAATCACAATACTAAAATATCCTACTTTGTGAAAAATTCAAGTTCTGTGAACATAGGCTATATTGAAAACCTAGAAGATCTTTATCTGATTTTAAAAAGCTAAGTAGTTTCTATTTCTTAATGAATAGTTTGTCCTTTATAAAAATCTAATATACTCTACAACACTTTTTGTTCTACTTTTTAAAGCAAGGTTTTATCAGGTCAAATATGTAGGGATTGAACAAAAGGATTTCTTTCAGAAGTAATGAAAATATTCTAAAGCCAATGATTGTGGTAGTTACCCAATTCTGCCACTATAAAAAAAAGCTACTGTCATTAGAGTGGTACTTCTAGATACTGGTTACCAGATACGTCTGCTGTGATCATCACCCAATTATATGCAGTGGTTCATTTATCAGAACACACTGGAAGAGGCATTGTTCTTTTACTTCCTCTTTGTAATTAACCATATGCTATGTGACTTCCTTTGATCAATAAATTATGAATGAGAGTCCTGTATGTCACATAGATTTCATGAGCAGATATGAGATTCTATGTATGCTTAGGCACTCATGTTAAAACACAACAATACAGAACAAACAAACAAACAAACAAAACAGTACACAATCTTCATTAGGCTAAAACTATTGGACACTTAGTAACTCTGAGATAAATTCACTGACATGTTCGTATTGCTTGGTACCTAGAACTACCTAGCCAGTTCTTACTGATCAGTGAATACAATTATAAACCAAGCTGGAATTTCATAAATTTTTGCCACAGAAAATTTTTCAAATATGTTCATAACACATCCTGAAAAGAGGTCAATGTATAAGCATCACTGATAAGAATCATAAGAAGGATTAAAGAAAAGAAGTATCTGTTTCTTCTTCAAAATATACCAATTAAATAAGTTGCTTCCTCCTGAAAGTGGAAGAGGGTAAAGAAACACTAAATCTGTCAAGTAAAGGTTGCATCACAGATACTGGGCTCCTAAGGAATCTGTTCCTCCTTAGTATGTTTGCCTATACCTTCTCAAGGATTTGGGTTCCTCGGAGGCATTACGGAAGTCCTCCACCCTCTTATTACTTCCTACCACTTTTCCTTTCTGCTTCTTCTGTTCCTGGGATTTAAGTGAGAAGATATGGGAGGGGTCATGTTCAATAGATTAGAAAGTGATATATTAATAGTTACTTATTATTTTTCATTCTTTAAAACTAATCCAACATTCTCTTTCCAATTCACATTCCAGAATAGTACTAAATCCCATTAGGAAGATGCTAACAAAATTAACTCATAAATTTTGAATACCTATGCATATCTAACCCATTACTAGCTATTTATTATGTGCTCTTATTAATAATAGATGTATTTATTTCTTTCCATACCTTATAACTTAATAAATCTCTAATATTGAACTTGTGATTTCTTGCTAGGAATTGTCTTCCTTTCCTGAATTATGGCAAGGAATATGGAGCCTGTATATTGAGTACTAATTGGAGAAGATTACCATGGATAACCTCTCGAGGAACATCTTGTCAAAAGTAACTGTGAAGTGCTACTGGTGCCATCTGTTGAGTTGTGTTTCCACCTGTCCATTTGTTTTAATATTCATTGTAAGATCAGGTCTCTGTATGTAGTACTTTTCTTCCAGTTGTTGTTGGGCATGCTATAAGTAACACTGAAAAGTTAGTGTCATTTAGTACCCAACACAACCCACAAATGCATACATTAAATCTGGACAAGGAACAAGATCCCTTGGTAAAGTAGAATACAGGAAAGATGTTGATTGAGCCCCAAAATTTCCATTATACTAGTTAATAGAGAAGACTAAAAGGACATGACTTATTCCTGGACATTTAAAAATATTCTGCTGTGTTTTGATGTACAAAACTCTAGACTTCTTAGAAAATGTAATGACAGACAAAAGAAAACAAAAAAACAAAACAAAACAAAAAAAACAATGGGACAGAGAAAATAAATTAAGCTGGAGAATTTCAAGGCTGATCTCTACGTGAGGTTGTTTCCGTTCTATGTATGATATTTGGCAACCACAGGTAGTACTAACTGAAGCTGCATTTCTTGACAACAAAGGGAAATAAAACCAGCGCTATAAAATTGCAGACAGACCTCCTGCCACCAAATAAAAGAAATCAGGCTGACGAATCCAAAGCTCCTTTCAGATTTAACATCACTGGTTTGATTTTTAATTTAAATCTGGACAAGGGTCAGGAAGAATGCTGCATTTTCATCTCCTTCTTCTGAAGTTTTCATAAAAAACCTTGCAATTTTAAAGGATCAGGGGAAAAAGAACCCTACCACATAAAGGGAATTCATTACTTACAGAAATAAGCAGGTAAGTTTGGACAAAAGCAAAATTATTCTTGAAGTACTTACACCAGACAGGAAGTGAAACAATTCATATGAACATATTTATTAAATATAAGAAGTAATGAAAGAAATCAAATCTTAAATCAATTAAAGTCAGTCTATGTTCAGTGATGAGGGAAAATGGAGGATATAATGTTTTGTGAGCAGCTGCTATGTGGAGGAACAACAATATATTTATATGAGAAATATTCAATAAACTTTCATTAAATATTTGTTTTTATTATTCATGAAGGTTTTTTTTTATAAATTACTTAAGTTTTCCTTTTATCTTGTTAAATTTTGTATTTTATGTTTTAGCCTTCCTAATGTTTAATTGTCAAACTAAAATTATATCTACTTATGATATAATACATGATTTTCTGATACACACTATGAGATTGTTCCTATAAGGTAATTGATCAATATACTTGTCACCTCACATAATTGCTGTTTTCCAATGGTAACATCTCTTAACTTATACTGTCTTATAAAATTTGAATAAAAATTACATTGTAAATAGTTATGGTAATCACAATGGGCATTAGGTCTTCAGAAAAATTTACCTTAAAATTGGACGTTTGTGTCTTTTGTTCAACAAGACTTCCCATGTTTTTCAGTTTTCTGACCTGTGTGTAGACCAGAGCTTAACTTGTGGGAAGTGGTGGTTCTTTCTTTAACCCTGTATGTCCCAGGAATTGAACTCAATCTCCAGGTTTAGCAGCAATTGCCTTTATCTACTGAGACATCCTTTTGCTTTTAATTCCACCCCTGGGAGTAAAGCCATGTGATAATTCTCTTGGTGCCTGTGTCTTCTTTTACTTAACACCATTTCATTCAGGTTATGCATAATAAATTTCTACTAGAGTTATTCACAAAAATAAAGAAAAAATCTTAACATTCTGTGGGATGATTAGAGAACTCAGATGGCTAAAATAGTCTAGAAGTAGAAGATTTAAGGCATAAAACTAGCACAGTTGCCTTATTTATATCTATCATTATTGGGATGAAATGACCAATAAAAGCAACCTAAGGGAGAAAGAGTATTTAAAACTGCATGGTGCTGGAATAAAAGAAATACATATAAGACAGTTGAACAGGGTAGTCCTGAGATAAATTCATGCATATATTGTCAAGGGATCTTCAATAAATAATATACATAATGAGATATAACCCAATTTTGGTACTTGAAGTTTCATTGGTGCCATTTTGAACTCTGTCTAACCCATTACTATAGACTTTATTAGTATCCTCTTCATGTATTTTAGAATGTCTCCATTGCATTAGATTTTCATACCACACTTTATATAAATGTTCTTTAATTCTAGATGTTTCTCCCCCATTCTCTCCTCCTTTCTCTGAAATACTTAAACAACCCAGGCTATGGACAGGGCAATATTTTGCCCTCTTAGTTTGACACCAAAATCTCCTTGATGAAGACAACTAGAGAACTCATGAACATGGAGAGTTGGAACATTTATCCATATATTTTAGTGTCTTTGGTATGGAAAGGTACTTTACAGGCTACACAAAGAGAACCTTAAACACCAACCCGGCCTCAAATCCTTTTTTCTAAAATGTTCTCCTGATGTAAACTATGCTAAGGCAATGATGGCACAAAGCTTGAGGGACTAATTAATCATTATTTGGGTTGATTTAAAACCTACTCTATGTGAAGGAAATCATAACTGACATGATGTTTGACCAAGAATCAGAGAATAGATAGCCAAGAGACTTATGGTAAAACCAAATATTACTGGTCCTGAAAGAACAAGCAATGATAAAATAACTCCCATGGTAGAGGGAAGGAGGGGCCTGGGTGGGAGAGGGGACATGGGGGAAGCAGGGAGCTGTTATATTCATAGAATACTGACTTATTCAGTCATCGTCAGAGAAGTTTCTTGAACTTCAGCAGATGAGAACAAACCACAGCCACATATTACTGAGAAGGCTAGATAGATAGATAGATAGATAGATAGATAGATAGATAGATAGATAGATACCTTCAGACCTCTGGGAGTGCCATATAAAAGGATACAAAAAGAGTGTAAGAGCCAGAGGTAATGGAGGACACCAGGAGAAAATAGCCCTCTAGGTCAACATGAACAAAGCTTATATGAAAAAGCAGTAAACTTATATAAAGCTTACATAAAGCAGTAAACTCAAGACCTTCAAGGGTCTGTACCAGACCTTCTAGTATCATTCAGTTCAGTGATTTTAAGAATTCCTAAGTGTAGTCTCTGATTCTTATTCCTTTTCCTTTCCTTCTGTTTGCTTGCCTTGTCCAACTTCTATTATAGTTTTTAATCTAATTGTATTTTCTTTTGGTATGTTTTATTGTTATCTTTTAGAAGCCTGTTGTCTTCTAATGAGAGGTAGACTGGGAGTGGATTCTGATGGAAGGGAAAATGTGGACAAACTGAATGGAGAAAAACTGCACTCAAGATACATTGTATGAAAAAATTATTTTCCATAAAAGCAAAAAAAAAAAAAAAAAAAAAAGAAAGAAAGAAAGAAAACAAAAACACCAAGGTCAAGTTTCTTTAATATGTAGTGTTTAGAATTTTGAATATATATATGTATATATATTCATACATGTATACATTTATATATGTATATATTTATATATGTATATATTTATATACATATAAACAGAAAACAAATGAAGTGAGTCTTTCCTTTTGCTTTCCACAAAGAGCAAGTAACCAATGTCTAACAACTTGAATTTAAGACCAGAAACTGAAATTTTCTTGTGGGTGGAGGGTGGATAGAGGCACATCCTCATGAAAGCAAGAGGAGGGGGGATGGGATAGGTGGTTCCTGGACATGGGGTGTGGAATGTGGTAAGGGGATAACATCTGAAATGTAAATAAAATGTCCAATAAAAAAATAAATAAAATTTAAAAAAATATAAAAAAGAAAATAGAAAAAATATTCAAAACATTAGATATAGGAATGGCCAGAGAATAAATCCAAAATAAATAAGCAGAACCCCACAAAACTTTATGTTTTTTTACAGTAGAGAAAACAGTAAACAGAAAGAAAAGTCAACTTATAGTTGGGAATATCAAAATTCTAATTTGTTCCCAGCTTAAAAAGATCAAAGAGGGATAGTAGAGGAAAACTGTTATATTAGCACTGAGGAGGCTAAGAAAGGGGAATCATGAGTTTGAGGCCAGCCTGGCCTACAGAATGATACCCTTTCTCAAATAAGCAAATGGTATCAAATATATGTAAAGTTTTGAAGTGCCTTAACCACTGGCAATATGAAAATCAAAACCACAGCAGGGTATCATTTCACACCTATTGGGAAGGTTGTTTACAACCATGGAATTTTGCAGTCTGAATGTAAATTGCTTTAGCCCATATCGAATTTCAACATAGTACATGGATGCCAGGATGATGGATGACTTCAATGAGATTACATGGACTCTCAAGGTTGAAAGGTATCTAACTGTAAAAGTTCTGGTTATGTTCATACTGACTTTATTTGTGATAGCCAGAAGCTGGAAACAACCAAAATGTCCCACAACCCAGATGTCCCACAATGGAAGAATGGATACAGAAAACATGGTTCATTTACACAATGGAATACTACTCAGGTATTAAAAATGAGGGCTTTTATATTATTTTAATTACATGCAAGTATTAAGGTTAGTTCTAGGTTGAGGAACTAGCAATACAGTAGGGGGATGGAATAGGGGTTTTCTAGGGAGGGGAAATGGGGAAAGAGGATAGCATCTGAAATGTAAATAAACAAAATATCCAATAAAAATTTGAAATAGAAACAAAAGAATGAGGGCATCAAGAGTTTTGCAGACAAAAAATTGGAACAAGAAAATATCATCTCGAGTCAGATAACTCAGATGCAAAAAGACATGCATGGTATGTACTCACTAATAAGTGAATATCAGCCAAAAATACAGAATACCCAGGATATAATCAATAGAACTCAAGAAGGTTAACAAGCTGAAGGGCCCAAATGAGGATAGTTCAATCCTACTTGGGAGAGAGAAGAAAGCAATCCTGAGGGGCAGAAGAAAGGAGGAACCTGGATAGGAGAAGGGACAGAGAGGGGAAAAGGGGAAAATGATCAGGTACTGGGGAGGGAAGTACAGTAGTGAAGCTCTGAGGGCCAGCAGAAAAAATGGAAATAGGCAGTGTCAGAACGTAGGAGGTGGGGGGACCCTTTAGAATATACCAGGGACATGAGAGGTGGGAGACACTGTGGAATCAAAGGAGGGGACCTTATATGAAATGCCCGACAGTGGAAACAGGAACCTTGTGTAGCCCATCTCCAGTGGAAGGACAGGGCATCAAGTGGTAGGATAAGGTTGCCATCCCACAGTCAAGAGCTCTGACCCACAGTTGTTACTATCCAAAAGAACTACAGGGTGGAAATGGAGGGAAGACTGAAGGAGAGGAGGTTCAGTGACCTGCCCAAATTGGGATCCAGCTTGGAGGGAGGCTCTGAGCCCTGACACTGTTAATGATGCTGTGGTGTGCTTACAGATAGGAACCTGGCATGGGTATCCTGCAAGAGGCCCAACAGGCAACTGAAGATATAGATACTCACACCCAACCTATGTAAAGAAGTGGGAGACCTCTGTGGTTGAATTGAGAAAAGGCTAGAAGAAGCTGAAGAGGAGGGTGACCCCATGAGAGGACCAGCAGTCTCAACTAACCTGAACCCCCAAGATCTCTCAGAAACTGATCCAATAACCAGGCAACATAAACCAGCTGATATGAGGCCATGACATATATATATATAGCAGAGGACTGCCAGGTCTTGCTTCAGTGAGAGAAGAAGCACCTAACCATTGAGAGACTTGAGGCCTCAGAGAGTGGTGAGGTCTGGTGTAGTGGGAGGTGGGTATGTCCTCTTGGAGTTGGGGAGTGGAAATGTGATGAGGAGCTGCTGGAGGGCGGACTGGGATGGACGTGGTGACTGGACAGTGAAAAAAGATTAAATAATAATAATAAACTAAAAAATAAGTTAAATAAGTTATCTTCAGATCTCACAGGCAAGCTTTGGCAGTGGTGGTTATAAGTATAAACACACACTCATGAATACATATACAAATAAAGAAATCCTAAAACTAATCAAAATAGCTGCCATATTATCTATGATTCCCATTACATGTATGTATGTAAAGAAAATGAAATGACTGTTAAAGACATACATATATTCCCATGCTTATTGCTTCATTGATAAAGCAAAGGTATGGAATGAATAAATCAAGATAAATTAAATACACACATGCATACACAGTACAGTAAGAGTCAGCTTTTTAGAAAAAGAAACCTTTATAATTATGTATCTGAGAGGTCCTTCTACTTTCTTTTTTTTTTTTTTCCTTTTTTAATTTTATTTTTTTGCTTATTCACTTTATAACCCGTCCCAGTCACCCCCTCCCACAATCCTTCCCCATCTCTTGTTTTCTGAGTACCCCCTCCTCCTGTATCCCCCACCCTGCCACTTTAAGTCTCTGAGAGGCTAGGTGCTTAAAAATGTAAATAAATCTTAATCAATTTTGGGCTGGCAAAATTTGAATCTTACTCTGGTTGATATACAAATATGGACAATTCCAGTTTTCAAATGTTTGTACTCTCCTCTAATGGTAGAAAAGGATCTTCTACTGGACCTTCTGCTAGCATACCACTAATACCAAGGGAATAAAAAACATGCAGAGCTGAATTCCAAAGAGTGTTTCCCTAACATTGGAAGAAAACAATTGTTTTGCAGCAGACACTTGTGCTAATGTAATCATTCAGAACTATGCAGAATAAAATAACTAGATTGAAAAGAACAAATTAGCTGTTGTTCATTCTTCCCTGGGATATTTCCTTACCCTTTTAATCATTAGTTCAATGTCCCTTTAAACATGATGGCTGAGAAGGGACCACTCTTTTGTATACGGAAATGGGCCTACCTAGTATTCAATCACTCCTTGAGTAAAGCATTCAAATTCTAAACGTTCACTATTGGATTCACAAAGCAAATTTTATACTACTCAAGACTTATCTGTTTATAACCATCTGCATTTCCCAATTGCCAAAAAGTGATATAAGTTTTCTTGGAAAAAAATGACATTCTGTTGACACACAGTGGACAATAAAATGGCATAATTATGTCCAAGGTGCATGAATATTTTAGAACTATGGCCAAAGAATGTTAAATAAATCTGTTAAATTCTGCAACTGCAGCAAGCTTGTAGTTCACGCATTTCATTCTGCGTTCTGCTTGCTGACTCTTTAAATTAATTTTGTCACTAGAATCATGTGGGCCATTCTGTATATTTAGTCATTTATTTCACTTCAATCATTCTCCAAGGAGCTCTATGTATTTATCCTTTTGACACTCATGGATTATTTATTAAACACAATTTTTCAGATTGTGACTTTTAATGGTTACAATTTGGATATTTTATTCAGAGACTGGAAAAATTAATAGCTTAAAAGCTGGGTAGAAATAGATTTCTTTCTTTTTCTAAACATTATTACTCTGTATACCCCCAAGTGACCATTAATACTCGAGACATTTTTGTAATTATGTTTCTTCATTTAGACTTCCTTACATGTAGGAGACAAGTTTCAATAAATACTAGGTGACCCAATGTTGTGAGCAGTCCAATCTACATAAGAATATGACTATAGATAAGGAAGAAATATGGAGATAAGCATTTAATTTTCAATGTTCTATAATTTTCAGAAGATTGGATCTTAAAGTATATCACTAAATGCAGATAAAATTTCAGTATGCTGTCATTTCCAAAACCTAGTATGAAAGGTCCCATGTCTTCATTCTACTCACTCTCATAAGACTTCTTTCAAATCACCTTCACTTGTCTTATTGAAACTCCAATATGGATGGAGGTTGGACACGAGAGACACATAGTCAATCTCACTCAGAGTACTTTTCCCTCCATAAAGCTTAACATCCTAACACAAATCCTCATTTGTCTGTCACTTTTCCATGTCAAAATGGGACTGCATGGTTCCTCATCGAAAGATCTAGAGAACATCAGAGATGATGATGAAAGTTCAATTTCTCGGTGCAACTGGTGTTTGGAACAGCATCTTCAGGTGGGTAAAGCTGACTTAATAGAGGACTCTTAAGGATATGAGAGCCTAGAGTGCTCCTTAACAGTTCTAAACCATTTTCAACAGCCTTTATGACTCTTCTAGTATGATTGCCTGGTGGTGACGTTCTCTCATATCCTCTTTTCTGTTCATAAAACTTCTTGTTTGCAAATCAAGGACATCAGCTCAATTGAAGAACCAAAGAACTAGTTGTTGTGCTTGCCTTGAGATCCAGACCTCTGATGAACTGTAAGCTGATTCTTCATCATATCATATTGACTGCTTCAGAATGGTGAATTGAAATAAATTTAAAGGGACATTTTATAAGACAATATACAATGAAGTAACATACACAGGGTTTCTGCAATAAAGATATCTGAACATTAAGAGTGGTAACACAATTAACGATGTGTAGCAACTCGATGAACACATATAACAAAGCCCCTGAAAGCATTCCCATGACATTCCTATTTTTCCTGGGTTAGAATTTCAGACCTTAATTTTTTTGTTACTGTTATCTTGTTTTATAGATCCATCATCCTATCCTCTGGAGTTCTTCAGTTTCCATTAATCTTACTGGCCACATCAAAACTGTTATTAAAGAACATGTCCTATTCATAGGTGAGCAATGTTTGCAGTCTCCTCCTGCTTAAAGGTTTTAGCATTTTTTGTAAAGTTTCAAATTGCACATAGTCACAGAGGGCATTCTCTTTGCAACATTCTTCACTTAAAATGTGAGTAGATTTCATATCTCTTTTGACATAATATTTAGACACCTTCATAGTTTATCATTCTCTGTCTCTTTGTCTCTCTTTGTCTCTCACTGTCTCTGTCTCTCTGTCTCTCTCTGTCTCTCTCTCTGTCTCTCTCTGTCTCTCTCTGTCTCTCTGTCTCTCTGTCTCTCTCTGTCTCTCTATCTCTCTCTCTCTCTCTCTTCTCTTCTCTCTCTCTCTCTGTGTGTGTGTGCATGTGTGTATTGATTTTGCATAATTCTTCAAATACTTGCTTCCTCTCCCTCCATCTCCAACAATCTTAATTACAGGAAATTCAATGTATAAAGCTTCCATAGGGAAGCCAAGATTTGTCTTTTGTACAATCAAGTTCAGTTATTAGATACCAAGTTTTTAATTATACCTTTTCTCTGGGACACATTAATTGACTCAGAGACTAACAATAGTCATGACGTTTGTTCCTTTCCTTTGGTCCTTGTAACAAGTCTAACTTTTCTTTGGCTATTGTTAAATTCAGTGATGTTCTCAATTATATCTTTTTATAGATTACGTTTTTAAAAAATGCTTGCTCCTTCAATCTTAAAAATTCCTGAAATTATTGACTCTATTTTTTTGTAAAGTTAATCCTTTACTGGAATTATGCATTTTGTGAGATCTTTGTAAATTCTCTGAACTATACTAATGCAACACACCAAATATCATTAGAAGACTAAAACAAATAATTCTCATAAAGCTCCATAAATCTCAATGTCTAAATATAAATCTAGAATAATTTTTTGCAGTCTTCTATTTACTGAACTCTTTCAGGGTCTAGATGCCAGAAAATTCATGTACACACCTCTGACACAATTTCCACCATCACTGAGTAAAAGCGAGTAGCCATAAAGAAATATAGGCAACCTGTAAAAGTCTGCATCTAGGGGAGACACATACTGCTTCCTTCACATTACACAGATGTAGTGTGTTCAACTCCAAATACATGAAGAAACATGGCATAAAATGTGTTCTCATAAGAAACGGACATATTTAGCAATCAACCTAAAAACCTCAATACCAGATACAGCTGAAGAACATTATGTATTTCCTTTATTTTTCATTCTGTTTTGTTTCTGGCTCAATATAGCTTGACAGAATATTCAGTTGAGGAGATCAGTAGATTGAGGTAGTAAGAGTCTTCATGACTATAGAGGTAAAAAATAGTGCTATGACAATATGAGCAGCAGTTTAAATATTGAGTAAACATTGAGGATTGTTCAGGTGAAGGTGAGTGAACCAGCTATGCACACATGTTGCTAACTGATAAACAACAAGGGCCACATCAGAATTAGCTTCATGAACTGGAATGCTGCTTTCCTTCTGCAGCAGCTGAATATATTGAGCTACCTGGTCCAGGCTGAATTGTTGCAAAGGTTTGGTTCTGCTGAAGGATGTTATTTTGTATATGAAAGTCAAGTGAGTCAGGATCTTTGGGTTTATGTCAATGACTAGGGAATATTTTACATATCACAGTGTGTGTGTGTGTGTGTGTGTGTGTGTGTGTGTGTGTGTGCGCGCACAGACACACACATTCAGCTGAGACTGGAATTTGGCCAGGAGTCTTGGCTTTATTCTCATCTTCTAGTGTTGCAGAAAAGAACACTGGGATTTTGACCAATAATAATGAAAATTATGTATCTTTTTATAAGGCCTAATATAAATAATGTGGAGAAAATAGATTAAAACAATTGTAAACTGAATAATGTTTACAAATGATGAACACTGCTAAAATTTTTATAGTCATATGATTCTTAAAATTCATGCTATAAATCAGTATCCTTAATTTTTCAGATTATATGATTCATTTCATGTACTTCACAGAGTGAAGATACTTAGGAGATAACAGTTGAATCATTTCTGTTTGCACTAAAAACCTTAGTTGTTTAAATAGTTATATTGATTTTGTGTTTCCATCAGAGAAATCCCTTAGAGAAATTGTATGGGATATATCAGGGAAATTAATATGTTTCAAATCTGCATACTGTCTATTTCTGTATGAGTCGAAACATATATCTGTGATTTGACTTTAGAGATTCATTAACAGAATTTATTTTGACAGTACAGGTTGCAATTTTCATTTTTTCTGAATATGTTGCAAAGTTCTACACAAACAACACATGAAAAGATATTCTGTTAGTGATTGTTGGGAATATGAAACAGATTCTTGGAAAGACTTTCTGGCTCAGGAAAAAGTCGGTTCTAACAACTGGATATGATGTAAATTGAAGCTTTCCTGGAAACAGGATGAGTAGTTTACTGACCAGATGAACACAGATGGGTTCTCCCATGTTCTCTTATTTCCAAAATGATCAGATCCAGTTTTTCAGGGATCAGAAAAACTGCTAAGATTAATGCATGGCAGAGCTGAATTAAATTAATTCATTCACACTGACAATCTTGTCAGTCACTAGCCATGTGACCTGGGACTTTTTCATTTAACTTTTGTTTGTCCTTGACTCACTGAAATCATTATGTTTTCTGTCTCACTCAGTTCAAAGAGAATTCTATTGAACACAAAACACAATGCCTCAAAAGCTGCAACAGGTTAGAAAAATTGGTAACGAAATTGGGTGGGGTAGAGAGTAGGGGCGGTAGTCAGGGGTGGTGGGAGAAGGAGGAGGCAGCGAATCACTCATAAATGGCGCCCAAGCAGGACCCGAAGCCTAAATTCCAGGAGGGCAAGCGAGTGCTGTGCTTTCATGGGCCTCTTCTTTATGAAGCAAAGTGTGTAAAGGTTGCCATAAAGGACAAACAAGTGAAGTACTTTATCCATTACAGTGGTTGGAATAAAAATTGGGATGAATGGGTGCCAGAAAGCAGAGTACTCATATACGTGGACACCAATTTGCAGAAACAGCGAGAACTTCAAAAGGCCAATCAGGAACAATATGCAGAGGGCAAGATGAGAGGGGCTGCTTCAGGGAAGAAGGCATCTGGTCTGCAACAGAAAAATGTTGAAGTGAAAACAAAAAAGAATAAGCAGAAAACACCTGGAAATGGAGATGGTGGCAGTACCAGTGAGACACCTCAGCCTCCTAGGAAGAAGAGAGCCCGGGTAGATCCTACTGTTGAGCTAACCATTAAACTGATCATGGGGTTCCCAATGGAGAAGATAGAGTGAAGGCTGAAGGAGTTGAGAGGATTCGAGACACCATGAGGAAAGCAACAATCCCAACCAACCAGAGCCCCCAGGGTCTAAACCACCAGCCTGGGAGCGCTTAGGGAGGGACCCATGGCTCCAGCTATATATGCAAGGGAGCTATATATAAGTGGGAGAAGAGATCCTTGGTCCCATGAAGGCTGGACGTCGTGTGGGGGTAGGATACTCGAGGGTGGGGAGGTGAGGTACAGGGGAGGGTGGAAGGGGGTACACCAACGTGGAGGCAGGAGGAGGGGGGAAGGGATAGTGAGTTCCTGGGAGGGAGGGGGGAAATGGGGTAAGGAGAGAACATCTGAAATGTAAAAAATAATTTTCCAATAAAAAATTTCCAATAAAAAAAAAATTTAAAAAAAAATAAAATGAAGAAACATTCGTGAACAGAGTTGAAGTTAAAGTGAAGATTCCTGAAGAGGTGGAACCATGGCTTTTGGATGACTGGGACTTGATCACCAGACAAAGGCAGCTTTTTTATCTTCCTGCCAATAAGAATGTGGATTCCACTTTGGAGGATTATGCAAATTATAAGAAGTCTCGAGGAAATACAGATAATAAGGAGTATGCTGTTAATGAGGTTGTGGCAGGGATAAAGGAGTACTTCAATGTAATGTTGGGCACCCAGCTACTCTACAAATTTGAGAGACCACAGTATGCTGAAATTCTTGCTGATCACCCAGATGCACCCATGTCCCAGGTGTATGGAGCGCCACATTTACTGAGATTATTCGTGCGAATTGGAGCGATGTTGGCCTATACACCTCTAGATGAGAAAAACCTTGTTTTATTACTGATATATCTACATGATTTCCTCAAATACCTGGCAAAGAATTCTGCAAATTTGTTCAGTGCCAGTGATTATGAAGTGGTTCCTCCCGAGTACCATCTGAAAGCCGTGTGAGGGTTGTGGTCTCTCTCACTCGTGCTTGGATCTCTGTAAACAGTTTGGTTCTTAATCCTTCTCTTGTACAAATGATGTACTTTGAAGACCGTTAGTGTATAACAGAGTTGATGTTTGTTTTCTGTTTGATTTTAAACAGAGAAAATAAAAGGAGTAACCGCTCCTTTTTTCTTTCTTTTTTTCATTTCAAAGTTTCTACCAGTGTATCAGTGATGGACAACAGAGAGACATGCTGTAGAGTGTTTGCCTAGTTGACAAAGCTGCTTTTGAATGCTGGTGGTTCTGTTCCTTTGACACTATGCACTTTTATAATACGTGTTAATGCTCTATGACAAAATGCTCTCATTCCTAGTGCCAAAGGTTCACTTCAGTGTATATAACTGAACACTCATCCATCTGTGCTCTTTGGTTTTTTTTTTTTGAATGGTGCTTAAAGAGCCCATCCTTTCCAAGTCATCCATGTTGTTCCTTAGGCACTTTATCTTTGCTCAATTGTTAAAGAATGGTGGCTTGTTTTCATGGTTTTTGAATTTGTGTCTAATGCACGTTTTAACATGATAGACACAATGCATCGTGTAGCTCCAGTTTTATGGAAAAGTCAATCTTGTAGGAGTTGTTTTTCAGATCTTCAATAAATTTTTTCTTTAAATTTCAAAAAAAAAAAAAAAAAAGAAAACTTGGTAACTACTTTTAATTGACTGTTACATAAAATATTTATGCATCTGTATATCTTCAATATGTATACTGTGAATTATCTCAAATTAAGAAAAATTGTGTTTTGTACAGTTTAAAAAATGATTCATGATAACCGCAGTGTTGGTTTTGACTTACAGGTCACTGTAAAAGAATGTATAACAAGTTACAAGTAAATAGATTGATTAACACAGATGGATAGTAGTGATAGGTAGATAGATGATAGATAGATAGATAGATAGATAGATAGATAGATAGATAGATAAGGTAGGTTGCTAGATAGGTAGATAGGTAAATAGGTAGATGTTAGATGATAGATAACGAGATAGATGATAGAAAAAAAATCATAGATTCAAGTGCTCAGAACATCCAAGAGAAAGCCAACTAGAAAGTCTTGTTGAGGCAATCAGCTGGAGTTCTGATTCAAGAGAAGATCAGACAGCAAATAGTGTTCCTATACAGAGATTTAAAAAAAAAATGTTATGTCAATAAAGGAGAGAGTTAGACATTAATTCCAAAAGAAAAAGCAAGCCATGAGGCAATTGATTTTGTAGGGCAAGGTTCAAACATGCCAATTTCCCTGAGAATATTGAGTATCATGATAGACACAGAAAAGAGAATATGTGGAGAGATAGATGAGACATATATAATAGCGGTTTGATGATTTCATTTGAAGGCTTGCTGAGATGTATATTTTGAATATTTAGAATAGGTATAATTTGTATAATATGCACATTTTGAGTATTTTGAATAAAGATTTCATTGTGAATGTTGAGTAATAACCATATTAAGGTTTTTCTGAGTAAAGACAGTGTTTAAGTTATTAAACTCAGAATGATAATGAAAAAAATTATTAAAGTATATTTGATCATCACAGGCAAAAACAAAAGAAAACAAACAAAAAATCGCAAATAGCAAGTAAAATAAATATCTACATTGCATTAGATGCTCACAACATCTAGCAAAACCAATTTGGGCATAGGAGGCAGTCTGCTGAATTTCTTCTCCTTGAATGTGGACATTTATATCATTGGATAATCAATGCTAACAACTGAAGAAAATATTTTCTTTTCTAGCTCTTTTCATGAATGCAGTATTTTTATTCATATACTGCTTTTCTTTTACCTTCTCTATGTCCCAGAGTGAGGGGGACTAGTCTATACTAAGAAAAATTGGCCTTGAATGACACTTTGAGACAAGCATTTTTAGATGTGATATGAGGTAAGGATCAACCTGGATTGCAGAGCCAGATATTTGGTAAGCTTGCCTTGTTGAGGCAGTATATTGTGTACACATTACTTTTACTAACAAAAATAATTTCAGAATCCTCTGTAGATATTTTGGAAAATTCTACACAAACAACACATGAAAAGATATTCTGTTAGTGATTGTTGGGAATATGAAGCAGATTCTTGGAAAAGACTTTCTGGCTCAGGAAAAAGTCGGTTCTAACAACTGGATATGATGTAAGTTGAAGCTTTCCTGGAAACAGGATGAGTAGTTTACTGACCAGATGAGCACAGATGGGTTCTCCCATGTTCTCTTATTTCCAAAATGATGTGTAGATAGGAAACCACAGTGATAGATAATGAACTTCATTCACTAGAACCACTTTGAGGTTCTTAAACAAATGATACTTGCTCAACTGCTTATTGCCTCTGATTTGTCAGTCCCAGAAGAGTTATTCATATTGATTAAATGTCTAATATATATGAATTGTTTTTGAGACTGGTGATTGAATGTGTTTCTTTAGAATAGGGGCTCTTTACTTAATTTCTTTTGTTTGTTCATTTGTTTTAAGACAGATTATTTTGATGTAGAAACTGTCTAGTTTAGGCTAGATTCAAAGTTATGGGAAGTTGTTGGCTTTGCTAGAGTTAAAGGCATACACGTCATCTGGTTGTTCTTTGGCAACTTTAAAAGATTTCTTTAAAAAAAATTTCTTTTCTTTTAATCTCTCTCTCTCTCTCTCTCTCTCTCTCTCTCTCTCTCTCTCTCTTATGTGTGAGAGAGAATGTGTGTATGTCAGTGCATTTGGCTACAGAATCTAGAAAAGGGTTTATAATATCCAGGAGCTGGAATTACAGATAGTGAGAACTGCCTGACGTGGGTGCATGGAACCAAACATGGTTCCTCTACAATAGCAGTATACATTCTTTGTTGCTGCACTGTCTCTCCAGCCTCTTTGCACATATTTCTAATATTTATTTTCTATTTATCTTAGACCTTGTCTATTAAAATCTTCACCTGAATATGAAACTGTGTCTCTTTTATTGATACAGCTCACAGTAACATCCATAATTCTGACAGTCAGGAATGAAAGAAAAACTTTGTTAAAAAAAAAAAAGTCTTTGCTTTCTTTAAGTAATAACTATCAGCAACACATTACAGTTGGAATCAAGATATATAGACTGATTTAGAGAGTATGGATACACATGCATTACCTGAGTTCAGATGGCCACCATTGGTTAAAGAGGCTGGCAAGTTACTCCTAAATGGTTTTCTTTGAAGTTCACCTTGCCTTCCCTGAATCACTAGCCCTGTCCTAGAGGTAGTTTATCTGGACAGAGTTAGTAACTACTATCCTCACTATATTTAAGCATATGATTTTATATGAGAATCTAGTATTTGTGTGACCTATGGGAGCAAGATCATGTCTCAGACATAAGTACCTTACAAGTTTTTAGAAACATGTCTAGTAGAAGTATGCTCAATGTCTATCTTTTGAAATATTTTTGAAGTATTTTTATGCTTCTCAGTATTTCTCCATTTATCAAAATACATGCAAGAAGAAAATACATTTCTGCATTAATGATGTTCTCTCTATCTCTCAGCATGTCATCAAAATAGGCTGCTAAATTTACATTGTGTGAAGAAAAAAACCTACTGTTATAATTTTCATTGGAGATGGTAAATGCCTTTGTATTTGACAAAAGGATCTGAGTCATCGTTGCCCGTGTCTTCCAACAGCCCAGCCTCTCCAATCTCCCAGCTGCTACTTCACCTCTTGAACCTTCCAGATCTGGCTTCCTTCCTGACATCATTTACATTTATGTTTCACTGAGACAAAAAGGCCCAAATCCGGTTACAGCAGAAAGCACAGATAAAAACCATAGTGACATTTCAGTTGAATAAATTGAGTGTCATATGGCCTAGGACGTTGGTCAGGCATCTGCACAACTTGGACTTCTATTAAATTAAAATATACTGAAATGAGGTCAGCAAGAAAGAATGATATCAGACTTTATACCAGAGTGGGGAAATTGTATTGGCCAGAAGCTTCATGAGGTAGTGTCTGTTGAATAATTGACTTCTTTTGTTTTGTACAATATTTGTATAAAAGAGATATATTGATAGCATGTAGGATTACTAAGTATCATTAATAATATTGTCATATTGATCAACAAAACTTATCAGTGATAATTATTACCTGGTGATAATGAGCACTAGTCATATAGTTTTTAAATATCAAAACAACTACAGTTATAATTTAGTCTGTACTCTCTTTTTTATTTTTTATTTTATTCTTTTTCAAATGTTATCCTCTTTCTTGGTTTCCCCTCCAGAAATACCCTATCTTATCCTCCCTCCCCCTGCTTCTATGAGGCTGCTCCCCAACCCACCCACCCTCTCCTGCCTTCTGGCCTTGGTGCATTGAGCCTTCACAGGATTAAGGGCCTTTCTACCACTGATGACTGACAAGGCCATCCTCTGCTACATATGCGGCTGGAGCCATGGCTCACTCCATTTGTACTCTTTGGTTGGTGGTTTAGTCCCTGGAGGCTCTGGGGATGGGGGTCTGGGTTGCTTGATATTGCTGTTCTGTCAGCAAGCACATCTTGGCATCTGCAATAGTGTCTGGTTTTGGTATCTGTATATGGATAGGATGGATCCCCAGGTGGGGCAGTCTCATGAATCCTCCATTTTCCAAGTGCTATTTTCTTCTATGACAACACTCTTTACATTTTATAACCACCCTCATTCTGAGTTTCTCACTCAAAGGTAAATCCTTTACTGTTGTGTGGCAGGCACTTCCCCCCATTTTTCAGTTGTATAAAGATGGTTTATCACAAGCCAATAGATATATAGAATTTACTATCTTCCGCCCATCTATATTTAATAGTTCTAAAAAACATTCTATTTCTGCTCTATACAAGTGTTTATCCTTTGAGTTTTGCCCTTGGGGTAGCAGGTATAAGGAAGAATTCAAAATGGCACTAGTTATGTCCACTTAGCCTTAATATACACTAAATCATGAACTGAGACAATTTTCTAAATAATGAATATAATGTTTAATTACAAACTGTCTTATTTCTGTTCTAAATCTTCTATGTAAATCTTAACATATGAACCTGCCCAGGTCATATGTACCTATATTCTATACAAATGCAGATATATTCTACAAAATATGTGAAATTTATACTACTATTATACAGTCTATCTTGATATGCATGCTTACATATGTATCCTAATTCTAGTATAATGAATCAAATTACACAGAGATTTATATTATACAGAGATGGAATACTTGTCATATGACCAGTATATATTTTATTCATTTTCACTTACTATAAAAAATTTCTTAGATCAACTTATAAGGAGTAAAAGGTTTTCTTTTTAATCATCCTTTGGTTTTAATCTATGACTAGTCTGCTTTACTGCTTTTGAAAAGGCAGAACATCAAGTGCTAGTGTATGCTGGAGCAAACTCTCACTGTATGACAAAGAAGTAGAAAGGTAAAGCAAATAAGAAGAGATGATGTCCTGGCATACCTCTATGGAGCATGCCTCCAGTGATCTCAAGCAAGCCATAGTTCTTAAATTTTTGTCACCTCTGAATAGAAGCACAACATGGGGAATGTAGCATGGACCCATGGGAAATTCTTATGCAAACTGTGGCACATGCCATCATCTGATATAATAGCAATAACTTTAAGAAAATCTTACTATCATTTTAAAAATAACACAGCTGCAGCTGAGGGACCACAAAGCTCTTCACTGAAACTTTACATCACTTGTAACATCCAAGCACAGTCTTGTAAATTCAAGACCCAAAGAATGACTTCACAGTTTGGAAGTTAGCTTAAAGTGCTTGTATTCATATAATTTTTTTTATTTGTCTCCTTATGTCTTTATGCTTTGGAAACTGAAGGATTCTGGGCATGAATTAGTGTGAGAAGCAACAAAGACAAAAGTAAAAGTAAAAAAGTAAATCAAAGACTTTACTAGTGAACATTTGTTATATTCAAAAAATTATAAGACTTTATTTTAATATAGATATTTGTGAAATGAGTATAGAGACACCAAGGGAAAATGGCATCATATAAGATATTAAACTGATGCTGTAAATTAAATATGATGTATGAATTCCATAGGAAGAGCTCAAAAGAAATCATTGCTGCCTCCCATTTCTTCTGTCTTCTGTCCACTCAGTTGTCACAACAATGAAGGCATTAATAAACAATATACATAGACTGGCTTCAAATTCATTTTTATATTCCAAGTTGGATTCAAACATGAGATCTTCTGTTTCATTTATAGATTTGCAGGAATGAATCCCAATGTCCAGGGCCGTTATCTCTATATCTTAAGTCAATGTGAAAATACAGTTGTAATTATTCTCATATCCTGAGCATAAATGTCAATAGTCAAGGACACCTTATTTTGAGAGACACAGATAGGTTCATTGAAAGTGAGATGTTGAAGTCAGCCTTGAGAATCATAAATATCTGAGCATGAGATTATAAAAGACACAACACTAAGGCAGCAACCGTAAAGAATATATGGAAACGCAGAGCTAATAAGGTACCAAAGAGTTTGGGGAGGGTGGCAATCTAATATGTAACCCTGAAATCTTGTTATAAGGTGAACTGAAAGTTGAAAACTTCCTCAAACATATTCTGCTCTATCTGTATGCATTTCCTCTTCCAGTCTTGAAGTTTGGGCTCCGTGGAGGAATTTAAACAAGGTTTTCTATCACTGAATTGGATGAACATCTTATAAAACAGCTGTATCTTTATCAAAAGACAACATAATATTAATTTCTCACTGGTCCTGGGAGCTCATGTAAAATGTATGGGCTGGTTTTTAATTTTCTCTAGTGCAGGTGGCATGCTGTGGTTGGGGGAGGGGTGGGTGGGAAGGAAGTCTCTAGCAGAATCAGTGAAGTCACGCAGACTCATGCATGGAATGACCTTGCTTCGCGTGCCAAACTTCAGGCGGAACAATAATGAGAAGGTAGCAGAACTAATCAATTTGGAACAGGGCCCATTCCCTCCATCACTGGGGCCACTTAGAATGCAGGCAGTATCCTAAGCTTTTCTTCAAGTTTGCCCTTTGAACACAAATGCAATGCTTTCTCTTACATAACTCAACAGAAAATGAAGATTTGCCAGCTAAAATGAAGCAAAATTTCTGTCCTTGTGATTTTTTTTTTTTGGTCTCTCTTAATCTCTTTCAACTTTTTCCCTTTCTCAAACTTCATAGAAGTCTCACCCCATTTTCCTAGCTTCCTATACCTAGCACCATCCCCTTGATGACTTACCAAAGTATACATATTTAATGTGTCTTTTAAATATATTTGTATGATTTCCCTGGGTGAGTACCAAATTTCTCTGGATCTAACTCCACTCTTCTATAAAAAATGGAACCATTTTTAAAAAATGTTGGAGTGCAATGAGATCACAATCTGTTTATATGTACCAATTTATCATCTATCTATCTATCTATCTATCTATCTATCTATCTATCTATCATTCTATCATCTTTCAATCATCTATCACATATCTACCTTCCTGTAATCTGTCATACAGCTATTATTTATATAATTGTATTGTATCTCTATCTCTATATCTATCTATCTATCTATCTATCTATCTATCATTTGCATCTGAATATCTATATACCTTTCATCTATGCATCTATGAATCTATGAATCAACTTATCTATGTTTCTATCTATGTATCTATTCTATACTATGTATCTATTATCTATGTATCTATCTATCTATCGTATCTATCTATCTATCTATCTATCTATTTATCTATCATCTATCACATGTCTTCCTTTCTGTCATCTATCATCCATTTATCTATTATCTATATAATTGTATCTCTATCTATCTATCTATTTATCTATCAATCTATCTATCTCTCTATCCATCTATCTCTGAGTGCTTTTGTCATCTATCTCACACACACACACACACACACATATGTGTATATATATATATATATATATATATATATATATATATACACACATGTTTATATATATATATATGCTGTAACTCTTTTATCTTATCCAGGCATATAGATATTTGACATATACATTTTGTATTCATTTATTAATTTAAGTAAATTTCCCAATCATTCTGAGCACGTATTTTTGCCTTTTGTAATGAGAATAATTTTGTCAATTTTTAATTGTATAAATTAATTGGTGTTTGAATAAATTAAGTGGTGATATAAATAGTTATTATTAATATCTATAATTTGACAACTATTTAAAAAGTACATAATCTTAGTGCTGATTTAAAGTATTAAACAATGAAAAAATAATTCAACAATTCTTAGTTAAGACCTCAGTTAAGGTTTGAAGATATCTTTTTAATTTATGCTGTTTCCTTTCTCTTGCACAAAAATATATATTTTTACTCACGTGAGTACTTTTGTCATTGGCTGCATGGACAGAAGCCCAGGAGAACCTGCCTCTTTGCAACTGCTCAAACAGAAGGCTTAAAGGTGACTAATCTCTTAGAGTCAGAGGGCAGTGAGTGTCTGGTCGATGGCACTGCTCTGTCATGCTCAGACAGCAACTGTGAAGAACACAAAGATCTCTAAAGAATATGAATTAGATTTTAAATAGAGAATATTTTCTGCTTAGGGACCATCAAACACTGGCATTTCTAGATAGGGATGAATTTTTGCATTAAAATAAAACATGAAGCCTCCGTCCAGCACTATTATTCCTGTGCTAGCCTACACAGTGTCAAGCCAGGGTATGAACAAAATAGGCATACAACAACTGTTTTAGAACATGACGTGGTCTTTGTTAAAAAATTTCAGTGTGTGTAAACTTTCAGGGAGTCTTGTTCAGGATACCTACATCTCAGTCATGCAGGACAAATTACTATTATGTGAGGTTTTTTTTTTCTTTTTTTTTTTTCCAGAATACTCTTTTCTGAACTATTTTGTGCTAATTTAGGTACAATAATGTCATTTGAGTGATTGACAGAAAGCTGTAGAGCAAGATGGGTTGTAATATGCTTGCCCTACAAGGTTAAAGATTCTACCTTGCTCTCTAGCATACAAATAATAAGTATATTATGGTGATGTACAGCTGTGATCCAAGCACTGGAAAAGTGGGAAGAGTGGATTCCTGAGCTCAAATGATGGTCAGGCTAGAATATGGGCTCCAGATTCAGTAAAAACAACATCTAAAAAACTAAACAAAACAAACAGAAAACAAAATGTACATTCTCTTATACAGACCTCTAAAATCTATGCATATGCAGTTACACAAACATATATACACCATGTATGTGAAAATGTACAAACACACACATGCACATATATGCACATGCACACATAAATATACACATATATACATGCAATTCCCCACACACAGAGAGACGCCAAAAGTCCCCTTAAATATTATTATAAAAAGAATGAAAGACCATAAAGACAGAAGAACAGAGAAAGCTTCTATGAGACTACTTTATGTTGTATGCCTGAAAGATTCTTATTCCATAGGATTCCCCATAGCAGCTACATAAGGTAAATAGTTTTGGAGCACCTTTAAATGATGCTTTCTATGATTGAAACTTGGATTAATGATGATTTGACACTGTGTGATTTGCTGGCCAGGCATAAATGTATAAAATGCACAAGATGCATTTTCTAAGAATGGGAGGTTCTAATAATTAGATAAACCTTTGTTTAACTAAACAACTGTGATTATTTGAATAAATACTATTTGAAGAAGGAAGTATTTCAAAAATGAAAATTATGGTTTCTAATAGAGGAAAAAGAGTTTGAAATGCAGAAAATGAAATAATTTTAAAAAGAGTACAAAATAACATGGGCCAAGGACAAGGAAATGGTCTGCTTGGCAGGAATATGACATTGGCCAAGGACAAGGAAGTGGGCTTCAGAAAAGAACCTGACATTAGGCTAGAACAAAGAAGTAATTTCAGGCAGGAATCTAAATCTTAGGCTAGAACAAAGTAGTAATTTCAGGCAGAAAACTAAATCTTAGGCTAGAACAAGAAAGTAGGCTTCAGACATGAAAATGACTTTGGGATAAGACAGGGAAGTAGGCTAAGATATTTTGATCATCCTGATAAGTCATTAGAAACAGTGATCACAGGAGTGTTCACTTAACTTTGTTTATTGCTTTGCTTGTTCTTTGACTATGTATGTTTATTGTCTTGCTTGTTCCTATTTGCATCTATTGTATTGCTAGTTCCTCAATCTAGAACTGACCTTAACACTTGCATGTAATTAAAATGATATAAAAGAAAAAAAAGAGAAGGGGGGATGGGATGGGGGTTCTAGGGAAAAGAAATAGGGGAAAGGGGATGATATCAGAAATATAAATAAGTAAGATATACATTAAAACAAAACATAACAAAAAAAGAGTACAAAATAAAATGAATTCATCCTTCCTCATATTAAGAGAAAAATAAAGAATCAAAAATTTAGTCTAAGAGTAGTTATTAGTCTTATCTGGTTGTAACCCTGGCATCTGGAATTTAGATGTCAATAACTTCTTAAATTTGAGCCCACCTTGGGATACACTATAAGTTCCAGGCCATCATAGGCTATGTGTAAAGATAGAAACTTTCCATCTTGAAGTAAACACAGAAAGAAACAACTAAAAAAAATTCAATCAAAACCCAAAAGAGATGTTATCTAAACGGACATTAGAGTCCTCATTTCTTTTTTAGTGAAATAGGATTCTTAGGTATATTTGTTCTTTCAAAGCCCAGTTCCGTCCAATTCTTTTATTACATAATACACTATGGAATATATTAAAATAACAGCAAGGCTGTTCATCTTAGAGTCGAGTCCATTGGGGCAGTCCTGAAACAAGAGTCCTCTAATTTCTAAAGATTTTATGTTAGTATTTACAATATGCATCACACTGCTTATCTTGACAGATCAGTTCTTTAGTTCCTGAGACACTTGCCAAAGGTTGAAGCTGCTTTTACTCTGTGATATTATTAAGATATGAACTGTGTTCCCTCAACTTTCTAATGCATTTTTAAAGCAATGTTACCATAGAATAGCAAGCTTCATAAAAGGAACTTTGGCATGGGAAATAATACTTAGCATTTTGACTGAAAATAAAGTCAAACCACTAAATCATTTGCATATTTCTCTGTCCTGATAGACATTTTTTAGGTGAAAAGAGACACATTTTATGAACTATAAAAGTAAAAAAACACTGCCTCTTTCCTTTTAATTCTTAAGTCTTGCAAAGTTAATAGAAAAATATAATCAAATAATAGAAATCCACTTTTCAGGAAAATGAATGTGGCAGGGCAGTGGAAAGTGATTTGAGTCAATGACTTAGACAATCATAGCAAACAGACACATCCAAGCACTGAACTAAATGTCAGGTGATTTACAGGGAAGATAGTGAAACTGAATGTTAAGGACATTATAAGTAATTTATCCTGGATATGTCATAGATCTTGCAAGATTTGAATGAAAAAAATGAGAGAAATGGTCAGACTTTAGGAACCATTTTAAGATATTGAGCTTCACCTTATAAGCACTGAGCAATTATAGAAAGGTTTCAACAATAGAAACCATTTTACCATGTGGATTTTCAGAAGTTCATTTTACCAAACTCTAAAAAGTGTTTTGAATGACAAAAAAAAGTAGAGGTCTGGTAAGAAAAGAAGAATGCGGGTGTCTGTGCAAACGAGGTAAATTATTACTTGAACTTGTAGTTTCCCCCAGTGTTTCCCATATGGTGAAGGCTTGATATGCTAATGGTAGCATTTTTACATGTGATTGGATCATGAGGGAAATGACACTATCAAAGGATTAACTCATTTATGAGCTCATCATTTACAAGATATTAGGGTTAGAACGTAATCGAAAATACTAGTATACTGGGCACATTCTCTTGAAGATTTATCTTTTTACTAGCCTCTTCTTTCTTTTTATCTGTTTCATGAGGCTATGAACTAAGCAGCTTTACTCAGCTTTGCCCTTCCTTGCTATGGTCTCAGAGACACTGAACCTAATGAAACCTCTGAAAACAAGGACGAAAATAAAGAGTTTTATTTTATCTAGCATTAGACATGAGAAGATGTGATTAACACAAGGTAAACAAAAGAAAATGTATATTGTATATGTGAGTTGGGTTATTTTACCAAAATTTTCCATTGTCTTCAATAAGAGAAGAATTGCATGATACTGTCTTTACAAATTTATGCTGTTTACAATTGTGCTCTGATACTAGACAAAAAATAAATAGGGTATTAATTTATATTGTATATTTATTGCATATTATATATTTTATTGGTCTTAATAATCTAGTTACATTAATCATTTTAGATCATGTACTTTTGAGGTCTAAGTCTGTAGTAGGTATATATCCAGTCCTAGAAGTACCAACAGTAAGAAAGGAAATTAATTTTATGAAGCCTACAATCCATGGTAGTATATACATAATAAAGAATAAATGAGTGAATATTTATATGAATGAGTAAAAGGATGAAGAAAAAATATATTCTTAGGTGCAAAGGAGGAGTACCACCACACAAGACGATAGAGAATGTTCACACTGGGGAATTCCATAAGGAATTTTATAAAGTCCCTCAGAGAGTTGACCTGAAGATGAGTCCTGAATTCTGAGTTAAATAAATATCTGGGTGAAAGGTATTTTATCAGAGTAAACAGTAAGGGGAAATGAATTAGGTTTAATATTTCTCATGAGCATATTTATTTCACACTTAGACATCTCTGCAACTTAAGCCTGACCCCAATAGTGATAGTTTTATTTTTATTAACTTTTAGAAAGCAGTTGTCAACTTTTGACATTGCTTATAATATATGTTCATTTCTTTGATTATTTAACTGTGGTCTGTCACTGGACATAAGTTACAAAGGGCTTACTTTAGAGACATCTCACTAACTCCTAGTTGAACTGTAGAAAAATTGGTGGTAAACATTGATTGATTCAATGCATAAAGAATCAATTATAAGTGATTAGGAATAATACAAGTTTGGAAACAGAAAGACAATCTGATAGAAACATTCTAAGTGTAGGGACATGTGACTACATCAATATCAAATTAACAGACTCTAGAATAATCCTAGAGATACATTTCTTGGTGTGCTTGTGAATGCTTTTTTTAGCTTAGGTTAATAAAGGTAGAAAATCCCACCTTAACTTCCAGATAACGTATAAACAAACAAGCTAGATAATTGCTAACCTTTATCAACCTTTTGTTTCCTGACACTACACTCATTGTGTCTAGTTGCTCGAAGCTCCTACCACTCTGCTCTTGATCCCATGATGTAGTGTATATTTGAATTGTAAGCCAAAATAAACTCTCTTTCCATTAAGTTGCTCTTACAAATGTTGGATCACAGCAACAAGAAATCTAACACAAGATGTAAGGGATAAAGAAAAATGGGGACAGTCACATAGATCATGAAAAGTTGTGTAGACCATAGTGCATCCTTGTTCTTATTTTAAATGTGTGCAGCCTCCACTTTATGGCTTGTGGTGAGAGAATGAATGGATTTAGAACATATTAACAGATGACTTTGGCAATTGACTGAGGACCTAGAGAGATAATAGGAGAAAAGATATCTTCCAGAAAGTGAGATTTCATATCCTCAGCTCTAATGGATTGCCTGATGTTCTTTCTCCCTTAAAGAGAGTTTACATTAGCTTTACAATCATGCATTATAGGGGATCTGCCAACTTCCTTTCCACTGGCATAGCCAAAGGTAGCAACAGCCTGGAGTCCAGTACAAAACTAATTTGTGGGAGCATCTTTATGCCAAGAAAACATAAATATGCTTCAGAGATGCAGCCTTGATTAAAAATACATGGATTCTCTGTGGATCTGAGCTGAAGACATATGGCCTTTGATTGCTTGGCATTTTCAATTCTTACAGGATCATTATGTGGCCGCATTATAGATGAGAAGACACATTTCACTCTCTTAAACATGGGGGCTTTATGTGTTTTCCTTTCCCCTCCCTCTCCTCAGTATTATTCCATCTCACTCTGGACTCTGAGAGTGAACTCTTCAATTAAATCCTGATGAGCTGTGTTTCCAATATTATTATAGAGTGCTTTCCATGACTTAGCTACTTTCTTCACAGATAAGGACTTCCTTTACTCAATACAAAGACAGCTCATGCTAAATGCTCTTCTTTTGAAAATGTCTCTTCAAAGTTCCTTATCCTTCTGTAAAAGAGTTGACTGTTATTCACACCTCAAAAAAGTGAATTAGCTACATTTTATGTGAAGTATTCTTACATTCAATTTCTGTGTATTTTTTCCTGAGTCTTGCCAAATATTCTACTGCTTTCCTAACTATGGAGACCAAGGTAGCACAGAGGTTGTGAATAGACTCAATCATTGTTAAACACCTATACAGCTACACGCATATTTACATAAGCAGAGTTATAAATTAAAATATGAATCTATAACAAGTTATATGTGAGATGCAAGGTCATGGTGATGGATGTAATTGGTCTTTAATAACTTTCCTCTGAATAAAATAAGTATAGATCCTTCTCTTTAGATGTATCCCATGTTGTCATATTTTATAAGGGCCAGGAGCACAATAATTTCCTTATAAGTTCTGGTAACTGATATTTCTTTGTTTCCTATGGGCATATTTGATGCCTGTTAAAAATAATTCTTAAGCAAAGTCATGAACAATTATAGTTATACATGCTTCAAATCAATTACCTTTCTGAATGATTTTCCTTATTGCACCTAACAGATGCCTCTCTTCTTGTCAATATGTGTCTGCATCCTTCATTCAAAGCTTAGAAATTAATACCAACAAAGTAGAAACCAGATAGTGTTGATTTAAATTAGGATGAAAAATACATGTGTCTCTGAATGTTTATGTACTTAAAACTTGTATGATTAAATGTTATTTTCCAATGCAGAGATAGTAAGACATTGAATGTTTGAATGAGATAAGCTCCTGAAGATTCCACATTATTGGATAGAATTAATACTTAGACAAAGAAACCTATGGTATATTTATCTTGTTTTATGTTGTACAACCAAACATCTAGGTGCCATCATTGAGAAAGAAGAAAGCACTGAACAGACACTGAGTTTGCTCACACTTTCAGTCTAGACTTTCAAACCTTCAGAGCTATGAGCAATATATTTCTATTGTTTATAAATTACCCATCTGAGATATTTATTACAGCAGCCTTACTGAAGAAAGACACTATAAAAACTGAACTCACATAACTTTTTCAAACTCCAAGTAATTTATCTGATAAATAAGAATAATAGTGTTATTCACTAGATACTGTTGGTATAAGGTTAATGGATAGTACCTAGAAAACTTTCGTAATATGAACTGTCATAATGTATAAGATCATTGTTATCATTATTCTTATTCATTAATTTGCTTTCTCAGTTATTATGCACATGTAGATATAGTTATATAATTTGAAAAGCTTTTATTCTGCATTAAAGAGCAATGAGTTTGCAATATATGGGACATTTTTGAGTAACAACAATGGTATTCTGTTTTTCATGAGTAACTCAAGTTTACAGGGACTCTATGCTTGGTTGCCTGGAACTATCTTAATACTAATGCTTTTCCATCAAGTATTAATGCTGCCCCACCAATCATGGGAAAATTAGAATGCTAGACTATTTGCCAGGTTGTAGAAGATTAGAGCCAACAACCTGATTTGTTATTGTATTCGTTATTGTGCCCTCAGTCACAGTGTGTCTTACTGATTTCTCCATATCATGAGTCATTCCCTAGACTGTCTCTCATAGCTGCTTTCAGGGGAAATGTATGTGAAACTGACTTTTTCTATAACAGTGGTACCATTATTTACTCATTTATTCATGTGCTTATTTATTTATTTGATATTTAATATTTGGCCTGGAGACAAGGAGAAGAAGCTAGGAGCACTGGATGTTCTTTCAGAAGACTGGGATTCATTTCCAAGAATCTGCATGACGGTCCTTAACACCAGTTTCAGGGTATATGACACCTATATATATGGTAGACAACTATATGTACATGAAAACACAAATGCATATAAAATACTTATTTATTAATTCAAGTGTTATTGTGTATATTCACTGTACATTGTAATATAGTAGAAAAGGCATGTCATACAAGTATGTTCTGACTACTGAGCTTTTCCACCTAAATGTCATAACTATTTGCCCAGCTTCTTTCTCCAGTTACTTGTCTTTGTTTATCCTAGAAAAGTCTGTCTATTTTCATTTTATACATATATATCTACTTTTATTTATCTCTAGAAAATAAAGAACGCATTTTTTTAAAAAGTCATATTATGTGTATTTTTTGGAAACAGAGTTAATTGCAGTAGTGACTTCTTACAGATCTCATATGACCCAGGGCATATGTCAATGGTCTTATTTCAAGATCCATATATCTAGCCCATGTCTGTTTCTATTTTTATTCCCTTTTCTTTAAAAATATTCTCTCTGTAATAACTCCACAGAGATTTTCAAAGAGAAAAGCACAATCATTACAGTTGAGAAACTGCTCTTGAAACTTATTAGCTTGTGACTCATACCCCTGAAAGAAGCTAATACCTTAATTTCATATTTCTCTGCTCAAATGCAGACCAAGGCGTAAACTGGAATGAAACTTTACACTAATGGCTTCTTAATTATACCCATCTAAAAGCAATTACCTGAGTTTTAGCAGATACAAAGTTAGGGTTGATGGAACCAGCAGATGAGAAATGAGATGAAAGGTCATCGCAAAAAAAAGACCAATAGAGAGGAGATAAAACCCAGCCAGGAAAGGAAAAATGGTACCCAGGTAAATGTAGATTGATAAATTGCTAACAATGGTCTTCTGGTTTCTGAAACGCTTGCCCCTTTATAGCCAGTTAGAAATGAGGCTAAAGCAGAAATGTTTTATTTAAAGATAGAAGTTCACTAGATCCAAGACCTTATTATCTGGATTTGAATTACAATTTTGCCGTGTTTTGAGAAAAAGTTACTCCTGGAATCAGAATTCTAAGGCAGAAGTGATTGAACAAGCACTTGTGGCATGTTATAACTAAAAGCAGCAAACATATGTTGCCTGAACATCTGAACATTGTGCATATGTGTGAATAAGAATTAAGAGTTTTCACTGAGATGTGCAATTTATCTCTAACTAGGAGCTTTTGATGACACTCTATACTGTGCACATTTTGTTCTGTGTTAGGCAGTTTGCAGTAAGTATATATTCACTTGTAGATAAGGGGGTCCAAAATAAAAGTAACCAATGAGCCATTCTAGTTGAAAAAAAATCACATCAAATGGCTTGAATCTATCTTGATTAAAACCTAGGCAGGTGAACATATTTGACACCAGAAGCAGGTTTAACATTCTTTTCAACATATAGCAGTGAGTGAAGTTAAGATTCAAGAGTCAAGGTCCATTCCATATAGAATAGACTTTATTTAGGTCTGTAAGAGCATTAAGTATTTTGTAAGTTGAAAGCCTTTCTAGAGTCTTTTGAACTCCATTTCTTTTTCTTCCTGTTCTGTTTCATTCTTGTTTTTTGTCTGCTCAACTTCTCTCCATATCATCTTTCCTCTTTTCTTCTGTTATCTTCACCAAACACACATACACACACACACACACACACACACACACACACACAATACACACACACACACACCGAGCCCCCCCCCCCACACACACACAACTTCACTTTTATCTTTGAACTTTCCCACATTTACCATTGTGATGTGCAGCCCTTTGCTGTAGCTGGATCTACTGCCATTTTATTTTTCCTAAAGAGTGAAATCAAGATAATGGGAAAATTTGATTCTTTGGTAAAGACACTTGTTAGTTAATTTCAATTGTCCACTTAATGATATCTAGAATTAGCAGGAGATAGTTTTCTGGACATGCTGTGAAACGTCTGATTAGGTTAACTGATCTGAAAAGATTCACCCCACTATGTGTGAAACTATTCCCTGGACAGGACCCAGAACAACATAACAAGAAGTTGAGCAAAAGCCTTCGAAACTCTGCTTCTTGTCTGTGCATTGATTTCTCTGCTACAATGGAATGTACTGGATATATGAATCAAAATAAACCCTTTCTCTTGAAGTTTCTTTATTTTGGGGAATCTTTCACAGCAACCAAAAAATTAATTTAGTCATCAAACAGTTGTGATGATCTAATTGAATCTCTAGAGTCCTAATGAAAGCTGAACATGTATCAAGAGTATCTTTAATACTTGAACTCCTAAAGAGCGCTCAGGTAGAGACAGAAAAATTCCTGAGAATTTGGTGGTCACCATAAATGGCATGCATAATGGAGAAATAAAAAAGAGATACTGTCTTTTAAAACAACACAAGGAATGATTCCTCAAAGTTATCTTGTGATGTCCACATGAGCACCTAAGCATGGAAATTACTACATATACACACACAGACACACACACACATACACAAACAAACATATGCATTACTGTGCATCAATTTACCTAATGTAGGCATCATAACCACATACATCATATACACCACAAGCACAACAGCATATATATCATAACCTCGTGCATCATTTACAACACACATACACATACCTACATCATTCCTACCATAAATACAGATACATGTGCACAAAGACTAAAGTCAATATATGTATAGCTGAAGTCATGCAAAAAAAAAAAAAAAAAAAAAAAAAAACTGATTCATCACCAAGTCTTCCAAGACTTTTCAACATTTTCTCTAATACTTTAATCATTTGAACCATCTCTTTAGAATCTCTGATTTTGTTATAAAAAATTCCAATACCATTTTTTCTTCTCCATAGCCAGAACCCAGTTATAGATTAAGCATCATGAGCACAATTCAAATGTCTAGTTAGTTACATACATTGATACCCTGTCGTGTTGTAACGCTTTCATATGCAGAATCAGTAGGAAGAACTGGTTTCTAGTCAGACAGTGGATATTCCATCCACTATTATAAAATTTAGACCCATTTTCATTTTAATGACATAATTTAAAACAAGAAAAATTTTCTATCAATATGCACAAAATAAAACAATGGAAACATATGTTACTTGTTTTGTATACTTTATTTTGAGTGTAGCATTATAAGTGATAATTCATTTTAATTTTTGTATGTGTCCTTTGCTGCACATTTGTCTCCTATTTTGTAGATGATGACATTGACACTCATTGAGATAAATAAAATTCTGAAGATAGCACAGCTGTAGGTGTTAGCAAGAAATTCACAACCTAGATTAATGTATTTCCAAAGCTTGAACTTTTTGATGGGTAGAGAAACAGATTTCCTGAAAGAGACATGAAAGAATACAGCCTGCTTTAAAGGTCTGATTTTTCATCCATTCCTCACCCTGTAGTCAGTGATGTCATGTTGGGACCTTAATGTGCTCCATTATATGAATATTTACACACTATAAGTTGACATGTACTATAATTCAGAGATCTGTTTAGAGATAATGACATTTATAACACACTGGCCTAACGCTCATTTTTAAGTAGAGTCAAATTCCTTTCATTCACGTACCAAAGGATTATACTAAAGGATCAAATGGTACTAAAATGATCAATAATTTTTGCATTCACAGATTAATAAAATTTAAATGGAAGACAATTAGGGATTATAATAGAGAAAAGGCAAAGCAAGAAGTATTTAATGCATAATTCTATGCATTAAAGAAAAACCCAGTGTGTTTATAAAGTACTCGTAATGTAAAATTTATTTCTGTAACAACAAGTAGCGACATACTCCTGAAATCCCAGTCCTGGAGAAGTACAGGCCTAAAAATCAAAAGTTCAAGGATAACTCTGATTACACAGTGAGGACGCCTTCTGCTACATGAAGCCATGACTCAAAAATTATTCTATTGCGAGCAATTAATTCTTGTCAGTCAAATTTACACTAAATGCAATAAAATAGATTTAAATGTTAAAGGCATTTTCCATGTTGATTTATTTCACTGTGGTTGTTTTAGTTTAGCTATCTATTCAGTTCTTACATTATCTGTATTCATTGTCTTCCATATAGAATTTTACTATTCTGCTTTACATATATCTTGATCTCTATTTATTATCTGAATATCTATCTGTCATCTATCTATCTATCTATCATTATCTATCTATTATCTATCTCTCAATTTATCATCTACGTATCTCTGTATCCATTGATCTATCATTTATATCTACATATTTATAAAAATAATTATCATTACTATCTATCCATTTATCTATCATCTATCTATCATCTATATCATCTATGCACCTATGTATCTATTGATCTATCTATCATTTATAACTACATGTTTATAAAAATAATTATCATTTTCCTAAGATCATTCTTTAAAGTGGGATGGCTTAGAAATCAATGCCCTACCTGCTTTTTCCAAGAGACCTGCATTTGATTTCCGGCTCCCACATGGTGGGTCATAACCATCTATAAATCTAGTTTTAGGAGACCATACTCCTTCTTTCTCTGGACGTACTAGAAACACATGTGGTATACAGTGATACTTGTAAACAAATCATCCATACATTGTAAAATAAAATTAAAAAATAAAAGTCTGTTCCTCAGCTCTCAGAAGTTAAGAACTCTAGTCATTCCTGGTATTTGTTTATCTATAATATACAACTCTAAATTTCTGTTGTTTAAGACACCAATTAAGAAATTAGCATTGTGATTTGTGTAGTATAACACTAGCAGTTAGGAGGGTGAGTCAGAAAGATCTTCAAGAGCTTAAATCTAGTATGAACTACATAATGAATTTGGGTCATTCTGAGGTACAAAGTGAAACTGTCTCAAAAAACTCCTTTAAATGAAAAAGATACACACAGAAATATGTAGATATCACTTATTTTATAATACAAATAGCCTTCTTGGGGTATTTTATATTTTTCCTATCTAAAATTTGATCTACCACATGCTACAACTTTATAACTCTAGGGCATATACCCAAAGACTCCATATCCTACTCTAGAAATACCTAATAATTCATATTCATTGCTATTCTACTGAGAATAGACAGACAACAGAAACAGCCTAGATGCCCATAAACTGATGGATTGATATTGAAAATGTGATACATTTACACAATGGAATATTATTTGTCTGTTAGGAAAAAGCAGCTACAACAACAAAAAATGAAATTCATAGGGAAATAGATGAAACTAGAAACAATTATACCCAGAGAGGTAACACAGAGAGAAAAATTTAAATGTCATATGTTTTCCCTGATTTCTGGATGTTAGTTTTGAAACTTCAGATATTTGTGTTCCACTTCAAATACCATGGAATGCCAGAAATTTAATACAGGGCCATTGCGGGTAAGAATTTTCAAAGGAAGGGAGATAGAACAACGTAGTATTAAGGATTAAATGGGAATAATGGGACAGAAAGTGTTAAATTGATGTGAGACATGGGAAGACAGGATAGAGGAGGAACTATGGGGAAGGAGTCATCACCCTATTTTATTATTTCTTCACTAGATTTTATTTTCTGTTATCTCACAATGTGTGATGGGAATATTTTTGTTTAATATTACACTTAGTTTTCCTGTGTCTGTGGCTCAGTTAGATAGTAATATTGGTGGATAGTTGGAAGCTCAGTGGTTTACCTCCACTCTTGATCAAGCATGTCAGTATTACACAGTCCAACTCATTGTCAGCTAAATAATAAATATTCAATGGATGGTTTTGGAAACAATAAAAAGAAATTTCTTGACACCCACAGCTTAAGAAAAACCTAGGAATATAATTTTGACAAATTTTAATGAAACAATTTAATGCTGTATTCAAGGAACATATTCTGTGTGTGTGTGTGTGTGTGTGTGTGTGTGTGTGTGTCTATGTGTGTCTCTGTCTGTCTGTCAGTCTCTCTCTCTCTCTCTCTCTCTCTCTCTCTCTCTCTCTCTCTCTCTCTCCTGTTATTCTGTTATTCTTCTCTCTCCCAATTTCAGATGGACATTGGTGTCAAGATTAGGAGTAACTTCACTGGGAGAAGTCAAATATACATCATCCTAGATCTCATCAGCCAGGAACTTCAGTTATCAAAAATTGAAGAACATTCAAAAAAGTACCCTTATCTTAGAAAGACTTTCTCATAATTCTGAATGAAAATTAACAGATGTTTCCTCATAGGGGTTCCAATGGGAGAAAGAAGATATCTTCTTGCTTAACACACTTGACAGTTTGGAGCCAAGTGTGCTCTTTTTCATTGGCTATGTTTAAGTGCCCTTGGACTCATACCCAGCCCTGTTGTCACAGGGCTATGTTCAAGAAGAAAAGGCAAGTAATCTTAAGATAAAGAAATGAGAGCCCACTGCCACATAGTGCAGACAGTGAGCAGGGGAACAAGCAGAGATCCACCCACTGCCATAGGTGCATAGATGCGTAGACAAAGCCCAGAGACTGGTCAGCCTTGTGGCCTTCCCTCAGCAGGAGCCAGTATGATGTACAAGTATGTGCAGAACAGATGAGAGACAAAAAGAAGGAGAATTGCTTGAATGTTATGAAGAAAGGTGGAACTGTAGATGTGAATGTAGAAGGAGAGGACTAGGCTGTTATGAGAAGCCTAACCTGTCACCAGAGGTCATGGTTAAGTCCTGATCCTTGCTGCAGCTGAGGGCCATGTCTGGGTCCATAGTCATGCAGCCACAGGAGTCTGCGTTGATGTCTCATATTATCACTAAAGATCAGGTTAACATCTCTGTTCTGGGCTGCATCCTGATATATGCCTAGAACTCTGCAGACCTGTTCTTACCCTTCACCAGCTGTTATACTTGGGACAGAGAGCTGACCCAGTACCTTCCTTGGGCAGAACAAGGAAAGGCCTTCCTTGGCCTTAAAGATGGCCCTATTGGTAGGTGCACAAGTGAGCAGACAGGGCATGACCACAGGAGGCAGATGCCACCACTCGTTTGCCTTGAGGTGGTATGATCACCAAGAAGATGCCCACCCCACCTCCTCTGCTAAGGCAGGCAGGAGACCTAGCCCAAAGATCATGAGAAATGAGAGACCTGGCCATGTCCCACCAGTTGCAGCATTCTGGAGAGCAGTCCCTGAACCTCACCTAAGCAGTACAGTAGAGCTGGCCCTCATGATGAAGGCACAGGTGGTCCAGCCCAGAGAGTATGTGAGCAGAAGGGTTGGCTCCACCCCTTGCCTGCTATAGCATTTTAGTGAGCTAGCTGGAGCAGTGCTGGAGAGCTCACCCTGGGGATGAAGGTGCAGGAGAGCTGTCAGACTGAACAACTCAGCTACACCAAGTCCCAGATCTAGGACTTTGGTTAGCTCATTCTAAAATCTATCTCATCTCTAAAGTGCTAGAGCATGTGAAAAGTCAGGTACTACAAATGCAAAGCCAGGGCATCTCTATGACACAGGGCCAAAAGAAGATATCTAAGATTAGTCTAAGTAAGGATTCACTATTTGTATCACAGAAGCCAGAGGCTTCAAATTAGACCAATGACTCATTGCGATGAACATTGGAAAGTGAAGGCATGCAAAGAAAAAGGTATCCTGAGGGACACACTGTGAAATACTACAGCTTCCACAACAAGATGTTTCTATGTTTTATTTTGTTTTGTTTAATTTTTTAGTTTTTGTTTTAAAATTTTCTTTTGTGAGGAATGTTGCTAGGGGGAAAATGGATACTAAGGGATAGGGAGATGAATGGGATTGGATTACATGATGTAAAATTAACAAAGAATAAATAAAAAGTTTTAAAAAGGTAATGAAATGAACCACGGAATGGGGTAAAGTCACCACGAGCAAATGTGAAAACTGCTTAAGCAGAACAAATGTGTTGGAAGTGAAACAATCAAATCCCCCCTCCATATATCCCAAATACACAAGGTCATTCTAAAAATTGTAATTCCTTGTATAGTTTTGGATGACACTTGGAGCTCCTTGACCAGTGACTGAAGGATGGATGATGCCTCATCCTTTTGAATACAAGCACCATCAATTGGACTCAGTGGGTCAAACAAACAAACACACAAACAATTTGCATTTTCAACATTTATCAGAGATGCTTCTTTTTATAATGGGTACTGACTAATGTAGAGACTCATATCGATTCAGAGTAACTTGTTCTGCCCAGTTATGGTTAAATCACCAATAATTATATTAACCTTCCCAAAACACAAGACTCTGGGAACCTCTTGAGAAAAGAGACAGAAAGAATGTAAGACCCAGAAAATGAGATGAGCTGTGAAATGCAGACCTCAAGTCATATGGCATGCAGTTGCCAACATCGGCTCACACCAGTTGGGCTACTTGTATATTACCTGCACAAAATTAAGTTTCTTTGGGGCCTCACCCTCTGCAGCATGCTATGGGCAGCTGATAGTTACTGAAGAGGGATAATCACTCTCCTTTGAGGACATGGCCACACAGCCATGTGCCAATGGGAAATGCTGATTAGATCAAAAGACTGTTAGTAAGAGAAAAGAGCAGATGAAGTTGGAGGGAAACACAGTGCACAGCACTACAGGAGGTGGAGGGTACTAATGCCATATGATGAAAAGTAGGTTGACGAAATGTATGAACTTTGGCACAAATAAATAAAAATATTGTTTTTTTTTTAATTTTTATTTTCAGCAAATCAAAAAAATTTAAAAAGCATTCAAACAGAATAAAATGAAAATAAACAAAGCACACAAATATCCGTGAATTTGGGAGGAGGGTGTTTTAGAGGGTCCAAAATGAGTTGTAAAGGCTGGCAAGTAGATATCAAATTATATATATACATCGATGAAATTCTAAATTAATAAATAAAACATTTAATCTACTACTCTCCAAAGACATTGCATAGAACAGACAAATAATGTGGGTATTATATTTCTGCCCTTCTGCTATGGTACCCAGGTTCAGATTCATGGCTTTGTTTACTCTGCATAAATCAGATTGAAATTAAACTGACAGCTGACGCACTCCCTTTCCTGTTACAAAATGTGATGACTTATTAGATGGATTGGAATGACTTTGAAAGATTCTCCACACTTCAAAAACACCCAACTGACCCTTTAAAGATAGGAAGCTCCATTTTAAAGTAGACAGACTCTTAAATGTGGGTCTTAGTATACAAACCAACCATTAAACAGGGCTCTATGTTTAATTCAGAAAGAGAGAAACCAGAACATTTCTTCAGATTTATTTTTTGTTATTGTCGAGTTGGGAGGATTATTCTCTTCACCAATTGGTTTCATGTTTTTAAGTTTTCTTGATTGATGCTCTGGGTAAAAGCTTCAAATGAACAAAATTTCCGCTAAAAGCTGTACTTATGTGATTCTCTCAAACCACTAGCATTCAAAGGCTAGAAAGCATTGGTTTCTAGGGTATAGAATAAAAGAATTTAAGAACACAATTAGGAACTTGTTCCAGCAATTAGAGCTGAGTTTAATTACAAACTAACCTCTCGATAGACCATTTGACAGCCAGTATAAAGTGAGGGAAAAGGTCAGGAGGCTGCTAGAGGCTGCAAAGGAAGACTGTGCCCACTTATTTGTTTTTGTTCATGTTGTCTCTAGGCTCAGTGTTGCTTTTGTGAGGAAATAGATAAGAGATTTTTTTTATTTAAAACTTCTTTCTCTTAACTCTGCAAAAATGGTTTCGTTTTTGCATGCTTTGTATTCCACCCATTCCACATGCAGGATGAAATTCTGGATTTATTCTATATCTAATGTTTATGGTACTCATGTTTCCTTTGTCCATCTCAAGGGATGTATCTTCTTAACAGAGCAATGGGCACCAAACTTGTTCAGACTCTAAGGTATTAAAGCATCACAGGGCTTATTGATCTCTGGATCCCACCCACGTATTACAGATGTGCATGACAGAGTTCTGGAGATGTTGCCTCTCTAAATCCCTGGTGCAGGTCTAAGGCTATGATCTCCACATGGTTAAATGAAACAAAGGCCACTCTGGAATTGAGGACCAGTTTATAATTCCAGTGTGTACAACGGAGTCATTTATTTTCTTCCTGTTAACACGTCCCAAAATGGAGCTCTCAAAAAGATAAATAAGAAGCCATTGTTCTTATGCTGCAATTTTTCCCTTAAGAATGAGGACTCAGATCCATTTGCTCGGCAAGTTACATAGAGCCGTCTGGCTCTGTGCACTGAGCCAATTACATTAGAGGCAGACCTGAGCCGAGTGGGAGAAAGCATGTGGCTAGGAATTAGAGAAACTGGAACTATGCCCCACTCTGTTATTTTCTAGCCAGACGCAAGTCTTGAATCACTCATTTTGCTTCTCTTGACTTCGGAAGGGGAAGTACAATTTCTTATCACAAAATTGAATGAATTCAGTATTACTGAATGCATACAATGTTATAGACACAACATGAAGTTCTAGATACATGATAGAAACTTAATGCCCCTGAAACCATGAAATTTATATTTGAGTTTGGGACAACCTCTGATGAAGCAGACGATTGAGCATAGATGAAGAAAATTAGAGATGTTCCTTTCCAGAACAAAAATGTACTAAATCTAAAGATGCTGTTACTGAACAGCAGGCTCTTGAGGTAAGGCAAATAACTAACTAGATAAATAAATAAATAGATAAATAAAATGTATCATAGTAAGAAAGCTTGGCACATGGAAGTGCAAATGAGGGATGTGAATTCTAATAATATATGCTACACTTATTAAGATGATGGTATTCTCATTTTTAATATTTATTTTTGAAAATGTTTACAGATAAGTAATAAACTGTGAACATAATACTTGGAACTCTCCTGTCTACCCCTGACCATATCCTAAAAATCTCCTTCTTTTTTGCAACCCGTCATGCTCCTACTTTCTTGTCTTATTTTGTCATGTATCTTAATTTAACTTTAGAGAATTCAAAGCATGTATAATAATTGTTATCACATCCACTCTAACTCCAATGACCTCCTCAAGTTCCCTCCATATACCACTGCCCAATTTCAAGTCTTCTTTTATTTTAATTAGCTCACTGAATCCAATTAATACTGACCCTACATGTTTGGTTATACTATCATACATAGGAGCACTGGCAACTTACTAGGTGCTACAACCTGAAGGAAACAAACTCTACAGTGCCTATCAGTCATCAACTGCCAATATTCTCTCAGTCAGGAATAAAAGAACTTACAAGCCCCTCCCCATCACTGAAGAAATTTTGACTGTGTCTTTTTGTTTTGTTTTTGTCTTGTTTTCATTAGAGTTTATTTATTTATTTATTTATTTTTTTTTTTTTTTAATTTTTTTTTTTTTTTTTTTGGTTTTTCGAGACAGGGTTTCTCTGTGTAGCCCGGCTGTCCTGGAGCTCACTCTGTAGACCAGGCTGGCCTCGAACTCAGAAATCCGCCTGCCTCTGCCTCCCAAGTGCTGGGATTAAAGGCGTGCGCCACCACCGCCCGGCTGAGTTTATTTATTTTTAGTATAAATTTTTAATTGCCCCCTTCCTTGTCACCTTTCAAAGAGTTGTTCATCATATATCCCCTCCCCTTTGCCTCTGAGAGGGTGCTTTCCCACCACCCAACCTGTCACCCACCCACCCACCCACCCTGTCACCCACCCCCATCTCAGTGCCCCTCCTCCATCCCCATTCTCTAGGTCATCAAGTCTCTCTACAGGATTAAGCATATCAAACACTCCTCTGCTACATATGTGCCAAGGGCTATTGACCAACTCATGTATACTCTTTGGTTGGTGGCTCAGTCTCTGGAGCTCCCAGGGTTCCAGCTTACTTGATACTGTTGGTCTTCCTATGGGCTTGTCATCCACTTCAAACTCCTCCTGTCCTTCGCCTAATTCTACCAAGGGGTTACTGATCTCAGTTCAATGGTTGGCTGTTAAGTATCTGCATCTGTCTCAGCTACTTGCTGCTAGAGCCTTTCAAAGGACACCTATGCCAGGCTCCTGAATGCAAACACAACATGGCATGAGTCATAGTTTCAGAGTTTGGTGCCTGCCATAAGATGAACCCCAAGTTGTGCTTGTCACTGGATGGCCTTTTCTTCAATCTAGGCTCCATTTTTGTCCCTTCATTTCTTTTAAACAGAAACAGTTCTGGGTCAAAATTTTTAAAGTATGTCAATTTTTAAACTATGTCTTAATGTTTTAGTACAAGTTTTGTATGGGGACCCATACTTTCTCTATGTTTGTGAATTTATATTTCCATGTTATAATCTGAAGATTTATTCCCAACCTTTGGCTCTTACAATCTTAATGTTCTTTTGTCTGTGATGTCACCTGGACCTTGTAGGTTATGATATTGATATTAAATTTAAGGATAAGCACTCAATAGTCACTAGTTTTCTAGTATTTTAAACAGTTATGTCTCTGTGTATTAACTGTTGCATATGGCCAGCTACATATACTCAATGAATTCCACATTGAACAAATGGCATTCATTACCAGCTATCAGTTATTGTCCAGATTTGCAGCATTTAGTATATTATTTTATAATTTTATGTAAGTGACACAGTATTCTGAGATATTCCAATTCCATTGAATGAATATGATATTATGACTCAATTTAAAAATTAATTAAAACATACTATTTGGAGCTAATAAATGCCAATATTTAAAAGTGAAGTACTTGAATGTGATACCTTGTGTCTTAGCATTCTATGTACTATTTACTAGTTTTGTGGGTTTAGATATTTTTTTGAAGCATGAATCTGTAAGTTTCCTCACCTGGGAAGGAGAATGAATCCCAGAAGGATTTGTGGGGGCCTAATGATATGCATAAAAGTCAAGACCATAATATCCATGGAGTCAGAGTTAGTGTTATACAATTGTAGCTTCAGCTTTCCATGAGGCTGAAGCAGAAGGAACTCTTAAGTCCATAAGGCTGGGGTTATTCTAGGCAACATAGTGGGATTCTGTATCCAAAACCAAACATAAGGGAATAAAAAGAATACAAGGGAAAATAGATTCTGTAATAACAATTATTATGTTTCTCAGTAGAACATGTGATTAAGTAAAAATAATACAGAGTCACAATTAGCTCAATGAGTAATAAATATCTTTTATCTGTCATCTTATCTATCTATCTATCTATCTATCTATCTATCTATCTATCATCTATCTATCATCTATCATCTATTTATCTATCTGTCATCTACCAATCATTTACTTATTTATCTATCATCTGCTTATATATCTACTTTATGTCTAGACAATGTTCCTTGCTTAATACCAAGAATGCCTAGAACCATAATAGTCCCTTGTATTTGCAGTGAGACATCCTTTAGTAAGGTAAATCTTTTCAGATTTTGAGTAATAAATACTTTTTAGAATCAAAGGGAGATCCACGTATTGGATTGTCCTTTCATCATCAAGAACTCTTTAGATATAAACACTGTATCACACACAGATTTTGAGAGACCACATGGCCTTAAAAAACTGTTTTTGCTTCTCATGATAAAAATTTTCCTCCCAGCTGACTCTTTTCCTGTCTGTGATGATTTTGCCATCTGTTTAGTAGCTCGGCCCATTTTACTGATGTGTGGGCTCCTTTTAGCCTAGAAAGGGTAGCATTATATATGTTGGAAGTTTCTCTTTGTCTGACACTGCCCACTTGTTCCAAGATTCTAAAATCTCTGGATTGTCTGTCTGGAGTCACACAGCCAAAGGAGACACTTTATTGAAATGAAATTATGAAAGAATTCTAAAGCTTTCAACAAATTCCTATTTAGTTGTTTTAGTCCATTGCACAACCTTTTATCAATTAGATTTCACTAATAAGTTTATATATCCTTTAGTGAGTACAAAGTAAGTGATTAATTATCTGCTTTTCTAGGAGGGTATGCAGGTAAATTAAATTATTTGTAATCATTATCAATATCATTTTTACATGTAATTAACATGTATAATTTATAATCAATGAAAGCAAATATTTAGGGAACCAGTTCACACATCTGTTCTTGAATCATCAAAATAAATCCATGAGTTTACCCTGTGGCAGTATTTATTCTTCGATCACAGATGAGAACAATGAGCCATAAACAATGTAAATAGTTTGCATAGAACACACATCTTCTGAATGGCACAACCTTCAGCAGGCTGACAATAGTTCTTGCTCCTGACCGCTATCTGAACCACTGGGTTGCAGTCCTGCTCTATCACTCTTTTAGATTGTATTCTTTAATTTAAAGCAGTAATCGTGGATGGTATGTTTCATTATGAGTAAACCTTTTTCAAAATGAGGAAATTATATGTTGGGCAGTTAAATTTATTTCAACATAAATTTACTCAGTAATACATGCAGACTCAAGATCCTCCCTTTAGAAACTTTGACACACAGAGTCAGACAAAAACATACACAAAGAGACACTGAAAATTATGGAATGAAAGTTTATATATTAAGAAAATGAAGACTCAAAATGACATATATAATGGGCAATCAGTGATCAGCAAGAAAACCTGAGTTGTGGCCAAAGCTCTGTTACTATTACAATATTACAGAACAGAAGGTTGTATATATAGCTATAGTTTAATTCCACAATGTGCAGGTCATGCACCATTTACATTGATAATTTTTTCTCTAGTAATAAAGAGAACACCTGACCATCATCCCTAATATAGATAACTTCTTTTTTCCCTTTCTTTCTTCCTTTCTTTGTGTGTAGCATATATATCTGCATGTTCTTGTACATGTGGGAAATCTGTGCTTGCCTAGGCAGACACATGTGGTGGTTAAAGAAGTTAATTTTATGTATCTTCCTCCATTGCTTTCCATATTATATTTGAAAATACAGTTTATCCATCAATTTTGTGCTCACCCGTTCCACTATGCTGTCTGTCAGCAAGTCAAAGTCCTTAGGGACCACTTGTCTTTGTTCCCACTTGACTAACAGGTACATGAAGCCATACCTGAATTTCACATGGATATTGCCATCTACATTCAATTCTTCATGCCTGTGCAACAAGTCAACTCCTGATAGATGATCTCCCTAGCCTCAGTACCTCTTTTTCTGCTGTATCATTGCTAACAATTTTTCCAGATTTTTTTCTTGCTGTTGTTGTTGTTTTAGTTTGGTTTTGGTCCATTGTGGGTTTGTTTGTTGTAATTTTTTTGTCCATGTTTTTTCTCTTAATTTTCATACTAGTTTGCCAAATCGTTTCCTATTAGGCCCAAGGTAGAAAGAAGGCATTGCTAAACTATTGGGATGAGAAAGAATAAGGGGTGCATGTATGAATGGCTTGAAAACAAGCACTTAATATTGTCTTGTTCAGATGCATTTGTTTGTTTGTTTTTGGACTGACCTGTATCTGTTGACTTTTGTGGTCCTCCAGTTCCTTCCTGGATATGAAAATGTTTACTTTAACATTTGTTGTGATGTTATCTGAGATTTTAGGATTTTCTCTTTATACAACAGGGAACAAAGAATTCAGAAATTTGAGTGTTCTAGGTTACATCTAATAAGATTATTAAGTCTCTGATCTCAATTTGTAAAGAAAAAAGGGTTACTTAATTTTATGAATTACAGTTCATCATCAAGGAAATCCAAAGGAAGAGCTTGAAGCAAAAATACACAGAGGAGTGCAGGCTACATATTTAATCTCGGCATCACATTTATCTACCCTTTTGGTAAACCTAACTTTCCGTTCCTAGTTGTAATTCTACACAGAGGATAGGCTCTCCCAAATCAAGTTGCAATCAAAAAAACTGTTCCCATTAGCCATGCCCAAAGTTCAATCTGGTAGAAGAGTACATCAGCCAAGATTTCCTCTGAGTCAATAATCATATGGAATAGCACTGTCACTTGTCACACCTCTATCTTTTTCCTAAATATGATTCTATTGAGTGCCTCTTCTCTTCCTTCCAACAATCAGAGTGCTGTGTGACCAGAAGTAGGTTCCTTGACTCTAATATGAACACTTTGTTCAAATCTGACATGCTTATATCTAGCCTCTTACCTGTTATTAGAACACAATTTGTATCTAGTAATAGAAACATATATGTAAGATTCCTTCCAGTATGCACCATTGCTGGCTTTGTATATAACAAATGCCCACACCATTGTTTATCATTCTTGATCTTCATTACAACAATTTTTATGCAGTACTTCAGATTCTTCATTTTGTATTTGGCTCATTTTCCCACTGGGCAGATTTTTTTTTTTTTAATGTACACAATGACTTAAAAGACAGATCTTGGATTGGTTGACCAGTTTTCCTGACTTCCACTTCACTTTTCATTATGTATGCAAATGCATGCAGGGGACTAATATGTATTTAGATGTGCTCTTTGTATAATTCCTGGGATAAATTTCAAGGATTTTCTTTCACCTATGCAAAGTCTAAAAGTAAACTCATATTCTAAGTCTCTCTTTCTTTCAAAACACTTTATCCTTCTTTTTTAAATATAGTGAGTAGGCTAGGATGAGTAACATTAAAGAATATATACTGCTTTATTCTGGAAAAGCTTATACTATCCTTTCTCTTACCAGTGCTTTGTAATGATCATAAAATTGTTGTTAAGTGGAAATCAACATTCTATCTCCTAAATCCATAGTATCCTTTTAAGGCTCAAGTATAAATATGCATTGTTCCCTTGACAATTCTATGCATACCATATTGTTAACAGGTCCAGAATGCATTGAAGGAAGGAATCTGGTCATTTGCTACTTTATAGTCTTTGTCCAAAGCCACATTCAGCAGTAGGGCTCAGTTAGCCAGCTGAGATGATATTAACTATTATCCCCTTTTTCAGCCTTTATATCTGCCTAACTTTACTATTAACCAACCCATGCTTCTCTAAGAATGAATGGCCTCATACACAATTATTTTATCAAGGGGTAAAAATTAAAAATATTTGCATGACAAGTCAAAGAATCTTATTAAACCATTCCATATATTTGTATTCACGTTATTTGCCTCAGGAGGTAAATTCGAGTACTTAAAACAGATTTGAAAGCCCCATTGTTGACATTTGGCTTAATTTTGCTATCTATAAGTGGTATGGCTTTGTTATTGTTTAACCAAAGTCTCCCACACTCAGTCTTTTAATTGAGAATAGCAATTGTGCCTGTTTCAGTAGTTAGGAATACAATATGGAAGAATACACATAGATTATTTATAATTAATTATTACTTTTTTTCTTTTTTAATGTATATTTTATTTATTTACATTCCAGATGCCATCTCCTTTCCTCATTCTCCCCTCCTTGAAACCCCCTATCCTATCCCCCTCCTCCTTTTTGCTTTTATACCATTTTAATTACATGCAAGTATTAAGGTGAGTTCTAGGTTGAGGAACTAGCAATACAATAGATGCAAATAGTGAAGGAATGAGTAAGACAACAAACATAATTAGTCAATGAACAAGCAAGGCAATAAACAAAGTTCTGTGAACATTCCCGTGATCACTTTTTCTAAGGGCTCATCAGGATGACCAAAATATCTGAGCCTACTTCTTTGTCTTAGCCCAAAGTCATTTTCATGTCTAAAGCTTTCTTCTTTGTTCTAGCCTAAGATTTAGATTCCTGCATGAAATTACTTCTTTGTTCTTGCCTAATGTCAGATTCCTGCCTGAAGTCTACTTCCTTGTCCTTGGTCAATGTCATATTCCTGCCAAGCAGCTGATTTCCTTGTCCTTGCCCCATTTCAGATTCTTGCCAAGCATCCCCAAAAACTTTCCATCTCTCCCCTTTATCATTTCATAAACAAGACTGAGCCTGTCATAGGTCATTCTGACAAGAATGCCTTTCTTACACATCATGGATTATGCACTATCAAAAGCAATGCACTTCTGTATTAGGTTGGTAAGGCTCTGTGCAGAATCTTACTCATGCTTAACTTGCCAGCGTTTTAAATTAATAATTCTGTCTGGGAGTCCATTATAAGTTCAAAGTCATGTACTTTGGCTGCCAGCCTATTGATGTAGTTAGAAACCAGCTTTAACATGATGGGCAGGAATGACAAGAAGGGCTAGCATGATCAAACTATATATGCCATTCATGAAGCTTGACCAAAATAGAAATACTGACCTCAGGCCATGGATAATTTTATCAGCAATATCTGCTGCATCAAAGCTCAGAAGAGCAGCTTTCATTAAATTTCATAAACTCACTATGCAAAGTTAAAACATCCAGAGTGGTGTTAGAATTATGCCAAATACACTGCAAGTATCTTTAAACTTTTTCCTAATTATAATGACTACCACTGTAAATTTTAGAACTAACATGAATCCAATGGTATTTAGCATGACACTCGAGATGGCTCCTTACTTTTAAACTCTGAACCTCCTTCCAATAATTTGAATAGGATAAAGAGCATCAATGCGTTCTTCAAAATGTCTGTCTAAATCCTCTTGTATATTCAACACATTAGTAACATTTTTTGCTAAATGATTAACAAAGTAGATGACTTAACTTCTTGTGTCCAAGCAATTGCAGAAGCAGTGGTGCTATCAATTAATGTAATTAAAGCTGTTATACCAGAAATAATCAAGCCCACTACCCTCTTGCTTTTGCTTAAAGCATAACTCATTTCTTCCAGTACTTGCAAGCTTTTTTATTTTTCAGAAGATCAAGGTTCTGTGATACTCAGGGAAATTAAACAAGAGTTATTTGATAGAACTCCATAACTGACATGTAGGAATTCAACACATAAACACAATTGGAAAGTGTACAATCAGTGCAACTTACATTAAATACTGTAGAAGAAACAAAAGTATTTTTAATTTGACAATTAAAAGAGCCTTAACATGTGGAGAGCCGTTTAGCCACGCCCCAAGGTACTAGCCACGCCCCCAAGGAACTGTGGAGAGCCGTTTAGCCACGCCCCTAAGGCGGACGTGAGCCTTGGCTTGTCCTTGCCAGTTACAACTCCTTATATGGTGTGAGGCTGTGCTGACAGTGATGTGAGGTTACATCTGACCGCTCTGGACCTATAGGCTCGGACCATGCCACGACCCGTGATTGGCCAAGATGGAGTACCTTTTACTTCTGGACGCCATTCTAAGATGGCGCCGGCTTTCCAAGGTCAGCTCAGCTTCCTGAGTAAACAAGCCCATTGCGCATGCGTCGGCCTTGAGACCTCCCTGAGCAGGCTTATGCTAATGGGTATTGGCAGCCTAACCTATCCTGAGAGAACACGCCACCTAGCCTGCCTAGGGTGGATATATAAGCAGCTGGCTTCTGCCTCTCGCTCGGGGTCCCGTGGTCAAGATTCGTTCCTGGAATAAAGCTGTCTGAGAAGGATCCAACCGTGTCGTGTCTTACTTGCTGGTCGAGGCGGATGCGACATTAACACATGTACTAACACTTTTTTGAAATTCAGATCCTTTCCCAACTTTATCTTTTGCTACTGTAACATAATGAAGACTCTTACTTCAAACATTGATTTTATTTTTAGACCAGAACTTGATTGAATCCAAATGACTGGTCATATTTAAGAAAAATACAAGAGTCATTATAACTTCTCTTTTTGATTCTCTGTTCCATGAGGTCTAAAATCTTGAGTCAAGCAGCTTGTTCTATCAGGGATATGGGTAAGCAAAGGTGGGTTGGGAATATATGTCCAATACAGCTTCCCAGTCACTATTGTCAGGGCACTCAGAAAGCTCACAGTTCAGCATCATTATTTGTCCTGGTATCAGCATGTCTCTCCCATCACTCTGGCAGCCACCATGCTCCTTCGGCATCCTGCAAAAAAAGCAGAAACATGCCCTCTTCCCCATATTAAATACCTGATCAGAATCATGCAATATGCCAGTAATTGGATCCTTCCCTTTCACCTATGCATAAGTATGCCTAGTTGAGGAGTGCCATAGACTCTCAGCAGAAAGTTCCTTGGCATCCAATTTAAAAAAACATAAAGTAAGAAGAACATGATTTAAATACATTTGTTGCTGTATGGGGATGTACCCTTTTTAGTTTATGAAGATATTGTTTTACAGAACCATGGGCCCCTTCCACAGTCCCTTTCCTACTGTTGATAGTGTAGCAAGGTAAGTTAAATATTAGATAGTCTCACCATTTTTTAGGTAGAAAAGAATCTTAGACACATTTGGTGATAGCTCCGAATTTCTAAATTCTCGAGGGTAAGAATACTGACAAATATAACAAGAATTACAAATACTTTCTTGATTTATTTGAGCTTCATGTAATGGACAGGGAGATGCTAAATGTTTTAGACATCGACTCCTTTAACATGCAACAGGAAACTGAAGTCATTTCTAAAGTTGGTTAAATTTGCCAGGTCTTGACATCTTGCCTCAGACAGATATGAAAACCTCACCTAGATTACACAGCCACATAGTAGTATAATTGAAACATGGCTTATGAGCTTCTCCTGACTCTGAGGCCAAGGTGGTCTGCTTCAACTTAATCTAAGTATCTTTCAAACTGGAAAGCCATTTCTTGCATTAATAAAAAGGGCTTCCACAGTCCTGGGGTATGAAAGGCTACAGGGAGTCTATGAATAAATACTACTTTATTCTAGAAAAGTTCCTAGCAGTGGGATATATGAAGCCTGGAGTTGCCACCTTTTGTAGCCAATCAAGATTTCCAGTAGAGGGATAAGGACAACTACCCACCTACAATACCTTATACCCAAAATTTTTCCTGCTTACAAGACGTGCAGAAAAAAAGGATTGAGCAGAAAAGGAGGAAATGGAAAATCAATGACTGACTTGAGACCCATCCTATGGACAAGAACCAATCTCTGACACTATCAATGATACTCTGTTATGCCTGCAAACAGGATCCTAGCATAACTGTTTTCTGAAAGGCTCTTCTCAGCAGCTGGACCTATGTCCCTGCATTTATGTAGCAGAGGTGCAGCTTGCTCTTCATATAGGTCCCCCAACAAATGAAGTGGGTGATGTCCCTGACTTTTTTCCTGCCTGTAGATCCTGTTCCCCTAACTGGGCTGCCTTGTCTGGCCTCAGTGTCCTGCAGTGACTTGGTGTGCCAAGGTGGAATAGGTGGTGGGGTACTCCACTTTCTCAGAGGAGAAGAGGAGAGGGAGGGAGATGAGGCTGTGTGAGGGGGAACTGGGAGAAAGGAAGATTGTGATTTGGATGTAATGAGTGTATGTGTGTGTGTGTATGTGTGTGTGTGTGTGTGTGTGTGTGTGTGTGTGTGTATTAACAAAAACTCAAAACAAAAAACAAATGACAACAAAAAGCAAGGCCTTAAATGATAGTGTGATCATATAAAACTGGTCACTGGTTAAATACTGAATGTAAACAGCGTTTGAAAAGGAAACATTTATAAGTAACATTTAGAGTCTCCTTGCAGATTTTCCCAGAGGACATGTTAGAAAGATGACAGCTTGCAGGCAACTTAAGGAAGGGTTAGATCAAATGCACTGGGCTCTATGTGGTTTGGATGCACTGCGAAAATTAAATACACCTTGAAAATGTTAATATATGCACACACATGTTCTTTGTAGTGTGCTACACATTTATTTAGTTTTCCCCATGTTAGTACAACCGTGTGCACAGGTCTCAGAAGCATCTCCCAAGGTTTGCCTTTCTCTCTCTGGCATTTTATTTTGCTCTCTTTTTCTTCTCTCTCAGCTCATGACTCCTGAATGTCATTTTACACCTCATGATGTCCAGAACCCAGAGGTGGGAGTGTGCACAGTGAATGAAGAGTGAGATGGGGATTTTGAGACCATGCATCTTTCAGTAGTCATAGTGATGTAAAACCAGTCACATAATATTACTCCCTATCTAAAAGGCATAAGAAGATTTCCTATGGCCCGTTCAATAATGTACAACCACTACTTCAAGACATTCAGTCTGCCCTCTCTGTAACTTCCTTGCCATTATGACTTTCCCTGTCCTCTGATGTTAACTTGTCCTATTCTTTAGTCCATACACAATTCAAATGAGATCTTATTTACTTTGCTTTTCTATTATAATTCTACAGTAAAAGCCAATGGCCCTGGGATGCTGGTTTATCTTATACTTCATATCCATACTTTCACAATCCCTCATGTATTCAATTCTTACAATTAAAACAAAACAAAACAAACGAAAAAACAGCTCAATATCTTCAACATTTTTTTTTACATTAACCTTTCTGATAAAGTTGTTACATTCATTTTTATTTACTTTTTAAATTGAAGATTCAGAGATTCAGATACATCTGGCATATGTTTACAGTCAATCATAAGAATCTAACATAGGTATGAGTAACTTCCTAGTTCCTCTCATTTGAACACTTTTGCAATCAACAGATAGATTTTTACAGTAATTAATAGTATTTTCCTGGCTACTGGATTTTTATCATTAACTCCAGAATACAGAATAGAGAAGAAAAAAGACTCCATATTTTAAGGAGACTCAAATCCGCTCAAAACTCTAGCTGAATTCTTAGCTGTACGACTTTCGACAAATTGCTGAATCCCTCTGAAAATTCACCTCTATCCCTGACTATTATAAATAATACTCAGAATTTTATAGAGCAGAAAAAAAACTTCACTTGCCTTCTTTTAAAATTTTAATTCATTTTTCACCCGTCTATTACATCAGGGTCACAATTTTCACTACTTTTACTTCTCCCTCTTCTCTCACCCTACCTTCCCAAGATCTATTCCTTCTCCATTTCACTTCAGAAAAGAGTAGACCTCCCAGGGACATCACCCAACAATGCATAACAATTCACATTAAGTTTCATATCAATGCTGGGGAAGGCAACCCAGTAGAAGAAAAATGGTCCCAGGACAAAACAAACAAAACAGGCAAAAGAGACTCCTTTGCTAGTTGCCTACTTTTTAACTTAAGAACTGTAGATTTATCCAAGATTGAAGGTCAGAAACAACTCCCAGTTAAAGACTCATATCGGAAAGGAAAAAAGAAGTGTCAAGGAAGTCTTATTTTATTCTGAAATTAATTTCTAATGAGAAACATGGCTGCATTCATGAAGAATGAATCTGTGGTTTTGTTTTTTTCAAACATCTTAACTTGGTTTTGCCATTCAAGTAATGATAGTAATGATGTAGAGCGGGTTTGAAAATGAAAACAGTTTGAGTAAAGAATATGACAAGAACAGATGGGAAGGAAGGAAGAGCTCTCCCCAGGCCGGGGGTGGGGGGGCATTTTCACAAAATCATTCTTTGCGTTCATTGAGGAAAGAGTTTATCACAGGAGAGAAGATTTAAGATATAGGCATTGACACATCACTTGTGTTCAAAGGGATTGGATCCAAGAGGAAGTATGAGTTATACTTAGTGGACCTCAGTAAATAAGTATGTAAACTCAAATCTTCATACCCTGTATGTCAATCATTGATTTGTCACCACACTCCTCTGAGACAAAATATCAATTCTTTACCCATAGCAAATGAGAAAAACCAAAACACTACCTATCTTAAGGGAGACAAATGCTACAAAATAAAAACAAACTTCTATAAAATGACAACAATCAGAACATTCAAATTTCTGTGGCATAGGACTTTAGATAAATCTTTATTTCTGTCCTGGCTTGCCTTTCTTCTAGCCTCTCTTCCTTGCCTTATAGATGACCTCCAGGAGTAGGAAGTAAGGAAATAGCTGTACTATGTAAACTTTAGCAATATACATGTAATAGAACAAAGATATGCAAAAAATTCCATTATCAGCTCACTAGTGAGGAGAGAAGATTTTTCAGAGTAAGTCCTGAATCCATTAGCAATGCTGTTTTTACCTTCACTGCCATTCACCTTTCCTGGGCCACCATAGTTCTTGTTGGACCCCCCTTCCTACCCCAACACACACTTCTTCACTCAATTGTTCCCATATTTAATCAAGGCATCTCAGCATTAAGAAAGCATAATTGATATGACTGAATACAACCTAGTGGCCAGACCTTAAATACAGACACTCCATAGTGCCACTGGTAGCTCTCCTTGACTATACCTTTAATTTTCTCTCTGGTTTACTTTTCTTTAGTATTTTATCTCTGAGACACATGGATAGTCTTCAGGAATTTGAAGGGTTCTTCTGTTCTTTATTAAACCATTATTTTTCCTCTACTACTTCTGTATGTCATGTACATTTCTATTATTAATAATGTCCATGTATGCATATATTTTCTAATAGAGTTGTTCTCCAAGTTTTTACTCCAAGTAAAACTTGATTGCACATTAGAGCCACCTGGGAAGTTAACATACAACAAAACAAAACTATAGCCTCGGCTTCACCTCCAGTTGTTTTATTTAATTGGGATGGAGGATAGTCTGCACACTGAGCTTAAAAAACACATGTCCCTGTGACACTAGTATATAATCATGTTAGAGACCTACTCTTCAAGGATAAAAATGTCCTATTTCTATATTTAATCCTTGCATCCTAGAAGTTATACATTTCTTCTGAAACATAGTTAAAATGAAAACCAACTTGTTAAAACTATACTAACCACTAAATCAGACTCATAATGCAGTATACTTTTAAATTTCTAAATGGAGAGAGTTCATTAAAGAATGTAATTTGCAAAAATGTTTGCAAAATGCTAAGGGCCTGTGATAGATATTCGATAGTTAATAAAGTCCTTATATCTTACTCAAATACAAACAAATAAATGTATGTAGTTAGGGACAGCCGTAATTGAGACAAGAGAAGTCTAAGGTCTACTGCATTGTCAGTGGAGGAATCTGAATAAAGAAAATGTGATGATGGGACTTTAGAAGTATCATCAACATGCCAATGAGGTTTCTGTGGCAGTATTTTATAAAAGATGGCACTAAATTGACAAGAAAAACTAAGAAGATACATTCAAAATTTCAGCCCTCTTTTCAAACTTTATAAATTCATTCAAGTTTGTAAACACTGATCATTTTTTTGGTATCATTTATCAGCAAAAATAGCCATAAGATAGTCAGAGAAGCCTAGGATAATGTCTAGAAAAAGGATCTAAAATATGAGGTAACACTTCATAGTGACTTTTGAAAAGTCAGACATGTCAATGTACATAATAAAGTGAAAATTACAAATAATTCTTTTTTGAGTAATGTAAGAAATACCTTAGCTGATAAGAAGTTATTCCAATAGCCCCAAATTCTAGTTATATTAATATAGATATAAGACTATCTAGAATGTAGGTACATGTTTTTAGTTAGACAACATGTTTTAGCCAGACAACATAAAGGCTAATTTATGGAATGCTATATGGAAAAGGTGAGAATGTGCTCAGTTTTATTATAAATAGAAAAACTGAGTTTCATTTTAGGAGTAAATCTATACCTATTCATACAACTGTGTTTGCAGAAATGTTTTCAGTTATTAAGCCATATAAACAGTAAAATCAAATTAGTGAACATTAGAGATTTTCTCTAAGCCTTTAATTATTCTCAAATTCATATATGATCTGCATATAGGCATGCCAACTGTTGCTAGGAGAGGCCATTAAGTTTGTGCTGATTAGATAAGAGCAATTTGCAATTAGGCTAGAGATTGTTAGTATTAAAAATGGGCTCATCTAAATTTCTTGAGTGTTCTTGAAACTGATGTTCTTTTTAGTGTCTAAATAATCGCACGTCAGTATTGATATAGCTAATTAATTTGATTAAGGAACTTTAGTTTTCCAACATCTATTTTTAATATCAAAACTTCTGTGTGCAAATGATCACAAATTATTCCTGACAGACCAAAGGTATAATTATGCTTAAATTTTCCTATACGAACTCAACAAGTCCCCAAATACAAAATTATCAAAGAGAAAATATTTATTTACTTTTATTGAAGTCGTGCTAATGTGGAGATTTTCTTTTGTCAAGTTTCATTTTTATTTATTTATTATTTTGATGCCTGTATGTTTTGGTGTATATGCTCATGTGTGTGAACACACGTATGTATCTCACAGCTCAAGAGAGGATGACATTTCCCTAGTAATTATCACCTTTGTACAAATTCTCTCACTGGAACCTAGGTTAGGTGTAACTGAATAGGCCAAGCTACTCAGACTTGTGAGTTTCAGGGATACACTTGTCTCAGTCTTTATAGTACAAGGTGACTAGTGATCTCCACCATGCTTGGCTTTGGTACTCATGTTCTACAGCCAAAACCCTGCTGCTCATGCTTGTGAGGCACTTTACTGATCAAGTTATCTCTTTGGCCTATTTTTAACACTGTTCCAAAATTATCCTAGGGTTGCTAGATATGTTTTCTTCCATGAAATTCATGCAACCCTGGCTGTTTTTTTGTTGTTGTTGCATCAGAAACATTCATGGTATGGGTTATTAAGGCCAGTTTATAAAGGAAAATCAAGAGAAGGGTTATAACTCTAAGGAAGACCCTCAGGGCCATTGATAATGTCTTTGATCTAAGGAAACTGAAGGAGTTCTCCTAAGAGTAACGACCTCATCACAAGATGGAAATTAAAACATTTAATCTTATTTGTGTTTTCAATGGCATACCTGTAATTCAACCGGATCATATAACCCATTTTTCTGTCTATTTGTGAGTGTTTGTGTATGTGTTTGTTGCTTGTGTGTGCATCAGTTAGTGCATGTGCCAACTTTATACAAGCTAGAGTCATCAGAGTGAAGGAAATTTCAATTAAGAAAATATCTTTCTAGAGGATGGACTGAAGGAACTGAACGTAATTGCATTCCTATAGGAAGAACAATATCAACTAACTGGACCATCCAGAGCTCCCAGGGACTAAACCGCCAGCTAATGAGTATGCATGGAGGGATTCATGGCTCCAGAAATATATGTAGCAGAGGATGGCCTTATCTGACGTCAATGGGAGGGGAGGCCCTTGGTCCTGTGATGCTTGATGCCCCAACATACAGAAATGCTAGAGTGGTGGGTGACTGGATGGAGAAGCACCCTCATAGAGGCAAATGTATGGGAGGATGGGGAATGAATGAGATGTGGGATTTGTAGAGGGGTAACCAGGAAGAGGATATCATTTGAAATGTAAACAAATAAAATGGTTAACTTAAAAAAAAGAAAATGTATCTTTAATATCAGGCTGTAGGCAAGTAGGTAGGAAATTTTCATAATTGGTGAATGGTGTGGGGGCAATGGATTTTGGGTCCTGCCACCCTTGTGTTGACAGTCTTGGCGCTATAAGAAAGCAGGCTATTTAGTTTACTAAGAACGAGACAGTAAGCAACACTCCTCCATGGCCTCAGCATCAGTCCCTTCTCCCAGATTCTTGTCATTTGAGTTCCTGCATTGGCTTCCTTGGATGATGAACAGTGATATGTAATCATAAGACAACTGAATTTTATTCTTCCCAATTATGTTTGTTAATGGACTTTCATCATAGCAATGGTAACCCTAACTAAGACACCCATTTTTACTTCAGCTTTGTAAGACAACACAAATTGTCTCCTAATCTAATGATGGAGAAACTGCTGGCAGCTACTCATAAGCTGGTAGGTCATCAGGTTTTCAGGAAATCCACTTGTTAAAGAGAACAATTCTTAAATCTACATTAGACAAACTTACAAATAAATAACTTGATATTTGCTGCAAAGTTAATAAATCTTTAAAACCTACTACTTACTAATTAGTATTCCTGCATTTGCCACAGTCCCTGTCCTTAACATTGGTTAATCCCTGTGTGTTGTGTGGTGTGTGTGTACTATCTAATTACAAACTAGGATGCTGTAAATGCTGTGTTCCCAGTTGTCTACTTGGCAGCTAGTGATGAATGACTGCCATGGTGTTTGCTTCATAGACATTGGCTAGAGCTTGAGCCAAGGCTTTTCTCATTTGTTCACCCTGACTAGTAGAATGCTAAGCATTTGACATTAAGTCCCTTGAAGGGTCTCTTCCCCAGAGTGCTTCACACTGGTCTTGAGATGTAGTCACTAAATTAGGTAGCTGTAAAAAGAAAAGAGAATTGTTCTTCATATATATGTGTGTGAGAAAAAAATAGCCTACATAAACCTAGTTAAATTACACCCAATAAAGCAAGTGCAGACTATGGAAGGGAGGAAGATTTCCCAGGAAACTGTCAGAGAATATAGATACACACATGCCTTTTGAATAATGAATTTAATTTTCAAGTTTCATGTAGAGTTCTGTCTTCCTTTGCCTCTCCCTGGCTTTCCCTTAACCTTGGCCTGTTTCCTCTCCCTAGGCCTTTTACCTGAACTTCTTTAAAAGCTACAGTGCTAACCTGTGCCTTCCCTCTCTATTATTCTACTAATCTGTCTCCGCCTACATAATTAAGGCAATCACCTCCTTATGCCTTCTATAAAACAGGCTTAATCACACATTCTGTAGCTGGCACAGCGACCTTCAGCCTACAGGATCTGCTAACAATATTTGAGGCCTGTCCAACACTGTCCCTTCTCTGCCCTCCTCTGTTGTGGCTGAGCCATGTCTACTGCTTAGAAACTACACTTAGCTTCCCAGTACTACCAAACTACTGAGTTTTGGTCAGAAATCAATTTTTTTCCATCTATGTTCTTCTCTAATTACTTTTCCAATCCTTTTCTAGGCTCCCAGGACACAGGATTAATTTGAATAAAAAAATCACTTGAGGAACTATTGATAGAGTTGTGGGTATTAATGCATTAAAACAATCTGAATGCTTCAATTTTTTCAAGAAGGAGGTGGAGGAAGAGGAGGAGAAGGGGAGGAGGAGGAGAAGAGGAGGAAGAGGAGGAGGAGCAGCAGAAGGAGAAGGAGGAGATGGAGGAGAGGAGGAGGATGAGGAGGATGAGGAGGATGAGGAGGATGAGGTGGATGAGGAGGATGAGGAGGAGAAGGAGGAGAAGGAGGAGAAGGAGGAGGAAAAGGAGAAGGAGGGAGAGGAGGAGGAGGAGGAGAGAGGGAGGAGGAGGAGGAGAGAGGAGAGGAGAAGGAGAGGAGAAGGAGAGGGAGAGGAGAGGGAAAGGAGAAGGAGAAGGAGAAGGAGAAGGAGAAGGAAGAAGGAGAAGAGAAGAGAAGGAGAAGAGAGAAGGAGAAGAGAAGAGAAGAGAAGGAAGAAGAAGAAGAAGAAGAAGAAGAAGAAGAAGAAGAAGAAGAAGAAAAGAAGAAGACATAAAGTCCTAAGTGCAATTCAGCAGTTCCGGAAGAACAAACTGAGAAACACTGTATAAAGAGAGTGAGGTCAGATTCACATGTTGGGAATTGTTTAAAGCCATTATAGAAAGATGCCTGGGTAGATAGTAAGTTGGATTAGAGATTTTATAAAGTTTCTTCTACTCTAAAATCAACTCTGTATCTCTTAGTTGTAGCTAAAACACCAGCCAGGGGACAATATTTTTGACTTGTATTCATCTTTCATACCTCACCAACCCCTGCTTTGTACAATTTATGGCATAATTTCATATCCCTGCTTGAAAACAAAATAGGGCTTCCTCATTACCAGATCCCCACTGGATTTTGCTCATCTTCTTTGAAGCAAGCCTATATCAAGTTGTCTTCAAATGGAAGAAAAGGGTAAGTTGTCCCCAGGGCAAGTGAGGTGTCTTTCAAGAGTAAAGAAAATAAGCAAAAGTAAAATAAACTTTAAAAAGCAATCTTTAATCAAGAATTTCACAGACAGGAAGAAATGTGAGAGAAAAGATGGGGACTTGAATCTGCAGAGGTAATAGCTTTTCTTACAATGTCTTCCATCCCTGACTCTTAAGCACCATGTGGAGCAGTATCATATGAAAGAAATATGAGGCCTCATATTTCATCTTCCTATTATTTTGCATCTTTATTTACAAGGAGATTTTTGAAAGGTTGGTTTTATTAGCAATTCTTCTTAACGCCTAGTGGCAAACAGTGATGAACTATTTATAGTTTTCATGAAATGATTGTGAATGTATGCAGTACAAACTCTGATTCAGTTTTTGTATGTCAGTGGAAAAGGACTAAACGTTGACAGTTATGAACTACATCCCTGGTACTCAACTTTGAAATAGTGATATACAGGCTATATCCTTGATACTAAGTGTTACACAGTAGAAAAAAAAAAACACTGTGATTTTGGAATCTGGTACTGTGGTTGATATTATTTCTTAAGTTATATGGAAGAAATTAAATCCATACCTCAACTTATATAATCACTTAGAGAAGGCATTACCATAGGATATTTTAAATAGGATAAATGTCTATGAAATACCTTTTTCCAGTTCTTTCTATATGTATAAAGGTATGGTTAGGTTCCATTGCATGGACTAAGAGATTTGTGTTGAGAAACCACATATATATGACTAATTCCTTCAGCTGAGGAGGCCTGCTCTACAGATCCCTAAATATACACAGTGAATGTTGCTGGAAGAGTCAACTACTAAACCCAGTCCAAATGCTCAAACATGTAAACATATATAAAACATTTATATACAATAACACTGTGCTTTACATATGATATTGAATAGGAATAAATGACTAAAGCAATATGAAACTATTTAATATAAGGGGGAAGTTAGATGTCTACTTTCAGCCACTGTCAACATTAATAATCCAATATTCCAAGTTTCCTGAATATTTTATAGAACATAGGCTTTTTAGGAGTAGCCTGTATCTAAAAGACACAACTGCAAGTCTTTTGCATATGTTTTTGGGATACCTCCCTCCTTCCATAGCCTCTATGACTAAGAAAAATACTACTATCTGCTTAAGACAGAGAAATTATTCTTAAGATATAACATGGCAAAAGTTCTATGCATACCAACTGCTGGGGGGGTGCTAAACATTATTCGACATAACTCTACTTTAGAAACACAAGAGTCAGCTCATGCTGGCAAGGATGTGGAGAAAGGGAACTCTCCTCTATTGCTGGTAGAAGCATAAAATTACAGCCACTGTGGAAATCAATGTGGCAGTTTCTCAGAAAATTGGTAATCTATCTCCTCAAGACCCAGCTATACCACTCTTGGGCACAAACCCAAAAGACCCTCAACCTATAACAAGGACACTTGCTCAAATATGTTCATAGTGGCTTTTTTTTATAATAACCAGAAACTGTAAACAACAAAAAATGTCCCTCAACTGAAGAATGAGAAACGGAAATGTGGAATATTTTCACAATTGACTAAAGTGGACTATCATTCAGTTAAACAAAAATTATATCATAAAATTTGCAAGAAATTGATGGAACTAGAAAGAAAAAAAAAGCATCCAGAGCAAGGCAGCACAGCTCAAGAAAGAGAAATGTGGTATGTAATCACTTATGAGTGGAATGGTTGCTGTTAAATAAAAGATAATTGCACTGTAATCCACAGACAAGAGGCTAAATATTAAGGAGGGCTCAAAGGGTTATACACAGATCTCACTGGGAAGGGGAAATAAAATAGATTTTCTGAGTAGACTGGGAGCAGATTGGGGTCCGAGCAGGCAGGATCAGGCATGAGAGAGAAGGACAGAGGGAAAGAGTAAAGGGAGAGATGTATGGAATAAAGAGATATTTAGGGGTCAATGTGTAAATCCAGTACACTGGAAACTTTCTTGAACCCATAAGAGTGACCCTAGTGAGGACTTCTCGTAATGGACAATCTGGAGTCTGAACTAGACATCTTTTGTAATCAGACAAGACTTCTGGTAGTGGGAATGGGACATAATACAGTCACAAATCATCCCACCCACACCTTTTCTGCCTACAAGATGTTCCAGAAGAATGGTGGTTCAGAGCTTGTAGGAGTGGCAAACAAATGAGTAGTCTAATTTGAGACCCAAGCTAGTAGAGGAAGTCAATATCTGACACTGCCTGGAGGGCCAGGAACCAGAAGCTGGAGGTCCTAGAGACCCACATATGACTCAAAAACAAAACAAAAACAAAACAAACAAACAAAAAAAAAAAAAACCCAAAAACCAAAACCAAACAAACAAAAAGAATCATTTCTAATGATATTCTGCTATACTCATAGAGTGGTGCCTGGCCTTATTATCATCAAATACGATTCCTCAGAAGACTGATGAAAGCAGCTGCAGAGATCTACTGGCAAACATTAGGTGGAGCACAAGAAATCCTCTGGAAGAGGTTATAAAAGATTGCAGTATCCAGCGTGGCAAGGGTACTAGGAGAACACAGTCACAGAATCAACTAAGTAGGGTTCATAGGGGCTCAGAGAGATGGAATAGTCAGTGACAGATCCTGCATAGGTCTGTGCTAAGTCATCTGAATACATGCCATGGTTGTTCAGGTTGGAGTGTTTGTGGGACTCCTAATTGTGAGATTGAGGATACATCTGACTCTATTGCCTACTCTTGGGACTATTTTCCTCCTATTGGGCTATCCAGCCTTGTCTCATCCACTCTTGATTTGAAGGTTCTGCTGTGATTGGTTGATTTCCCTGGGAGGCAGCTCTTTCCTCAAAGGAAAAGGAGAAAGAATTAATCATGGGGAGAGGGGAGGTGGAGGGTAACTGCATGGAGTGGAGGGAGGACAAACCGTAAGGACGTATTGTATGAGAGATGAATAAGCAAAAATAAATAATATATAATAAGAAAGAAAGGAAGGAAGGAGGAGAGGGAAGAGGAAGGAGGGAAGGAGGGAAGGAGGAGGAAGGAAGGAAGGAAGAAGAAGGAAGGAAGGAAGGAAGGAAGGAAGGAAGGAAGGAAGGAAGGAAGAAGAAAGAAAGCAGAAGATCTCAAAGTGCTTACTTCTGGTTCTGTTAATCTCAATGTTTTGAGATTAACTACCATGTCTATTCAATGAGCTCAATAGGGTGACAAAAACTTGCACAAGCCAAGAATTCAAGCAGAAGTTCATGATGGAACTATGATTGATATACTATATCTCCTTTATTATTTAACATTTAATAAATTTGTGTGTATAAATAACACACAACTGAGTGCATATGCCAAATCTCGTGTTACCTGGAACCATTTCCATGACCTCAACACTCTACAGTAAAGCCTGGAAAATAAAGCTCTGCTGTGGGATCTCAAATATGAAAAGGATTGGTAAGACCTATACTAGGTGGTATTTTACAGTTATTCCCTTCCCTATGAATATGCTATTTCTCTCTAGATTATCTTTTATTTGAGTCAGCAATAATCACTTATAGTATGTCAGGAACTATTCTATAGACCAGGAGATTTCTGGAGAAGTTCCTACTTCTTTGAATACAAAATAACAGCTAAACATAAATAAATGAAAGAGACTGAGACCCATTCAATCTCTGCTACATCACTCTTGTCAGAAGCAATTTGTTTTAATTCCACCAGAGTGCAGAGATATGGTGAATATGAGTGTTTAAATCAATCTTACTTTTATATTTGTCCTAAGTTTTCCAGCTTGGGGGGATCAAGACAATTACTTAACCTCTCTGAGTGTCAGTTTCTATTGTAACAGTTCTAGCAATACCAAGCCTATCCAGAAAGGAGGGCTAGAAATGTATCATGCTCATCAAGGAAATCTCAATCAAGTATTTCACTTTGTCTTGCAACACAACTTCTAAAAACATTTATTCATTGCCATCAAGATGGACAATCCCTTTTCTATGTGCTTGGCAAGCATTTGTAATGTTATGACATTTTCTCTCTTCCTATCATTCTGTAAGTTGCTTTGCAATTTTTATATTATACCTATACAGGCAGCCAAGACTGACATATTAGAGATAATGTTTTAAAAATCTCATTTATGATCTTTCCCCTTATACTGTATAGAAATGGTGATTCATGGTTTTCTGTAAAATACTCTTGCATTGGTTTATAGGTTTCACTGGTGGACTTTTTGTTAACTTCATTCCCTGTCAAGTTGTTCTTAGTTTCTTTCCTTTTAAATTGGTGATGAAGGGATAATAATTGATTTCAAGGACAAGGAAGGAAATCAGGGAAATGAGGGAAGGGACACAATAGGGAAGACAGGTGATAGAGAATAAAAGGAAGGGGAAGCCTTATGTGAATCAAAGTAAAAACGATTGAAAACATGGGTATTTTCACTGAGGTTTGTGGACATACATGCTTTACTTCCAAACTAATACAAATTCATGCGTGTTTATTAACAGAATCAAACTTAAGGACTGTGTTTGGAAAACAATTTCTGCCACTATAATATCTCTATATGCATACTTGTTATTGGAAAGCAAAGAAAAGACACTAATGATTTTTTTCCTAAATATCAGAATGAGCTAGTTGATTTTTGTGTGTTTGTTTATGCATTTTCTCAGAAATCCCAAAAGGGTTGTTTGCATGTCTATTTCTACAAATGATGAGAGCAGAGAATAAAGAATCATTCATCAACATGTACCACAAGCTGTAAGTGGAGTCATGTGGTCTTGCATGAGACCAAGGTTATTTGTTCTTACCCATTCATGACTGTTTTCTTTGATATCCCTATTATTGCCATTTATGATTGGGTATAACTTGTTTTCTGGTTATTTTGTTTTCACAGGATGGAGAAATTTTACAGATATCTTCTGTCTGTTAGTGTATAGTTAGTTAATCCTAGATACATTGTTGAATTGATGAATAAAACACTTGGATATTATTGATTAATTTTGTTAATAGAGCAGTGCATACTTTGAATGTTCTAATCTGCTTTGTCTCTGTAAATGACAGTGAGCACTGGATTGGTAGTGAAGATTGTGTTGTCTCATAAGTTTCTGTATCAGTCTGTACATGTGAACACTATCCATTACTGGCTATTGGTTAATGCGAGTTTGAGCTACTTCATGTATTATTTTATGGATTTCAGTGTCTTGTTGTGACTCTCCACTGTTCAGAATTGGAAGGATACACAATGTGAAATAATTATTGGAGTGGAGAAGGGGACTTGTGATGAGGAATGAAAGTAATTCACACAAGAATAGAAAGATAAGGCCTGACCTATTAGTCTTCAAGTGCCTAAGAGGACAGCACAAAAAGGAAGGTGACCAGATTCACATCAGCAAAGAAGAACACAGGTTACTTAACAGCTTTGAAGATTTAGAGGGAAATTAATGAAGATTACTGAGACATGTGTCCTCTGGCACAAAGGCAACTTGTATGGAATATCCTATTCATTTTTTGTTCCTAAGTAACATCAGTAAGTGAATACACATTCTTCTACCTTATACTAGAATCAAACATTGGTGCCTTGCAATAAAGTCATCAAATGCCTGTGTTTCGGTCATGTGTCTGACACAATGACTGACTGAGATAGGCTATTATACTGCTATTATTAAATAAATTATTATATATGTATTTAAATGTAAGGAAGTCTAGTCTCAGAAGTTAATATTTTCCTCCAACTGAGAGTGCTAAAATGGCAGAGCTCTTTCTGGATCTAGGCAAAAACAATGTGAGCAGTGGTAAGAATGAATAGTCATAGATGACTTCCATCATGGAAGAAAGATTTTGATAAAGCCTATATGTAGTTTATATTTGAAAAAATTCATTCTTGTTTCCAAAGGGAGCTTTAAAATTGCCAAATTTTCAAGCAAAACAAACTACTTTACAATGGTAGTGTTACTATTCAAACAAATATACTTAGTAAGATCTAACATGAGGATTCAAATTCAGATCCATCTTCCACTCTTAACTACACTATTCATTTTACACAAAGTACTGCAATCCAAAATTCTGTATTTAAGGAGTTTAGCCTTCCATAAATTCTAATTAGTGCCTGCCTTGTAATAATAAAATAAATATTGTCTAACTACTGTAAGGTATGTCTTCTTAATGCAATAGATGTAACAGGGCGATGAGAGAAAACATCATGGTAGAAGAGACAGTTACAAACAGTATTTTAGTATAGAAGAGATTTTTCTGAGACACAGGGATGGAGACAACAAAAAGAGAGTAGAGCAGAAAGATAAATCATGTAAGATTTTGAATAAGACAAAACATATGAGATTGATGAAACATAAACTGTTGGGATTGAATGTGCCAGCTTGAGCATGCCAGAGATTTTGAGGATAGAATATAAAATGATTCAGTGTCATGTATGGATGAGACAGAAAGTAGAAGTTTAATTTTGTCCCTACATAAGAAATATAATTGTCTTTCTTTTGCTTTTGTTTCCAGGAGACTGAGACTGAGCTTTGGCCAGGGACATGTAGGAGAATGTATTCCGTCCTCCTATTGGACTCTTTGTGAGATATTTTTGTTAGTTTTCCATCCAGAGCCATTCATACCATGTTCCATACCATGTGGCTGAAAGGGAAGGTAACTGATGTAATGGAATCCTTTGGTACTGCCTACATATTTGTGCTCATAGATGAGCTTACTGGAACATCAAATATTAAGAGATTTCAGGTGGGAGTTTGGTAAGAAATAGCTGTGCTTTTAGGAGTCCTAGCTTGAGAATTTTATTATTTAAATATTTTTTCTGTAGACTATTTGCTGTAATATTTAATGATATGATTAAGTGCTATTTTCTTTATGTTAAATATAACTAAATACTATGCATATTATATTACTATATAATCTCCTAAAATCTCATAATACAGACATTTCGAGGATTCTGAGAAAACATGGAATAAAGAATCCATCAAATATTTTGTCTTGGTTCCCAATTACATTTTCCTGTAGAATCAAAAGTCATATGACCTGTCTATTTACATATCTGTCTTGCTTTCTATACAAACATATTCATGGAAGATCTTTTGTCTTTGTCAAATAATCTACCATCTTATCCTTCCTTCTCTTTCTCTCTCTTCTCTCTTCCTCTTTGCTTAGTCTTCTCTTTATATACTTTTCTTCCTCTTTAACCTCCTCTTTTTGATCCTCTTCTTTTTTCTCCTATTTGTGGGCAAGGAATCAGGAGAAGTAGAGAATACTTCTCAGATCTAAGTCTTATGACACATATTCAAGTGTTATTTCATCTTTGATACTGAGTTCTCATATTGCTGCTATTATAGCAATTGTGAGGGGAGGATGGCCTTCTTGGGCATAGGTGGGAGAGGAGTTCCTTGGTCCCGCAAAGGCTAGATGCCCCAGTGTGGGGGAATTCGAGAGCGGGGAGATAGGAGTGGGTGGGTGGGTGAAGGCACATCCTCATATAAGCAGAAGGAGGGGGGATTGAATAGGGAGTTTCTCGGGGGGGATGAAGAAAGGGGATAATATCTGAAATGTAAATAAAATATCCAATAAAAAACAGCAATTGTGTTTCTATATTACCCCTGCTGTGACTTTCTTGAACCTAGCACAACAGGTTTCCATTTCAAATGAAGTTGGCCTGGTTCTTCTAGTACCTAAAATACATTAGTAGTTTTGTTTGATTTTTCTTTTTGCTTGCTTAGGGACAGTCTCAGTATATACTCCTGGCTGGTTGGAAACATGCTATGTAGACCAGGCTGACATCAAATTCTGGAACATTTCTCTGCCTCTAACTTCAGAGTTCTAGGATTAAAAATGTATTTTAACATGTTGAATATATTGCTATTTTTGAATTATGCTTAACTTTTCATATTTTAGAGAGACCTAAAAGTATAGGTAAATTTTTAGCAATTAAACAGCACTTAATGTATGCTTATTTAGTTCATGGAAGAATACATTTCTACAAAATGTTAACAACCTTAAGAAAAAGGGTGGAATAGAGTTGTTCATTGTTTAACAGCACTTAAAAATGACCTTTGTTCATTTGCCAGCACCTGTACGGTGACTCACAGTCATCTGTCATTCTGATTCTATGGTATCTTACATGCAGATACAGGGGCAAAACATGCATATACTTAAAGTAAAACAAATTTTATTTTATATTTTATTTTATTTTATTTTATTTTTAATAAAAATACTACCTAGAGTGTGACCCTTTTTTTTTTTAACAGAGGGGCAGTTGAAGCTTAGATATGTCAAATAACTTACCTAAAGATTTTAGAATAGCTGGTTCATAATCCCATAATCTCAAATTTGAACTTTTAAAGTTTCCTCTCCTATACAACTGCTAACATGTATTGTAGGATCCTTTGTGATGTAATTCATCTCTTCCCTCACCAAAGCTACAGACACATATAAACTTCTGTACTTCACCTATACTGAGTTCCCTGAGATTGTAGTTGACATCAAATGTAAAATTATTTTATTTCTACCATCTTTATTATTAATAGTTTCAGATATTAACTCAAAATGCATTTTCTGCTTTGAAATAGGGCAATTTTTCCTTTTAACATATGTTCAATAGTAACTAAAGAAAATTTGAGAATTCTAATTTACCTCTGAGTTACTTTTTTATGGAAAGTAATATACTGTTAGTTTCATTCTTTTAAAATATCTATGATTTTAAACTATAGTAACCTCCACTCTGGAGAAAGTTCACACATTGGCGGAAGCTAGAATGTATAATGATAATAGCCTACACTTGAACAAGTCTACTGCATACAATGTTTTTCTATGAGTCTCAGATTCAGTGGTAAAACAGACAGGAGAATGGACAATCTCATCCATTTCTCTGCAGATAAGAAAATCAGTCACTGGGAAATTTAATGATTCTTTTAAGATCACAAAGCCAGTAAGAAGTTAGACTAAAACCTATAGTAAAGTCTTTTCTAAGCCTCATGTCTGATATGACAAGGAGAGTGGAGAGAGACAACCCTTTCTATATAACAGGTCTAGGATCAGCCTCTCTATCTCCAGCTGCATACTTCTCTGACCAAGAGAAAAAGCATTTCACCTCCCAAGCTCCTGTTCACTTATCTGTAAAACCTGAAAAAGAATACTGACTTCATTGTTTCCAGTATTCAATGAGACATCACATAGAAAATTGGCACATTGTAAGTTTTTAGCAGACATTCATCCTGCTGAAATGGAATGAGTCTAGGATTGTCAGTGTTTTGGAAAATTTTTATTGCCATTTTAAGATATAATGAGCTTTGTTCTCTCGACCTCTTAGGGAAATGGTGGTATTGCCTGAGTTAAGATCTAATCTTCATTCCCTGGTGCTGACTGTGATGAATGAGATATGCCTCGTATACAGTAGTTTCATGAACAAGTGAGAAAAATGTGTGAGCCTTTTTCTTGTATTTTTAAGTGTTTACTTTTCCTATGATACATACAACACTCTACCCAAAGACTACAGTGGATCCAATGAGTCTTTAAAGAAGATCTTTGACACAGAGCCCTAGGGAGCATGTGATCAATTACAGGAACAAACATATCAGCCTTTTAAGGCATGTATCAATGAGAAGGAGACCAGGAGCACAGGGCGTGAAAATTCATCCACCTCTGTTCCTGGAAGTACCAAAGGACCAGTTTGTCAAGAGACTTTATATCATATGATTTCCCCTGGCCTTTCCTTCTGGCCGTGCTTTTTCTGTGACACCAGCCTCTTATTTTAAAAGCAGTATGGAGACTTCAACATTCTAGTACTTGATAAATAAGCCACTGTCTCTGGAAATTTCAGTGACAGATAAATCTGTCCACCCAAGGGCATTTCCCATGTGGGCCAGGCTGTTTAAACCCTTACCAGATTGCATCTGGCATTGGCTACGTTGATTTTTCCTTCTTATAACTATAATGGGATCTCAGCAATAAAGATGGATATGTTCATTTCCATCCCTTTCTCACTTTCTCTTTTAATTATTGTGGAGTATAAATTAATCTCAGCTTAAAGAGATTCCATCATTGTCTAGGGCACATTAAGGTCAAAAAACAGGAACTTCTATAAATGTTCATCAATTGTTCGGCCTGTTTAGTAGAAAACAGCTGTAAGAGAGAGAGTAGCAAAGAGAGAGGGGTAAAGAGGGAGAATAGGGAGAGATGAGAAGGAGAGGAAGAGAGACTAAGAGAGACCAGAACATCAGACTGCATAACTGTTACACTGCAAGTTATTTTCTCCATAGTATTTTATGAAATAGATTCTAGTTCACTTAAGAACAGGCTAGAAACTATTTACTTATTTGCAGATTAGATTTTAGAGCCAAATTTAGGTAAGTAGACTTGTTTAAAGCCCAGCTCTGCTACATATTGGCCTGTGTGCCTGACATAAAATATTCAACATATAAATCCTTTGACTTTGAAAATGTCACTGATTCTGTCCACATCTTTTAGAGTAATTGTGTGCAGTTGATGCAAGAAATATTTTAAAGTGATGTGCATTGGCCTGTAAGTTTTGAGTATCCCCAAAATCCCAATGTGAACAATACTTCCTTTGCAAATCAGTCAAGTAGGGGTTTATTGTGAGCTAGAGGCTGTTTTGGATACCTTGCTTGTGACTTGTAAATAGAAATGTATCTTCCTTCAGATGACGTTAGAGTCAATTTAATGCTACTAAGATCAAGAAAAACTCTTCGTTCTGTTTTTTTCTTAATTATATGTGTTCTGGAAAAGTTGATTTTACCTATGACCCTTCTGTTTTGGAAACTAACAGTGAGTGAGAAAACTTTCCACATTTGACACTGATGAGGATCAATTAATATAATATATGTAATCAAGAAGCTCACGATAAAGAAAAATCTAAGATGTATGTGTCTTATTATAGTCAAATTACTAAACAAATGAATAAAAATATTAACAGCAATGGTAAGTACCTACAAACATTTTATGTGTCACTAACTTCTCCAAGTTCATTTTATGTAATATTCCACCAACTGTGACTGAAATCCATAAAAACTGTATTGTGATTTTATGCATAAAATATGTATCTTCTTTTCTATATATGTAGAAGCAGATGTCAGAAAGATCACTTCACTTACCCAACATCAAATATCCCATAAGAGGTGGAACCATAAATAAAGTCTATGTAATGTTAAGCCACAGATTATAATTTATTTTTAAGATGGTTTTATTTATTTACATTCCAAATGTTGCCTTCTCCCGAGTATGCCCTCCAAGAGTTCTTCAACCCATCCCCTCTCTCCTTTGCCTCTAAGTGTGTGCTCCCCTCCCCTTTCCAGGGCCTCAAGTCTCTACAGGATTATGCACATCCTCTCCCACTGAGACCAGACATGGCAGTCCTCTGTTGATATATGCCAGGGGCCATGGACTAGCCCATGTATGCTCTTTTGTTAATGGCTTAGACTCTGGGAGCTCTGAGGAGTCTGAGTTAGTCGATCCTGTTTCAATTTCTATGGGGTTACCATCCCCTTCAGCTCCTTCAGTCCTTCTTCCATAGGAGTTCTGGATCTCAGTCCAATGGTTGACTGTAGGTATCTGTGTCTGTCCCAGTCAGCTGCTGGTAGAGCCTCTCTGAGGACAGCTTTGCTAGGATCACCTCTTCAAGCACAACATCGTATCAGTAATTGTATCAGGGTTTGATGGACGCTTATGGGATACATCCCAAATTGGGAAGGTCATTGGATGGCCTTTCATTCAATCAGTACTCCATTTTATCCCAGGATTTTAGACAGGAACAATTCTGAGTCAAAAATTTTGAAGGTGGTTTGGTGACCCTATCCTTCCAGTGGGAGCCCTGTTTATTTACAAGAGGTGGTCCCTTCAGATCCCATCTCCCCACTGTTAGGCATTTTTACTAAGGTCATCCCCATTGAGTCCTGGAAGGCTCTTACATCCCAGGTCTCTTGAGGGTTCATGAAATTCACCCTGCTCCCCAGTTTCTATAAAAGAAGGAGAATGTAGGCTAATTATCAAGTTCCTGGAAATGTTTTCTTTGGTTGTATTTTGTTTGTTTTTCTTTATAGTAGTTACTATACAAGTATTGAATAAGTATCAATAATCCTTTATTGAAAGCAAACACAATGAGAATGTCTATGTACTTGTTGTACAAGCAATAGAATATTTTAGAATCCCTGCACCGACTTTTAATAACTACAGGTAGAAAGCTTCATGACATCATTCGTATGTCAACCTTTGGAGTCAGATACCTCTGATACCAATAATCTACATTTTAAGGAAATCACTGTTTAGGGGAGTTGAGTCACCAGTATACGAACATGCAAAGAAGCACTGTTTAGGGGAGTTGAGTTACCAGTATGCAAACATGCAAAGAAGTACTGAAGCTAGATTTTGGAGTAAGATCCACACATAATATAAGATCCACACATAAGATCCACACACCACCACACCTGGTGATGTGAATTTACATTCCTGGAGGCATTGCAGCCTTATTAACGACAACAACAACAATAACAACAAAAACAACAAGAAAAGGAGCATGAGGAATTCTTGTACTATAGGTATGTGTGTGTGTGTGTGTGTGTGTGTGATGTGTGTGTGTGTGTTTGTGTGTATATGTGTACACTTGCATACTCGTGTGGAGGTCAGAATCAATTGCTAGCAGCTTGTTTAATCACAGTTTACTTGAATTTTTGAGAAAGGGTCTGTCACTGAACCAGGAGTTGACTGATAGGGCAAGGCTGGTTATTTGACCAGGCCAGGAATATCAAAGGATCTCACTTTCCCATTTCTCAGCAGTGGAATTATACGTACATGACACTGGACCTGTTCTTAATTTTATACTTGATAGTGGGTATTTAAACTCAGATCCTTTTTGGTGTATGACATATTCAGTACTGAAAAACTACCATAAAAGCTCTTCATTTAGAAATTTAATTTCTAAATAAAATTTTACTTATCTCTTTTCCATCTTCAATTTTAGTTCCTTTCCAACCACTATGAATTTCCCAAATTTGAAAATTTGGAATAAGCAATGCAGAAATAATTTCTCATGATAATTCAAACTTAGAAGCATCAGGTATGGGCATTATTTTCTCAATAACCTATAAATACAGATATGAACATTTGGAAATTCTTTTGAGCTGGCAGAAGAACAAAGGTCCAGGGAAATTGAAGTTCAGGATTTTGAAAATGTTATTTAACTAGATTTGGGGCACTTTAAATATGATTTGTCTTATGTTTGAACTTGGGGTGCTTTTATTGAACCAGAGTCCACAAGAAAAACCATTACTGTTTCTAATGCATGTTATAGCAATTGCACTTGGCTCAACCCAATCAGCTTCAGATTCTCTTCCAGCTATTAAGGAAAAATTTGGGTGATGGCCATGTCTTACATTTACTCATATGGCAAGTGCTGGAGAACAAAGTTTGGGGCATAAGATGTGTTCACAGTCATTATCTTATCTTAGTTTGTCCTTATAACAGCCTTATCACTTGCTTCACATTATCTTCACTTGTCAGTGAAGAACAAATTTGTTTCCATAGATAATCTATCAAGACTTAGAAATTGTGCTAAGCCACTTCAGAGGCTTCTCCTAAAGAGAAACAAGGACGAGTGGATGGAAAAGTCCTACTCTGTCCACAACCAGAGCAAAGCTTCTTTAGGTTTTGTGCAGTATTTGTTGAGGCCAACTAGTTTCAAATGATATATGGAGTTCACATATATGTAGTTAGAAAGATAAAATTTTGAAGAAGATAGAATGGCAGATCCTTTCCTCTAATGAGATATCAGACATGTAATTTAACCATTATTTAATTATATTTCTGAAAATTAGTGTGAAGGAGATGATTAGTGTCTTAGTTAGAGTTTTACTGCTGTGAAGAGACACCAAGACTGATGAAAGTCTTATAAATGACAACATTTAACTGTGGCTGGCTTAAAGGTTCAGAGGTCAGTCTATTATCATCAAAGCAGGAACATGGCAGTGTCTAGGCAATCATGGTGCCAGAGAAGCTGAGAGTTCTACATCTCTATCTGGAGGCAGCTATTAGAATACTGGCTTCCAGGCAGCAAGGATGAGGGTCTTAAAGCCACAGAGACATACCTACTTCAATAAGGCCACACTTACTCCAACAGGGTGACATTTTTTTAATAGAGTCACTCCCTGGGGCCCAAGCATATAAAACCCTCACATTCCACTCCCTGACCCTCATAGGCTTGTTCAAACATGAGTCTGTGGGGGCCATGCCTAAACATAGCATAATGCAAAATACATTTAACCCAACATCCAGAGTCCTCATAGTCTGTAGCAGTCTCAACAATGTTGAATGTCCAAAGTTCAAGGTCTCTGAGATTCATCTAACCACCTAATGGTAATCCTCAAAGCAAGACAGGAAACCAGCTGAACAACTCCAAACTCTACATCTCCATGTCTGATATCAATACAGTCTACAGACCTTCAACTCCTTTTTCATCTTTATTGACTGCAACAAACTTCTTTCTCCTGGACTGGTTCCACCCCCTGTTAGCAGCTTTTCTCAGCACATAGCCCACAGCTCTGGTATCTCAAACATGTTGGGGTCCAAGGCAACTTCAATGTTATAGCTTCTTTACAAAATGTCTGAGATCCACACATGATCTGGGCTCCTCCGAAGAGCTGGTGTCACTTCTCCAGCTCTGCAATCTGTAGTATTCTTAGCACAGGTTGATCCATTCTACTGCTGCTGTTGTTCTTGGTAACCATCCCATGGTACTGGCATATCTAATACATTGGAGTCTTCTGCTGCAACTAGGCCTCATCAATAGCCTCTCATAGACTCTCTTCGTGGTGCCAAGCCTCAAATCCTTTGCATGACCCATTCATTTCTGCAGTTCTGGGCCATCAAATGCAACTGAGGCTGCAATTTCACCAGTGGCCTTCCATGGCCTCTCACAGTCCCAAGCCTCAGCTGCTCTTCATGACCCTTTCATGTCTTCAAAACCAGTACCACCTGAGTGACTCTTATATATTGCCAAGTACAGATGCATAACAAGGTACAACCTTGGCTATCTCTGGAATACAGGTTGCTTGTACTCTCAGAAAACATTTCCCATAAGATTTCACCTCAGTGATGTTGGTTTCTGCTTAATCACCACTAATTTCTGAGCTCCAGTTAACCAGCATCAATTATCCCAGTACTCTCCTCCTCCTCTTGACTATAAAGAGAGAGACACATGGCCAAAGCTGCCATGTTCTGTTGCTAGCAAGAGATGGCACATGGTCCCTTTGTTCTCTTACCAGTTTTCTGTTTTCTGACTCTCTCTCTCTGCCTAAGCTTGACTTTCCTAGAATATGCTCTGTAGATTGACCTTGAACTCAGATATCTGCATGACTCTGTCCTCTGTAATGCTGGTATTAAAGGTGTGTACCACCATGCCTGGATTTAAGTTTTTCTTCACCTAGAACCTGCTTTGTCACAGGTTGTCCTGAAACACAGGGATCTGTTTGGCTTTGTCTCTTGGGATTAAAGGTGTACCTTTAATAGGATCTTGCCCCCAAAATCCCTTAATCTATTATCTCCTAGAACATAGGATTCAGTTAAATTTCTCTTTATGGTGCCTCTTCAATACTTGAACTATATATTTTATATTTTTCTAGACTTGTTCAAAAAAAGTTCTTCATGAGACTTAACCAGAGAACAAAGTCTCTGCTGGGCTTTTCTGAGACTTCTTTTATCAATGAAATTAATATAATTATATTTATCTTAGCCTCAGGTAGACTCTTCATACAAGGGCAAAAGCAGCCATATTCTTCACTAAAATACCATGAAAACAATCTCTATACCACATACTGAAATTCTCTTCTGAAACCTCTTGGGCCAGGCCTCTACACTTTAAATCACTCACAACAACGAAGTCTTCAATATACCTACTAGGATGGCTCATTAAGCCCCATTTAAAATATCCCATGGCTTTGGAAATATAAAGTCCCCAAATCCACATTCTTCCAAATAAAATCATGGTCAAGCCAAGCACAGCAGTAACCTAGTCCCTGGTATCAACTTCTGTCTTAGTGAGGATTTTACTGCTGTGAACATACACCATGTAAAGGTGTCTTGTAAAGAACATTTAATTGGGTATGGCTTACAGGTTCAGAGGTTCAGTCCATTATCATCAAGGACAAGAGCATGACAGCATCCAGGCAGGCATGATGCAGGAAGAGCTGAGAATTCTACATCTTTATCTGAAGGCTGCTTGCAGGGCTGTAGCCTGAGTGTGGGCATGTGTTCTGTTGGGCTGAATAGTGGTTCCCACACGTCTGTTCTGCAGGCATCTGGAATCACAGCTCAGGAAACAGGAGCTCAGGAATTTGACTGAGTTCACTCCAAGTGGTACCTGGCAGATGTCAGGCTATGAGAAATCACAGAACTCTGCTCCAGGTATGGGGAGATCCCAGTCTGAGACCCCGGGGGCCAGAGCCAGGGTTGGGGGTTTCTGGCCAGAAGCTGCTGACCAGGAAACCAGCTGGTCTCTATCCTTGGGCTCCCAGATGCTGCTGGGAACCACAGAAGAACTGACAAGGAGGGCATATGGGTTCGACTGGCCTGCAGCCAAAAGGGACAAGAGGGAGAAGCTCCGGCAGTACCCTGAGGGGTGGAGACTCATGGTCACTGTGAATCCTTTGGCTGGGTCAAGGCTAACTTGGCTAGCTTGCTTGAGTTGGCAGGCATCTGTGGCTGGAACACAGAGAAGTCCTCCAGGCAGGATATTAGGCAGCGGCTAGGTAGTCAAAGGTCCCTTCTAAGGCCCCCTTTATGGTTCTCCATGGCAGGCACAAAAGACTGAAGTCCGTGGTTTTAAAAGGTTTATTTTTAAGGCAGAAAGTAGATGTAGCTGTACCCCGTGTCCTCAGGGCAGGCCTGAGGTTAAATACCATTTGTAAGGAGGAGGGTCTGAGAAGGAATGTTTAACTGGCTATGCCCTCTGGCCTTTAGGTACCTCATTAATATGGAGATCTCTAAAGGGTCTTCGTCTGTAGTCAAGCCCTCTAACTGTGCTACCTGTGCTATATATGACCTAAGGCCACAAACCTTTCTTTGGGAGGAGCTGTGGATGCCTGAAGCTAAATGAAAGGAACCAGGGCCCAGGAGCAAGGCCAAACTCCTACCATCACATTAGGGTCACCAGGGTTCAAAGCAGACTAAACTGGTTATGCCACTGCCTCTCACAGCCCACCACCCCACAGCTGATAGCAGATTACAGGCTTTGAGGCAACTAGGATGAGGGTCATAAAACCCACACCCAGAGTGACACACCTACTCTAATAGGGCCACAACTTCTAATAGTGCCACTCCCTAGCCCAAGCATATACAAATCCTCACAATTTGGTTTTAATAGATTTTTTTTCTGTATAGCAAGTAAGAAAGGAATCCTTGATGAATATGAATGTTTGTGATTTGCTTCAAATCTCCAAACAATTTGAAAGCCAATCTATTAAGAAGGAAGATCACAGGTTTTGATTTTGTTGTTGTTGTTGTTTTGTTTTTTCCAGAGCTGAGGACAGAACCCAGGGCCTTGTGCTTGCTAGACAAGAGCTAAATCCCCAACTCCTGTAAGATCACAGTTAAAGAGACATTCTAGATAATTCTCAGCAATATTTAAATCCATGTGAATCTCCATTTTAGCTTTGAAATGGATGGTTTATAAACAAGGACATTTATTACATGGTTAATGGAGGCTTGGAGGTTTAATTTCAAGTTATTGAATGAGAGATGTCAAATTTAAGTGCCATTCCATAGTTGCTAACCTTCTTGTTTTCTAATACTGGGTCTCTCATTAATAGAGACATGCTGATTTGTCCAGTCTGCAATGAATCTTTGTCTCCCTAGTTTGGGGGATTACAAACATGTACCACTTTACCTTGTTCCTTTGCATAGGCTCTGGGAGTTGAACTCATGTCCCCACTAGTACCTAAGAAAAATAACTTTATTGACTGAGCTAATTCTTTAATCTCCTCCTTTAGGGCTTTTTTTTTTTCCCCAAAACTTATTTGTGATGATCCCACCTCATGACATAAGTAGTTGCTTCTCAAAATTGTCACACTTCTTCACCATTACCTTAAAAGGTCAAACTCCATTATGGAAATGTTGCTAGGACACTAAACTTTACATCATAGCGCAAATATTTCAAAAAATAAGAATACTATTGAGGCATAAAGAAAAAAACAAATCTCACAGTAAGAGAATGATTTAATATATCATGATATAATCATTTTTTAAAAAATGAGTCTGTGTTATGAAGTAGAATTTATCATACAAACACATCCTTCTACTGTTGAATTCTATATTCATAATGGAATTTCATGAGAAACAGTTGTGGTATTGATATTTGTTTTGCCTTTTTTTTTTTCACTATGCTGCTTGTGTCTCATAAATAAGTTGATTTGTTGGAAGAGGAACACAAACAGAGCTCAAAGACTATGCCTAGGCCTATGCTTGAGTAATGTTATAATGAATGTAATTGAATCTTGGCAGGTGGTCCACAAAACACATTGTTTACTCTTTAAATGGGGACTATATACTCACTGAGTTTGCACTTGAGAATGAGACAAGGCATTGAACTATTTTTGGCTGAGAAGAGAGAGAAATAACACATGTGCAGGCAATCTTCAATGTGTGATTACTCAACTCTTATTTTACTATGGTATAAACACAACACACATTCAGTAAAATGTATACTTTAAATGTTGACGTCTTCCCAGGCCACCAGTAAGGAGAGCCATTTTCTCTCATCAAGCTGGGCAGCAGCGGTAAACCACAGCTTCCAGCTAAGCTAGATATATGAGTTCAAGGACAGACACCACCTTTCTGTGGCATACTGTATTGTTAAGTTTTGTTTTTCTGTAGATGTATGACAGTCATTCTGTAATAGGCCATATAAGTTAATTATGCTATCTCAACTTCCGATGGGTTTTGTGAGAGGAAAATTTATTATAAACTTAGGAGTATCTGTGCTTTAAATAATTGGCCACTATGGAAAGGATGCATGGCAAGAAAACTAATGGTCTGCAGCAGTGAAACCAGATAGAAGGAACTCCATATTCCGAGAGAAACACTATCCAGCAGTGGCTGTTGGAATGGATACAGGGCCAGATTCTGGAGATATTTTGATGCAATAATGAGTTCTTGTTACTGGTAATGATGATGACTCTTTTACAGCACAGAAGTTGCACCCTTGTGCCAAATACTTCTAGGGTCGGTAGACTTCATGCCAGAAATGAGTACAAGGGTATTTTGTCAAGCTCACTGCCTTGCATAGTTGTCCTCAGTGGATATTTGTTGATTTGATTTGATTACTTTATATCAAGTACATCCCAGTTAAATCAAGCCATATCTTCACAGAGAATCTTTCTATGCAGTAAACACACACACACACACACACACACACACACACACACGCAAACCAGTGTACAGAATATTTTTACTTTATCCTTACAGTTCAGGATGAGATATTTGTTTATAAAGTAGATGGTAAGGGTGACAATAGATAGGATCAGTGAGTGGCAAGAAAGTGACCAGAGTTTCTTTCCTTTTGATACTAGAAGGTCTGACAACTGCAGCAAAATAGAGAGATTACCAAAGGGAGAATCTGCTCCCTCTTCACAGATATGAATGAGTAAATGGCAATTCTCCTTCATTAAAATTCTATGGAGATAAAGAATGAAAATTTGTAGATAATTAGCCGATTTCTCTATTTGCAGAAAGTCAGTTGAGCATAAATAAAGAATGGCCCTGCTATCCATGCATGGGGACATCATCTACAAATGAAAAAATCTGCTCATCACCATTACAGAGGATTTTTCATGTCATTTACTTTGAAGCATTAGCAAAAAGGAGTGCACAGTTAGCCAAAAGGTGGCTGCTTCTCTGTTCATTGACCCTGACTTTTGCTTCAGTCAAAGCTCCATGAGAAATGAGGCTACTGCTTCTAGCACTAAAGACACAGTGGTCAAAGAACAAAGATCTTCCCATGATCTTCCTAACAGTGAGATCTGACTAGTATTTCTCAGGATCAACATAACCCCAAAATAAAAAGCAATGGATCAATAATTTCAACCTAAGTAGCTTTGAAAATTGCCATGAATTTTTCCTGTCTTAATGTGATCATTCATATATCATGTTTACAATTTTTGATGGACAGCCTTTGCTAACCTTGTGAGAGTCAACATGCATTGAATTTGACTTTTATTCTTTATTTAGTCCTTGAATAACTCTAAACTATATTTGAATGTACCTCAGTCATTAGCCTTAAAGAGACCAAAGAGATCAATTTGTCCAGAAGCCACCTCTGATATACTTATTAGTGTCAGTAGAGATTCATTCTAATTTACTCTTATTATTAATAATCTTATCTAATCAGAAATATAAAGCTGGGCATGTGTCATTTTTAAAACCCCTCCCTTTTTTTTTTTTTTTTTTTTTTTTACTATTTTTGGACATAGAGCAAAGTTAACATGTAAAACTACAGAAAACATTACAGGGTTTTCTGGACCTACTTATGTGTCCTTTGTTTCATTTAGCCTTCTCAGATGATCTAACACAGGCTGGATCAGGGATGACTTATTCAATTTTATAGCTGAGGCATATGTGCAGCATCATGAGGGTCTAGATCACAGTGTTGAATGGAAACTCAACAGTTACTATTATTTGATACCATAATGTATGTAAGTATGTTTTCTTTTCTGACAAGTTTGTATATTTGACCACATGTCTTAACTGACACACAATACAGACTATGTTTCCCTGTTATCATGTGACTTCAAGCCCCTTTGTTCAGAAAGTTGAAGAAATCCTACTTTTGATTTTTGCTTTTCCTCAATAAGCATGTCATTGATATTTATCTGTAACATTGTTTCCTTTTGTGTAAGTAAGAGTTGGCATGGATTTAAAAATAAAAGATATATCTACATCAAAATTGAAACAATTAAAACTAAAGATGACTTCTTAATACTATAAATCAGTCTGGTACCAAGTCCTAAAACAACATACTGTTTAAGATAAAACAGAAGGAAATTGTTCCAGAATTAAAAGAGAGAGAGGATAGATTCAAAGATTTGTTTCTTTATTTCTTATAGAACATTTAGAGGTAAGCAGAAGATGAGGTTCAGGCAGCCTTTCAAATTGTAAATTAAATAATGAACTTTCTAGTAGTCACTGCCACTGAGAATATATGAGATGACATGTCATAATGCAAATTCATCTATAAAGTAGACAATACACTGTGTGAAGATATTGTGAGAACTGACTGAGCTAGCAATAGAAGGTTCTTTTCATCTTTGCTGATGCACAATAGGCATTTTATTATGCTCATCCCTTAATTTAGTTGTTTTTGTTAACCAATCTTTTTCTCCTCTTTCTTCTATCTTCCTTTCTTCCATTCTTATCTCTTCTCTATACTTTTAATTCTTAATCAGAAAATATCAGATGATTAGATGATTAAAGATAGACAGACTAGAGAGAAGCCTCCACAGTTAGGATTACTTCTTGCTCTTGCAAAGGATTTGGTTTCTCTTCCCAGTACTCACACTGTGGTTTACAACCACATGTAACTCCAGTTCCAGAGGATCTATGGTCCTCTTATGATCTCCATGGGAACTGCATGCATACATGCAGACAAAATACTCAAAAATGTAAAATAAGTCTAATTTGTTAAACGATATAATGAGAGTTATGCTAAAGTGTTCATAAAATGATTGCCACTTTCCAGATACATTCATAGCATACAATATGACCAGAACGTAAGTATATTCAATGTAACATTATTTAAATTCTACCACAAATACTAAAGTTATCTGAAATTTTATTTAATATATATCTAAAGTAAATATGTCTGTACATTCAATGTTTTCCTGAATTCATTGAAAGTAAACATAGTAATTCTTGTTTACTTTCTCCATTTAGTTAGAAAACAATTTTTTCCTCCATTGTACAACCAAATTGTTTTCCTCATCTTTTCCTAAGCAATTCCAGCATTAAAAAAATACTTTAAAATAATAAGGATGAAATTTCTGCTATACTGTCTCTTATCTCTCAGCCTCTCCCTCATTTTCATTCTGTTGAAGACTAATGACATGCTTCCTTTGAATAAACCTATGCTTTCTATTGATCCTGTCACAGTTATGGCACACACACACACACACACACACACACACACACACATATGAATGTATATGTATGTAAGTACTTATGAATCATTGTTGAAATTCTCATTTACAAAGTTATGATATTCTGGAGTGGATCTTTGGGAGGTAAGGATATTAGAAGAGAAGAGTTTCCATAAATGAAACAATTCCTGTACAGTTAATTTGTGAATTCCATGACATAGTAATCTAGCACTAAGAAATGTTTCAGTTGAGAGAAGAGATTTAGCTTCTCGAAAGATTACACTTAACCTTTGATTTATAGTATACAACTTATTGGTAGTTGACAAAGGTATTTTTGGTGAGCTATGAACTGAAATTTAAAACCACTCTATTTTTTTTCATTGTTCAAAATTTTGATATAAATGTCAAACATATCAAGTTTTTCTAAGGTTCATTTATGAATCTTCTATATCAAGAAAATAATGGACAATCTCCAATATTAGGTGTTACTAAATTAAAAATAAGTACCTAGCTAATTATTGCTGATAAATATTTTGTCATTCTCATCTTAATATTTTTGGAATCAGCTTATAGATCAAATAGCAAGGGAGAAGATACCTCTATGACATCTGGATATTGAGAAATGTGGCTGCTTCAGTCCTACTCAGAAGGGGGAAAACCAGTCATGGGAGGTAGAGGGAGGGAGGGATCTGGGAGGGATAGAAGTGGGTAGGTTCAGATGTGGGAGGAGATGGGAGTGAGAAGTACAGAGGGTCAGGAATTTGAATGGAGGTGTGTAGCAGTGGGGTTGGGGAACTGTGGGTAGCCATTAGAAAGTCCCAGATGCCAAGGACCCAAGAGGTTCCCAGGACTCAACATAGATGACCAAGAAAGAGGAGATAGAACCTGTAGAGGCCATATGCAGTGGATAGGTATGGCCGCTGGTTGAGGGATGAGGCCACCCACCCATGTCAAAAATATTACCCAGAATTGTCAAAAGAAAATGCAGAGTCAAAGAGTGGAGCAGAGACTGAAGGAAAGGCCATCCAGAGGCTGCCCCTCCTAGGGATCCATTTCATCTGCTGATACCAAACCCAGAGACTATTGCTGATGCCAAGAAGCTCTTGCTGACAGGAGCCTAGTATAGTTGTCCCATGAGAGGCTCTGCCAGAGCCTGACCAATACAGATGTGGATGGACATACCAACCATCAGACTGAGTGAGGGGACCCCAATGGAGGAGTTAGGAGGAGGACTGAAGGAGGTGAAGGGGTTTGCAACACCATAGGAAGAACAACAATATCAACCAACCAGCCCCCTCCCCCAAAACTCTCAGTGACTAACCCACAAACCAGAGTATACATGGAGGGGTCCATGGCTCCAGTTGCATATGTAGTAGAGAATTACCTTATCTGGCATCAGTGGGAGAGGAGCCCCTTGGTCCTGTGGAGGCTCAGTGACCCAGTGTAGGGGAATGTTAGGGTGCCAAGGCAGGAGTGGGCAGATGGGTGGGGGAGTGACCTCATAGAAGCAGGGGAGGAGATGGGGGGTTGTAGAGTGGATACTGGGAATGGGGTGACATTTGAAATGTAAATAAATAAATTAACCAATAAAAATTCATATAATTAGAGAGATTTTATCCAAAGAAAGAAAAAAGAAAAAGAAAGACAAAAATCACAAAATAAGGAAACATGAAAATGTGTAAAAAGAAAGAAGAGTCAAGAGAAAGGAGCCAAGTGGAACAGGAGAGCTTCAGCAGTGCTGCTAAAAGAGATAAACATGGAAACATGGAAACGCGGGCTTTTTCACCCAGGCTCCAGTTCCCGAATAATGACTTGGAAGCTTGTTTTTAAAAATTGCCTAGGTCATAAGCTTTGGATTGTTCCCAGACGAGCTCATAATATATATTAACCCATTTATACTATTCTGTGTCTGACACCTGGCTAGTTACTTTAGTATGTGTCAGATGGCTGTGCTCCACAATGGGAGCCAGCTGTGGTATGTGTTTTGGGGGTCCAGCTATGCTCCACTTCTTCCCTCTCAGGTTGTCCAGACTCTCCTGCATATGAGGCTGGAAAATGATGAAGTAGTGTCCAGAATAGGTGGGGTTCTACAGGATTCTGGTCCAGCGGTAAAGAAAGCCTTCTCCGAACGTCTTATTAGCATTACATATATTTTAGGCAAATGCCTTCTCCAAGTAGTTTCAATAAAACAGCTCTCTGAGATGATCTTAACTTGTGCATATACTCTTTTTCAGGGTGAACCAGGAGTATATATGGGCTTTAGAGTATATGAAGGAAAATTGAGTGTAAATGAAAATCATTAGCTAGAGTTTAAAGTTCTATGATTGCCTCTTTTGCATGAGAGGCATTCCAGGAAGCCCAGGTTCTTGCTGGGTGGTTTCTTATTGAGAGAAAGGAAGACGAATCTGTACTCTCACCAAGGCTATGTGACATTCTACAAGTAGAGAGTATGGAAATTTCAGGCTTCAGATACAGGGAGCAAGGAATTCATACTGGTAAATGGAGTACCCCAATTGGCACCAGACTCAGAGAGCTATCCAGACAACGGTAGACTGCAACCTTAATTATCAGGGTCAAGCACAGCAAGGTACCACTTCTCACATTCATGACTGACTTCCTCTCAGTTCAGGTAGGGAATCGCTTATAACTGACTACCTCCCAGAGTTCACTCGTTGCTGGATGTCCCCTTATTATTCTACCCTTTCTTATGTGCTTTTTCTTGACAGGTGATGCTTCCATTAAGTATACAAGAGATTATTCCTACAAATGTAATCTCAACCTAAAGAATGGTTAATCTGCCAACTGTACCTAAGATGGGGGATTTGTCCCTAGAACCAATGCACCTACACACACACACACACACACACACACAGAATGAGAAAGAGAGAAAGAGAATGAGAAAATGAGACAGAAAAATAAGCAATCTGAGCAGAAAATTGACTAATGAACTGAATGTTGTTGAAATGTGTAAATACATGGACAGTAAATAATCAACAGATCAACATTCATAACTGTCAGAGAAATTCAAGTGTATACTGCTTAGAGATTCCATCTCACCAATCAGAATAACTATTAAAGATGTGGGAAAACAGGTACTCTTTCATAAAATCAACAAGTGGGAATGTAAATATATACAACTATCAAAGTTCTTGTGGAGGTTTCTCAAAAGAAAAACTAAAAATAGAACAGCCATGTGACCCAAGTATGCTACCATATATATATATACACAGGAAGGTCACCATGCACAAACATGTTTATCACTGCAATAGTCACAAAAGCTGATAAATTTAATCACCCTGTATGTCTATCAGTGATTGAGTGAATAAAAAGTTTGGGACATATTCAAAACTGAATTTATTCAGCCATAAAGAAAAATGAAATTATGACATTTGCAGAAAAATGATTTCATCTGGTGATCATTATATTAAGTTTGGTCAGGCATAAAGATAATCCATATTTTCTCTCAAGTACAGATATAATACCCCTTCTCTCAAGTGCAGAGTTTAACCCCTCTCAGAACCTATTCAATTCCTTTAAAGTTAGTCAACTGAGCATTTGTCCTTGGTATAATATCTAATTAAAATGATGGCCAGAGCTGTAATACTTGTACATCTATATATATGAACACATCATACATGAACATACAAATACAGAAATTAAATGTTAATGAATGAACATACACAAATATAGATCATGTTATAAATTGAAACATGGATAAATTTTAAATTTTTCACTTAGAATTGTTACTTCAGAATATGTTTGCTTCAAAAGCTCTTGATTCCTCTAGCTGGCCCTCCTTGTCTGGCCTCAGTGGGAAAGGATGTTCACAGTCCTGTAGTTACTTAATGTGGCAAGGTGGGTTGATATCTAGGGGATCCTTTCCCTTCTTAGAAGGGAAAGTGGAGGAAGGAGACTGGGAGGAGAAGCTGTGTGAAGAGGAGGGCTGGGAAAAGGGGGGCTGCAAAAGGGATGTAAAGTGAATAAATAAATAATTTAATGAAAAAGAATTATTTTGAAAGGAATATTATGCTGTTAGCAAGGCAACTCTCTTATATAGATATACAGAGACAGAGAGAGGGGAAAGAGAGAGAGAGACAGAGAGACAGACAGAGAGAGAGAGAGAGACAGAGACAGACAGAGACAGAGGAGAAAGTGGGCAGAATATCATGCATACAAAAAGAAACTGGAGAGAGAACACACTAGCAGCTTGACAACACACCTGAAAGCTCTAGAACAAAAAGAAGCAAAAACACCCAAGAGGAGTAGACGGCAGGAAATAACTAAACTCAGGGCTGAAATCAACCAAATAGAAACAAAGAGAACTATACAAAGAATCAATAAAACCAGGAGCTGGTTCTTTGAGAAAATCAACAAAATAGATAAACCCTTAGCCAGACTAATCAGAGGGCAGAGAGACAGTATCCAAATCAATAAAATCCAAACTGAAAAGGGTGACATAACAACAGAAACGAGGAAATTCAACAAATCATCAGATCCTACTACAAAAGCCTATACTCAACAAAATTGGAAAATCTGGATGAAATGGACAATTTTCTAGACAAGTATCAGTTACCAATGTTAAATCAGGATCAGATAAACCATCTTAACAGTCCCATAACTGCGAAAGAAATAGAAGCAGTCATTAAAAGTCTCCCCACCAAAAAAAGTCCAGGTCCAGATGGTTTTAGTGCAGAATTCTATCAAACCTTCAAGGAAGATCTAATACCAATTCTCTTCAAACTATTCCACAAAATAGAAACGGAAGGAACACTACCTAATTCATTCTATGAAGCCACAATTATGCTTATACCTAAACCACACAAAGATCCAACAAGAAAAGAGAACTTCAGACCAATCTCCCTTATGAATATCGATGCAAAAATACTGAATAAAATTCTCTCGAACCGAATCCAAGAACACATCAAAACACTTATCCACCATGATCAAGTAGGCTTTATCCCAGGAATGCAGGGTTGGTTCAATATACGGAAATCCATCAACGTAATCCACTACATAAATAAACTCAAAGAAAAAAACCACATGATCATATCTCTTGACGCTGAGAATATCATGAAAGAAAGAAGTCCTTGGGAAATACTTAATAATTAGGAACAGGATGAGGGAGAAGGAAAAAGACTGATGAAATACATGCAGGAGGAAAGCAAAACGAGGGACAGAATGTGGGGAAGAGATGAAGATACACCTGGGATTGTGTGTCAGCTTAAGAGTAAAATTCTCATAGTTCTGTCCAACCCAAAAGCTAGGGCCCAAAGACTCCATGAAAAGTATCACCGTGTTATCAGTGTTACCTGAGATAACACACATCTCTCTGCTTCAAATTTGAATCTAAGTCCTGTTGTGTTTAGCCTAATTTGTATGAAGTAACTTTTTAAAAAACAAAAACAAAAACAAAAACTTTGAAACATTTTTATTTAGAAATGATTTTCTGAAGTTTCATGCTATTACCCATTTGCTCTTTTAAATAATTGCATACTTATCTTTCCTTCCATGGGTCTTAATTCCCTGGGGCTGATTGTTTTCTTGTTTGTTTCTGTGTTTGGACAGAACCTAGGGTTTTGCAGATGCAAGAAACATGCTCTACTCTGAACCACCTGTAAATTTTCTATGTAACTCATATTCCAGTTAATTTTCTTAGAGATGGTTTTCATAAGAAAAGTCTGATATGAAATTTATTTCCATATCTAAGTAGTGAAATAGATATTCTGTGAAATATTCTTTTGGTGGGGGGGTTAGTTGGTTTTTGTTGTTGTTGTTGTTTTCTGCCCAAAGAGAGTTTACTTTCTTGGAGAACTCAATTGTCTGTCTGTGCTTAGAATAGTTCTTAGCATGCAATAAAATTTCCATAAAAATATATTAAGTGAATGAATAAAAGCCAGAAGGATGGTCTCCAGGTAAAAGTGCTTGCTGCTAAGTCTATCTATAGAGGAGATACAGACTCCTGCAAGTTGTTCTCTGACCTCTACATGTGTGCCATAACACATGTGTATACACACATAAACATAGCCCACCAAATAAATGCTAAGAAATAAATGAATAAATACATACTCCTATAGATTTGAAAATTGAGACAGATGTCTGTATTTTTATCTTAATTTTATTTATCTTAAGTTGCTGTTACTTCATAATATTTTCAAATTTAAAATTCTATTTAAAGTAATATTATTGCATTAGGAAGGCAGCTGGTGTTATGATTTTGTACATCTTATGATACTGTAACTGAAGACTGAGAATGGTTCTCCAAGATTAAGACTGTGTTTAGTACGACAGCTAAGAGTTGAATAAGATTTCTCAGTCAGAAACTTTGCTGTTTCTTTTCTTTCTTCCTTTTTTTTTATTTACATAGCAATTCAGTTTCACTGATTCATATAGGAGACCCAGAGGGTTTCTCTGCTTCCTTTGTCTTGTGTCCTTTCCTCAGCTTCTCTCCAGAGGCACACTGAGCTACTTCTGAGCCTCCTCCCACCACAGCATCCTAACATGCTGAGAAGCAAGGCACTACTGGGCCTCATCATCAGCCAGTTGGCACACTTTCAAATGAGCCACTGAATGGCAAATGCACAGATAACACAGGGATAAAATGAGTTCCTCTTATTGATTTTCCAAACCAATATGGCACGGGTGCTCCCTCTTTGTGCCATCTCCTCCCTCTGCCCGGAGGCATTCTGTGGCTGTCTATCATTTTAATTAGACATTACACCTGGCACAAATGCTGAGTTGATTAACCTTAAAGGAACTGAATCGGTTCTCTGATAGTTAACATGGGGCCCCTGATATATTATAACTCATGTTAACATGTACTGTTGCACAAACTCACAGCTCCTTCAGCCCACTTTCTAAAGCTACAGTGCAGGGTAATAACATCTATAGAGAGCTCTTTGTGAAGCATGCTCCCATAAAAATGTCATGGAATATAAGCTTTACGAGATGGATTAGTGTGGACTCTGCAGATACTACATTTTAATGTTTACATAAATGCACCTTCTGTGTCATGGGGGTTCTAAGGGTTGGACCTTTGTGGCAGAGGGTTGTTAAGGAAGGGATGCTGCTTTAGGAGTTGAACGGCATGAGGTTCCATCCTGTGGTAACTGTCATCTTTGATGACTCTCTTGATTTTTCTAGCCTCAAACTCCTCGAATGAGAAACAGAGATAGAAGAGAATGTGCCAGCTTTCTTTCATTATCCCAGTGTTTATAATGACTGCCTACCAATGTATCTAAGCATTGTGATGATCCGGGAGAGTCCTCACTCTACAATGCTGGTAAAGTAGAGATTCTGCTTCAGTTTTTTTCCGTTGTAGGTAAGATAGTGTAGTACAGAGGAGCTAAAGAGCCCACATACTTCTCCAATAACATCATAGATGACACTATCAAGATTAGCAGTCCTGTAACTTTCCCATGATTGTCACTTCAGTGTTCTTTATTTTTCCAGAGACTCAAGCAAAACAAAAGAAATGATGCTCTTGGGACACTTTTTCTCTTTTGGAGTTGCATTGTACAGCCTCAATATGAGCGATATACCCTTGTCTTATTGCATCCTCTTTTGCTGTGATTGGCTGTTGTTTCTTGAAGACCTGCTACTTTTTGAGGGAAAACTGGATGAGGAGGTGATCCTGAAGAGAGAGGATGTGGGGAAGGGCTGGGAGGAATGGAAGGAGGGAAAACTGTGGTCTCAATATATTGTATGAGAGAAGAATGTTTTTTCAATTAAAAAAGACAAGACAAGGAAAGAAAAGAGCAGAGGAGAGGAAGGGGGGAGAGGGGGGAAGGGAGGGGAGGGGAGGGGGGAGAGGAGGGGAGGGGAGGGGAGGAGAGGAGAGGAGAGAAGAGAAAAAAGAAGAGAGAAAGAAAAATGGAGAGACTTTATTCTTTTATGAAAGTTGGTGTTAAAGTACTTTAAAGTTTTTGTTATTAATAAAACTAATAATTAAGGATACATAGTTTAGTGTGTATTTAACATAGTTCATTTAAAAATAATAAAATCAGTATATTTGTCACATTTATTATCTCACATGCTTACCATTTCTTGTGATGAGAATATAAAAATACATTTTGAACCATTTTTAATTTTCAGTGAAATATTGTTGATCACAGTCACCCTACTATGCCGAACTCTTCTATTTAACTCCAACTTTACACTTATTGGTCAAATTTCCTCTGTCATCCTTGTCCAAAATTTTTCTCATTCGCTTCCATGATCCATTGGTCTTTTCTATAACAGGAATGCAACTTTGAAAGTAGAGATGACTCATTGCAAGTCTGGTTTATATTTCCATGATAATCAATATTGTATACTACTTTTCATAGGTCATTTCTATGCCTTGATTTAAGAAATAACCATTCATGTTTTCCACATATTTTAATGCTGTTATTTATTATTTTGCTCCTTCTTTGTTTATTTTCAGATGAAAAAATGATATTTAAAACAATTCAAAGTCAAACAACCAAAAAAGAATAAGAATAAGAATAAGAATAAGAATAAGAATAAGAAGAGAAGAAGAAGAAGAAGAAGAAGAGAGAAGAAGAAGAGAAAGCATAGAAAAATTTTCTAGAACATAAGCCTGAGTAGGTATTCTTAGATAAAGCCCACAAAGCACAAGAAACCAAAGTGAAAAAATAAAGTGTTATTATATTTATTCTTTTTAAACATTTCTACATAGCAGTAGAAGCAACAGAGGGAGCAGTTGGGAGAAAATATCTGTGAGATATTTCCCTCATATAACTTTTTTGATAAAAGGAGAGTTTATATTTTTGTGACCTTTGGCATTTGACTCACAGATCCAACTTTGGTTTTGAATTAGTGGTAACTTGGACCCTATGCTTTAGGACAATAGGGGCTGAGGTAAAATGATTCCTAATCTCTGTGATGCTAAGAACTCTGACACCACACAATAGGGGTGAAACATGAATGATACCCAAAGACCACAAAGAGGAATGGAAAGCATACTCTTGTCTGGGTAGCATTTTTGTCTCTTAAACAGTGTTATTTTTCTAAAACTGTACCAATTTATCTGTGGTCAACTTCTGAAATTATAAAGTTAGGAAAGTTTGCTGAGGAGAAGAAAAATCTGTTATCTATCAAAGACAACTGTCCCTTTGGCTGAACCTGTGTAGCAACACCAGCTATGGGTTTGAGGATTTATTTGACATTTGGGTTTGAGTCAAGTTATATTTCTTTTTAAACTACATATTTCTTTCTTATTAAGTTATGAGGAATGTTATATAGAAATATATAAAATATATATAAATGTGTGTCTGGAGTCTTAAATACTCAGTACTAAGTAAACAGTAATTAATAGTCATTTGATACGTCACAGTGTCAGAAAAAGAAAAGAAGCAGTAGACAGCTTGAGAGAAGTAAATTAATTTTATAAATGAATAGAATTACTTAAAGTGTAGAGTTTTGAGGCTTTGTCTTAAGATGTTGAAAGAAATTAGGTTCTCCTAAACATTTTTCGAAATGAAAATTTGTGTTCTGTTACACTGATCTTATTTTTCATATTCATGTGTGGAAATCAAAGTCAAGACCTAGAAGATAGGCCCACAAGCATCTTGTTTTATCTCCCAAAACTTAAATACTTCAAAGATGGCCTGCTTAAACAAAATCCCTGACCTCTAATCCTTGTCCATTTCTGTAAAAAGCCCAACCTTTTTTTTTTGACTTATGGTTCATGGCAAACAGAAACATCCAGACCCATAAGAATATAGGCACTTTCCAGACTAGTACTTACAGTGTACTAACCTAATAGGCTTCAAGTCTGAGGCACACAGAACCTAGGATTTCTTAAAAAGAAATCATACCACTCCTGCTATAGTACACATTCAGGATCTCAGCTCTAGATCAGGGTGCTTTCTTGACATCATCTCTTACCTTTGATCTCTAGTGCCATCCACAGATTGGAACACACAAGGGTCACTGCATCTACTGTTAGCACCCATGTTTTGTGTGTATGTTAGTCTTAGCCCTTTGAAGCGTAAGGTCCTGATACTTTCCTAAATTGCAGTCAAGGCAGGAAATGTAGACTATGAATTGCAGTGTTAACTTACCAACAATTAGAATTCAAAACCAAACCATACTAGATAGTAAGTGACTATTAGCACCAAACTTACCTTTTTCAGTGAGATTGAACAGTCACCTTCCTTGTCATCTGAAGGTGCTAAGACAATGTTTTAGGTTAAGAGACTGAAGAAAAGACAAAGCCATCTTTTTGTCCCAGAACATTATATAAATATAAAACACAATATCTTTGTTTATATCTTTTAGAAAAATGCTTCAAGAATAAAGTGTTATTGTATATACATTAGAATATTAATAATTTTTAAATAATTTTAATTTTAATTAAAGACAATTTGTTTCTGTTGATCCTCATCTTTTCTTCTCTCCATCCCATCATTACTCAATTCATACCAGAGGTAAGACCCAGTGGTCTTAATTCTGCTCTCATATCTCATGAGTTCCTTTGTCATTCTGATTTTCTTTAAAAACTTTTAAAGATGAATCATTTTCTTACATTCATATTTTGTGCTTTACTTATTATTTTCCCATTGATAAGAATGGACTTATCAATGGAAACGTCAATTGGACTTTTTATCCCTTATGGATATTGTAAGTAGTAATACTATGAACATCGGAATACAAAACCCCTAGATTTTATGTTTTAATATTTGGAATATGTGACTTGTCTTTGTGATTCTATGTTGAAGTATAATATTTATAAGAATAATTCCCCTCCATCAGGTAGTTTTATGGCCTTTGTGAAAGGACCTTTGTTGATATTTCAACACAGAAATGAATCAGATTCTGGTTGTGCATTTTTCTTATGTCTGCCAATGACAAAGGACCAAAAACTGGTTATCTTTAACCACAGAAAATACATATCTCTATTTGTTCTAGAAGCTGGGCTGTCCGAAATCATGACACAGAAAGATTGATTCTCAAGTAAGGGCATGTTGGCAAGGATGTAGAAAAAGAGGAACACTCCTCCAATGCTGGTGGGATTGCAAACTAGTACAACCACTCTGGAAATCAATCTGGGGGTTCCTGAGAAAATTGGAAATACATCTACCTGAAGAACCACAATACCACTCTTGGAATTATACCCAAAAGATGCCCCACCATGCCACAGGGTCACGTTTTCAATTATGTTCATAGCAACCTTGTTTGTGATAGCCAGAAGCTGGAAACAACTGGAATAGATACAGAAAATGTGGTTCATTTACACAATGGAACACTAGTCAGCTAGGAGGACTTCCTGAGTTTTGCAGGCAAATGGATGCAACTGGAGAATATCATCCTGAATGAGGTAACTCAGACCAAAGAAGGACATTCATGGTATGTACTCACTAATATGTGAATATTAGTCAAAAAATATACAGAATACCCAAGATACAGTCAACAGAACTCAAAAAGATCAGCAAGTTGAAGGGCCCAAGTGAGGATGCCTCAGTCCCACTTGGGAGGGAGAAGAAAGCAATCATAAGGAGGGAGGGATAGAGGGACCTGGAAGGTAAAGGGAATGGTGAGGAGAGGGGAACATGATCTGGTATTGGGTGGAGGCAAAGGACTGGAACCCTGAGGGCCAGAAGAAAGAATGAAAACAGAAAATCACGGGGGCTGGGAGGTTGGGGGGATTCTCCAGAATGTACCAAAGGCCTGGAGGTGAGAGACTCACAGGACTCAAAGGGAGAGACCTTAGAAGAAATGTCCTACTTTAAGGAGAGGAACTTGTAGAGCCCACCTCCAGCAGCAACACAGGACATCAAGTGAGGAATGGGGATGCCAACCCACAGTCAAAACTCTGACCCATAATTGTTCCTGTCTGAATGAACTGCAGGGATGGAAATGGAGAAGAGCCTGAGGAAAAGGAGGTCCAGCGACAGGCCCAAAGTGGGATCCAGCTCAAGGGGAGGTCCCAAGGCCTGACACTATTACTGAGGCTATGGAGCACTCACAAAAAGGAACCTATCATGACTGCCCTACAGAAGACCCAACAAGCAGCTGAAAGAGTCAGATGCAGATATTTGCACCCAACCAATGGACAGACTACATTATGAGGGAGAGAAAGAACACTGAAGGGCTTTGACATTTTTTGTTTGTTTGTTTTAAATTTAAATTTTTATTGATTTATATTTTTTTATACTCTAGATTTTATTCCCCTCCTTGTCCACCCTCCAACTGTTCCACATCCCATACCTCCTCCCTGAAACCCTGTCTCCTCGAGGATGTCCTGACACCCCCCCTCCGACTCCACCAGACATGTAAACTCCCTGGGCCCTCCAGTCTCTTGAGGAATAGGAGCATCTCTGACTGAACCCAGACCCTGCAGTCTTCAGCAGGTGTATGCTGCCTGGTTGGTGGTTCAGTGTTTGAGAGATCTCGGGTTTCCAGGTTAATTAAGACTTCTGGTCCTCCTACAGGGTCTCTCTCCTCCTCAGCTTCTTCCAGCTTTCCCTAATTCAACCACAGGGGTCAACAGTTTCTGTTCATTGGTTGGGTGCAAATATCTGCATGTGACTCTTTAAACTGCTTGAATCCTTATGTTAATTACTACACTACTAGTTCTGTATCTTTAAAACAGGATTATTCAAGTAAATCCATATTTTTCAAAACCTTTAGAAACATGTTTTTAAACGATTGTGTGTTTATGAAAATATCTTGAAACTCATTCTGGGTGCTGTCTTCCTGAAGATAGAAATTTAGATGAAACTCAGAAACAGATAATATCACTGATATGGAATTATGGAATGAAAGGAAAAACTAGAGAAGAAAGAAGTCAGAGAGGATATGGGAACAAGGGAGAATCTGGAAACACATAAGGCAGACACTGACACTTGGAAGAAAAAGTCTATAGACTTTTGGAAACTGAAGAACTTAATTGTTAAAATGTGGTGTGTGCTGCAGAAGGGCACTTCTGTTATCTTCCAAATTGTCAATGCTCATGTCTGCATATCCTCCTGTATTCCATTGTTCCTTGAGATTTTCACTCTACCTCTTTTATTTTTTGATATCAAAGAAGATAAATCTTGAATTGCACTTTTAAGTGATCCCATGTAGAAGAGAGAAGTATCAAACCGCAGTCTGAGGCGATAGCCTTAATTTCTCTCAGTGGGCATAGACTCTTACAATAAAAAAGATCAGAGTAAATAATTCTCTGGGAACATTAAAAAAAAATTTTAACCAACTTTTAGGATTGTTAAAAATTATGATGTTGGTACCAAAACAGTAATAATTTGTTTTCAAAGACCAAGTTGAGAAAACAAATCTTTCAATTTGCTATGCTGTGTTACTTAGTGAAAAAAAAAGGGGGGCGGGCTTCCTTTACTACTGTTCTGAATAACATATATTTATTTTCTTTATTTATTTTTGAATATGCTGTTTTTGGTTCTTAGATATTTAGGGTTCTTTTTTTGTTTTGTTTTGTTTTTTGTTTTTGTTTGTTTGGGTTTTTTTGTTTTGTTTTTTTTTTCTAGACAGGGTTTCTCTGTGTAGCCCGGGCTGTCCTGGAACTCACTCTGTAGACCAGGCTGGCCACGAACTCAGAAATCTGCCTGCCTCTGCCTCCCAAGTTCTGGGATTAAAGGCGTGTGCCACCACCGCCCGGCTGGGTTCTTTGTTTTAAAGTTATATTAATAATAAAATCAGTTTCATGGTGTGTTCTAAATGTTAATTAGCAATGGAGATCATACCAAAAAGTGAGACCTGACTTTAATATACAATATATGTCACTAACTCCTTTCTTATATTTACCATAGGGATTAAGTTATAAATCCTGCTACCTCTAGTCTCTCATGGATATACACACAGGATATATTTTAGGTATAAAGCACATTCTAACTTAGCAGTGGTTCTTAGTCTGCCCAATGCTGTGACCTTTTAATACTGTTTCTTATGTTGTGGTGAACCCCAACTATAAAATTATTTTTCATTGCCACTTCATAACTGTAATTTTGCTATTGTTATATATGAATATTGATAAATGAAGAATTATAATCCATGTGCATGTATGTTTTCTTTCTGGAAAACTCTAGGCAGGTTCAGACTGACTGAGACACTGCTAAGCCTTCCATGCTCATCAGAGTTTCATCTCCCATTACCTTTCTGATGCTCTGCTGGTCGTTAACTCAGACTGTGATGGAAATAAGAATTTTAATATATATTGAGCAATTTGAATTCTCAAAGGTCCAGTAGATTGGATTCCGCTAGTGGTTCTAGGCCACAGTATTTTGTATGTTGGTTGATTATATAACATTGCGGAAGGTTTCTAATGGGTGTCCTATAGAATTGGAAGATGAAAGCGACCCTCTCCCTGGGTTCTGTCACATGGGAAAAATATTACTGGTGGTGTCATGCTACTTCTCTATTAAGAAAAAGGTCAGATTGAAAGATTCTTCTGTCGTATGGAAAAAGGATCCTAAAGGTCTAGTGGCACAAAATTCAGGATTAAATTATTCTTAAACTCAATGCTGCATCTCATCCATTAGCCTACACAATAGGCTGTTGGTTTCATTTCCTTTAACCTTTCTTTCGGGTTATTTTTAAAAATGCCTTTTTTCCCCTCACTATAGAATATATCTTTTCATTTTGGAAATATTATTTCCTATAGCTTTGTGAATTTAGTTTCACCTCTTCCGCAGGAGGTGCAAATGAGATTGATTTTCAAAATCCAGTGTCTATACTATAGGTGCGAAAGTTGTCTTGGGCTTTTGCTAACTAGAGAGACACTGAAAGCTAGAATCATTTTTGTGCCCTTCTCTACATTCTTAGTTGAGATGGTATGTTGTGACCTTATTTACAAGGAAAGTACAGCACTGGGTGCAGAATAATTGAGTTCTGGTGAATTCATTTGATACTTAGCTCCAATTTTATCTGAGGTGGGAACAATTACTAAAACTCTCAACAATGAGAACAGTATGTTCTTTTTTATAAATGGCATGCATAGAGCCTCTTCCTGTATTTGTCTTTCTTTCCCCTCTTGTCTCCATTTGACTTAGCTTTTTGTTTTGTCATCATTGGTATCTATTCATTTCATAAAATTCTAAGTTTCATCATGAGCACGGTGAACGTGTACACTATGCACTTTGCTTATACTTACCACCTTTTTTCTAGTGTTTCTTTTTTTCTTCCTATGAACCCTTTCATCTTGTCAAATAATCCCTGATCTGCTTTCTTGACTTGAAAACATATCTAGTTTTAGCATATGGACGAAAGTGTTGTTTTATTTTCTCTTTTGTAATCTGGCTTATTTTTTCCTAATACATGATCTAAATGCCTAAACATTTCTATAGATGCTTTACAATAAATGACATAGTGTCTAGTCTCACATTTCTTCATTACTTCGTGAAAGTCCTCTGTTATACCCTGAGATCCCAAGTTTCCATTACCACTCATTTGTTGATTGCTTACATGAGCATCTGGGCTGCTGCTACAATGTATCTATTGTGAATTAGGCTACAATAAGCACGGATATTCTGGTATTTTTTTGTTGTATGCTGACTTAGATACATCTTGTATATTACATTTGAAATTAAAATTTCCTTCACTTTCAATGATTGGTAGTTGTTTTGTTCTTGAAGCTTCTCAACCCTTTACGAACCCTTGAAAGCTGAAGTAGATTGGGAATGTACCATACTCTAGTTCTGTTTGCAGTCAAGGATTCCTGGTCCACAGCCATGTGATAACAGACAAAAATCCTCTGAAATCATGATAATAAATAAATAAATCCTCTGTGCAGTTTCTCTCAGGCTTATGCCACAGTTACACAAAGTGATGACAAAGTAATGGGTATTGGGATATTCACAATGATGAAGTTGGATTTTGTAAAAAAAAATTTATCAGATTTTGGGGGAATATCATTGAGGGCTAAGGTAATTTACAACTCTGCCAGCAATCTGTTTTAATTCCCCTTGATTACTTACCAGCATTTGTTGTAGCTTTCTTATTGATTAATTTACATGGAGCTCTAGAGGAATTGTGGCTAGAAGCACAGCCATAAGAACAATGAATTCTTCCTTAATGCACATGTTTATCTGGGCTTTCTTATTTTGAAATTGATTATTTGGAATAGGGTGGAGCTGAGCCACATACATTTATCATCTATAATGCTAATTTATGCTCATTTGTATAATGATGTTAAGACTCAAAAATAGCAGCCTCCTTTCCAGGTTGAAATGTATAGCTGGCCAAACACTGTTTCAATTGTATTCACATTGGCAAAAGCAAGTTATGCCGTAGAGCTAACTCAGTTACAATGAAGAAATAGGTAAAAGGGAAAATGTAGACATTATTTTCTTATGAGAAGAGATATATTAAACATTTCTATTCTTGTCTAAAAACATATTTGTTTGAGTTACAAAAATAGCTTTCATTATCATTATCTTTTCTCTTTTAATATTTAGTTTATATCCAGCTCACTGTCCCCCTCCTCTTCACCCCTTCCCACAGTCTTTTACCCAGGCTCCCTACATATCTCCTCTGAGTAGGTGAGGCCCCTGATGTGTATTCCCCCACCTTGACACATCAAGTCTCTGCAAAGCTAGGAGCATTCTCTCCCACTGAGGGCAGACAAGGCAGCCCAACTAGAAGAACACATCCTACATATAGGCTATGGTATAGCCCCATTCTCCAGTTACTCAGGACCCACATGAAGACCAAGCTAAGCATCTGCTACATATGTGCAGGGAGACCGAAGTCCAGCCCATGTATGTTCTTTGGTTGGTGCTTCAGTCTCTGAGAGTCCAAGGGGTCAGGTTAGTTGACTCTGTTGGTCTTTCTGTGGAGTCCCTAGACCCTCCAGGGCCCACAATCTTTTTTCCTATTCTTCCATAAGAGTCCCCAAGCTCTGTCCACTGTTTGGCTGTGGATGTATGCATCTGTCTGAGTCAGCTACTTGGTGGAGCCTCTCAGAGTACAGTCATGCTAGATTCCTGTCTGCAAGCATAATGGAATATCATTAATAGTGCCAGGTATTGATGCTTGCCCATAGAATGGGTCTCAAGTTTCAGTTAATGATTGGCCAATCCCTTTGTTTCTGGTTCAAATTTATCTTCTGTACCAATGCGTTCAAGGGTATTTCTTACTTTTTCTTCTATGAGATTTCATGTATTCAGTATTACATTATGCTCCTTGACCCACTTGGACTTGAGCTTTGTGCAGGGTAATAAATATGGATCTATTTGCATTCTTCTACATGTAGACATCCATTCAGAACAGTACAAATTGTTGAAAATACTTTCATATTTTCCATCGTATGACTTTTTTTTTTTATCAAAAATCAAGTATCCATGGTTGTGTGAGTGTATTTCTGGGTCTTTGATTTGATTCCAATGATCAATGTGTCTGTTATACCAATACCATGTAGTTTTTATCACAATTACTCTTTAGTTCAGCTTGAGATCGGGGATAAAGATTCCTACTGAAGTTATTTTTCTGTTCAGGATTATTTTGGCTATTTTTGTTTTTGATCATTTGTTTGTGGGTTTTGTTTTTCTCTTTTTCCATATGAAGTTGAGAATTGCTCTTTCAATGTCTATAAACTTGTGTTGAAATTTGTATTGGGATTACATTGAATCTATAGACTGCTTTTGCTAAGATTGCTGTTTTTCACAATGTCAATCCTACCTATCCATGGGAGATCTTTCCATCTTCTGATATCTTGAGATATCCTCCAGAACTTGAAGTTCGTATCATACAGATTTTTCACTTGTTTGGTTAGAGTTAAACCAAGATATTTTATATCAATTATCACTACTGTAATGGTATCTTTTCCCTAATTTCTTTCTCAGCCGGTTTATTATCTGTACAAAGGAGAGATACAAAGGAAAGAAAAGGTGATTTGTTTGAGCTAATTTTGTATTCAGCTACTTTGTGAAGGTATTTATCAGCTGTACGAGTTCTCTAGTAGAATTTTGGGGTTATGTATGTATGCTATAAGTACAAATATAAGTATTTGTTCTCCTTACTTTCCAATTTTTATCCTTTTGATCTCCTTTATTTGTCTTATTGTTCTGGCTAGAACTTCAAGTGCTATATTGTCTCTGATTTTAGTGGAATTACTTTAAATTTCTCCCCATTGAGTTTCAGTTTGGCTATTGGCTTGATGTATATTGCTTTGATTATGTTTAAGTATGTGCTTTGTATCTCTGGTTTATCTAATGTCATTAATATGAAGAAGTGTTGGATTTTACAACAGGCTTTTTTTCAGGATTTAAGAGATAATCATGTGATTTTTTTTCAGTTTCTTTATATGGTAGATTAGCATTGATGGATTTTCATATATTGAACCATCCTTTTATACCTGGGTTTAGCCTACTTGATCATGATGGATGATGTTTTTGGTGTGTTCCTGGATTTGGTTTGTGATTTCATTGAGTATTTTTGTTTCAATGTTCATAAGAGAAATTGTCTGAAGTTCTTATCTTTCCTGTGTCTTTATGTGCATCATGTATCATGGTGACTGTAGCTTCCTAGAATAAGTTTGAGAGTGCTCCTTCTATTCTTATTTTGTAGAATAGTTTGAGGAATATTGTTATTAGCCCTTTGAAAATCTGGTAGAATTCTGTACTAAAACTATCTGGCCCTGGGCTTTTGTTTGTTGGAAGGCTTAATGACTGCTCCTATTTCTTTAGAGGTTATAGGGCTGTTTAAATAGTTTACCTGATCTTGATTTAATTTTGGAAAGTGGCATCTGTCTAGAAAATTGTCCATTTCTTTAAGGTTTTCCAATTTTGTGAAGTACAGGCTTGTGAAGATAATACCTAATGATTCTTTGAATTTCTTCAATGTCTGTTGTTATGTCTTCCTTTTCATTTCTGATTTGTTTATTTGGATATCATCTCTCTGATTTTTGGATAGTTTGGCTAAAGATTTGTCTATTTGTTGATGTTCTCTAAGAAATAGCTTTTGGTATTATTGAATCTTTATATATATATTTTTTCTAACTAGTTGCTTTTAGTCCTGGTTTTGATTATTTCCTGTTTTCTACTTCCCTTTGGTGTGTTACTTCTCCATTTATCTTGAGCTTTCAGGTGTACCTTTAAATTGCTATTATGAAAACATTCCAATTTCTTTATGGAAGCACATAGTACTATGACCATTCCTTTTAGCACTGCTTTCATTGTATCTCATAAATTTGGGTATGTTGTGCCTTCATTTGCATTGAACTCTAGAAAGTCTTTAATTTCTTTATTTCTTCCCTGAACTAGATGTCATTCTATTTCTATGAGTGTGTACACTTTCTGGTGTTTTTGTTGTTCAAGTACAGCTTGCATCATGGTGGTCTAATAAGATAAAAGGCCTTATGTCAGTGTTCTTGTTTCTATTGATGCTTGTTTTGTGACCAACAGTATGGTCAATTTTGGAGAAGAATGCATAATATGCTGTGAAGAAGATATATTCTTTTTTGTTTGAGTGAAATATTTTATAGATGTCTGTTAGGTCCATTTGATTTATAATGTTTGTTTGTTCTGTTATTTCTGTGAGAAGTTTATGTCTGGATGACCTGTCAATTGGTGAGAATGGGGTATTATTAACATGTGGTTTTCAATGTCAAATTTAAGTTTTAGCAATTTTTCTTTTACAAATATGGTTGGCTTTGCATTGGGACAAAGATGTTCAGAACTGAGATATCATCTTGGTAGAATTTTCCTTTGATGAGTATGACATGTCCTTCTCTGTCTCTTTTGATTATTTTATTAAATATAAGAATGACTAATCCACCTTGCTTTTTTGGTCCATTTGCTTGGAAAACTTTCTCCCAGATTTTTATTCTGTGGTCATGTCTACCTTTGTTCCTGAAATGTGTTTCTTGTATGAAGCAGAATGATGGATTTCATTTTCCCATCCATTCTGTTAGCCTGCATATTTTTATTGGGGAATTGAGTTCATCGATGTTGAGAGATAATAATGACCAGTGATTGTTATTTCCTGTTATTTTGATGTTCTTGGGGTGTGAGTGAGTGTGTGTATGTGCGTGTGAGCATGAGTGTACACAGTTCCCCTGCTTTTGGTGGTATGGAATTACTTATTTCTTGTGTTTTTTTGGATGTTCTTATCCTCCATGGGTTGGAGTTTTCCTTCTGATATTTTCTGTAAAACTGGATATGTAGATAAGTATTGTCTGAATGTGGATTTGTCTAGAAATATCTTTTTTTCTCCATCAGTGGTTATTGAGAAACTTGCTGGGATTGTGGTCTAGGTTGGCATCTGTGTGGGTTTTTTTTTTTTGTTGTTGTTCTTTTGTTTGGTTTTTTTGGTTTTATTTTATTTTATTTTTTTTAGAGATTTCAGGATAACCGTCCAAGCACTTCTAGCTTTTAGCTTTTAGAGTTTCTGTTGAGAAGTCAGATGTAATTCTGACAGGTTTACCATTGTATGTTATATAACTTTATTCCTTTGCCACTTTTTAATAGTCTTTAATTTTTCTGTTGTATAGATTTTATATTTTGATTTTCAAGTGGCAGTAAGATTTTCTATAAGCTTTTTGTATGTTTATAGGCATCTGTTTTCTTAAATTGGTAAAGTTTTCTTCTATGATTTTGTTGAAAATAGTTTCTGGGCCTTGGAACTGGGACTCTTCACCTTCTTATATTCCAATTATTCTTAAGTTAGGTTTCATGATATCCTTAAATTCTGTGAAAAATTTGTGTCAGGAATTTTTTAGGTTTAACATTTTTCTTTTGGTAATGCATCAATTTCTTTTATTGTTTCTTCTATGCCTGACGAATTCTCTCTTTCCATCACCTGTCTTATGTTTGTTTGATACTTGTATCTGTGTTCCCGTTCTCTTCCCTCTCCTTAGTTTTCCATCTCCAGGAGTTTCTCAATTTTTGTGTGTGTGTGTGTGTGTGTGTGTGTGTGGTTTGTGTTATTGCTTCTATTTTCACTTCTAGGTTTTGCAGTTTTATTTATTTCCCTCACATTTTAAATGATAATTTTCCTGTATATGTTTAAGAGATTTATTTTCTTTCCTCTTAAAACCACTACCAGTTCCATTGTATTTTCCTGTATTTCTTCAAGGGGTTTATTCACTTCCTCTTTAAAGACCTCTATCATCTTTATAAAGTTGGATTTAAGGTCATTTTCCTTGATTCAGTTGTGGTAGTATATGAAGAGCTTGTTGTAGTAGCGTAGCTGTGCTCTGAAGGTGTCATATTGCCCAAGCTTTTGTTGATGGTGTTCTTTTGAGTGCCTTTCCATTGGATGCTTGGTCCTTGGATGTTCTTGTTCTTGTAGGTATGGGAGGGGGATTTTACATTGGTGGTAGATGTAGTGTAGCAGGCCTCTGATGAGTATCCTTGGCAGGCTGTTTGCAGATCTGCATGTCTGTATGGTGCAGGATCCACAGGTCTGTATGTTTAAGAAACTTCAGGTCAGATGAAGGTTGGCAGAGAGGTGGTATGTCAAAGTCCAGCCTGAAAAAGAGTGCCTGAGAGCGATTAAATGAACTACTTGAAGTCAAATCATAGGTGTGAGCTGATGACCTGTGAATGTCTGCTTGATATGGAGTTTCTAGTCTGCTTCACTGTATTTTCTGTTTTCTCTCTGAAGATCTCCCTCACTATATTCTACTTAATTGCTATACTGCAAGTTCTCTTTGCCCCTGTCTTGCTTCCTTGTATGTGTCAGTTCTCCAAGCAGTTCACTCTTTTTATCCTAAAAATATTCTCTGGATAATTCATCTCCTACAGAAAACAGGTCCAATATTTTATGTTTACATATCAATTCAGTTGTTTACTCCAGATTTCCTTTTAATTATCTTAGGAAGCATTTGTGACCACAGCCCATTGATTCTTAGAAGACAAAAAGCATACATTTTTTTCTTAACATTTCAAAAGAAATGTCTGTCTCTGCTCCATACTTTATCTCCATATTTCCTCCTGTGAGTAATTTGTTCCCCCTTCTAAGAAGCACTGAAGGATCCACACTTTGGTCTTCCCTCTTCTTGACCTTCATATGGTCTGTGAATGGTATATTGGATATTACAAGCTTTGGGGCTAATATCCACTTATCAGTGAGTGTATACCATGTGTGTTCTTTTGTGACTGGTTTGCCTCACTCAGGATGATATTTTCAAATTCCATCCATTTAGTTGTGAACTTCATGAAGCTGTTGTTTTTAATTGCTGAGTAGTACTCCGTTGTGTAAATATACCACATTTTTTGTCTCTGTTCCTCTGTTGAGGGACATCTGTGTTGTTTCCAGCCTCTGATATTATAAATAGGCTGCAATGAATATAGTGGGGGATATTTCCTTATTACATGTTGGAGCATCTTCTGGGTATATGCCCAGGAGTGCTATGGCTGGGTCCTCAGATAGTACAATGTCCAGGTCCAGTTTTCTAAGGAACCACCAGACTGAGTTCCAGAGTGGCTGTACCAGCTTGCAATCCCACCAGCAATGGAGTCATCTTTCTCCACATCCTCAATAGTATCTGCTGTCACCTGAGTTTTTGATTTTAGTCATTTCTGAATGGTATGAGGTGAATCTCAGGGTTGTTTTGATTTGTATTTACCAGATTACATAGGATGTCAAACATGTCTTTAGGTGCGTATTGGACATTCAGTTTCTTCAGCTGATAATTGTCTGTTTAGCTCTCTTCCCCATTTTTAATAGGGTTATTTGGTTCTCTAGCCTCTAACTTCTTGAACTCTTTGTATATATTGGATATTAGACCTCTATAGGATGTAAGATTGATAAAGATCTTTTCTCAATCTGTTGGTTGCCATTTTGTCCTATTGACAGTGTCCTTAGCCTTACAGAAGCTTTGCAATTTTATGAAGTCCCATTTGTCAATTCTTGATCTTAGCACATAAGCCATTGATGTTCTGTTCAAGAAATTTCCCCCTGTACCCATGTGTTGGAGGCTTTTCTCCACTTTCTCTTCTATTAGATCTTCATTGTATCTGGTTTTATGTGGAGTTTCTTGATCCACTTGAACTTGAGCTTTGTACTAGGAGATAAGAATGGATCAATTTGCATTCTTCTACATGTTGACCTCCAGTTGAACTGAAGTAGTCAGGTCAGGAACTTTGGACCACTTTTCCCTCAGGAAGGGAGTGGCTAATTAACATTCCTGGTCAGCTTAAGAACTTTGGAAAGGTCATAGGACACTAGCTGAATGGGAGAGGCTGATTAACATTCCTCAGAGCACAGGGGAGGGAACCCCCCTTTGAGTGGGGAAGGCCCAGAGCACATGACCAACCCTTGCCACCTACAACAAGGGAAGTCATTGCCACCTCATTCCCTAAAGACCAATCAGTTTAAAATTTCAAACTGTTCTGCCAATCACATTGTGCCTAATGGCTGTTGCCCTAAAAACTATAAAATCTGGCCAAATGTGTTGCCTCTCCTTTTGGATGCAGGATGACCCCAACATGCTGGAGTAATAAAAGTCCTCTTGCTTTTGCAATGATCCCCCAGACTCCACGTTGTTCACTCAGGTGGTCTCCAGGAAACTAAGACTCTCTAGAGTCTTACAGAACCAGCACCATTTGTTGAAAATGCTGTTTTTTTCCACTGAATGATTTTTCCTCCTTTGTCAAAGATCAAGTGACCATAGGTGTGTGGGTTCATTTCTGGATCTTCAATTCTATCCCATTGATCTACTTGCCTGTCTCTGTATCAATACTAGGCAGGTACTATCATTTCTGTTCTGTAGTACAGCTTGAGGACAGGGATGGTAATTCCCCCAGAAGACCTTTCATTGTTGAGAATAGTTTTCACTATCCTGTGTTTTTGTTATTCCAAATAAATTTGCTCTTTCTAACTTCATGAAGAATTGAGTTGAAATTTTGATGTGGATTGCATTGAATCTGTAGATTAGATTTCTTTCTGCAAGATGGCCAGTTTTACTATATGAATCTTGCCAATCCATGAGCATGGGAGATCTTCCTATCTTCTGAGGTATTCTTTGATTTCTTTTTTTAGAAACTTGAAGTTCTTGTTGTACAAATCTTTCAGTTGCTTGGTTAGAGTCACATCAAGATATTTTATATTGTTTGTGACTATTGTGAAGGGTGTCATTTTCCTAATTTCTTTCTCAGCCCATTTATCCTTTGAATATAAGAAGGTACTACTGATTTCTTTTTTTTTTTCCCCTGTGAGCAAGCACAGGCTGGATTCGAACTTGGGAGAGACTGCTGCCTCGGACTCCACAGAGTGCAGTGATTACAACAGTGCACCACCGCTGGCCGGCTACTGATTTCTTAGAGTTAATTCTACATTCAGCCACTTTGCTGAAGTTGTTTATCAGGTTTAGAAGTTCTCAGTGGAAGTTTTGGGGTCACTTCAGTATACTATCATATCATCTGTAAAGAGTGATATTTTGACTTCTTCCTTTCCAATTTGTATCCCTTTGACATCCTTTTGTTGCCTAATTGCTCTAGGTAGAACTTTCAAGTACTATATTGAATAGATAGGGAGAGAGTCTGTAGCCTTGTCTAGTCCCTTATTTCAGTGGGATTGCTTCAAGTTTCAATTTATGTTGATTTTGGCTATTGGTTTGCTGTATATTGCTTTTACTATGTTTAGGTATGGGCCTTGAATTTCTGATCTTTCCAAGACTTTTAACATGAAAGAATGTTGAATTTTGTCAAATGCTTTTTCAGTATCTAATGAAATGATCATGTGTTTTTTTTCCTTTGAATTTATTTATGTAATAGATTACCTTGTTGTATTTCCTTATATTGAACCATCCTTGTATCCCTGAAATGAAGCCTACTTGATTGTGGTGAATGATTGTTTTGATGTGTTCTTGGATTCAGTTTTGCAAGAATGTTATTGAGTATTTTTGCATTGATATTCATAAGGAAATTGGTCTGAAGATCTTTTTCTTTGTTGGATCTTAGTTTAGTTTTGATATCAGTGTAACTGTGGCTTCATAGGTCAAACTGGGTAATGTTCTGTTTCTATTTTGTGGAATAGTTTGAAGAGTATTGATATTAGGTCTTCTTTGAAGATCTGATAGAATTCTTCACTAAACCTATCCAAAAAAAATCAGATTCTATTACAAAACTCTAAACTCAACAAAACTGGAAAATCTGGATGAAATGGACAGATTTCTAGACATACCAAACACCAAAGCTAAATCAGGGTCAGATAAACCATCTAAACAGTCCATAACTCCTAAAGAAATATAAACAGTCATTGAAAGTCTCCCAATGAAAAAATGCCCAGGACCAGATGGGTTTAGTACAGAATTCTATCAGAGACATTATATATTTTGAAACTCATATCTTTAGAGCTCTTTCCCACAGCTTTAAGAGTTGTCCTGAAGGTCCCAGTGTTTACCATTTTTTACAGACATAGCCATATCGTCGACTCCTGGACTGCTGTTTATAATTATCATTGAGTCATTAACGGGAAGGATATACCTTGGAAGGAAACAGACCTCCTCTGCTAGTGGAAAAATATGTACATTATTACAGAAATAAGCCTTATGCCCACAACAGCCATCAATGCAGCCTCATGCAGTCTCACACCAAACTCAGGCTCTGTCCCAGGGTCAGAAACCATGTCACTCTGTTCACACCAAGTGTATGTCAAGATAGGAGAATGGAGGTCTGGCTAGTCTAGCAGGATGTTCAGGGCATCTTGGCACACCCAGAGGACTCAGCAAGGAGGGAAAATGGATAAGAGTGGGAAAGCTTACCTTTATGGTTCAGGATCCACAGGTCTGATGAAGGTAGGTGGAGATAAGGTTGGGGTGGTGGTGTGATTAATAGCAGCTTTTTATTGTTCCCCATTTGCAGGTATACCCACCCTCCATCCAAATTTTCCCCAAATCCTTTTATGTATGTTCTAGCACCCTTCCTTGCATTCTATTAAACTCACAAGCACAGGCACACACACACACACACACACACACACACACACACACACACACAGGAGAGGGGGATTTGAAAGCTTGAACCTTGAGTATAGGGTAAAGTGAACTACTAGTTCACTAGTGTCTAGATCATCTCTGCTGTGTCTAGACACACACATCTTTTCATACTTTTCTTCATCTTACATCCCTTTTTGTTGCTTTCTTTATAAACATAGCTGTTACTCTTGAAACACTTGGCAGATGAATGAATGGCTTTCTTATCTGTAATACCTTAATAGTAATGTCCTTATTGTACAAATTGACTCCTATTTAAATTATCTGTCTTCCCTTTGAGATGAAGAAAGGTCAGATATTTCTCATATGTACATTTTGTGTGTCTGGTACTACTGTTTAAGGGTAGGTTCACTGATGTAGGCATAAACTTGTTTCTGCATAGGCATTGTCTTCTTTCTTTAAAAAAAAAATGGCCTGATAAGGTAGCCTGACTGTTCACTGACAAATCAAACTATGTTCGTGGCATATAACCACAAAAAGTAAAAACTTTACTATAGAAAGTTAATCATATTGGAATTACCTCACTGCATCTTCACCTAAATCAAATCAAATATCTGTTTTATGGACTTATGAACAGATACAATCATTCTTGCAACTCAATGACAACCTCAGAGGCAGCAAGTGCTAGCCAGTACATAGGAATGCTTGCCAGAACATTAGAGATCTGATGTATTTTTATGTGTCACCAGGATAAAAAAGGAGGTGATAAATAAATAAATAAATAAATAAATAAATAAGGTTCTTATAAATGAACTGAAGTGGTACGATACAAAACTAATCAATTTCTGACTGGATGTAAGGGAGGAATTCAGCTGTCTATACCAAAGAGTGGACAGAAAAATAATACTTTATTTTCAGATGGAAAAATTATCATATACATGAAATCTGATTAAATACCTCAGCAATGATTTCTAGCAGTAAATTGTCTGTTATTATATCTTTGTCATATATATCTTTATATTTATATATGAATGCATAATTTTACAATCTTTATTCTTGTATGCTTTTATGTGTTGCCTCTACTTTGGCTTTTACCCAACCTGAAGAAAATATACAAGAGATTCCAGAGTCATTGCTCATTTGTGCTGTGGAAAAAGGAGGACAAAAATTTGAAAGAGTGATGATGTCAAGGGTTAAAGTCAATAACTGAGAAACTCCTAGAGAAAAAGAACCAAGTTTAGATATGGGCATTGTTAATGAAGACACTGTCTCAAACATTCTATTCTCTACAAAGTGCTTAAAGTCAAGAGGATTCTATTTGGCCATCTATCTTTCATTCTTAGTTAAATATTATGTTCCTGTGATCTCTATTTTATAGCAGATAACCAACACAAAAACCTTGGGATTCCGATATGTTAAAGTTGATAACTATTGTCTATCATGGAGTTCTGCATTAGGGATATGGTCCTTAATAAGATGTTTTTAAGAGATGAACAGACTTCTACAAGTAGATTTTTGTCCATGGTAATGAGAACATTGGAGGTACATTCTTAGGTAGAGATTAATGTATTTGTTATGGGTGATTAGTGGCACTCCATTGTAATGGCCAGTTCTGCTACTTTGTAATGGCCGGTTCTGATGCTCCAGTCCACAGGTCAGGATCTAGCAAGAGAGAGAGTGGGGATGGAGGAGCGAGAGATGCGAAAAATGGAGACAAGACAGAGTCTGATCAAGTCTCGTTTATTGAAAGGAAATCCTGGGTATGTATACCCTTTACCACGTGCCTTGCTGTCATGGGCAAGCTCAGCTGAAGGCAGTATGTCATGCGCCTAGCAGCGTGGAGACCACGTGCACCTAGCTGCTGGCGGCCCTAAACAGCAAAACAAGATGTTTAATCAGAGTGTGCTCAGCTGTTGCGGGCTGTTGAAAAAAAGTTTCTTGTCAGGGTATATGGCTCGAGATGGCTGTAAAGATGATAGCACTTTTGGCTAAGAGTTGGCTCCAACACTCCATGAGAATAGATTGGTGAAAATAAAAATGAGCCTGAACACTCTTTTACCTTCAGTTTCCTGTTTTATCATGTGTTCCTCTGCACAATTTCTTTTTATAATATCATGATGAGCCTTAGCAGAAGCTTAATTGGGAAGCTGTCTGACCTTGAATTTTCAGTTCCAGAAACTGTCGACTAATAATTTCTTCTTATATACTTCTCTGCTTCAGGTATTTACTTATAGCAGCATAAAATGATACACAATACAAATATTAATACTGATATGATTTTTATTATAGTTTCTAAAATGATAATAACTCAAGTCATCACTTCAGTATTTATCAAATCATATCACAGCTACTATTTCCTTAAATACTTATGACTGTGTCATATTGAAATCAATGTGTGCATTTTGAAGATAAGGCAATGAGGGATGAAGCTAATTGGTATGGTCAGTGGAAGAGAGGCACAGGGTGACAGAGCTACACTTGTGGGAATACTGGTCTGATCCTGCAACCTGCTTTTGTTGCATTAGAAATTCTTTGCTAAACCCATTTGAGCATTAGAAAATGAAGTAGGCTTTTATACATTACACATTTTATACATTGAAGAGTGAGTCTTCCACAGTACTTACTGTCTTATACACTTTTCTTCCTTCATATTACTTCAGTAAAATGTAATTCAAGTACAATTTTATAAATAAAAATTAATTTTTTGTCTACCATATCTTAAGTCTCCCTTTAATTTATTCTCTGCTGTTATGGCATTCTTTTTAAAATGTCTATTTGATCATTTCTAGCCTCTGCTTAAAATATCCAGTAGCTGCAAATTAATTTTGTATAGCTTAATAGTTATATTTCCTAGCAAGCATTTACAATCTTTGATTACTTTCTATTTCCAAATTAGCCATGATGTTTTTACTTCCTTGAGTTTATAAATGTGTTCTTTCTCTTGTCTACTGGGAAAAAATATCCAGGCTTAAATTTTACTCTTGGAAATTCTATTTATGTGCTCATTCATTAAAGCAACTATGTATTTGCCCTTTCATTTAATCCTCGCAGCACTAAAATAATATTCTTTGTGCACCAATCCTATACCAGTGACAATAGTCCTTATCAGGGAGATAACAATAAAGAAGAATGGCAGTCTCTGATATTGTAGGACAGCCCTCAAGCTGACTTTAGTTGATAGTGGCCAAGCACTTCATCTCTTTATTTGTGTAAATTTTTAGCATCATAAAATTAGTGATTATATTTTACCATATATTAGATATTTTTGAAAGTATGTTTCTCCAATTCTAGACCCTTTTGTAATTCAAAGGACAAGATCATAGCTAATTGACCTCTTAAGCCTCTTATGCTCTCAAGAATATAGAATTATGTACACTAAGATATATATATATATATATATATATATATATATATATATATCCATTAAGAGTTTTAACATGTGACAGGGGATCAATACATTGATTTTATTTTCTTAATTCTTCAATAGAAACCTTGTAATCAAAGACCCCAGAATTCCATTGCATATGCTGAGTTCAAAACCTAGCTTGTACTATTGTATAATATAATATTCAGACAAGACAGTGTTCAACATTTCATCTATATAATAAGAAGCAATCATATATCATGCTAGTTATGTCTATATAATTTATGCAAAGTAACACATTTCCCACCATAACACCTGACACAATATGCATGAATTAAACAGTATATAATATCATCAAAGTAATTAAGCTAATGACATATTGTTCCCAGACAGAGTTTAAAACAGCAGCTTCCAAATATGTGGGTGCAGAAGAACAAATTCCAGAATTTACATTTTTCACAAAAACCAGATTGTTTTCCTCCTCATTTATTCTGGCTTTGTATATCTACTTCTTAAGGCTGAGAGTCCTCACACCCCTCCTCTGGTCCTATCCTCTTTTCTGTAACCCAGTTTTAAAAGGCTCATCTTAAATGCCATGAGACAGTCAGAGGAGTGATGGAAGTAGGTCTCATTAGCAGAGCGGTCCAATTATGTCCAGCTTTTCCCACACCTTAAAAGAGCCCATTTCATGGGCTATACAGAGATACAGGGGTTTTCAGGGTTACAACGAAGGTATTTGTGCTCAGGGTCATTGAAAGAGGCTTTAAATGGAAAATATCAAAAGAATGAAGGTCTGTGGCAGCCTTCCCTTCACAGTATCCTGCTAAATGATGACTTCGTGTAATTAAAATGAACAAAGTATGTGTCGACGTTACATCTTCGCAATCACAGCACTTTCTCTCTCCTTTTGTTTAACTGCTTTGTTCATCTGAAACTGGTGTTAAAAAAATAACAGAAATAGAAGTTGAATGTATTCCTGCAGGGCTGTATTTTTAGTAGCTCATCACTTTGTAGAAGTAGCTTAGAGGTTGCAGAGTCTAATTATGAACCTAAGAAGTTGGGATTGAGGAGAAAAGGGACATTGGAGTAGGAGAGGTTGAGAATAAAGCAGGGCAGGTTTGAGTGGGTGAACTGCTTTCTGCAAAACTCCAACCTGAACTCCTCATCGGCTACCTGCTGCGAAGAATAAAGAACATTGCAAAGCAGGGTGAGTCCTTGGCTTAAATGTCACCCGCAGAAGCTTTTGATGTGCAAAATTTCTAACTGGTTTTAACAAGAGATCGGTTTCTCTAATTTAACCACCAAATTAATAACCCATAGTAAAATGCCTGTAGATTTAGGGGGACCATAGTACAGGATCACAAGACACAATAAGCAGTCTGACTAATAGAGTAGACAGATTCAAAGGATTGTGATGCAGAGATAGTATGGGGGTGAACTTTTGTGACCTTACTGATGATCAACAAAAATTAAATGACATGTGAATGCAATTTATTATTTCTATTGATGCATGAGTGCACACACATGTTTAGAGTACTAAATAGCTGCAAAGTTATTTCCTATTTTCGTTTAAAATATATATGCCTCAAAGGTAATACAAGGAAAATACCTGACAGATGTGATGTGCCATTTGTCATTTTAGACCTTAGTGTAAAGATAAACTGACGCTGGATTGTGATAAGCTGCATCACAGAGATACTCTGAATTAAGAACTGGGACAGAAATAAAGTAGGTCAGGTAGAAGAGAGTTAAGGAAAAAAAAATGAGTTAAGTGTATTGATCTAAGTCTAAGTGGACAAAAATAGGCACTGGGAAATGTGTGAGCAATGCAGGAAAATGGACCAAGTTGCAACTAAATATAAAGGTGAAGAGAACCTTGTATTGAATTGCTGAGCAGGGCTTTGCTAAGAGCAGCTGCTAAAATTTGATTAACTTAGCAAATGTGTGTGTTCCCTTAAATACTAGATGACAAAGATGTTTTTCTTAAAGACAATGCTATATATCCATTTCCCTCTAGTTTAGTTTAAAGTAAACAGATTGTTTCTTATGAAAAAATCATATTTAGATTGCCAAATTGTTACTTCTTTACAGTTTACTTAAAGAATATGAATGAATGATAACCTAACTGAGTAGAAAATAAGGGATAATATATTACTTTTATTGTTGCTTTTTACGTGTATAACATAACACATATTATTATTATCATTGTATAATACATCACTCTAAAAAACCCCAATAGCCTTCACTGACCAATTTCCATGTAATATTGTTCATAAACCTATGGATTATTTGAGTGGTTGTGTGGATCATTAACAGCTTGACCATTTTGACTGATTTGTTTATGTATATGTAATAAGCTTGTTGCTTGAAAAGAGAGGGCAGGTCCAAGGATTCACTTAGGTGTCTGATCATAAATATCATTAAGTTGACTCTGTTTTTGCTATTATTTAACCTGAGGAGAGACATTCAGATTGTTCACATGACAATGACAAAGACTAACATAGTAACAGCATGGTTTGTTTCTTGGAGTTTAGGCTCAGATTTGCTCAGATCAATTCTTTTACTTCACTGCTATGAACTCAGATTAAAAGTGAAATAAAAATAGTCCCAATCTCTTGATGGAAAACACTGTCAAATCACTTAGCATATAAGTGTGGAGGAAGAAGTCATTACTTTCACTTTGATCACCATCTACTACACCTGGAATGAACTTCTTGATTCTCAAATGCTGTTAAACATCATTCTGGCAAAGCATCTGTAGGCAACACCAAAAGTTATGCTGAGCTAAATTAAAGCATCAACCACATTATAAAATATGCAAATTTGTATTTATTTATATATTCTAACAAGGCATATGTGATCAAGTCTCACTGAGACAGAATAGGCAAGGTTATGTGCACAGCATTTACTGACTAATAGATTAAATTTGTTTGCTTTACTCTGGGATCCACTGACTTATATTTATATTCCTGAATTCTCTTTTTAAGTATAAAACATTAGTCACCTAAGAACTTGGCATATGGATTTGACAGAGATAACTATATATACTAATGTCAACATATTTTTCAGGATAAAACTTTGGCCAGAATAAGTGTTACATATGTATTTTTTATTGTTGTTATCATTAAAGATGATGATTTCATTACAATGCAAGAATGAAATCCTTATGGAAAATGCATTTAACTGTAATTCTTGTTGTATTAGTGATTTGCATATTTTTCATATAGCACAAAGCTTTTCCAGCTATCTCTAAGCTGATTCTTATCAATATCCAGGATCAACAAGGACCATAAACCAATAAGGTCTGGGATCACTCTTCATCTTATGAGCATAAAAGGTTCTAGACACAGCAAAATTGTCTGATTGATGGCTCGCAATGGCATTTTCTCATTCCATCCTGTAGGTGAATGTAGCTAAAGATGAGGGTGTATTCATAGCATTTTAGAGAATTGAAATCAGAGTACCTCTGTTCATGGAATATTTATTTGCCTTATGTAAATATGACTTAATTGCACTACAAAAGTGCAAGCATGATGAGGGAGCTCACATTCCACCTCCTTTAAATACTCATGACTGCAAAAATAATAAGTGAGAGGACATCACCAAGGGCTTGGTTGTAATGTGTGATATTTGTCTATATGAATTCCAGGATTCCAAGATGAACACGTTCTGAAAAAGTAAATAAAAGCAACTGTCCTATTTAAATAATCACAGTTCAGTTATTCTAAAAATAGAATCAGAGATTCGATAATGTTAACTGGTTAAATATAATAACGCAATTTCATGACAGGTACACATTCCGTAAAACACAGATTCTTAACTTTATTTCTGTAAACACAAAATAAAAACAAAACAAAACAACACAGTTTAAGAGATTAACCTGATTTGATGGGCCATGTTGCGTGTTGTTCTCTGTCCTCTGATTTCTATATAATTTCCTCCCTGTCTTCTGTTTGGTTCTCTAATCTCTGAGAGCAGGGACAAATGGAGACCTCCAATTTGAACTTTCTCTGCATAATATCTGTCTATGAGTCTTTGCACCAGGTCCCACTGCAGGAAGAACCTCTCTGATAACAACTGGAGGGGTCCTAATTTTGAGCATGGTAGAATATTATTAGGAATCATTTTATTGATTTTTTTGGTAGGGGTGGGAAAATCCTGGTTAGTTCTACCTAAGTCTGTGGACTACTCAGTTTTCAGTTCCTGGTTTCAGAACAGTTAAACCTCACACACACACACACACACACACACACACACACACCACACACGACAAACTGTATAAAATACCAACCTGACCCTCAGTTAAAAAAAGAAAAATAACTAAAGGCAACTAATGAATGCTAAGTTAAGGAAAAATTATCTTCCCTAGAAAAAAAACACAAGGATTGACTTTTAACATACATAGGCTTTTATGTTTGTATGCCTGTGTGCTTATTCATTTCATAATGTTTGCATGGATGAGACATTTCTGTTCATACATTTGAAGTATATAATTTTAGAGTCTATCTCTCACTTACCAGATTAACTCATTTTAGGTAATAAATAACCCAATCCCTCCAATCTTCATATTTCTTTATTGGTAGAAATGAGGTGGTTGAATGGTTTTATTTTATCTTCATTCACATCTCATCTATTCTCTTATCATACTAGTGTTCCGTGTTTCTTAATTCTTCTCATTTGAGGAAAGTACACATAGATGAAGATTTTAGGTGATCCATATAGACCTACTCTGGAGCACATCTTACTTTTCAAAGTGCAGCCTGTGTTTGTTTTGTTTTGTTTTGTTTGTTTTGTTTTGTTTTGTTTTGTTTTGCATTAATGGGAGTTTCTTCATGATACGATTCTTCCCAATTAGAATGCTTACAAATGTTAATATTTTCCTCTTAACAAAATTTTCAGAAAGTCATTGTTTATTTTAAAGTCTAGGAGGCACTATTAGATACTGCTGGATTAAGATTTATGAATATCTAAATGAGCTATTATACACATGGGCACATCCTGATGGCATGTGTGAATCGCCATTTTTTATGGATAAAAGGCCAATTGTTTTTAGAAGAATGGTGAAATAACAAAGCACAATACATTTGTAGCTCAAATATCTCATTGCTTTTCAATTGCATAGTGTCTTTCTAAATAGCACGAAAATTTTGTTTACTCAATATTTATTATGCAGCTTGTGTCACCCAAGAGCCAAAGGAAATGAAAGCCCCAAGGATAAGACGAATAAAGGAAGAGTGCTTAAGGTGACAAAAATGGAGACAAAAAAAAAAGATGAAAAATAGAAGTAAAAGGAAAGGGGAAAGAAGAGAAAAACTGAGAAGGAAATGCCAAAGTAGTCCATTCCAGATGGGAAGAGATGGCCAATGTGATGGACAGTTGATCAACCAAAAAAGTAGTGGAAATCTGAAAGGCAGAGTTCGAGGCTATCCTATATGAAAAGTTCTCTCTATGGCATTAAAATTGTCCATTTTCTGTTGAACTCTGATTTTCATGTCTGCAAGAAAACAACGTTTAACATGATTTTCCTAACATGTTTGAGTTTTAGGATTCTAAACATGAGTTTCACTATCATGGAGCACTGAAATGAATTTTCAGTCCTGAAGCAAAGGGTTTGGCCTCTTCTTACTGCTATAACAGAGGGGGAAAGAACAAATATTCTTTTCTTTAGAATTGGAGTGTCGACATTTTAACACAGACTATGTAAAATAATGTAATATTCTTCTGTAGAAATGATGGTTAAGAAGCATAGATGTGTATACATACATACATGCAAGCAAAACTGTCATACACATTAAATAAATAAATGAATAAATCTGCAAAAGAGCAGACTTTTTGATGAAAAACGAGGAGAGGGAGGGGGAGGAAAAGGGAGAGGTAAAAGGAGGGGAATGAAAGAGAGAGAGGGAGTTACTGTTACAATTTGTAGCCCTTGTGTTAAAAGACAACTGCCTTGGTGCTATGTTCCCTTCTGGATATAAGATATTTGCTTCTGTTTCCAATGTGTATATCAGGAATTCATTCTTCCCAGAGAAGAATCATTTTATATTATCCTAGGATTTGTTTCTATTTCTCTTGAATATTTTATATCTACATGGAAGATGATTCTTAATGTCTATTGGAGTTGGTTTTGATTTCTTCAATATGAAAACAAGCTTTTTTGTTTTGAAACTAAAGAAAGCAGAAAATTATATTCTGAATAAAAGCCATTACTATTTGAATAGCATAAAAAAAGAAAAGATGGTTAAATTTAAGAATAAAAGTAGTTGGAAATCTTTGAAATTAAGAAAAAATGAAGGAATGTTATAGTCTTGTTTTTCTAATTTTTGTTAAAATTATGTCTTCCTTAAAAAAAATATTCTTCCTTAAAGTTTGAGGAACAAGTTGGCAAAGTCAGTCCTATGCCATTACTAAAGCAAACTCCAAGGACACTAGTTCATTTGCAGATTACTAGGGGTTTTGAAAGAAAAAAGCATTAAATCAAAAACTGTAGGGGAAAATGGAGTTAAAACAATTGGAATAGTTTTTTGATTTTCTGCAGGATTTATTAGAAACGTTACAGCGCAGCAGCAATTGTAAGGTGTTCATTGGTAAAGGGTAATGAGCATGCATCCATTCCTTAGCAGAATTTATCTTGAGTACCTTTTAATTTGTCAGTTTTGCTATGCCCAAGGAGAGCTTACTTTGAAAAATTTGGTTTGATTTTAGGGAAGCTGCTCATCTTTTAATGTCATTTTCTCCCTTCTGTACAAATGAAAGGGTTGGGTTAGAAATTACTAATGTTCTTTCCAGGTATAAAGTGGTACAGTGAAATAAATCCTGAAAAATATCATTAGTTGCATTTGAATTAATAATGAGTAAGGGTATGATACAGAACAAAATAATAGTCTGCCAATTTGTGTGGTACAGAAGATCAATGCTACAGAAGATCAGAAGAACTGGATTTCAGTGGGCTCAAGCTGTTAGAACAGAAAGAACTCATAAGGAAAGGAGGGGCAAAAGGAGGAGTATATCATGAAAAGCTATTAGTATCAAAATGTCTTTCCTGTCATGAAATAAACCCCTACTTGACCAACTAGGAAAGTAAGTAAATTTAGAGTATATAACCATAAAGTATGGTTAGAATAGCATATAGATTTCAGTGCAGTAAGAGGTAGTATGAGAATCTCCATCAGAGTGCATGTTCCATTTTGTGTATACCTGTTTCAACTACTCTTTACAAATACTTTGGCTAACCCTCAAGTGACATAGTTAGAAACTGCAACCCTGTTATATACTTTCTTTTCACTGTTTCTATTGCTGTAACAAACTACCATGGCCAGAACAAGTTGGGCAAGAAAGGTTTGATTTGGATTACACTTTCGTATCACTGACCATCACTGAAGGAAATAAGAACACTAGGAGCTGATACAGAAGCAATAGAGTGGTACTGCTGACTGGCTTGCTCACTCAGTCAACCACTAATTAAGAAAATGCCCTATAGTCTTGCCTACAGCCAAATCTTATCAAGACATTTTTCCAACCAAGGCTCCCTCCTCTGATGACACTAGCTTCTGTCAAGTTGACATAAAACTAGCCAATGCATTAGAATAAAAGACTTAAATATATTTTATTTATAGGTCAGAGTCTCCTGAGGACACCCAACATCTCAGATGGGACCATTGACAAGATCATCTGGAAGTCTTGTAACATGCATTTTAAAAATAAAGGTTTGTCACTGAGATTTTAGAGTTCACTGCTTAACAGTGAAATGAGATGAGTTAGATAATGTATTAAAAATTAATGTAGTTCAAAAATTCTTCCCTGTCTTTACATCTCATCTCCAGAAATGCTAACTCTACTTATCTCTCTTCATTATAAAGGAAATACCAACCATAGATCAAGTTCAAGAGAAGATAGTGTAGCTCCTTCCTTCTGTGAAAAAACTACGTGGCCATCTTAAACTCCATGGCCATCTTAATTCTGTCCAAAGTGAGTCCCTCAGATTCCTTAGACTGTCAAAGATAATCATAGCATTAAAAATAGGGTATTTGGTCTGAAGAGTGCATTTTATGAAAGCACACTCAGAAAAGGGGAACAACATTTCTAAATCTGAGCTTTATAGAGAGCTTCTAAAGCAGGTCCTCGCCTGCTTCTGAGCCATCATGTATAGATTTCTCAAATTGTGCTGATATTCTGTCTAACAGAGCCAAAAACATTAGAGAGAAAAAGTCAATGTAACCTTGATGGTTCAAAACTGACAGATGTGAAGTTTGCCCCAAACCAGTAATCAGAATGAAAGCATCTTGCTTATGGGAAGATAAGATTTGTCTTCCTCCACTGAATATAATTAAAAGAGAAAGGAAAGAAACATGAAAAGAACCTCCATTGCCTCTCATACATACTACAGTGATGTATCAAAGAGATGGGAACTGACACCTTCCATCTCTAGGACACCCAAAGTAGAAACATAGTCAATAAGACAGCATGTTCATTCATGTGGAAGGTCTCTACCCCTATTGGAGGAGACAGATGAAAACTGACAACTCTCCTCTCACTAACTCTCTACCTCAGTCCTCCTCATTCCTGCTACTGCTAGAAGATGCCTTTGGGTAAAAAGGACTTGAAGTTTGTATCTATGGGCTATTTTAATGAGATGTTTTGTCTTAGGGTTTAGTTAAAGGTTTTTTTTTTTTTTTTTTTTTTTTTTTTTTGGATGTTCATTTACAGTCTCCTAGTAAGAAAAGTCTATGAAAGTTACTGTGTGACTGAGGACATCTCTGTTCATTGTAAGCAACCACAGCAATACAGTATGATCTGTTTTGTTTGTTTTTCATTTAAAAGATTGAACATTGTAGTAAGCCCTTCCTTAGTAATGTGCATTCTATGACATTAAGTCAATGTAAAACCAGAGTCATGCCATATATATGAATGAAACCCTATATGTGACTTTGTCATCTAAAAGAACTGATTTTTCAGATTCTTTGTATATCTGACTTTCCAACATCACTAATTTTGCATTTTGTGAACTCTGGGTATCAATCACAAGTACAGCATTCGATGTGTGAAATGAGCTAGTGTGTAGCATATGTTAGAGAAATCACTGGACAGATGATTTATCATTCCAGATGTTAATAGCCCTATGCAAAGTCTATAGTCTGTTTCTATAATTTTTAGTTTGTTGTTTAAAACTGTATTACTTCTTTAATGATTTTATATAATGTATTTTGATCATACTTGTCCCACAATACCCTTTAACCCCTCACAAATGTGCAGTTACCATTATATATTCCCTGTTTGTGTCCTCCTTTAAAAAATCTGAGAACCTATCTGTTCCAATTTGTGTTGTGCATATTCTTCTTGGTGTAAGACCATTGACTGGAAAGTGTTGACTGACTTGATGACTATAACTGTAGCTAGAGTGAGCTCAGGAGTGAATCATCGAATCAGTAAGTCCCATAAAATATAGCACACACTGTTTTTCTTCAGCCCTCACTAACTGGTGGCTTTTCCAAACTTGAAGCCTCTCTTCTGTAATGGGCCATGAATCTTGGGGAAGGAGGGTGGGTATGGCTGAACATTTCTTAATTCATTACCATCCACTTCACACAGAAACTTCTCTGATAAATTATATGAGATTTACTAATACACAAACACACACCACACACACACGCTCACACTCACACACACTAACACATACACACACTCACACATACACACACACACACGTATTCAGAGATATAAAAATGTAGATATGTATGGTACTATGTCCATTTATTTACCGTGCATAGAAACCACAAAGGAGCTGGGCAGTGGTGGCACACGCCTTTAATCCCAGCACTTGGGAGGCAGAGGCAGGCAGATTTCTGAGTTCTAGGCCAGCCTGGTCTACAGAGTGAGTTCCAGGACAGACAAGGCTATACAGAGAAACCCTGTCTCGAAAAACAAAAACAGAAACAAAAAAGAAACCACAAAGATGTATATGATTTTTCTGGGGATGGAACAACTCTCAAGATGTGTCCATGAAGCTGGAGAGAAAACTCAGGGCTAAGAGAGAGTAATGTTCTTGCAGAGGACCCAGTTCAATTCTTAGCACCTCTGTCAGAAGTTTTATAACTGCCCATTATCTCTATTTCTAAAACCATCTGATGCTTCTGACTTCCCAGACACTTCACTGCTTGTGCATATACCTATGTGCATATAACATCAATTCATAAATACACATAGTTAAAAATAAAAATGTCTAAAAATATAAAGATTGGAATACGTCTTGTTTTAGGTAGATGGTAACAAAAATATTCTTCTGTAACCTCATTGTCCAGCAACTGAGTATCACTTAGATTCCAGGACTTGCACATGTTTAAGTGTTCTGTGGCCATTAAACAATTCAGTGACATGGAAAATGCTCACAGAAAGTTTTTTTTTTTTTTCTGTTCAGCAATCAGCTTCAAGTTTCATTCGTCTTGTGTGAAATGACATTCTAGCATTTTATAAGTTTTCTGTAGAATATTTTTACTGGAGATGAATCTTAAATTATTTAAGAGAAATTTGGGATCTAGAGATACGGGTCAGTCAATAAAGTACTTGTCTATGTAAACATGACGAGCTGGGTTCAATCCCAAGAACCCATGTAGAAAAGATGGTGTGGTAGTGCATGCCTGTAATTTCAGCTCTTGGGAGGTGAAGATAGACAGATTCCTGGGGCTTTCTGGCCAGATGGCATAATTAAATTGACAGATTTATGCTAGTGAGAAATCCTATCTGAAAATAATAAGGAAAACACCTGAAGACTGGCATCCAAGGTTGGCCTCTGGTGTCTATATGCGGACATATTTATGTATGGAAAGTCACCTTTGAGGACATACTTTCTCTAGTGACTAAACTTTGCATCTGGATTAAATAGTAATCTCAGAAAAGATAAGCAGCTAAAGCCACTGTCCCTTGGTGTAGAGTTTCAACAAAGTCCTGACGTTGACTGTGACATCATAGAAAGGACCAGTGTTAAGGCAAATTACAAAGTTAATCAGAATAATTATAATGCTCACAAAAGTGTAGATGTCCCTTGGCTCATAATCAAATGCCTTAGAAATTGACAGGAAACATGATACTTCATTCAAATTCTCAGACATATGACATGATATTCAGAATAAACTTTTCATAAGTCAAAATGCCACTCATTAAAAATTGATGCCCTAGGTGAGAAAAGGATAAAGATTTAGATCATATACATTTTCAAATTACACAATAAAAATCAAGGTGAGTTTCATTTAAAAAAATTGTTCTCATAGATGTTTGTTTGCTGGTTAACATAATATACAAAGGCCATTATAGTTGAATGTAAACACAAATTAAAATTGATTTGGAGCTGAAATGTAGTGTGTGTCTGTTTTCAGAAAGAGTATTGCTAACAGAACAGAAAGGCTACTACTCTTCAAGTATATATAGACTTTTACAGATCCAGGGAAAGGGATGCACCATGGGTTTGCATTTTCTAGTGTCTATGTTGCTTGTCATTTAGGTAGCCATTCTGCATTAATTCTATGGCTCAATTACTTGTTTTACAATGGAAGTGTCCCTATACGTGGGTGTGATGATATCATAGGATATCAGTTTCAGTGCTTACTTCTATGTTTCATCATGTGTGAGGGAAGGAGCATAAACCAAGCCCAGCCTGAACAACGCCCTCAAGTTCATAGCCCTTTGTTTCTTCTGAAACTTGTGAATATTTGTCCATGTTCCTGAATTAATTAATGCTTTTGTTAAACGTAGAGGTCTCTGTCATTAATACACTGAACATTGTCGTGAAGACTCCTTCACACTCCAATGATATTCATTTTGACACTAACTCTGTAAATCTACATGCCTAAATATACTGATTTTCTACCATGTCCCTTTCACTCTGCTCTATAAACATTCCATGGATCCCATTACATGTGATTAATCCATTACATGGGCTCGCCTTGTTAATTTGGATTTTCCAAAATTCATAATATAAATATCTTCTTGAAATTAATATATTCCAACTTCTGATAATTTTGTATATTACCAGGGTGGTTGTCTGGCATTATGTTGAGTCATCATAAGCAATGTTATATTTAATTTTATTACTGTCTTAGAAGACAGATATTAGGGACTGTGGGTGCTTTCTGTGTGAATATATCATGTCCTACATCAGGCATTTAAGTAGGAAGTTGTACAAGCTTATGTAAAAACTTGAGAAGGCAAACAGAAATTATCTGGTGTTTTCTCTTGTGACTCATTATCTTATTTTCTTTATACTGTGCCTCTCTGTAAATGAGACACCTACTATTTGGGCTATGCAGGCTATCCAGGGAGCTTTCTGAACCAGTGTACCTCTCTACCTTAGAATACTGTGAATAAAGACACATGAAAGTCATCCCAGAATTTTTAAAAAAAATATTTGTTTGTTTGTTTACTGAAAATAAATTCTTCTCATGAAATATATTTTGGCCATAATTTCCTTGCCCTTTACTTCTATCAGTTTCTTTCTACCTCCCATTTCCTTGAGATTCACCCACCTTAATTTCTTCTTTAAAAAAAAAAAAAGCAGATCTTCAAGAGAGGACAGCCAAAGAGAATAAAACAAGATACAATAAGATAACGCAAAAGCCCTCATATTGAGTCTGGACAAGGCCTAAATAATGTTCCGATCTACTAGAAGGTCAACTATGTTCATTGCTACTTTATTCATATATTATTCTGGCTATTCACAATAGCCAGAAAGTGCACACAAATTAGATAATTCTCAACTAAAGAATGGATAAAGAAAATATGATACATTTATAAAATGGGGTATTACTTAGCTTTTTGAAAAGTAATAGCATAAAATTTGTAGTCAAAAGGAGGCAAATGGAGAAAATCATACTGAGTGAACTAATCCAGACTCAGGCAGAAATACAAAGTATATATTGATTGATAGGTGAATGTTAGCTGTTAAATAAATGCTAATCAACCTGCAGTCCAAGGACCTAGAGAGGTTAGGTAAGGAGGATTTTAGGAGGATGTATAGATCTCCCTGGCTCGGGGAAATTAGATAGATTTTATGGATGAACTGGGAACAGATGGAGAAGGAAGCAGGGTGGATCAGGTAGAGAAATGGAGGGAAAGGGTGAGTTGAGACAGCTAGAATTGGTGGGGCCCTGTGCATAACAGGGAAGTATAGAAACCTCATGAAGTAAAATCTTACTGGAATAAATGTGTTTCACCTTGGAGGATTCCTAGATATGGAAGATCCAAATTCTCAACTGGCCATTTTTTATAGCCAGGCAAAACTTCCAGGAGTGGAATTGGGTTACATTTGTTTGATTTGTTTGCAGAGGTAGCCCTGGGGAAATTTCTAAACAGTCCGGTCTGTCCTAAACAGAGGGTGGCTCCCTGAAAACTGACATTGGTGCCCCATTACTGAGAACAACATTAACATTTCTCATTAAATGTATAGGGTTTGAGCTGGTGCTTACACAGAGCCTGCATCCCTACATTCTAAGCTTGTTAGAATGAGAAAATACTCTGTAGTCCATGGAAAGAAAAACCTGGACACAAATGCAACCACAAAATCCTCCACCTACAATGTCCATGCCTGGAAAATAGAAAATGTGCTGGAGAAGATAGGACATTTTTGCACATTTACCTTGGGAAGTCTAATTCCAGTTAGAATTAGAGTTGGAATTTTGTATACATTTATCTTCATCACTTTTTTTTCAAACAGTGTTCCATGGAAAAATCCAGGTGAACACCTAAATCATGTTTCTTTAATGGAATTATTATAGTCCAAAGATATCCAAAAGCAAGTCATATCAAATTAGTTTTTTTCCCATTATTCAGAGTTGCATTTGTCTTCCAATAATCCAAAGTCATGCCTTGATCCTTTACAACCTGAGATTTTAAAAAATAATATTATCTATCATATCTTTTATCTGAGAGTTGTTGTGGTGGAATAAGTGATAAAAGCAACTGCCACCATCAGTTCACAGTAGAACAATCATTCATCTGCCAAATTCTCATCTCTGGTACTCTTTCAAACACACACAAATATCCTGGTTGCTACTCCCAGCTTCTCCTGTCCTGGCAGAAGAGGTAAAGGACGGTAGAACCATAAATAGACATAAATAGGCACATGGTGTTGCTTAGACTGGAGCTTCCTTGTTTGAGTGTTGACTAGAGGTGAGGTTATTTCTGGAAGCATTCAATCTCACACATCTGACTTACTCTCCTTGCTCTCATATGTATTATTGAAGAATGATACACCTAATGAGCTCTTTAAATAAAAGTGGCTCCTTGCATTGGACATCTTTGAAACTATAGGAAAGGATGACCAGGTTAAAACATTAACTCACTAGAAAAGTAAAACCAATTCAATGTGATGAAAATCCTTTGTGAATAAGGACTTATTAACTGTGCTGACTCCACATCTTAATTTTTAATTTTATTTATAATTATTTATTTGTTTTATAGAGTCCAGCACCTAATAGAAAAAGTTGTTCACATATTGATTTAGTCATGAATCTACTGGGTCATACTATCACTCAATGATATATAATTTTAAGTACATCACCCATTTGTAAAGGGAATTCACATGACTTGTCTTGGTGACCTATACTAAATAAAGACAGGTTTCTGAAGACAATAAATGTAAGAACCACTAGCTGTAGAAATGGGATGGAAATTAAACAGGACAAGCCTAAACGTGACCAGGACTCAGAAGGGAAGAAGAGCTAAGTTGCTAGAGTCTACTGGGAATTATTGTTCTAATAATATCTATCTTGGTGTCCTAGAAATTTATTGTTTTTGAAAGCCTAATAGAAATTTCCTATGGATCAAATTTGTCTCCGTAAATACATGGGTAAACCTAGGTTCTGAAAAAATGTTTAACTGACCACTGTTGAGATTCTTAGAGATGACATTTAAAAGATAAGTCCAATATGATATTTAATACAATAACATGAGAGTTATAACATTTGTGGAGAAAGGTGATTTATGTTATTTTGAATGTTAAGATAATGATGCCTCAAACTTTTTTCCGTGAGTGACATTCAATAATTAATAGGGTGGGCCCAAGAGAGAATGTGCATTTGTGTTAATTTTTAAATTCAATTCTCACTATATTTGCAGTACAGTTGATAGGATAGCACAAAGAACATCCATGTAATCTTCTGGTTTGGGTAATTTTAATATCTTATAATAATTAATTTCTTTGAGTTAGGTTTTCTGCATAAAATATAAGAAATATAATATTTTGTCATTTGCTCTCATTTTAGTATAATTTTTATAACTACAACTATTTTATAAAACCAACCACTATTGTCCTAATAACAAAATAAAATGTAAAATCCTAGTTACCAGCACATATCAGATCAATATGTCTACTATATTCACAATAGGACACATATCATACTAAGAGGGCCCTCTGTGTCTAATTGATCACCATTAGTGTTTGTAAAAATACCTCATCTTTAGGGATCAGGAATTAACTTCCAGAGAAATAGTACTCTTACTTGCTAAATATGGCAGGCGTTTATCTTCTCCAAAGGACAGGTTATGAGAAAGATAATCTTGTTTCTTTATTATGATCGAAAAAGGTAATGATGTGTTTGTTCTTTTATGAGTTGCAAATTTTATTTAAAACAAAATAGGTTTTATAGTAAAGTTTAATGTAAACACATGATCAAAGCCCAGTCAAGCTACAGTTCATTTCCAATGCATCCTAAAATTACTTTCATATCCTTATGAATTTACTCGACACAGTAAACTCTAGGATTGTATTACCAGAGGAGAGTTCTGTCTGCTTTCCAAGTTCTTAGCATGATACTCCATAAAAGCATGGATTGTTAGTCATCTGGCATATTTTTATAACTCATCATAATGTTTCTGAAACATATCCATTGTCTGTTCTGCTTGATTGCTTCATAATATTCCATCATAAAAATATATTACTAACTCAAATTCTTGTTGATACATATTTTAAATGGCTGCTGGGTCTTTTGCCCTGACAAATGAGTATGCTTAGACAACAACATCCATAAGTGTGAATTTTCATCAAGTTGTTAAATGCTGAGGAGTGAATATGTAAGTATACATTTACTTATGGAGAAAATTAAATTTTCTATGTGGTTAAAGTTTTTTCCTTCCTATCCAACATGTAATGTCACTCCTGCAATTTATTTTTTATGGTTTCTTTTTGGTAATGTGTCACTTTTAGTTTGCCAATTCTACAGAATATATGGTTAAATGTGGTTGTTGAAAAGTGTATCACTTATCTTTTATGTTAAAGACTCATTCCTATTTTTTGTTTTTATTTATTTTTTCTATTGAGCTTCAGAAATTTTCTTCATATCTTAAATACAAGTATTTTAAAAGTGATTTAATACAAGACTTTTTAAATGAATGAAATTTAATATATGTTTTAATTTTCACTTTTTTGTTCAAGGATATTTTGGTTACCCAGTGTCACAAAGATATTCTTACAGTGTTGTATAATTTTGCAGTTTTAGATTAATCATTTATGTGTATAATTGGCCTCAAATTAACATTTGCGTAACATGAGCTATGGTCAAAGGGTATTATTTTCCTAATAGTGGCCATACATTTTGAAATAAAGATCCTGCTGAAAAAATCATATGATCTCATGACTTACATTTCTATTTATTCCTAGAAGAAATTATTTTTGTTACTACATATTTATAGTGAATGTTAAGCTCATTTATTGTAAATCTTCTAGGCTTGTTATATGAGACTGTATTGAGTATTGTAGTTCCTTATCTTACACAATCCACAGTGAGCTTGCCAATAGTTGTGACAAAAAGGACTTAAAAATTTGACAACTTTGGGATTGAATGAATATATTATGCCAGGAGAAATGAGCATCTAGAGAATAAAGAAAACATACACACAGTCCCTCTCTCTCTCCCCCTCCCCATCTCTCTGCCCATTTTAAAATTTTCAATCCATTTCTTTTAGTTTTTAACAATGTATAATGTTTGAGGATTCAACTGTTTAAAATAAATATGATAATACATCTTCCCTGGTTCATGAGAAACCTATTGGTGGATGCGCAACTAATAAAGGATGATTCAATCTACCCCCAAGAAATGTCCACTACTTACAGCTCTCCTGTGAGGAAATGGGCCTGGATTTCTTTACTTTTTCTGGAATTGTTTTTTGTGGCTTAATCTTACCTACATTACGAATAACCATGGCAGCTGTGAGTTCCTGAACATAACAGTCACACCATGATCTTCAGGCAGTATTTTACAACATCCCTTACTATTTCCCAGCAGTTTTCACAATCTTTCAGTCTCTTCTTCCCTTCTGTAACCTGAGCTTTTGGCACTGGATAAAGATATCCCATTTAGTGTTGAGCCCATAGTACCTTCCCTGTTCTGTGACTGAACCTTTGTGCTGACTTTTGTCCAATACAGAATGTGTCTGTCCTGACCATGGTTCAGAGCAGTTCTTGTCTGTAAATATGAACAAAAGATTGGGAAGGTAACTTGACATCATGTTTATTTAGCAAAATAGCGATAGCTGGTTCTATTCCTAGGGTGTATGATCTCCAAGACATGAATGGTTGACAAAGATTACAAGGCTTAGAATTCCCTCCTGTGCAGCTGTGTTTAAATTCTCTCAAATAAAATCATTAGTTACCCCATAACAGTTATGGGACCATTACATCAGTGGGTATTACTTACCTGAGAGCTTGGTATTGTTGCAATCAGTGTCATTCATTGGGTAAGTCTGTTGATGCATTTTTCTCCTCAGTAACCTACTCAGCACTTTCCAGAACAATGAAAGCTGTCCAGCAGGAATGAAGTTACCCAGTCATTTTAAATTTGATTTCTCCATGTCCTCCAGCCAAAGTGTGTAGTATCTTCAGCAATTTTAAAATGAACTTCTATAGTTATGAGTTACTAATATTTAGACCCACAGTCTTTGGTTTCACATGCCTCTATCCTACACCTTGGTATAGACTATAATATCTTTTAATTTATTGATTATTACTTTTTAGAATACTTAAAAGAATATTTTTTAATTTATTCTTTAATCTTTTTTACAGTGTCTACCTCCTGGTCCAACCTCTGACTGTACTGCATTCCATATCTCCTACCCCATCTCCAAAGGATATTTCCCTTCCCCCTCCCCCACCGCACCAGATCTCTACTCTTCTTGGGGCCTCAAGTCTCATGAGAATTAGGTGCATCTTCTCTGTGTCCAGACCCAGCAGTTCTCTGCTCTATATGTGTTGGGGCCCTCATATCAGCTGGTGTATGCTGCTTGGTTGATGACAAAGTGTCTAAGAGATTTCAGGGGTCCAGGTTAGTTGAGACTGCTGGTCTTCCTACAGGGTCACCCTCCTCCTCAGCTAATTCCAGTGTTTCCCTAATTGAACCACAGGGGTCACCAGCTTCTGTCCATTGGTTGGATGTAAACATCTGCATCTTACTCTTTCAGCTGCTTCTTGGATTTTTTAGAGGGAAGTCATGATAGGCCATTTTTGTGAGCTCACTTCATGCCCTGTCTTCTACTGGAGGTAGAATCTACAAGTTCCCTCTCCTCACTGTAGGACATTTCATCTAAGTTCCTTCCCTTTGAGTGGTTTGAGTCTCTTAACTTACAAGTCTCTGGTACATTCTAGTGGGTTCCTCCACCTCTTACCTCCAGAGATTACCTGTTTCAATTGATTCTGCTGCCCCTCAGGGCTTCACTCCTGTTCTCCCCACCCAAAAACTTAGAATGTTTCCCTCTTCCCTCTCTATCCTCTTTCCCACCCAGGTCTGACTCTGACTACCCCCTTCTATGATTGCTTTCTTCTCCCTCCTAAGTGGGATTGAGGTATCCTCACTTGAGCCCTTAAGCTTGTTAACCTTCTTGAATTTGGTGGATTTTATCTTGGGTATTGTGTACATTTTTGGCTAATATCCACTTATTAATGAGTACATACCATACATGTCTTTTGGTCTGAGTTACTTCACTCAGGATGATATTTTCTAGTTCTATCCATTAGCATGTAAAACTTACGATGTCCTAATTCTTAATAGCTGAGTAGTATTCCATTGTGTAAATGAACCACATTTTCTGTATCCATTCTTCTGTTGTGGGACATCTGGGTTGTTTCCAGCTTCTGGCTATTATAAATAAAGTTGCTATGAACATAGTGGAATAGGTGTCCTTGTAGCATGGCAGAACATCTTTTGGGCATATGCTCAAGAGTGGTATAGCTGGGTCTTCAGGTAGATATATTTCCAAATTTCTGAGGAACCTCCAGATTGATTCCCAGAGTGGTTGTACCAGTTTGCAATCCTACCAGCAAATTCCACCCTGTGGCAATGAGTTCGAGGCTCTTTCCTACTTTTATTACATTAGATTCACTTTATCTGGTTTTATATTGAGGGCCATTGACCTTATTGACTTGAGCTTTGTGCAAGGTGACAAATATGGATCTGTTTTCAATTTTTTTTTTTTTTACATACAGACTGCCAGGTAGTAGCCAGCACCATTTATTGAAGATGTTTTCTTTTTTCTGTGTGTATTTTTGCTTCGTTGTCAAAGATCAAGTGTCCTTAAGTGTGTGCCTTATTTCTGGGTCTTCAATTCTATTCCATTTATCAACCTGTCTGTATCTGTACCAATACCATGCAGTTTTTTATCACTATTGCTCTGTAGTACAGCTTTAGGTCAGGGATGGTGATTCCCCCAGAAGTTGACATTTATTTTAAGAATTGTTTTTGTTATTTTGGGTTTTTTGTTCTTCCAGGTGAATTTGAGAATTGTTCTTTCAATGTCTTTGAAAAATTATGTAGAGATTTTGAAGGAGATTGCATTGAATCTGTAGATTGCTTTTGGTAGGATGGACATTTTTGCTATATTAATTCTGCCAATCCTTGAGCATGGGAGTTCTCTCCATTTTCTGAGATCTACGATTTCTTTCTTGAGAGACTTGAAGTTACTGTCATTCAGATCTTTTATGTGTTTCGTTAGAGTTACTCCAATATATTTTATATTATTTGTGGCTATCCTGAAGAGTGTTGTTTCCCTATTTTTTTCTCAGCCAGTTTTTCATTTGTATAAAGGAAGGCTACTAATTTATTTGGTTAATTATATATCCAGCCACTTTGCTGAAGATGTTTATCGGCTGTAGAAGTTCTCTGGTAGAATTTTTTGAGTTGCTTATGTATATTATAATATCATCTGCAAATAGTGATACCTTTACTTCTTTTTGCCAATTTGTATTTCCTTAATCATTTTTAATACATTTTCGGTGTTGACATATTTTGTGAACAAAACTGCATTTTCTTCCTAGATACTGTGATTTTTATTTCTTTCATCTTATCGATTCTCCAGTATAAATGAAAATGCTTTGAAACATGCGTTGACATTTCTTTTCAACCTCAGAAATTTCAATATTTTCCATTAAACATGATGATAACTCTTTGTTTTGATATATATTAATTTTCTACTACTAGGCTAAATGCTATTATCATGGATTTTGCTTAAATACTGTGAAATATTTTAGCATGCACTCAATGCAAGTTGCATGATGCTATTGCTAGTTTTGCCTTTATATTATAACATAAAAAATACATAAATGATTTTTTAAAAAAATACTGAACTAAATTTACATTTATCAGAACAGCTCACTCAGTCACAATGTATTTTGTTTTATATTTTATGAGATAAGGTTTTATTTTTATAAATATTGATATGAACAATCAATTGAAACTAATTGATGTATTAATTAGGTATTAAGTCTGTATTAAGTTTGAAGTGATTCATAAAACAATTCATTATTTTGGAGAAGAATTTATGTTAGCAAGTTCTCGTTCTATTTAGCTTTAATTATCTACTCAACACAGCCTATGGTTATCTGGAATAAAAACCTCAATTTAGGAATTGGTTAAATCAAATTTACCTGTTGTCACCTCTTTGTGGGATGGTCTTAATTGTTAATTGCTAAAAGAGGACTAGCTCCTTGTAGACAGCTTATCATATACTCTATAAAACAGGTGCAGGATCTGGGGAATAGATTTGGTGAAAACACAGTATATACATGTATGAAATTCTCAAATAATAAAAAGTCAACAAAAATGGTAACTAAGAATAGACCTGTGTGAGCAATACAACAAGCATTATACCATACCCACCACCCAATTCCATTGTTTCTGTTTCATGTTCTTGCTTGAGTTCCAACTCTGACTTCTCTAAGCACTGAACAGTGACCTGGAGATATAAGCCAAAGTCTTCCCTCCGGAGTTGCTCTTAATTAATATTTTATGATAACAGCAGAGAAAAAATTACAACAGTTCTCTTTACCTATAATTATTGCTGCAATTAATTAATGAATGAATCTATATGTACCTACTTTTTATCCATGACATATATTTAATAATTATATTTTTTCTCATGTAAATAAAAAGAAATAATTATGCAAATAAAAAATGTAAAGGTTTTGAGGTCTTTATGGATATCTCAAGCTAACTATCATAAAGTTGTCTCTGACACTGTCTAAAATCCTATTAATTTCTTAAGGACTTGTAATGAGGTTTTCTCTGTAATTCATCAACAGAAAAAATTGTATTCTGGCTAGTTTTTACACTCAGTCTGTGTAGAGATTTTCTACTTTATTGTTCAAGTTCAGAGATTGAACTTTAGGTTTTATTGATTTATAGTTAGCTGCCTTCAGTTTCATTGACTTTCCTTTTATATGTAATGTTTATTATCTAGTAATAACAAGCAGCTCATTTTATTTCTCTACACTATTAATGCAGAGTTATATCATCTTGGTTAATTTGGTTTTTGTTACCATTCAGTTGAAGACTTTTGTTTTCCTATAGTTTCTAATTTGTATATTGGGATTTAGACAGGAGATTCCATGTTTAAGATTATTTGTAAATTTTGCAACTTTCACTGCTTTTGGTGAATGGTTTTGATCTTTTGTTGTCAGGAAGCATTTTTGCATTGTTTATCTTTTCAACATCCCCAGATGATATCTCAGTGATTGTACACTGTATTTGCTCTAGTGACTACTCTAGGGACACTTGACAAAATTGTGTGCCTTGATGTTGGGCTAATGTTGTCTTGATAATTGATGTGTCCTCTTGGTTCATAACGTTACAGTCCCTTCAAAGGGTTTATTTGTTTTTATGAATACTTACCAAATAAAAACAAAATTACTATAAAAGTCTAAGTCAAATTACCATTTTGCTTGTACATATGTCAAACTTTTCTTCATTCATATCAAACAAGTATCTTTAGATACGTTCACATGCAGGATATTTGAGCTATGACTTAGGCCTGACATGTTGAGGCAATCTATTACTTCTCTGATAATAATTTCAGACTTGAATTTAAAGTAAGCAAATTTGCATGTTGAATTTTATTTACACATTCATACCTTTATAATATTCTTTCTTTTCATTTTCCTTTTTGTGTTTTTCTTCTCATATGTTTTGTAGTTTTCTGTGTATAATTATTTAAAATAGAATTACTGCACCTAAATTTAACTATATCATATTTATTTTCTACTTCATCTTTTTTGTATCATTTTCTAATATATGTTTACATTTTATTTGTACTGTATACTACTTAACCATTTTATGGTATACAGTACAATGGTATCAAGTGCACAAACATTGTTTATAGTCATCACATATAATATCATCTTCAGAACATGTTTTTCAGCTTAGTATGTGTACATGTGAGCCTGTGTCCATGTGCATGCATTAAGCATTCCTGCACGTATGCATATCTATGGATGCACATGTTTATGGATGTTTATATACACATGTTGTGGGTATACATGGAGGGAGGAAATGGATATCTAGTGTTATAATCTACTACCTTATTTATTGAAGCAGGCTTTCTCACTTCAATTTATAGTCCTCTGATTCTGGTAGTTTATAGACAGGTTGTTAAGGGGAAACTTTTGATGCTAAAACTAACTTGCTTGATTACCTGTCCTCCTAACCTGCAGAGGATTTATATGGGTTCTTAGCATCCTAACTCTGGTCAAAATTGTATGGTAGACACACTACCTACTGAATTCTCCTCAGACCCAGAACTTGTTTTCTACTAAAACTGAAACTTTATAGCTGTAAATAAATATTCTTCATTCTCCTTGATGATTAACATAAAGACCTATTAAAATAATCTTTGAGGGCTGGAGAGATGGCTCAGCAGTGAAGAGCACTGACTGCTCTTCCAGAGGTCTTGACTTCAATTCCCAATGACCACATGGTTGCACACGACCATCTGTAATGGGTTATGATGTCTGAAGACAACAGCAGTGTACTCATATACACAAAGTAAATAGAAAATTTTATTAAAAAATGTTTTTGAATTCTGACTCCAAGGTCCTGTGAAGCTAATATGCACTTCTAAGTTTTCCTCTGATCCTTTGCTTTATGTATATTCTATTGCAGTCTTTGATGTTACATAATGAATCTTGGCTTAACAAAACATAAGTATATTAAGTTACATATGACATAACATAAATTTTGATACCTTCACTGCAGAATAATCCTAACTATTATGATAGTCAATTTCTTTGCTATTGCTGTCATACTTTCACTTTAGTCTATTCACTTATAAAAAATTAAAAAATGCATTGTCCTATAATGCAATGAAAAGGTCCCTGGTAGAAACCATGGGTTAAACATTTCTTTAGGTGCTTTTCAACCATTTGAGTGTCCCCAGTTGAAAATTCCTTGTTGAGCTCTGTACCTCATTTTTAATAGGGTTATTTGACTGTCTGGAGTCTAATTTGCTTTAGTTCTTTGTATGCATTAGATATTAGCCCTCTATCAGATGTAGGAATGGTAAAGATCTTTTCCTAATCTGTTGTTTGCCATTTTGTCTTATTGACAGTGTTCTTTGCTTTACAAAAGCTTTGAAACTTTATGAAGTCCCATTTGTTGATTCTTTATCTTAGCTCATAGCCATTGGTGTTCTGTTCAGGAACTTTTCCTCTGTGCCCATGTGATCGAGGCTCTTCTACACTTTCTCTTCTATTAGTTTCAGTGTATCTGGTTTTATGTGGAGGTCTTTGAGCCACTTGGATTTGAGCTTTGTACAAGGAGATAAGAATGGATTGATATGCATTCTTCTATATGTTGACCTCCATCCAGTAGGACCAGTACCATTTGTTAAAAATGCTGTCTTTTTTTTCCACTCCATGGTTTTAGCACCTTTGTCAATGACCATAAGCATGTGGGTTCATATCTGGGTCTTCAATTCTATTCCACTGATCTTTTTGCCTATTTTTGTAATAATACCATGCAGTTTTTATCCCTATTGCTCTGTATCATACAGCCTAAGGTCAGAGATGGTGATTTGCCTCAAAAGCTCTTTTATTGTTGAGAATAGTTTTCATTCTCTTGGTTTTTTTCTTTTTTGTTATTCCAAATGAATATGAGAATTGCTCGTTCTAACTCTGTGAAGAATTGAATTGGAATTTTGATGTGGATTGAACTGAATCTGTAGATTGCTTTCGGCATTATGGCCATTTTTATTGTATTGATCCTGCCAATCCATGAGCATGGGATCTTTCCATCTTCTGAGATCTTCTTCAATTTCTTTCTTCAGAGACTTGAAGTTCTTGTCATACAGATCTTTCACTTGCTTGGTTTGATTCACACCAAGGTATCTTATATTATTTGTGACTATTGTGAAGAGTGTCATTTCCCTAATTTCTTTCTCAGCCTGTTAATCCTTTGAGTAGAGAAAGGCTACTGATTTACTTGAGTTGATTTTACATCCAGCCACTTTATTGAATTGTTTATCAGGTGTAGGAGTTCTCTGGTGGAGTTTTGGGGTCACTTAAGTATACTCTCATAGCATCAGCAAATAGTGATATTTTGACTTCTTCCTTTCCTATTTGTATCCCTTTGCCTTCCTTTTGTTGTCTATTTGCTCTGGTTAGGACTTCCAGAACTATATTGAATAGGTAGGGAGAGAGTGAGCAGCCTTGTCTAGTCTGTGATTTTAGTGGAATTGCTTCAAGTTTCTCTCCATTTACTTTGATGTTGGCTACTGGTTTGCTGTATATTGCTTTTACTATGTTTAGGTATGGGCCTTGAATTCTTGATCTTTCCAAGACTTTTACCATGGAGGGATGTTGAATTTTGTCAAATGCCTTCTCAGCATCTAATGAGATGATCACCTGTTTTTTTTTTTTTTTTCCTTTGAGTTTGTTTATATGGTGAATTACATTGATGGATTTCCATATATTGAACCATCTCTGCATTCCTAGGATAAAGCCTACTTGATCATGATGGATAATTGTTTTGATGTGTTCTTGGATTCGGTTTGAGACAATTTTATTGAGTATATTTGCATTGACATTCATAAGGGAGATTTTCTCAAAGAACCAGCTCCTGGTTTTGTTGATATTTTGTATAGTTCTTTTTGTTTATACTTGGTTGATTACAGCCCTTAGTTTGATTATTTCCTGCCATCTACTCATGAGTGTATTTGCTTCTTGTTGTTCTAGAGCTTAAAGATGTGCTGTCAAGTTGCTAGTGTATGTACTTGCCAGTTTCTTTTTGTAGGCACTTAGAACTATGAGTTTTCCTCTTAGCATTCCTTTCATGGAGTCTCATAAGTTTGGTATGATGAGCCTTCATTTTCATTAAATTCTAAAAAGTCTTTAATTTTTTTCTTTATTTCTTCCTTGACCAAGTTATCATTGAGTAGAGTGTTGTTCAGTTTCCAAGTATATGTGGGATTTCCGTTGGTTTTGTTATTATTGAAGACCAGCCTTAGTCCTTGGTGATCTGATAGGATGCAAGGGATTATTTCCATCTTTTTGTATCTGTTGAGCCCTGTTTTGTGACCAATTATTATGGCCTATTTTGGAGAAGGTACCATGAGGTGCTGAGAAATAGGTATATTCTTTTGATTTAGAATGAAATTTTTCTATAGATATCTGTTAAATCCATTTGGTTCATAACTTTGGTTAGTTTCACTGTGCCTTTGTTTAGTTTCTGTTTCCATGATCTGTCCATTGCTGAGAGTGGGGTGTTGAAGTCCCCCACTATTATTGTTTGAGGTGCAATGTACTTTGAGCTTTAGTAAGGTTTCTTTTATGAATGTGGGTACTCTTGCATTTGGAGCATACATATTCAGAACTGAGAGTTCATCTTGGTAGATTCTTTACTTTGATGAGTATGAAGTGTCCTTCCTTATCTTTTTTGATAACTTATGGTTGAAAGTCGATTTTATTCTATATTAGGATGGTTGCTCCAGCTTGTTTCCTGGGACCATTTTTTTTGGAAAATTGTTTTCCTGTCTTTTACTCTGAAGTAGTGTCTCTCTTTGTCACTGAGGTGCGTTTCCTCTATGCAGCAAAATTCTGGATAATGTTTACACATCCAGTTTGTTAGTCTACTTCTTTTTATTTGGGAATTGAGTCCATTGATATTAAGAGATATTAAGGAAAATAATTGTTGCTTCCTGTTATTTTTGTTATTAGAGATGGAATTATGTTTGTGTAGCTATCTTCTTTTGTGTTTGTTGGAAGATTACTTTCTTGCTTTTTCTAGATTGTAGTTTCCCTCCTTGTGTTGGAGTTTTCCATCTATTATCCTTTGTTGGGCTGGATTTGTAGGAAGATAACATGTAAATTTGGTTTTGTCATGGAATGTCTTGGTTTCTCCATCTATAGTGATTGAGAGTTTTGCTGGGTATAGTAGTCTGGGCTGGCATTTGTGTTCTCTTAGAGTCTGTAAGATATCAGTCCAGGATCTTCTGGCTTTCATAGTCTCTGGTGAGAAGTTTGGTGTAATTCTGATAGGTCTGCCTTTATAAGTTACTTGACCTTGTTCCTCTTACCGCTTTTAATATTTTTTCTTTGCTTTGTGCATTTGATGTTTTCATGTGAAAGGAGGAATTTTTTTTCTGGTCTAGTCAATTTTGAGTTCTGTAGGCTTCTTGTATGTTCATGGGCATCTCTTCCTTTAGGTTAGGAAAGTTTTCTTCTATAATTTTGTTGAAGATATTTACTGGCCCTTTAAGTTGGGAATCTTTACTCTCATCTATATCTATTATCCTTAGGTTTAGTCTTCTCATTGTGTCCTGGATTTCCTGGAAGTTTTGGGTTAGAAGTTTTTGCATTTTGCATTTTCTTTGACAGTTGTGTCAGTGTTTTCCATGGTATTTTCTGCACATGAGATTCTCTCTTCTATCTCTTATATTCTGTTTGTGATACTTGTGTCTATGACTCCTGATCTCTTTCCTAGATTTTCTATTTCCAGAGTAGTCTCGCTTTGAGATTTCTTCATTGTTTCTACTTCAAGTTTTAGATCTTAGATGATTTTGTTTAATTCCTTCACCTGTTTGGTTGTGTTTTCTTGCAATTCTTTAAGGGATTTTTGTGTTTCCTCTTTAAAGGGCTTTTACCTCCTTACCTGTGTTCTCCTGTATTTCTTTAAGGTAGTTATATATGTCCTTTTTAAAGTCCTCTATCATGATACATCATCATGAAAAGTGAATTTAAATCTGAATCCTGCTTTTCTGGTGTGATGGGGTGTCCTGGACTTGTTATGGTGGGAGAACTGGGTTCTGATGAGGCAAGGTAACCTTGGTTTCTATTGCTTGTGTTCTTGCTCATGCCTTTCACCATCTGGTTTTCACTAGTCCTACCTGCACTCTCTGTCTCTGACTGGAGCCTGTCTGTCTTGTTATCTTGCTTGTGTCAGAACTGCTCAGAATCCAGCTGTCTCTATGACCCTGTGATCCTGAGCTCCTAGGTGGAAGAGCTCCTGGGACTCAGGCTGCCTCTGGAATCCTGAAATCCTGTGGTCCTGGGTATGTAAGAGTACAGTGGATTCTCCACTTCTCTAAGTACAGTGGTTCCTCTAAGATGGGTCAGGTTATGGTATCTTCACAGGAGCAGTCCAGCTAGAAGTCAGCCTCAGCAACAAGGACCAAGCAGAGTGGGCTGAAGGGGGGTGATATTTCAGATGAAGGGGTTTTGGTGGTTGGTGGATCCAGAGTGAGCTGGGTCCCATATGCAGCTCTGGGGCTTCTGGTTTGAGGGAGGGTTCTTACCCACTACTCTGAGTGCAGTGTTTCCTCTATGATGATTCAGGATATGGTGTCTTCATGGGAGCAGACCAGCTAAGAGTCTGCCCTCAGCAAAATGGACCAAGCTTGGGGTGGAAGCAAGTGGTATTCTGTATGTTGGAGTTTGGGTGGGTGATAGGTCCTTAGTGCTCCAGGCTCCCAGCTGCAGTTCTAGGGCACTGGTTGTGGGGAATGGATTTTACTTGCTGCTCTGAGTGCAGTGGTTCCTCTATGATGGGTCAGGATATGGTGTCTTCATGGGAGTAGACAGTATGAGTCTCTGCTCCATCAAAAAGGACCAAGTGAGGGGGACTTGATGATTCTTAATATTTATGGCTGTGTTTGCTGTTTCTGGTGCTCACAATTCTTTTTTTTTTTTTCTTTCTGGAAGTGAGATTTGTTACATCATTTTCTCTCTGCCTAGAAAGCATCTTTAGTATTTTGTTTAGATCAGATGTGTTGATGGCAAAATACTCTCAGCTTGCTTTATTTGAAAGGCTTTTCATTTTCAAAGATGTTTTCACTGAGCATTGAATGCTTTTTGGCTCTGTTGGTCTCTGTATGCCTGCCTGACTGTGTCTATCTATCTATCTATCTATCTACTATCTATCTATCTATCTATCATCTATAATCTATTCCTTTCTCTCTGTGTCTGTGTTTTTCTCTGTGTGTGTCTGTGTATTTCTGTCTGTCTCTGTCTTCCTCTGTCTCTAACTGTCTCTCTCTGTCTCTGTCTCTTTCTGTCTCTCTCTCTCTCTCTCTCGTGTGTGTGTGTGTGTGTGTTGTGTGGTGTGTGTGTTGTGTGTTTAACTCCAAAAACTGTTCTGTTTTGGTGCTTACTGATTTTCACACAAGAAATTTGGGTACTCATAATTTTTTCTTCTGTATGTACCAGGTTTCCCCTGCTCTGCTTCATTTAGCATTTTGACCATGGATCTAGAATTTTCTTTAGTGTGTTAGTCTATATTTTCTTCTTTGATTTTAGTTCCTTTAGGTTTCCTTATTCTTGACAACATCACTACAAAGTTTTTCTAAAATTTTGAACATCTATTGATATTTTAAGAAAATAATAAATGCTTTTCTGCAAGTTTCTTATCTCACACTTGAAAAAACTTGTATATTAGAGCACTATATGCAATCACAGGTCACTTTATCACTTTTAATTCATTCATATTTTTCTCTTTGTGTTCTGATTTAACTGTGTTCCTTGATAAAATTCTTGTTGAAACTTAGTTCTTAGCTGCAGCACAAAGAGCATCCAGGGAAATAATTAAGCCATGGGGCCTTCTTCCAATGGATGAAGTTGTTTTTTTTTTTTTTTTTTCATGAAAGAGTGCAAAGGAGCAACTGAGCTCTTCTCTGCGTTTTGCCATATAAGGACACACCAATTTGTCCCTTTGGAAGATTTTGAAATAAGATGACATCTTCAAGCAGATACCAGAACTCAGCAGGAAAAAAATGCTTACAGTTCCTGTGACCATGAGAGATGAATGTCTGTTGTTTGTATAATATCCTGCCTCAGGGTGTTTTCTTTCAACAGCATGGGCATTTTAAAATACAGTGCAGGCACTTGTATAGTATCTTGTGTGAGACTTACAGTATTTTGATACACGTTCCGATCCATACTTAACATTATTAATTCCACGCATGAGCTTGTTCCTCTGATACTACAGCTATCATCCTTAAAATCCACACTCAGTACTCTTTATATTTTCCAATTCCTTCACCATTATTTCTCCATTATCCTTTAAATCCTCAGGCAACACTGAGTGGATTTATACAGCGTCTGTTTCAAAATGCTTATCTGCTAATTCAATCATTTCATTCACTTCTGAATTTATTTCTATTTACTGATCTCCTCCCGGTTTATATGCTACATTTTCTTGTTATTAAAGTGATAATAATTTTTTATGAGATGCCATACACCTGTCAACTTTATATCAGAATGTGCTCTATTTTTGGAGCATTACATTTTGGTTTCTTCCCTAAGAATATTCTACAAATAGTTTAAGCTTGCAGCAAAATGGAGGAGGAGGCCCTATGCCTTCCCATATTCATACTTAGCCTCTTCCATTGTCAATGGCTCCCACAACCAATCATGTACATTAACATAAAAGTATTGCTTAAGTTTCAAGATTCATTTAGGGTTCCCGTTTGAAACATCTTTATCTCTGCCATATAGGACTTGTGTGTTCCTTCCATTCATCCCCTTCATTTATCACTGTTGGCAAATTTGGATCCTTTTACTATGTCTATAATTTTACTCTTTATACAATGTCAAAAAGTGTATTCCTTTTTCATTTTGGTACCTTTCACTTAACAATAGGCGTTTTGTCCTCTTTGTGTCTTGCTACCTTGATTTTGATTTTATAATACTCTGTTCTCATCTGCGTATCATATAAATTATTTGTCCATTTACCTACAGGCAGATAACATTGGTTTTTCCAAATTTTGACAATCATGTATACTATTAGTTTGAGAAACGATGCACCTTGCTCTCCCAGGAAGTTATGTTACTTGGGCAATAAATTGAACATTTGAACTTTTTTATTTTCAAATTTTAGAATTTGATGTTAGATTTTATTTTTACTCTAGGACTAGCCCATCCTACCTCACTAGCTTTTTATCTCCATTATAATCACCCACTACTTGTTTGCGTATTCAATGAACATTTTTTTTTTCTTTTGGGAAATCAGAATTTGGTGTTTCCCCATGGTTTTAAAAGTTCTACAAATGCTTTTGTTTGTAGTTCTACTACTAATATTATTTGAATGTTCTTTAGTAGCATATACTTATTATACATAATAATTGTCTGGAGCTCATAGTGAAATTAACAGTAAGGATAACATAAAAACAGGGCTGTAAGTACTATAGTGTGGAAGGCTGACATCCAGCCATCCAAAACCTTTGTACTCTTGAACTCAGAACAACTTTGATTATCTTTACAACAATGATAAAGACTGGCCCCATCAATATTACTTACTTTGTTAAACTTGCATTCTCTGAATGCATACAGTTTTATTCAGTTAAAGACACAGAAGACACATATATATATCTTCAGTGTCTTTCCTCTTTTCATCCAGACTATTCTCATATGAGCTGTTCCATGAATTCCAGTGTCTTTATTACTCACAGTTATAATGAACAAACAAGTAGTTGGCACTCTTTGTTGCCCACTCCTCACAATTGTGGCCATTTGTGATGGACAAGAGGTATCAGGGTGACATGCCATCTTTTGTCCAACAGTTTCCTTCTGTTCTCTGCTTGTCTAAAATTGGAAGGCCACTCTTGGATGCATTTTTGAGCTTTCTAATGCTTACAGTGGGAGGATAAATTCAGTACTGCTTACCTCAAGTGGGTCAGAGAAAAGAAGATCTAATTTGTTGACTCATTTGTTTTAATCCTTTGTTTGTCTTCTCTCAGTCTTCTCAAGAGGATAGTAGCTTCTCACCATAGTAATAGGCTTAAAAGTTAAAATATTGATGTTTCTTGCTGCAGCATACATCTCATTGCATCTCAGGAAGACTATCTTTGTAGACAGTTCTCATGGTTTACAATTGCCCCCTTATGATTTGCTGAAATCTCCCTTCCTTTAATTCCATTTTATTTTCATTTTCCTTCTTTGTATTCACATTTGAGGTTGCTTTAGTCTTGGATAAATTATCATTTTACCATAGACATGTACCTGTTAATAAAAACAAAAGAACAATGTCTAATTTTATGTCCTACCCTTTTAGTCAAATAATTTTACATCTGTTGTCATAGCCAAATAGGTGTAATTAGTACCATTATTAAATATGAATAACCTGAAACCCTGGAATAACAGGCTGTCATGTTTGTAAAGGGGTGCCAAATGTTGAGCCTCTCACAACTGCATCCATTTTAGTAAGATATGTTCCTGGTTTGTTGTGGACAAAAGAAGAGAAATATTATAATAGTTCTATATTCGAGAATAAACATCAATTACTTACCATCAGTTTCAATGTAACATCTGTTGGTTAGCTCAATGATACTTGGAAACATAGCAGAAACCAGAGCTCTGATAGGCAGAAATTACTCTAGTCAACTAGAAATAAAACAAACCCACAAAGCACCAAAAGATTATAAAGATAATTATAGTATGGATAATATAAGTATAAAATTTAGTTACAAAAGTTCTGATTGGATGATAGTAATATAATTTAGCTAGAAAACAGTGCTTATTCAAAAATAATTTTTATTTTCTTGATCACTTTTTACATGTTGAAAACATAAATATATCTTTTATTTAATATCTAACATTATAGATTAGGAAATATTTCTATCTAGTTCCTCAAATTCACTTAGTTAACAAATGTGATATCTAAGTAATTAATAACAATAAGTCTAATTATAAAGTATATACACACTGGCAATATATCTGGATTCAAGCTGACTTGATTAAAGAGGAAGCATTGACCTTGCTCAGTGGTGTCTTATTCTACCTAACATCTTACTTCATTTTAAAATCACATGATATTTAGCCTCTTTTAAGAAAAAAGACACAGTAAACTGTATACAAGTAGATACGGATAGCCAAATGCCACCAATAACTGCTACCTGTAAGTATGCTTTCTGGCAAATAAATAAATGTCTGATATTTTAGAAAAATTTTAAGAAAATTAATTTGGTGAAAGTATTCAAAATAGTAACAGAATCACCCATCAGCTTTGATTATAAATGAAGTTTTGCTGAAACTACATTTTGTTTATATTCCAAAGGAGAATAGGAGATAATGGAGAAAAGAGTTTCAGAAAGTAGCCTAGGAAAGGCAGCCATAAGTGAGAGACTGTCAGTTTTCTGCACATATGAGGTTTACTTAGCAAAGGGAGCATTGTCAGAAAAACTAGACATCTTATATGAACTAGAAGGAGGCAATTACTATGTTAATGACCAATAAAATGTCACCATGAACCTTCCTTCCTTCCTTTTCTTCCTTCCTGCCCGCTGATAGACAGCCACATGGGAGAGCTGGTTCACCTTTACACTCCCTATACCACTGCCCTACTAAGCTATCTACTTTTGTGCAAATATTCATTGCACAACCACTGGGGTACTTTAATACAGCTACTCATTGTAAGGAACTCTGAAAACTCAGAAACTTCAGCTTCTGTAGACTCACATCTCTGCCTGTGACAATATGCTATTTATGTTCTCGGAATATCAAAAATCAATACATCTCATCTATGCAAGAATATTCTTTGTGTAGTATCAAAATTGTTTACTTTTTTTGTCTTGTGCAGAAAAGCAATATTACATTCTTGAAATAGATGGTGGGAATAATTTGGATGTATAATCTTTGGGACAAACCAAGGAACTCTGCATGTTGAGATTCAAAAAGCAGACGACAAATGAATTAAATGGGTTGGTGCTGTGTCATATGTGTGGATAGGTTGTTTAATTTCCACAACTAAAGTTTTGTCATTCTTCACAAAAAGACAAGAAGACTCTAATGAGAATAACTAAGTGGGTTAGATACAGTCTATATACATCTCATGATAAACATACATCTAGGACTTATCTAACAAGCAAAAGTGTTAACAGTTGATAGAAATTAAACATGCCTTCTCATGGAAGGAAATTGACCTAAACAATTTCCTTAAAGAGTCTTTGGGTCAGAATTCTGCCAATAGGAGTTGAAAGAATGGAAGAAAGAAAAAAAAAATTAGCTCTCTGAGTGATTAGCTCTGTAACCTCAGTAACAACAAAAATAGGCTAGCAAGTGAATAAACAAACAAGTGCTCTAACATATGTTTATACATTTAAAGAACATTCAGGAAAAGAACTCTTAGAAAAAGGGTTTAAATTTTTAAATCTCCTAGAATGTTCAGCTTACAGCAATATATATTTTTGAGAAACGAAGTTATGTGTGTTAAAAACTGAAGAGCAGAATTTGGTAAGGAGTACAGGACTGGATGACAGTCTGAGTTGTCACCTGAAGGTGGATAAAGGCCTGAGCTCATCCCTATATATTAACTTTTGACATTCTTCAAGAATGCATGGGAATCACAGCTTCTGAAGTTTGTTATGCAGTTAGGAAAGATGCTAGAGAGCTTTAGTTTATCTAAGAAGTTCCAGAGCGCTTTCTACTTTAAACCAATGGCCTTCTCTTGAAATCATTGTTATGCCAAAGTAGCATATTTTGTATTGATATTCTACTAATCTTCTCTTCTGTTTTACATTCTGCAAACAAGCCATTATAATGATCAGAGACAGAGGGAATGCTTTGTGACATTTAGTTGATTTGGGGGTTGGTTGAGCAGCAGATGTACCTCATGTGATTTACATCTGAGTTTCATGGGGTTGAGAGTATAGATTTATGACTTGTTTCGAGAAAATCTTTTAAAAGTGCAAATAACATTAGAACCAAGTATTTATTTGATTTTCTCAATTACACAAACTATATTTGATGTCACAAATGACATAGAAATTTAGTCTGATTTTTTTTCTCCCAAATTGAAAATTTGGTTATTATCCTTTATTGAACACATCATTTCATTTTTTAAACAAGGCTTTAATTTATTTTATGTCCTAAATGTCAGAATATCACAGTGTTTGATATTGTTATTTCATTCTCTTGATTTGACTGTTCATAATATGATGGAAACTACATTTACCTATAGAAACTTTCAAGCAACTTGATATTCAAGACGGTTGATTTTTCTCAATTGTTTTAAAAGTGACAAATGTAATATTGTAAAATATTCTAGGTCAATTATAGCATAATTTTATTTTCTACAAAATTGTTTCAATATTAATAATTTAAATAATGTTTTAAAACTAAAACAGAGTTGCAAGTTTCTAAATAACATATTTCTGAGTAGTAAGTAGGTGAGTGACATATTGTTAGAATAATATATACTAGTCCCCAAATTCAATATGTACTGTTGCAGATGTTATAATTAACAATGAGTCTTTCCCTTTTAAATAAAAGTCTTTTTTTCCAAATTCATCTTCTTCAGTTGTTAATATTTTATAGGTGTTTTTACATGATATATTGATTGTTTTATCTTTCTATTATAGGTTTTTCTCATGACTTTATCATATCATTTCTTCAATTATATTTTCTTATTATAACACTTATTCCTAGGCATGATTGATTTTTCAAATAACTTATGCTAGTGTGCCACTGGCTTTTAAATGAATTTATGAACAGGTATAAATTAGATAATGAGAATTTTCCTGGAATCTATTCAAGCAATTAAATGAAGATCTGCCAATGTTCCAGTACTCTATGTTTTAGCCATTCTTGATAATAGTAGCTTCCTCATATTATTTTTTAAAAAGAGTTCAATTGCATCATTTGCTCTATTTGATCATTAATGTCATCAGAGAGATATGAACTTGGAAATTCTCAGTGATGATACGATTTACACAAGAGCCCTCAGTAGCAGAGAAGCTGAGCTTGAAGTTGTATAAAGGTAAATGTAATCTCACAGCATCCTTTCACACAAAGTCCTCAGCTACTCGTCAGGTAACTGATTCCTTTAAAACTTGCCTCAGCATTTTACAGGCAAATACTGTAATAATATATTTAAATTCTCTTTGAGATTAAGGTAATGTTATTTTTCAGTTGTGTAATAATGACAATCTTGAAAATAATGACAATAATTGAAAAATGCCTGTTCGATTGCTGTGCCCCTTAGAGAAGTATAATAATCTAGAGATTCCATGAGCTGGAGCATTACATACTCTCATAAGCTGATGACCACAGGCAGCACATGTGTTCAGGAATATTGAAATAACTGTCATTCATACATGGTTTTATGAAGTAGGGGTAAGTTACTTGATATTAATATGCAGAAATGTTTCTAGTAACAGCCTGTCAAGAGCAAAGAGGGATTGAATTTATTGGACTAGAGACATGAAATAACAACATTAACACTGATGAACTGAGAAATTTGTGAAGAGAACACAAACATTTTCTACGACAATCCCAAGTCATAAGAGGATTTAGTATTCCTCTCTCTCTCTCTCTCTCTCTCTCTCTCTCTCTCTCTCACTGTCAATTCATACTAGAGGCAATCAGTCTTTATATTTAAAAGATTAGACATATAGACACATCACAAAATCAGCCTCTTTTCTTTGAAATGTACATAAAACTATTTTATATGTTGGAGGGTTTATGAGGGTCGATGGGAAATTTGAAACTATATTTTAAATCAGTCCAGAGAAAGGACTCAGTCAGTAAAGTGATTACTATACAAGTGTGAGAACCTGACTGAATTCAGTCATCAAATCCACATGAAAAAACTTGGCTTGATGATATATAATTGTATTGCCAACATTGGAGACCTTGAGACGTAGGGATTAACTGGTTAGCAAGACTAGCCTAATCATAATGGTCCAGAGTCAAAAACCCTATTTCACAAGAAAGCAAACAAAAAGTATGTCTCTTACAGACTAATATCTGAGGTTATCCTCTTATATCCACATGCATGTGCACACGTATACATGGACAACTTTATATATAAATACACTTCTATACACATAATACATGTAGATATTCACACAATCATACATACAAAAGGATGATGCAAAACTCTCAATGATGTTTAAGAGATACAACATATATCATCTATGTATAATGATGTAAAGCTCAGCCATTCAGCAAAGAAGATGCAGTGGTAATACATTCAAACAAATATTTTAATAGTATATGTAAGAGACACTGATGAGATATCTCAGAATATATATATATATATTTTTTTCATCAATATGACTTTCTGAAGAAATAAAAAATATATATATATATATATATGCCATCTTTATCAATCTCCTGAGCAAAATCCCAAGAGACATTGTGGGAAAAGTGGAAGGAAGAATACAATAGTCAGAGGATAGGGTAGAGGGCTTTTGTTCTGCAAGCACATGATAGATATACTCATTACCTCATAGCAGCTATGATTACCTGTATAAGATTTGCAGAAGATGAAGACTTTCAAATTTCGATGCGAGATGATAAAAAGACTTCACTCTTAGTTTGGCATATGATGACTACTTGGGGAGGGACAGTCATTGGTTGTGTTTGTTTTTTTTTTTTTTTTTGGGGGGGGGGATTGGGATTGGTTTGGTTTTGGGATGTATAGTATATTGTCCATGCTCCAGTGGATGTTCTCACCCTCATGTGTATATGGTCAGAACTGAATTCAGTGGGTCATTTAAAATACAAAATAAAGAAGATGTAAAATTGGGTAGTTATATGTAAGGGGGCCTAGAGATGGAAAGTGGAGTTGTATGAATGATATTATCAAATAATAAATGAAAAATTCATTTAAAAAACTAAAATGGAAAGGAAAAAGAATCATTTTTAAGCACAAGAAGACTCAGAATGAGCACAGTATCATTAATAGCTTCAGGCAATATTGCATCATGAATCTTCACATAGGAGATATACCCTTCAAAATTTAAATAAGATTAGAGCTTTTCCAAGATGCAATAGAAACACTGTGCTGAACAACCAGACCCCTCAAAGCTCCCAGAGATGAAACCACCAACCAAAGAATACACGCAGAGGGACTCATGGCTCCAGCTGCATGTGTAGTAGATGACTGCCTTATCTGGAATCAATGGGAAGGGAGGTCCTTGGTCCTGTAGAGGCTCGATGACCCAGCATAGCAGAATGCTAAGACACTGAGGTGGGAGTAGAGGGGTAGGGAAGCACCTTCATAGAAACAGGGGAAGAGGAGATATCTGTATGTCAGATATTAATTTGTTCATTAAAATCAATATAAAAATAAGACACTAAGATATAGGAAGTAGGTTATCCTATGTTATGGAGTGATTATGAAAGGAACCATTATCTATAACTTTATAACTATTGAGATATGAATCAAATTATGACACATTTACCCATTTTCAAAAAAATGTTCAAATGTGACTTAGATTTTAAGGAATGGTTTTCAAAATCCTTGTTGACAATATGGAATGGACTGCATGATTGTGAACTTGTTAAAAATTGCATGAAGTATCTTTGTATTCCTAAAAATTTAATATCTTTGTCCCATACACATATTATACTAGCACTTAATGCTGCATAAAGTTAATAATGTAACCATCTCCCTGATGCTGATCATCCATTTGTAAAGTGGATAAAGTCTTGGTAACTCCCTCAAGTATTTCTTAAGCAAATAGAAGAGTGAGTGCCTATTAATTTCCCTGGTGTGTTTATTTTATAAGTGTGTACTAGAAGAAGCCAGGTAAAACATGAACATCAAGTGTTTGACATACAATACACACTAAGCAAATGTCAGTAACTTCCACAGTTTTACTATTAAGAATTTCAAGTCCCAATAGGAGAGTGGCAGATAAATCTATTTAAATATATAAGACAATATTTAGGGAAGAAATTCAAGGCCATATTTTTTTGTTCTCCATGAATATAAATGATTAGGCTTAAAGCTATGATATTTAAGAAAAAAAATTTACTGTACTGATTAACCATTCTAACATTAGGAAAATTACTCCACCTTAAAAGGAAAGTCAATGCAATTGGTGCTATAAATTAATCAATAACTTTATCTAGATTGTGTGTGTGTGCACATGCGTGTGCATGTGCATGTGCATGTGCACACGTGTGTTCAGGTGAATGTGAATGTGAATATGAATGCATGCTTGGGTATAGAAACATGTACACAGTATTCCTATGGTCAGAACACAGATTTGGATATTGGTTTTCAAATGACTTCCACCTTTATTTCTTAGAGAAGCTCACTCAGTTGCCTGGAACACTGCTGACTCGATTAGAAGAGCTGCCCAGAGAGATTTAGGGCTCAACCTGTATCCTACTCTTATTCACCTATTGTGTTTAGAAGTGTGTTTGCATAATTTGCTATTTAGTTGGATGGTGAGATCCAACGTCAGGTCCTTATAGTACTAGACTTGAATGAATGAGCTATTTCCCCAGCCCCAGGGTAATCTCTATATATCAAATAAACATTTCACCCATGTTTATATGGAAAATTATATCTTTATAGCCAGAAAGATAATAGTGTAATTTTGAAAATTGCTGTCTTTCAAAAAATTAGTATTCAGATGATTGGAAGATATTTATAAGAAAAAAATGTACTTTGAACTTTGTACTGTATATTATATCATATGCAAATACTAATTTGAAAAACTACTTTTAAGGTAAATTATTATTGTAAATATGAAATAAACTTCAAATCAAATTATTCATTGATGACTGAATTTTTAAATTGTCATTAGTTTACATTGTTAAAATATAAAATGCTTTAATCCATTTTGAATAAAAGTATGAATTTGTTTGATCATTTTTGATGGACAACTGTATAGTCATTAAATATAAATAGTCTCTTCTCAAAATCTTTATTTTGTTATATTTTTATTGAGACAGGGTCTTTCACTGTGTGGCCCTGGATATCTTAGAACTCACTCTGTAAACCAGTCTGTCTTTGAACTCAGAGATCTGCTTGTTACTCCAGATTGAATGCTTGGATTAAAGCATGTGACATCATGCCCAACCATCTGGTATTGGGTGAGGGAAAAGGTCTGAAGCCACAAGAGACAGCAGAAAGAATGGAAACAGGCAACCTCAGGAAGTAGGAGGTTGGGAGGACCCTCAAGAATGTACCAAAGACCTGGGAGGTGAGAGACTCTGAGGACTCAAAGAGAAGGACCCTAGATGAAATGCCCTACAGTGAGGAGAGGGAATTTGTAGAGCCCAACACAAGGCATAGAGTGAAGGATAGGGTTGCTATCCCTCAGTCAAAACTCTGACCCATAATTGTTTCTGTCTGAAAGAATTGCCGGGATGGAAAGAGAGAAGAGCCTGAGAAAAAAGAAGGTCCAGCAACAGGCCCAAAGTGGAATCCATCTCAAGGGGAGGCCCCAAGGTCAGACACTATTACTGAGGCTGTGGAGTGTTCACAAAAAAGGGACCTATCTTAGCACTGCTTTCATGGAGTCCCACAAGTTCTGGTATGATGTTCTTCATTTTTGTTAAATTCTAGAAAGTCTTTAATTTCTTTCTTTATTTCTTCCTTGAGAAAGTAATCATTGAGTAGAGCATTGTTCAGTTTCCACATGCATGTGGGTTTTCCCTTGGTTCTGTCATTATTAAAGACCAGCCTTAGTCCATGGTGATCTGATAGGATGCAAGGGATTATTTCAATCTTTTTGTATCTGTTGAGGACTGTTTTGTGACCGATTATATGGTCTATTTTGGAGAAGGTACCATGAGGTGCTAAGAAGAAGGTATATTCTTTTGATTTAGGATGAAATGTTCTATAGATATCTGTTAAATCCATTTGGTCCATAAGTTCCGTTAATTTCAATGTGTCTTTGTTTAATTTATGTTTCCACGATCTGTCCATTGGAGAGAGTGGGGTGTTAAAATCCCCCACTATTATTGTGTGAGGTGCAATGTGTGCTTTGAGCTTTAGTAAAGTTTCTTTTATGTATGTGGGTGCCCTTGCATTTAGAGCATAGATGTTCAGAATTGAGAGTTCATCTTGGTAGATTTTTCCTTTGATGAGTATGAAGTTTCCTTCCTTGTCTTTTTTGATTACTTTTGGTTGAAAGTCAATTTTATTTGATATTAGAATGACTACTCCAGCTTGTTTCTTGGGACCATTTGCTTGGAAAATTGTTTTCCAGCCTTTTACTCTGAGACAATGTCTATCTTTGTCACTGAGGTGCGTTTTTTCTTTGCAGCAAAATTCTGGGTCCTGTTTATGTATCCAGTCTGATAGTCTATGTCTTTTTATTGGAGAATTGAGTCCATTGATGTTAAGAGATATTAAGGAAAAATGATTGTTGTTTCCTATTATTTTTGTTATTAAAGGTGGAATTATGTTTGTATAGCTACCTTTTTTTGGGGGTTGTTGGAAGATTACTTCCGTGCTTTTTCTAGGTTGTAGTTTCCTTCCTTGTGTTTGCGTTTTCCATCAATTATCCTTTGAAGTGCTGGTTTGTGGGAAGATATTGTGCAAATTTGGTTTTGTCATGGAATATCTTGGTTTCTCCATCAAGACACTGGAGGCCCCACGGAGTTTAGAGGTCTGATGGGGGTGGGGGTGTAGACATCTTTGTGAAGACAGGGAGAAAGGGAGGAGATATGGGATGTGGAACATTCTGAGGGTAGACCAGGAGGTGAATAAAATCTGAAGTGTAAAAAAAAGAAATATAATAAAAAATAATAAAAAGTCCAATTCTCTACATGATTCATTACATAAATTATTTATTTTTACAAAAATGACATATATGCAAGAATTATTTTTAGAATGTTCATAAGATGATGAGATAAATAACTGAAGCTACTAATTGAAAGGAAATAAATTAATATATTCTCACATGTTTAAATGAAAATTAATATGTAAGGGACAGGAGAGAGCACTAACAAAATATGCTTGGCAAATATGAAAAACAGAGTTTTTCAAGCAAAGGAACCAAATAAGTAAGCGAGAGTAATCATTCTGACATCTAGTAAAATAGACTTTCAACCAAAATTAATCAGAAGAGATGGAAAAAAGACACTTCATACTTATCAAAGAAAAATCTCTCAAGATGTCATCTCAATTATGAATGTCTATTCTCTAAATTCAGGACACCTAAATTCATAAAAGAAACATTACTAAAACTTAAACAACACATCAAATCCCTCATATTAACAGAGGGAGACTTCAATACTCCACTCTCAACTAATAAATAGGCCATACAGAAAGAAACAAAACAGAGAAATAATGAAACTAACTGATGTCAGGACTCAAATGGACAAAGAATGTAAATATCAGCAGATATAAGAAAATTGAAATAACCACCTGTATCTTATCAGTCTACTATAAATTAAAGCTAGATTTCAAGAACATAAACAACATAAAACCAACAAACTCATGAAAACTGAAAAACCCTACTCATTGATAACTGGGCCAGAGAAGAAAGAAAGAAAGAAAGAAAGAAAGAAAGAAAGAAAGAAAGAAGAAAGAAAGAAAGAAAGAAAGAAAGAGAGATAGAGAGAGAGCAGGAGGGATGGAGGAAGGAAGGAAGGAAGGAAGGAAGGAAGGAAGGAAGGAAGGAAGGAGGGAGGGAGGGAGGAAGGAAGGAAGAAAGAAATTAAAGACTTTCTAGAATTCAATGAAAATCAATGCACAACATAGTAAAACTTATGGGACACAAAGAAAGAAGTGCTAAGAGAAAAATTCACAGTACAAAGTGCCTTCATAAAGAAATTGGGGAGATTTCATACTCACAACTTTATAGCACATATAGCACACCTGAGATCTCTAGAACCAAAGGAGAAAACACACGCAAGAGGACTACTAGGCAGGAAATATACAAACTCAGAGCCAAAATCAATGAATAATAAACAAAGAGAATACAAAGAATCGATGAGACCAAGAGTTGGTTCTTTGAGAAAATCAACAAAATAGACAAATCCTTAGCCAAACTAAATAAAGGAAGAAAAAGAATATCCAAATTAACAAAATTAGATATAAAAATGGAGATCCTTCAAAATACTGTGTGATATAAAATTGGAAAATCTAAACAAAAAGGATGATGTTCTTAGTAGATATAGCTAAACACTAGTAGGAGTTCTGGGAATCTTGAGGAAGACAGGGACAAAGATGGAAAGAGCTAGAGAGGTTAAGGACACCACAAGAAAATCTACAGAACCAATTAACCTGAAACCACAGGGTCTCACAGAGACTGAATGATCAATAAGAGAGCATGCATGGATTGGATCTAGGTCCTCTACACCTATGTAACAAATGGACAGTTTTGTCTTCATGTGGGACCCCTAACAGCAGGAGCAGGATCTGTCTCAGACTCTGTTGCCTGCATTTGCATCTCTTTCCTCTAATTAGCTGCCTTGTCTAGGCTCAAGGAGAAGATATGGCTAGTTCTACTGCAACTTGATAGTCCAAGGAGGGTTGATATCTATGGGAGGCCTCCACTTCTCTGAGGAGAAAGGTAGGGGAAATGAGGGGGAAGAGAGGGAAAACTGAGGAGCTGGGATGAAAGAAGGAAAGGCAAGCTACAATCTGGGTGTAAAGTAAATTAATTAATTAATTAATGAAAAAGTATAATGTGTACCAAAAACATAAATATGCATAAAATATTAATAAAATCATAAATAAGATACATTATTGATAGTGGCTGACTTTGTCTGGTGTCTCTGGTAGTCACTTGGTCTCCAATATATGATACACATCTAGTATACATGTAACTTGACTTGTCAATACTCTGAAGATAAGAGAATGAGATGAGGGATGTATATTACATTTCCTTAAAATATTCTTGTCTACTTTTCTCTAGGAAGGAAATAGGTTGAAAGAGATAGTAGTAAATAGAAGGTACAAATTAGGTTTATAAAAGAGAAGAAGAGATCTTTTATAGAAATAACAATATGGACTAAAGTATCCACACTTTGATCTTCCTTCTTCTTATGCTTCTTATGGTCTATGAGTTGTATTATAGTTATTCTGAGCTTTTTGCCTAATATCCACTTATCAATGACTACTTACCATGTATGTTCTTTTGTGATTGGGTTACCTCATTCAGAATGATATTTTCTAGATCCATCCATTTCACTAACAATTTCATTAAGTCATTGTTTTTAATAGCTGAGTAGCACTTCATTGTGTAAATGTACATTTTCTCTATCCATTCCTCTGATGAAGGACATCTGAGTTGTTTCCAGCTTCTGGCTTTTATAAATAAGGCTGCTATGAACATAATGGAGCATGTGTCCTTGTTATACATTGGAGAATCTTTAGGGTATATATCCTGGTGTTGTATAGCTGGGTTCTCTGGTAGTACTATGTTCAATTTTCTGAGGAACAACCAGACTGATTTCCAGAGTGGTTGTACCAGTTTGCAATCCCAATCGGCAATGGAGGAATGTTCCTTTTTCTCCACATTCTCTCCAGCATCTGCTGTCATCTGAGTTTTTGATCTTAGTCATTCTGATTGGTGTGAGGTGGAATCTCACTGAAAGTAGAGAGTGGGACTGACTTGGGGAAAAGAAAAGAGAGGGAGGAGAAAAGGGAGCAGGATCAGGTATGGGAGAAGACCAAGGAGATCTAGAGAGGGTCAGGAAATTAAATAGAGTTGCACAGCAATGGGGGAAAGGGAACTTGGGATAGACACCAGAAAATCCCAAATGTCAAGAAAACAAGAGACTCTGAGGACCCAGTGGGCATAACATTAGCTGAAATAACCAACAAAGGGGAGAGAGAACCTGAGAGACCATATCCAGAGGTTAGCTATGCCTCTTTCCATTGAAGGATAGAGCCACCTACCCATCTCCAAAATTTTAATCCATAATTTCTCCTGCCTAAAGAGAATACATGGATAAAGTGTAGAGGAGAGACTGAAGGAAAGGCCGTTCAGAGACTGGCCTGGGATCCATCCCATCTGCAGACACTAAACCTAGATACTATTGCTGATACCAAGAAGTGGTATCTAACAGGAGGAGCCTAATACAGCTGTCTCCTGAGAGACTACCAGAACTTGACAAATACAGATGCAGATGCTCGAAGCCAGGCAATGGACTGAGCATGGGGACCCCAATGGGGGAGTTAGGGGAAGAATTGAAGAGTTGAAGGGGTTTACAACCCCATAGTAAGAATAACAATATCAAACAAACAGACACCCCAAAGCTCCCAGAGACTAAACCACCAACCAAAGAGTACACATGGAGGGACCTATGGTTCCAGCTGCATATGTAGCAGATGATGACCTTTTCTGCCATCAATTGGAGGAGAGTACCTTGGTCTAGATGCCCCAGTAGGGGAATGCTATGGCTGTGAGATGGGGTGGCAGAGCACCATCATAGAAGCAGGTGAGGGAAGAAGGGATAGGGGTTTTGGGGAGGGGAAACCGGGAAATGGGATAACAGTTGAAGTGTAAATAAATAAAATATCCAATAATTAAAAAAGAATATCATATAATGCATTTGTTGTCACCAGGCCCCTTGTGCCCCTTATTAGCCACAAATGCAGCAAAATGCAAAACAGTAAATATGTTTAAAATATCATTTGCTTTTTAAAAAGCTTTGCATTATATCTTTATTGAATTGAATTATTAATTAATGTTTACATATATATCTGTATTTGTGTTGGTGGGCACCTATATAGTGGTCAGAGTACAACTTACATTTGTCACGTTTATATTCTACCTATGGGTCTTGGAGATTCAACCCAGTTTAGAAAGCTTGGAGGCAAGTTCCTTTATCAGTTTGTCCATCTTGCTTACCCATGTGATTCTTAAGGTTTTTTGTATTCTAGATCTACCTAAATGTGTAAAGTTGTAATTAATTGACCATGCAAAGTGCAATCAACTCTGAAGACTCAGCACATGTGACCAGAATTAATGTTGACTTCAATGATCATACAAAGTATGCTAACAGTGGTTACCCCTCATTTAGAAGAATAAAGGTTTGAACTCCAGCCCTATCCATCCAATAGTTCTCTGCTTTTTGTTGTTGTTGATGTTTTCATTTTTTTTTCAAGACAAGTTTTCCCTGTGTAGCCCTAGCTGTATCAGAACTCACTCTGTTAACCAGGTTGGCATCTGGTCTAGGTCTCAGATATTTGCCTGCCTCCAGAGTGCTGAAGGTAAAGGTGAATGCCACAATGCTTAGCAGTGCTTTTAGTTTTTTGATAAATAGCTCAATGTATCTCTCCGTCTTCGTTTTATATGTGAAATTGAAAAGTTGATAAAGTAGTGATTTTGCAAATGCTACAAAGGTGCTCTCAGAGTTATCTTCGTGGTTGCTGCAGTAGCAGGGCCAAAATAATTCATAGCTCCCAGCCACCTTTGGAAATAGAACTGAAGAAAGGTCACATGTTTGCTTCCCTATAGTTTGTTTCTTCTGAATAGTTTGCATCCAATGATGACTTCCCTTGTTAACATGTAGGAGCCACATCCTCTTGTCCAGCTCAGCAGATCTCTGGAGATTACAGCATCTTTGAAATCTCCCTCAGTGTTCATGGTGTTGTTCCACTGAGATGGAAACAAAAGTTGACTTTCTTTCCCTCTACTCTCAATTCTTATTCCTTTCCTTCATTTTGAAAAAAAAAAAAAAAGCTATTAATTCTAGGGGAGACTTCTAATCTGCCTAAGCCATGCTAATTTTCATCTCAGGGTCTGCTTCCTGGGAAATAAGCAATAATGCATGGATTTCAGTGCTTCCTCCAATTATATTTATAATCCAAAGGCTATGCACATGTTCTTAATGAAAACTCTCTGAGGAAAAACATTGCAGGACTCTATGCACGAACATGTACACATGCTTGCATACAATTTTGTGCAGATATACATGTAATCACTAAATATAACCCTCTGTTATTAATAAAGATTATCAATAATAGACAAATTGTAATAAACACAGAATAACACTGTGCTATTTTAAAAACTAAATGCATATATGTAAATTCTATTGGTATTACTGACTTATTTCTCCATATTTATGAAGTGTGAAAATGATGATTTGCATACATACATAAACACACTCACATATATGTGTATGTGTAAAAATTTGTGTTTACCTCTATCAAATACAACCAGCAAGAAGCAGTATTCACTTTCTCTGATTTTATATGTACAACTCTCTCTAATATTTGATGCCAAATAATTTTAGGTATTTATATATGTAAATTTAAAGATTGTAGAATTATATTGGTTAAGCATTTTAGCCTGATTTCAAGAAGTATAATGATGTTCTTTTTATGTAATATACTATTGTCTTAGTACAGAAGAATATTTAGACCCTGCCAAATGATTTGGAGTTGGAAGGGAACATAAAAGCTACTTATTACAGAAAATACCCATAAGCTCTTTCTCTTGTGTAAAATGTAGCAAGCTGGTAATTCTTTCCTGAATAAGCATAGAGAAGAGAATGTTAAGGCCACACTTGGTCAGTTGGGAAGAATATGGGTACTGATTAGTGAAATCTAACATGAGCACAGAAGTTAGCACTGGTAGATTCGATGCTGTGCATTTTTGATCCTGGTTTCAGTGAAACATTATTCTATAAAAAAGAAATTTGTTACACCTGTAATAGATATTGAAATATCTACCAGTGCATACACACATTCACAAAAATACAGTCAATATTATAATCTACCAGTAACCTATTATCAAATTAGATGTATATTTTTATGTTTTTTATTAAAATTTGAAGTACATTTAATTTAAATGACTAACAAGTTGAGCAAGTGATGTGGAGGACAATGTCATTTCCTTGCTACTTGCGCTGTTGATTGCAAAACCCTTGCCATCATTTAGTGAAGCCACTTACATTTTACATAATGAATATTAAATAGAACTTGAAAATTCATACCATGCAGGTTATGTCTACTGTGGGGCAGGACAAAATGTGTTTCCATCATTACTGAAAGTTTTATTGGACATGACTCAATGCTACGGGTGTTCTACACTTTATTCTTATGTTGATATATTCCAATGGCTTCATGAATTCTCAACAAAAATTGAGGGTGATAATTGATGTTAAGAGAAATCTAATGTTTTTCAGCTTATGTAAGGGCCACATCAAAGTTATTAATTCCCTGTGACAACTTCTTTCCAAGGTTAACATCTATATTTTGAAAACACCTGTAAATATGAACACAGTTTTGACATTAAGTGCACCATATATCTAATGATGCAACAAAAGTCTTTGTACTGTAGACTGTACTCTAGTTGTCAGTTGTATGACAGCTGTCTCAGGTGAAACTTCCACGATAATTAATACACATGGTAAGTGAAATGTCAGTGAGTATGCAACTTGTAATCAAAGAACAGAAAACATCTTTAAAACTAATTTTATATCATTATTTTGGTTGATATTTTCTCTTTTATTTTTGAGATTATAACTAGATCTCTTTTTCTCAATTTAAACCTTCATAATAAACTTGGTGCTCTTTACAATTTGTAGCTTCCATTGTATTAAATTCAGATATGTATATACATGTATATTCTTATATTTATCTGCTTAGTTGGAATAATGTTACCTGCATTGTTTTCATGTTTTCAGTACTGATCATTGGTACTGGATATCTAACTAATGTGCTCTTCCCTGGAAAAGACTCTCTCTCCCTCTCTCTGTCTGTCTTTTTCTCTGTTTCTCTTCTCTCTCTCTCCTCTCTCTCTCTCTCTCTCTCTCTCTCTCTCTCTCTCTCTCTCTCTCTCTCTCTCTCCTCAGAATTCCTTAGCTGCCTGTATTTTTTTTTTTTTTGTGGGTTGGGGTCTTGTATACTTCCCCTTCTCCATACACAAATGTCTTGAGGTTGTCTTGTTTAGTTTACATTTGGGCTGTCATGGTGGTGAGAGTTTAGGGATTTCTTTCTCTTCTGCATTCAGTAAAAGACACTGTCTTACACAAACTCCCCATTCCTTTTCTTCATACAATCTTACCTCTTCTGCCATACAACTTGAGCCTTAGTTGTGGGAATAAATGTTGTTCATAACAGATGTAGAAAACAAGAAATCCCAAGTTCAATCTGTATGAATAGCATATTTTCCTGTTTTAAAACTCCCAGGTTAAGAATAGTGACCACTTTATGATCAATTTGTAGAATGACTCTGACACTGACATTTTTTTTTCAATTACATAGACAAAAAACTGATTTACAATGTAATTTTTGAGAATATAAAAATGGTAAACTTTTAAAAATATAATCTCAGGCCTGGGCATGATCCATATTATAAGCCTTCCTTATGCCATTCCTATAGAATGGCCTATAGGAACACAACATTAATAATTCTCAGTCCCTATACAATTTTAAGCAAATCTTTTTAAGTAGTCACTGCTAATGATGTTGAATATATGATTTCTATGCATTACTCAAACTGTATGGGAATCAGCTTCTGGCATAGCCTAAGAACTTGCTTACATTGCCCCAAATGCGATACATTAATTATGTGGCTAGGGAAATACTCATATGAAGACCGAATGAGATCTGGATATACTCTAATCAGATTCTGACCAAATCCTGCTTCTCTCTTTGATCCACCACATATTTAATTATACTATTATTCTAAAGTCTGAGATTTTTTTAAAGAAGTAAAACCAACTCTCTATGGTTTTAGAAGGATGAGAGTACAGTATATAAAATACAAAACAGAGTGGCTCATCATAGGACCTCAGCATACATGCAACTCATTGGATTACCCTTGTGATCAGAACTCCCCTCTTCTGTCACAATGCTGGAATTTATCTTATTAAAATATCCTCAAACTAAGACTTCCACATCAACAATGTGAAAATGATTCCTACTCTACATTTCAAGCTTTTGAGAGGCTTAATTGACATAAGTGAAAACTGAAAACAGAATCCATAAATTATAAAACACCATTTTAAGCTCTGTTTACATAGGTTTAATATATGCTATGTCCTATATTAATAACTTTATAAGCATTTCCTTTTAAATCACATTAAATTTCAAAAATTACTATCCTTTATAGTATTTGGAATAAAAAATTGAATATCACTGGTTGAAAATATTAAAGACAACATTCAAAGCATGGCCTGCACTTTTAACCTGACATGATACAGGCAGCAGATACTGCAAGTAATATCCTATATGAAAGGGTCTAGGACAGGAGTAGCTGAATTTGCAGCTATGTATTTTTAAATATTCTCCAGTGACAATGGGTCAGGCTACTTCAAGCCTTGCTCCAACTTCCCTTCCAACCCCAGCCCCCCTCTCTGCAGACAGGGGCTTGACTTCCTCATCCATCATTCCCCTTCTAATAACACCCTCCTATTCATCTACCCTTCCTTCTTCACACCCCCTGGCATGTTGACAGTGGCTGGAATTTCCCATTAAAGCAGTCATTCTTGTAGAAAAGGGAACTGACATGATTAATGTCAGTCAGTGACTATAGGCAGCACCACGCATCTCTGCACTCAGGTAATTGGAAGCATGGCTTGTCCCAAATACACCTGGAATTCTTTCCAAAAGTTTGCTCCAATTCTACCATTCTGAGTTCCCTTTGCAGGTACTACAGTTGATGGAATCTCGAGTCAGGAAATGTTAAAAGTGACAGTTGGCATTTGAAATAGTCTGGTCACTTACTGTTCACAAGGGAAAATGATATACAGGAAAGACTAACTTGTCCAAGGTCGTTCTGATGTTTCAGTACAAAAGGCAATATGAGAGCTGGTTCTTCATGATTTCAGCCATTGCCCACCTGATTTTTCATTATAAATCTTATCCAGCTCTCCTTCCATCTGCCTCCACTGGGATCAGAAATGAAGTTGAATTGACTTCCATAAGTGAGTTCTCCATTTTCCCCAGAGGAAAGCTCCTTGGGTATCTTCCTGATAGAATTTTTAATAAGTATCTCCTTTTAAAAAGACTCACTTCTTCCCTTACCCAACATCTTCCTGTGGGTCCCCTGTGATCAGATGATTCCAACTGGCTCCAGAGTCTTCGCTCTGCCTCACTGCTCTGCTGAATTCTTTAACATTCTCCTTGCAAAGGCGCACTGCAGCCTCATGCCCTGAATTTAGAGTGGAAATGGGAACTATTTGTGCAATACAGGGAAAAAATGACAAGAAGGCAAAAAATGAATTAATTAATTTAAAAGGCCCTGGTACCATGGATACCTTTGTAAAAACAAAATGAAAAATATCATCGTTATGCTGCCCTGAGAATGCAGCTCAAAAAGTAGACAGCTCTTCTGCATCACTTTTATTAATCATTCTAAATGTAGTCCTGGTACCTAGACTATTAACCACATTTTAAAATCGATGAAATAAACTACCCAACAAAATTAAGTAAGCAGTTTCCCAAACACTAAACTGATCCTTTCAGTTGTGCTTGTTAAGCTGTCTGACCTTAGAGAAATCTATGACATCTAAAAGGAAAACATAATACATTCCAAACTTCTTTACATTCCAGTAACATGTGCTAACATGCATTAAATGGGAAAATACATTGTTGTTCATAGCACGTCAAGTGCTTAAAGAAGAAATAGGAAGAGAAGGAAAAGGTAGGGAGAAAAAAGACAATGCTAAAGCAACAGGTTCAAAACCAAGGTACATAACAACACTAGTTTTCCTTGGCACATGTTTTCATTAGTTAAAGATGAAAAAATAAAGTACAAAGTACAGCATTGAAGAATAGTAATGTTAAATTTATGTTAAAGGCACAAATATTACATTAAATTCAGAAAAAAATGGCCCTTTCAGCTAAAAATGATGTTTTCAAGGAGTGTAGAGGTGGCTCATGAGTGCTGGCCATCTTTCCACCTGACTTGAATATTTTACCACAAAATGTAAGGCATTGAGCAGCTGAGAAAGACACAGACGTTGACCTCTATCCTCTGTGCATCCCTACATAATATACATGTAAACACTGAAAAATACAACTGTCACACACAAAACACAGGTGCATACAAAGATAACACTTTTAGAGTTAGTTTATGAATGTAATCCTTGAATTGAAATTAGTCTAATGTAAATATAAATACATATTATTATTGCTGTTTAATAAAAAGAATAGACCAAGCTGTTTGGAAAAATGTTTGTAAATATTGTTACTTTTGTTGAAAGATAAATAATAATCTAATCCAAAAAATTTTATACAGAATTTTGAGGAAACAAGTTATCAACAACTAATTCTTGAATAAGTTACCTATTAATAGGCTACAATAAATAGTATTTAATTATAGGTATATCTTGTATCCCACTGCTCATCAATCTCTTTGCATAAGTTAGATAATTTTTATTTCATTTTTAGTTATAGATTTTTATAAATAATGTCCTTTTGGTCATAGTTTCTAAGCATCAAGATTGACATCTGGTGGTTTCACATGCTCAATAGCAGACTGATGCAGCCAGATTACAGTGGGCTTACTTGGCCATGAAGGTGGATTAGAGACAAAGTGGGGTCACCTGGAGGTTAGATTGTACGCATTCTCCATGTAGCTTCCACATCAATTGAGTGGATATATTAACAAAGGAACTATTCTTCACACCCTTCATTCTCACCTGCTGGTTCACTGTGATCTCACCCTTGGCACCCATGGGAGGAATTATCCAGACTAACTAATTTCACAGCCAGTAAATTACAGATATAGTCATTGAATGTGCGTCTCATTAGAGGAAGTTAATTTAAGTAGACAATCAACAAAAATATAGATGGGGTGTAAAAATCCAGTTTGAGTAGATTTCTCTCTATCTCAAGCACACAATGAATTCACAACCTCAACATCTGCCGTCACCAAAGAAAACACTTTACAAACAGAAAAGATATAAAGAAAAGAAATTGACTCACTGCAATTTTCTCTGATGAATGTTGAATTTCCAATTAGTATTTTAATTACTCCAGTCAGACCCTCAGCTGTCTTCAAGAAAAAAAAAAGAAAGAAAAAGAAAAAGCTTCAACATAGTCTTTCATTTTAATTCTGGGGACTAACAACTTTCCTGGCTTTAAAGCAAAACCCATCAAGTTTGCTCTTACTTAATATAAAATTTCTGTTCAAGTGTTCAATAATTTTTCCACCACTACATAGGAATTGTTTAAATGTCATTTAAAAATCTATATTCCAGTGAATAGTTCCCCCTTTTATAGTACACTATATAAAATTGGTCAAGATTATAGAGGCACATAGGTCTATAATTAATGAAATGACATCATTAAAATTTGGTGAAAGTTAGTACTGAATATCTTCTGTCCAATTTCCATGGATGGTTCCATCAATACTTTAAGTTTTCTCTTAACTTCTAAGTATTTACTTTCAGTAATTATGAACAGTTATCTTTTGGCTCTATTTTTTCAATTTTTTTAAAATTGAATATTACATTTCAAATGTTATCTCCTTTCCTGGTTTTCCCTCTGCACACCCCGTATCCCATTTACCCTGCTTCTATGAGGGTGCTCACCTACCCACCATCCACTCTCACATCACCACTCTAGCATTCTTCTACACAGGGACATGAAGTCTTCACAAGTACAAGGGCCTCTCCTCACATTGATGCAACATAGGGCTCCTTCAGCTTCTTCAGTCCTTCCTCTAACTCCTCCATTGACATCCCTGTGCTCAGTCCAAAGGTTGGCTGTGAGTATCTGCATCTGGTTTGGTCAGGCTCTGGTAGAGCCTCTCAGGAGACAGCTGTATCAGGCTCCTATCAGCAAACACTTCATGGTATCAGCAACAGTGTCTGGTTTTGGCGTCTTCGTGTGGGATGGATCCCCAGGTGAGGCAGTCTCTGGATGGCATTTTCTTCAGTCTCTGCTCCACTCTTTGTCTGTGTATTTCCTTTAGACAGGAGTAATTCTGGGTTAAAATTTTGGAGATGGGTGAATGGCCCTATTCCTCAACCCTGGGGCCATGCCTAGCATCTGGGTATGATCTCAACAGGTTCTTTGTTGGGTATTTCAGCTAATGTCATACCTATTTCACTGCCTAGGGTTTGTCTATAACTTAAAGAAAAGACACATTTCATCAAAGTATCTTTATAACACTAATTCCTTCCTATATAATATCAACTCATTTTATTTTCATCTAAGAACTCTATACTTGTTGATTAAGTGAAAGAACTTGCTGTTATCAATGGACTGGGGAAAATCATCACTGTCTTCTATACTGTTTACTGCAAATAAAGAATTATATTCAGTTTATGTGTTTATTTCAGCATGTCTGAAAAGAGACATTAGGAATTTAGCTTTGGAAAAGCTTCATTTAGAAAAATACCAAGATTATTATTCCATTGATACTATAGCCATATATTTTAATAGGTGAAAGATTGAGAGTCTGAGAATTTAGCCAAAATATTTCACAGTTATAACTATAATTATGGCTAACAATATTAAGAAAATCTGTCTGATGAAAGCTAATGTTGTTATTAATACTATTTCTGCAATGGGCTGACTTGGAGAACACTGATTTTCTCTGTAAAATATTTTGGTTTTTAATTATGCTGCAGTTTAAAATGATGATGTAAATCCATATTTATTGACATGGAAAGATGCCATAACATATTGCTGAGTGAAAAATAAGTCAGTTTTTTTTAAACAGCATGTTCACTATTATTCCATTTACATAAACTCTTGTATGTCTTTCAGAATAGGCATCCATAAAGAAATGTTCAATTTACTGATCGTTTCTGCATGGGAGATGCCAGTTGATAGATATTTACTTATCTGGTACATCACTATTCTGAATATTCATAATAAACATGAATTTATTGTTTCAAAGGAAGACTTATTTTAGAATATATTAGATGACTGTAATTACTTAGTCATATTTTTGGCTTTGTGAAACTTGTGGATGTTTACAGATTACTTAATTGCCCAACCATTGACCCTGTGCTGGACTCTGAGGAATAATTCTACATCTTAGACTTCCATTTTGTCCTGTCTAAACTGCTGCATAACCATAGCCTAACCACAATTGTTGACTAAGTGAAATATGAAATGCTCAATGGGCCCAAGTATTTCAAAGTATTTAACACATATTAAAGATTTGACAATTTATAAATCTCTTGTTACTTAATAAATGTTTGTTGGTTTTGTCAGGTGAATAGTTGTGTCATAGTAAACCTTTCAAAAGTACCTCTGTTTAGCTCTGTTTAATAGGGTTATTAGAGTCTCTGGAGTCTAACTTCTTGAGTTCTTTGTATATTTTAGATGTTAGTCCTCTATCAGATGTAGGGTTGGTGAAGAATCTTTTCCCAATATGTGGATTGCTGTTTTGTCATATTGACAATGTCCTTCACCTTACAGAAGATTTTCAATTTTATGAGGTCCCATTTGTTAATTGTTGATCTTCACAAAATCCATTTGTGTTCTGTTCAGAAAATTTTCCCTATGCCAATGTTTTTGAGGTTCTTTCCCACTTTCTCTTCTATTAGACTCATCTTATCTGGTTTTATATAGAGGTCCTTAATACACTTGAAATTGAGATTTGCACAAGGAGGTAAGAATGGGTCAATTTGCATTATTCTACATGCTGTCTGCCAGTTGAACCAGCATCATTTGTTGAAAATGCTGTCTTTATTTCACTAGATGGTTTTGGGTCCTTTGTCAAAATTCAAGTGACTAAAGGTGTGTGGATAATTTCTGGGTCTTCAATTCTATTCCATTCATCTACCTGTCTGTCTCTGTACTAATAGCATGTGGTTTTATCTCTATTGATCTATAGCTTGAAGTCAATGATGGTGATTCCATCTTACGCCAGTCAGAATAGCTAAGATCAAAAACTCAGGTGACAGCAGATGCTGGAGAGAATGTGGAGAAATAACACTCCTCCATTGCTGGTGGGATTATGACTGGTACAACCACTTTGGAAATCAGTCTGGTGGTTCTGCAGAAAACTGGAAATAGTTCTACATGAGGACCCAACTATACCACTTCTGGGAATATACTCAAACGATCTCCAACATATAACAAGGACACATGTTCCATTATGTTCATAGCAGCCTTATTTATAATAGCCAGAAGCTGAAAACAACCCAGATGTTCCTCAACAGAGAGTGGATACAGAGAATGTGGTACACTTACACAATGGACTCAGCTATTAAAAACAATGACTTCATGAAATTCATAGACAAATGGATGGAACTTGAAATACCATCCTGAGTGAGGTAACCTAGTCACCAAAGTGGTATGTACCCACTGATAAGTGGTATGTACCCACTTATAAGGGGATATTAGCTAAAAAGAAGCTCAGAATATTCATGATACAACTTACAGACCATATAAAGCCCAAAAAGTAAGGCGATCACACCAAAATGTGGATGCTTCAGTACTACTCAGAAGGGAGAAGAAAACAATCTCTGGGAAGTAGAGAGAGAAAGGGATCTTGCAGGGAGAGAGGAGAATGAGGGAAATGGGGGTGGTAGTTCAGATATGGGATAAGATGGGATAGAAGTACAGAGGATCAGGAATTTGAAAGGAGGTGTGTAACCTTTCAAAGGAGGGGGAAGAGGAATTGGGGGTAGCAACTAGAAAGTCAAAGAAACCAGGATCCCAAGAGTTTCCCAGGACCCAATAGGGATGTCATTAGTGGAAATATCCAACAAAGGGGAGATAGAACCTGTAGGGACCAGTGGATAGGCATTGCCCCTAGTTGAGAGATGGGGCCACACACCCACCTCAAAAATATTAATTCAGATTTTCTCCTGTTAAAAGGAAATGCAGGGACAAAGTAAAGCAGAGTCTAAAGAAAAGGCCATCCAGAGACTGCTCCACCTAAGGATCCATCCCATCTGCATACATCAAACCTAGACACTATTGCTGATGCCAAGAAGTGCTTACGGACAGGAGCCTGGTGTATCTGTCTCCTGAGAAGCTCTGCCAGAGCCTGACCAATACAGATGCGGATGTACACAGCCAAACATCAGACTGAACATCCGACCCCAATGGAGAAGTTATGGGCAAGGACTGAAGGAGTTTGCAACCCCATAGGAAGAACAACAATATCAACCAACCAGACACTCCAAAGCTCCCAGACTATATCACCAACCAATGAGTATACAAGGGAGGACCCTTGGCTCCAGCTGCATATGTAGCAGAGGGCCTTATTGGGCATCACTGTAGTGGAGCCCCTTGGTCCTGTGGAGTCACGATAACACAGGGTAGGAGAATGCTAGGGTGCTGAGTCAGGAGTGGGTGGGTGGGTGGGGGAGCCCCCTCATAGAGGTAGGGGGAGGGAGGAGGGGATAGGGCTCTTGTGAAGGGGAAACTGGGAAGAGGATAATATTTCAAATGTAAATAAATAAAATAGCCCCAAAAGGGAGTACTTCCTGAATTCCTTGGTTAATTTATTGTTTCCAAAAATGTTGCAATCCACTTCAGACTTCATAAAATACATTATCCCATAAAGTACTAGAAACCTTCCCTTTTCTGTCCTTGTGAAGATGTTACTGGTTCATTAACTTACAGACAAATCCACTCAATATCAATTTTCTACCTTGAATCTTCAAACTATGGATATTTGGTACTCAATTTCCCACGTGTAAATAATATTCCTAGAGAGTAGGAAACAAAGGACAGTATTTTGCCCTTTTATTTTCCTAAGTGCTCTAGCTAATGTGTCTGTTATGTTGGTTGTATATCATGTGGGCATGCATGCACTTGTGTGCTTATATGTTTGTGTGCATATATGTATGCATGTAAGTATATATACGTGTGTTTGCTTGTATGCATGAATTTATGTATGTGAGTAAATGTATGTATATATTTGTATGCACGTATCTGTGTAAGTATGGGTATAGGGATGTTTGTGTGTGCATGTGTGTGTGTTCGGGAGTCTGCATGTGCACATGCGCGTGTGTATGTGTGTGTGTTAGCTGTGAGGATGAGAACCCCTAAAGGCAAACATGCATCTGGAGCTATAGGGCTTGTCAATTTTTTGCATCTAATCTCAGAGAAGTTTCTTTCTTCCCTAATCTTATAAGTATATTGTTTTTTCATTCAGGTTGACTTTTCATATCTCAATCACCTATGCTCATTATGAGATGTTTATGATTTATCCATAACCTAAAGGAGGCTTCTTTTGTGTCTTCTCATTACAAAGCTTTTACGGTACCATAAATTAGATCATGAAAAGCCAATATACTTTTCATGCTTCAGATATTTGTAACATAAAGCACATATATATTCATACATGTGGGCACACATGCACACACATACAACACACACACAAAACACACACAGCAGCAGCAGCAGCAGCAGCAGAAGACAGCAGCTCTATGCATTATTGCTTCCCATAGTACTTTAACTTTTTTTGTGGGTAGTTTTGAAATACCAAAAATGTTTGCTGTCAGATGAAACTCTGAAGAAAATAGCAAAATGCAGTACCCTCAGAGGATGGCCTGAGCACGGGCAGTGAGTTCTCAAAGGAGATAACACCAGGTCACTCATAATGCCACCCTATGGAACAAAATGGAAACCTCCAAATGGATGGAGTATAGACCAGGGTGACAGGATCAAAGTAATTTATTTTGATGTGTTCTGACATTTTCTAAACCTGAGAGAGAACACCATCCCTTTTAAGGAAGTTCCTTGGGTCTCAACTCCGTGCTTTCAAAGAAGCTTAGAAACAAAGACATTCAGCAACATGAAGCTTTTAGTTACTTTTCTTGCCTGTCTTCAAGTTAAAAGAGAATCTACTTCAGTGCAATTCCATGTATATTTGTGTGTACTGTGAATTCCTCTATTTGTACACACATATGTCATTTTTCTAGGTCTAACTGTCTGGCAGTAAAACAAACCTCAGAATAGAGAGACAAGTAAAGTCAACTTCCTGCCTTCAGGAAGTTCCTTCCTATCCATGTAAAATCTATAGTAATTCTGAGTGAGGCATTACTGCCATTGATTCTGTAGCTGATAATACAGGTAATCATCATGGACATCCATAACAAAAAATAAACATAGAAGAAGCACAGAAACATGGAACACTATAAAGCTTAAACTAAAGTTTTAAGAAGTACAGAAATTTTCATGGTGGGTGAAGGAGCATTACATATACAGAAAATATGTGTAAAACTATTAGGTAAAACAGTTGGCTATGAGATAAAGCCAACTTTAGGTTGTCAAGAAATAACCTAGTAGAAAACAGCCCAGTCCCCACCAGCCAGGATGGGCAGAAGAAAGACACCCAAGCATCTGGGCAATTGCCACTATAATGGACAAATGTGTGATGAAGAGTTGGAAAAAATGGAATACACAGTGGAGAGATGGAAGAGAAAGCCAAGCCAAGGAGTTTGTACACTGTAGAGAAAGGTAGAACTGGAAACTTGATGGCAGTGAGGAACAGTCAGATATGTCAGTACATGGTAAGGTCTGGGCCTGGCCTGCCACCAAGGATGATCTCTGGGTCCATGATCATGCTGCATTGGGGATCTGTGTTGATGCCCATGGCTCAAGTTACCACCAAAGGCCAAGCAGATCACTATGTTCTGGGATGCCACTAGAGACCATGTGGCTATCTGAGGGCCATGCTGCTATTTGCTATACTAATCTGAATGGCCAGTTCTGCCATCTCAGGCCATGGGGACATCTGAGACCATGTTGGTACCAGAGGCCATGTCTGGTTCCATAATATTATAGCATCTGGGGTCTGTGTTGGTGTTCCAGGCTAGTATTGATAGAAAAGGCCATACAGGTATCCCTGTTCTGGACTGATAGCTAATGCACTGTGTCAAGTTAGCCCTGTCTCAATCTAGACACCATACTGTAGCTATGCTTCCATCCCTGACCTGGACAGCACAGTAGAGCTGACTCTGATGGCAGGGTTACTGGCCCCAACTCTAGTCTGAAGTGGAGTGGATTGGGCAAGGGAGAGTTGCCCTTTCTTTTTCTTGCCCCTCAAACCCTGCAGCTGGCAGGAGAGCTGATGTTGAGGTTATGAGAAGAGGAGAGCTTGTCCTAACCCTCAGTGGCTACAGCACAGGTGGGACCTATACCTTGCCTGGGTAGCACAGTAGAGCTGGTCCTGGGAGCAAAAAGTGCGGATGAGCCAACCCAGAGGACATGAGAGCAGGAAAGCTGACCCTGATCTTTGCCATCTCTGGCACTGGGTGAGCTAGCAAAGGCATACATACACACATATAATGATGTTATAATGATTAGTGGTTTTAAGATGCAGAACTTGTTTAAATTCAATTTATGGACAAATGGCATAGATTAATTTCTGATACAATGAAGACAACTAAACTGCAGCTTCCAGATTGTTCACTAAGAAGGGTGCATTCTGATCATTCCCAGACACCATCACTACAATGTTCTTGATCACCTCATTGCAGTCTAGGCCATGAATTGTTCTGTAATGGTCTTGTTCTAGGACTAGATCAAAGCTATCTATCTATCTATCTATCTATCTATCTATCTATCTATCTATCTATCTATCTTTACTTATTCACTTTATATTGCCAAAGGCTTTCAATTTATGTTTATCTATCTATATCTATATCTATCTATCTATCTATCTATCTATCTATCTATCTATCTATTCTATTTATTTATTTTTACTTATTCACTTTACATCCAGATCATTGTCCACCTTCCAGTAACTCACTCCAACAATACTCTCCCCCCAACTCCCCTATCCTCCTCTGAGGGGTGGTGGCTTCCTACATATATACTCCTAATCTGGGCTATCAAGTCTCTGCAGAGCTAGGCACATCATCTCCCACTGAAGCCAGACAAGGTAGCTCAGCTAGAAGAATATATCCCATGTCCAGGCAACAGCTTTTGGGATAGCCTCCTGCTCTAATTGTTCAGGACCCACATAAAGAGTAAGCTGTACATCTGCTACATATGTGTGGGGTGACTTAGGTTCACTTGTGTATGTTCTCTGGTTGGTGACTTAGTCTCTGAGAGCTCCAAGAGTCCAGGTTAGTTGACTCTGTTTGTCTTTCTGTGGAGTTCCTATCCTCTCTGGGGTCTGCAATTCTTCCTCCTATTCTTCCCCAGGCTCCACCCACTCTTCGGCTGTGGGTGTCACAATTATCCACAATTCAACTTGCTATAGCTAGCTGCATTAAGTAGAAGAGTATGTGAAAAGCAACAGTGTCTTATGTGTGTTCTCTTGTTTAGTCAATTTTATTATATTTTTTCAGTCTTTGTTAAATTATTATTATTTATTTACATTCCAAAAAATGCCCTGCTTTCCAGGAATTCCTCCTGTAGTTCTCCACCCCACACTATCCGCATCTCTGAAAGGGTGCTCCCCAGGAGCTGAAAACAATTCACATGTCCCTCAAAGGAATAATGGATACAGAAAATGTGGTTCATTTACACACTGGAATACTACTCAGCTATTAAAAACAATGACTTCACAAAGTCTTGTAGGCAAATGGATGAAACTAGAAAATATCATCCTGAGTGAGATAACCCAGATCCAAAAGGACATACATGGCATTTAGTTACTGATAAGTAGATATTAACCCAAAAGATCAGAATATCTAGGATATAATTCAAAGATCATAAGAAGCTTAACAAGAAAGAAGGCCAAATTGTGGATTCTTCAAGCCCACTTAGAATGGGAATAGAGAAAAGAAGGGATATAGGTGGTAGAAAAGAGGGGGAAGCAAAAAACGTGGCAGGACCAGGAATGGGAAGAGGTAGGATAGAAGTCCAGTGGGTCAGGAGAAGGAATAGAAATAAGTAGCAGTGGGGCCAGAGAACTTAGGGAACTACTACATAGTTCCAGATGCCAGGGATGTGAGTAGCTCACAGGACCCAATGTGGGTAACATTAGTCAAAATATTCAAAAGTTGGGAGATAGAACCTGAAGAGATCACCTTCAATAGATAGACATTTCCCCAGTGGAGGAATAGGGCCCTCATCCATTTAAAAAAATTTTAACCCAGAGTTATCCCTGTCTGAAGGAAATGCAAGGACAAAAATGGAGCAGAGCTAAAGGAAAGCCATCCAGAGACAGCTCCACCTTGATATCTATTCCATCTGCAGACACCAAACCCTGAAATTATTGCTGAGGCCAAGATATGCCTACAGACAGGAGCCTGGCATAACTGTCCTCTGAGAGGCTCGCCAGTACCTGACTAAGACAGATGCAGCCATTGTACTAAGCCTAGGGACTCTAATGGAAGAATTAAGGAACGGGCTGAAGGAGTTGAAGGGGATTGCAACCCTTTTGGAAGAACAGTAGAATGAATTAACTAGATCCCTCAGAGTTCCTAGGAACTAAGCCACAAACCAAAGAGTATACATGGGCCCATCCATGGCTCCTGCTATGTATGTATTAGAGGACTGCCTCATCTGACATCAGTGGGAGGGCAGGTACGTGGTCCTGTGGAGGACTGATACCCCAGAGAAGGGAGATGCTAGAGGGGTGAGGCAAGAGTGAGTGGGTTGGTGAGGGGAGTATCCTCATAGCAACCATTGGACTGATCACCGGGTCCTCAATGGAGGAGATAAAGGACTGAAGGAGCTGAAGTGGAACCCCATAGGAAGGACAATGTCAACCAGTCAGACACACACCCCCACCAGAACTCCCAGGAACTAAACCACCAACCAAAGAGTACACCTGGAGGGACCCATGGCTCTAGCCTCATATGCAGCACAGGATGGTCTTGTCCGGGATTAATTGGAGAAGAGGCCCTTGGTCCTGTGAAGGCTCTATGACCCGGTGTAGGGGAATTCTAGGGCAGGGAACCGGGAGGGGAAGGGTGGTGGGGGTAACACTCTCATAGAAGCAGGGGAGCAGGGATGGGACAGGGTGTTTGTGAGGGGTAGTCAAGAAAGTGGGTAACATTTGAAATGTAAATAAAGTATCCAATAAAGAAAGAAAGAGTAAACAATGGAAGATTGAAGGAGTCATGATGTCTTGTACCAGAAACCCAAAGAAGTGTTGAGATGTAACAATATGTGCGAGAGCTGCAGTATTTATAATGAACTCTTTAGAGAACACTGCCTGAAGCTGTAAAGAAAGCTCAGACCTGACTCGCAAAGGAGACCCAGATTTTGGAGATGCTAGAACCATGGGGTATCTGCTGTAAGTCTGAAGGTATGGAGGGTTGTATGGAGTTATTCAGGAGTATACATGGCCAGGAGAAATACACATGTTGTAGGTAACAGAACTGGGTGGTGGGAGAGAGGGTGGTGGTAGGGGTGCTAGCTGCTGAACCACTAAAGACAATTCCATCTTGAGTTTCCTGATTTCCAGTGTGATCCTACAGGATATGATGTGTGATATTCTGTCATTTACCCTTGCTTTTGACTATCAGTGTGTCCTTTGTGGAATGCGAATGCCTACTTGTGCCATTGTATATTAAAGCTATTTAACTTGTTTATTTTGTGAGAGTTAACATTTAGAGATTGGAAACTATTGACTTCGTGTTATAAGGTTAGTCAGTATAAATTTAATTGTAACACACGTCCTACTTTAGAGAAGGTGCTGATAGTGTGGAAACCATGCATGAGTGGGATGTAAGAGACATTGGACTTCCTCATCCTTTATAAAACTCCTGCACTAAGCTGCTTATCAAAATCGTACTTCATTATCTCAAAATCAATGCACCCTACACCATTTAAAGTATTCTAATTTTC